>CM052893.1:49175232-49242679 GCA_028534135.1 Potos flavus | reverse complement strand
TCCTTGGTTAAGTTTATTCCTGGGTAGCTTATTATTTTTGGTGCAGTTGTGAATAGGATTGTTTTCTTAATTGCTGTTTTGGCTGCTTCATTATTAGTGTATAGAAATGCCATAGATTTCTGTATGTTGTTTTTGTGTCTTGTGACCTTACTACATTAATTTATCAGTTGTAGTTTTTTAGTGGAGTCTTTCAGGTTTTCTATATATGGTATCATGTCAGTTGCAAAGAGAGTTTTATTTCTTCCTTACCAATTTGGATGCCTTTTATTTCTTTATTCTGTCTAATTGCCGTAGCTAGGACTTCCAGTACTATGATAAATAAAGGCAGTGAGAATGGACATCCTTGTCTTGTTCCTCCTCTTAGGGGAAAAGCTCTGTTTTTCCCCATTATTCACTGTGGGTTTTCCATATATGCCCTTTATTATGTTGAGGTATGGTCCCTCTAATCTTACTTTGCGAAGCGTTTTTATCATGAATGGGTGTTATACTTTGCCAAATGCTTTTTCTACATCTGTTGAAATGATCATATGATTTTTACCCTTTCTCTTATTGATGTGATGAATCACGTTAATTGATTTGTGAATATTGAGTCACCCCTGCATCGCAGGAAAAAAATCCCACTTGATGGAGAATGATAATTTTAACAGTGTTAGGAGTGTCTATATGCCAAGCACTGTTCCTAGTGCTTTGGATATAGTAACTCTAACAACAGTCTGAAGTAAATACAGTTATTAACTCCATTTTGCTAAAGAGGAAGCTGAGACAGTAAGAGATTAAATAAATTGCCTGAGGTCATATAACTCTTTAGGGGTAAAACTCGGTATCCAACCCCAACAACCTGACACCAGAGACCTAATAGTTATTTTAGACCTGTGTTGTCTCATACTGTAGCCACTAGCCACATACACTTTTGAGCACTTGAAATATGGCTAGACCAAACAGATGTGCTCTAAGTGTAAAATACACATCAGATTTCGAAGACTTAATATGGGGTAAAGATAAAATATCTCATGAATAATTTAACATTGACTGCATATTGAAATGATATCTTGGCTGTACTATATTAAATAACATCTATTATTAAAATTTCACCTGTTTTTTTCTTCTTTTAAAATATGGCTACTAGGGAAACCCTCTTTGGTCCCTTCCCCCTTTGGGGAGCTTTGTACCATTGCTCAATAAACTTTGCTGCCCACCAAAAAAAAAAACACAAAAAACTGTGGGTACTAGTAAATTTAAAATTGAATGTGGGGGTTGCATTATATTTTTATTGGACAGTGCTGCTAAGTGCCTACAGTGAGTGAAGGGTCTATCTGGAGAGAAAGAAGAGAAGGGTGGTGGCAGGCAAAGGAAAGAAGAATATTAAGGATCAGATTAGATTGGCATTAAAGTTTATCTTTAAAGGTAGTGTGCTTAGAGTGATCCCTGGACAGTCTGCTTCAGATTTGCAGAGTGAGGCCAACCCTGAAACTTCAGTCATCTCTGATTCATTATTTGCACTTCTTGCAGTTTTTAAGGCTACTTAGAGAGAGGAGGCTGCAGAAGAGACAGTACCTCTGATTTTATTAAGGCAATGAGTGTGAATCTCATTCTCTTAATTTTCTGATCAATTTTGTTGAATTGGACTTCAGCAAAATGAAAGACATTGGAAGTCGATGACAGTTAAAAGATTTGCTTTTCAGAGATTAGGTGCTTGGTACTTATTTAATAAATGGGGAAAACACTTAAAATTACCTTATAATTTAGTCTAGCCTTTGACTGAAATGAGTGCTGCTTAGCTCAGTAAGTAAACTGTGTAAGTGCCATTGGCTTTATGATTTAGTGATTTGTGAAGTATTTGGAATTTTTACACTGGACCCTAACCACCCCAAAGAGTTGTAGGTTCTGGTACCCTTATTCTATAATACACTTTGTTAAACTGATTTATACCACAGCTTGGTATTAAAATTCAAAATCTCCTATGGGTGATTTTGTTATAAGTTACAAAAAGAGTTACAGAAAAAACTCCTATGGGCCAGGGTAATTTTAATCTATTTATTCTAAGACAATCACGGTGAACTATTTTCAGCTTTTCTTTATAGTAAGTGATAATAAAAAGTTAGTGTTATTTTGTCATGAGTACGTAGAATTTATAGATCTTAAGGTCTTAAAGTTAACAGTTCATATTGACATTAAACAGTGCACAGTTTTTAAGTATATGTTAAATACATTGCTTTTGTTATCCACAACCTTGATTAAGGATCAATTAAAAAACACTGATAATGGGATCAACTGAAGAACAACACCCTTCATAGAAAAGTTACCAGAGGGAACAACTGCTTGAGTAAAACTGTTTACCTGAATGGCAACTTGATTAGACATTCATCAACTATTTTTTTAATATACACCATCCTTTTTTTTTTTTTCATTGATATGCTTGGCCTGCTGCATAGTTTGAAGGCCTAAGAAATAACCTTGGTACAGTGCCAAGATTCCAGCACTTTTTAATAGCCGACAATAACTGTCAAATAGCAGCCTGCAAAATAGTATCAAATAATTTTCAGCAGACCTCAGGAGACTGCAAAATTTATATTACCAGCACAGAGTAGAAATAGATATAAGGGTAGTGTCCAGTTTGCAAATGTCTCCTTTAAAAAAAAACGTTGGGGCGCCTGGGTGGCTCAGTCGGTTAAGCGTCTGCCTTTGGCTCAGATCATGATCCCAGGGTCCTGGACCCCTGCATTGGGCTCCCTGCTTAGCGGTAAGTTTGCTTCTCCCTTTCCCTCTCCTTCTGTGATCTCTCGCTCTCTCCCTCAAATAAAATCTATGAAATAGAATTAAAGTTTTCCATTTTTAGGTTGACTAGAATCTACAATACATTTTCTTAGAGTATTATAAATAGACTTAGGATTCCAGACCAACCTTCAAACACATCATTAACAGTCCTGAGTAATAGTTCTATTTCACCTTCCTTTAAACTCTGTTTGTACCATGACTTCTTTAGAAAATGTATTCCCGTGACAGGAGGAGATGTGTGATTGAGTCCCCTTTCTCTCTTGTTAATAGAAATTTCTCAGTCAGGGGCCTTGAGAAATGGGAAAAAACCTTCATGAACACAAATATCTTATATAAAGAAAGTATTTCTCAAGGATTTCTCTTCCTGGATGCTTGAATTATGGCGTTAAGAGATCCTGTGTCTCTGCAGGGGTAGGAAATCTAAATTGCGACTGTCTTGTGTTTGATTGTATAAGTCATTTGTGAATTGAGTCAGGTACTTTTTATTCCAATTTTTTTATAGTATTTTTTTACATTTTTTATAGTATTGTACAGCATTCAGCGGAGGTTATGTGCCCCAACTAAGCTTTTTGAAGGCTTATTTTCTTTTGTCTCTCAAGCACTTAGCACAGTGGCCAACACACAAAAGATACTGTGTTTGTTGAATGGATGACTGAATGAGTGAATCATTAGCTGGCCCCATGAAGTGCTTGCGATTCTCCGTCGTCTTTCTGAGGTTGTGGTATTTCGATACATTCTTTTTATAGCAATATTAAAATTGAATCATGGATTTTAGAGTGATAAGCTTTTTGAGGTACGTCGCTTTCTCGAACAAGAATCAGAGGGGGAGACGAACCATGAGAGACTGTGGACTCTGAGAAACAAACTGAGGATTTTAGGGGGGGGTGGGGGAATGGGTGAGCTTGGTGGTGGGTCTTAAGGAGGGCATGTATTGTATGGAGCACTGGGTGTTATCCGTAAACAATGAATCGTGGAACGCTACATCAAAAACTAATGATGTCTGATGACTAACATAATACAGTAGAAAATAAACAAACAACAACAAAAAACCCCCAGCATTTTCTAAAACTCTATTGATAGGATGGCTTAGTTGCCATCAGCGCACAATAAGGCATTTGCTTTTGGTGTATTGGAAGAATTAGCAGAATAAAGAAATTGCCTAAGTGAATTAGGCTGCCAAAGAACAAACTAATTTTCCAAGTAATGAAAAAAACTTCCAAATCTTGATATTGAGGCAACGCTTCTATTTTAAAATAATACATAATAATCTTGCTTTGGCCTTAACCGTAAGCTCCATGTTTCCTAATTTTTATGCCTCTTCCTAAGCCATAGGCAGAGGAAGTACAGCAGAATACTTGTGAGCATGGGCTTTGGAACTCCGGAAGCCCTGATTTCAAATCCCACTCTGCCACTTAATCCTCTGTGATCTTGGTCAAGCTATATAAACTAAGTAATCTGGTTTTCTCACTGTAGTAAGGGGATGATAGAGAATCCTTGTCATGCTTAAGTGAATTAATGTCTATAAAGCAGTTAGACACATAGAAACGCTGAATACATGTTAGTTGTTGCTTGATAACCCCTATATGTGAGTTGCCTCTTTTTGCCTTTGCTCACGTTGACCTTTTTTTCAAGTATATTTGAAAAGTTCCTCGCTGCTTTTTAAAAACTTAGTTTAAGATGACTCCTCCCTGTATTTTGTCATCTCACTCATCCCTTTTATGATAGTTGTTACAGTACTCCCATGTACTATGGTTAATGTGTTTGCTACATTAGATCACAGAATCTTTAAGGACAAGGAATCTTTAAGGACAGGGCGTGGCACATGGCATTTAACAGTATTTGTTAAATTGACAGTACTTGTTAAATTGTTTAATTGACACGTATATGGAAGTCCTCTGTAAGTTGTGCAGTGCCATCCAGATGAAAGTACTGTTTTAGGACTTAACATATGGCTAGCAAGGTGCTTGGCCTGTTAGGAAGTAGTTACCTGGTATTTGAGTACCGAAGATGAGAATATTATTACAAAGCTAATTGAGCAATGATTCCAAGTACCAGACTCTTAACTTTCTGATCTATATGTAATTCATTCTAGCAACTTTTAAAACCTTACATATAATCGAAAGTTGTATTCAACTTCTTACTGTAAACATTTTAGATACCATGTTCAGGTTCCATCTTTTAAAATGATTTTTCGCTAGAAATTTGAAGCTGATGGGTTTAAATACGTTATTTTGTTTATATTTTGTAGTATTTTAATGGCTAAATCTTGAGATTAGCATTGAAAACTTACACGTCAGGCACTGAGGATTTAGTATGGTCTTTGATTTAAATCCTAGTAACAACCCTACTAGATGCAAGCACTGGTTTTCATGCTTTTATGGAGATAAGTAAAGCTTTCAGAAATGGGGTTACTTGATGGTAAGTGTGAGATACAGGACATGAATCCAAGCAATCTGATTCTTGGCCCTAAATTTATAGTTATGCAAAGGCCTGTTCTTTTCACATTTTCATTGAATTGTATCTGTTTTTTCATTTAGTTTGAGGTAATATATATAAAATATCTAATGTTTGTCTCAGAGTAGTTGCTCAAAAAGTGATAGCTTTATTCATCCTTTTCTCATATATCGTAAGAGATAAACTCAAAGATAATTATAGAAAAACAAGTAATAGGAGCAGTGTAAGGGATCATAATCTCCATACCTGTAAAATTTTTAATTCCTTGTTGCAGTGTTTGTTGAACATAGTGTTTTAATCTGAGAAAATGTTCTCATGTGTAAGAAATCACAGGGTAATGAAAAATACCAGAAATCGTAGACCTCTTATTTCAAAATTTAGGGTTTTTTTTCATTGATACCTTGTCTTATGAAAAAACAAGTTATATGAGGACCTCTGTGTGGAATTTTTGATGTATTTTTGTCACTGTGTATATTTAATTTGTCTCATGTCTGAGCAACAAATATTTGTCGTATTAAAGATTTTTAAAATTCGCTTATGGTTTGGTATAAATGTGGATAAACCTGATATCCAATATCTTAAGATCCAAATAACTTGCAGTTTTACTATTACATAGATTTGGAAACTCAGGCCAAATGTTTCCTAATTATTATTACATATAGCAAAATTCTGCTGTTGTACCTTTTTTCTTCCTTAATATGAGCATTATATTTATATAATATTTATACAATATTTATATAGCAGGTGTTGGTTCTATTATGTTTAGAGAAACTGTTTAGTAAAATATTTCAAGCTCTGTATTTCATGTAAGCATTTTTCATCTTTTTTAATAATAGGTAAATCAAACTGGGAAGATGATGGTTGGGGAGCATGGGAAGAGGCAGAACCCCAGGAAGCTGTAAGTCTTTATAAATGTATACATGCTTGTTGAAAGTGGCATTTTCTGTTTGTAATGATGGTGACATATTCCAATGTGGACATTTTCAAACCTTCATCAAGAACATCTTTGTGCTTACTTAATAGTACTGAAGTAGATACCTTTCTTAAGGATTTAATGACTTTATAGTTGAGGAGGCTAAATGGAGAATAACTGCTTTAGGATTCTTTCTCCTTCATTAGTTATTATTTTAGACTCCTTCACTTACTCATTTAACATGTATTTGTTAAATGCCCACCATATTGTAGGCATTTTTCTAGGTGCTGCAAGTATAGCCATGAGTAAGGTACGTGAAGTCCCTGTATGTGTTTTCGCCTATGGGTAATAGAAAATCTAACCTAAACTGACTTAAATCACAAGGACATTCATTAGCTCACATAGAAGGAAGTCAGGGTAGTATGGACTCATAGGTTGGTTGATCAGGAGATTCAACTATGTCATCAAGGACGTAAGTTCTTTCCTTCTGTCTCCTCTGCATAAACAGTGGTGTTGACTTCATCCTAAAGACTGCTCTTCTCATAGATAGGGTATGACACCATGTTTCTTCATTCATGACTAGAGGGAGAAAAATACTAGGGATTTCTGTGATTCTTAGGAAACAACTTTTTCAGAAGCCTCTAGCGAAACTTGCCTCTATCTCTTGGCCAGAATAAGGCCAGACACTCATTTCTGAAATAGTCACTGGCAAGGGATATCAGATTTTTCATCAGTCTGTCTTGCCATTCCCTGGACCTGGAGGATTAAATTCCCTGGAGGATTAAAGGGTCCGTTTCTCCTCAGGCCCATGACTGCACAGGTGAGGAGTCAATATCTGAACGAAATCAGGATTTTCTTATGAAAAAAGAAGAATGAACATATATGTTGGATAGGTCTTCTCATCATCCCTGTTCCCAGCAGCTTATACTTAAGTGGAAAGAGAGAAATTTTTTCAAAAAGAGAGATAAAAGTAGCAAATGGTAGTAATCAAAGTTACATAGAGGATTCAAATGGTGATGTGGTAGCAAGTGATCAAGTGACTACCATAGCTTGGGCGGAAGGCTTTTCAGAGGATGCGACCTTTGAGCTGAGGTCCGAAAGACAGCAGGGAGCCAGCGAGGTGACAATCCGGCAAAGGTCATTGCAGGCCAGGGCAACCACTCATGTAGAGGCCCTATGACAGGACTGGGCTTGGAGTTTGGAGGACATAAAGAAGGCCAGTGTGGCTTGGCTACGAGGTGGGGTCAGAGAAGTAGGCAGGCCTGATCTAGGGCTTTGTGAAATTGGAGTTTATTCTGAATGTGATAGGAAACCACACATAGCTGACTTCTCATTTTTAAAGTTCATCTTGGCTGCTCTTTGGAATTGAAGTAGGGAGCAAAAGCGGAAGCAGGGAGACCAGTTAGGAGGCTGTCGTGACAGTTAGTTGAGAAATGATGATGGCTTACATTAAGGTGGTATCAGTGAAAATGAGAAAGTGATGGATTCAGGATAAGTTTTAGAAATAACAGTAAGACTTTCCTGTAAGTCGATTGTGAGGGCTGAAGGGAAAAAGAAAACATCAGGGATTAACTTCTTTGATCTGGGATGAGGTGTGGAGTAGGTAAAGCATACTTGATAAGATGTGGATACTCCCCAAGGCTGGGTAATAGGTACCGTTCTCTTCATTTTTGTCAATGTTTGAAAATATCCATAATAAGGTGTTTTGTTTTGTTTTGTTTTATAACCCTCCCAGGTATTTGGCTTGAGCAGCTGGATGGATGGTGTGTGGTGTATTGAGTTGGGGAAGACTGACAGAATAGGTCTGGAGGAGAAGCGAAGGAGCATCGTGTTGTAGGAAGCAGAGCATGCTAATGTACAGATTTACAGAAAAGCTCTAAGGGAAGATGAAGAACAGGAAACCATTTCAGAAGGCAGAGAATTGGCGTGTGTTGAATAGGATGTAATGTAGCTCAAGGAACGTGGTTATGGCATCACTTTAGCAAACAGACACCTCGTTCCTTGCCCCTCTAGTGCTTTGTCAACGTGGAGACTCAGCGGTACTGTTTTGACTATGACTCACTGGCTTCTGCTCTCTCACGATTTAGACTGTTTCATGGCTGTTATTTGTATCTTTCATTTGTCTTGGATTCTTTTTTTTTTTTTTAAAGATTTTATTTATTTATTTGACAGAGAGAGATCACAAGTAGGCAGAGAGGCAGGCAGAGAGAGAGGGGGAAGCAGGCTCCCTGCTGAGCAGAGAGCCCGATGTGGGACTTGATCCCAGGACCCTGAGATCATGACCTGAGCCGAAGGCAGAGGCTTTAACCCACTGAGCCACTCAGGCGTCCCTGTCTTGGATTCTTTTTGCTCTTTGTTTCACACCTGGAGCTCCTAAGAGGATTTGATGGGGTCTGTTCATCACCATCCACTGTAGGATATTTGCAGAGGGCATAGTGTTTATGCCAGGCCACTGCGTGGGATGTCAGCCTACCTCTCAGTGTTGCCTCCTGGCCGGGCACCACCAGCGGTCCAGTTAGCTCTGGCAAGATTGGGGAGCGGAAGGAAGGGAGAGGAGAGGCATGTGTAAAGCAGGTTGGAGGCTCTGCATGGCTCGGTGGGAGCCAACCTCTCAGGGGCATATGGCTGCACTTTGAGAATTTCTCGGAAAGGGGTAGTGTAACTAGCACCTACTTGGCATGTTGTGTTGGGTACATTTACTTTTAGTATTTGTTCTAGAATCCTATAGCTAGTGACTATTGTGAGTAATACAACAAGCTCCCGAGCAAGTTTGAGGTTTTCTGGAATCAACTTCACAGACATTGCATGTTAAAGTAGACACAAGCATTTGTAATCTCAGAGGAGGTTGCACCAGGACAGTTACTGTTAAGTATATAAGAGGGTGCTGGTGCTGACTTATGGTACTTACTCACACACCCAGAGGCCCACATCTTACAGTGTCCGCTGTGTGTGGCTGGTTCTTTCTGGAATGGCTTTTTACTTGTGAGTGACATAGTTGAGGAGTTGTATATGAGGCAAGTTTTCCTCCCAAACATCTGCTACATTTTCTCTGCTAATTTTAAGAGGGTGGTTGACTGTTGGGTGTCATAGACCTGCTATTTGGCTCCCCTAGCAGCATGCCTGCCGTAAGCATACACTTCCTTATGGCATTATAACCTAATACAGTAGAAAATTATTGCAGCTACAGTTTGGGGTCAGAGAAGCAACAGGCCTGAGGTCAGGCTTTATGAATTTGGAATTTATTCTAAATGTGATCAGAAACCACACTAATTCTGTTTTAGAAAGCTCACCTTCGCTGCTCCGTGGAATAGGTTGTAGAGGGTCTTTTTATTAGTTGTGCCTCTCATACTCATTAAGGTCATGGGCCAGTTTATTTTATAGTAGTTCGTTTTGATGTGCTGCTGTTCCAGCCGATTCTGGGTGATGTGGACAATGATTCCTAGTTAGAGTGTGTATGTTTTAACAGACTTCCTTTAAATCTGTGAAAGTGTGCCATCTTCTCTTTATTGGCAAGAATATCCTAAATCCAGGAATAACATCTTTTAACTGTTTCAGTAAAAAGCTGAAATATGCGTCTATTCATTCCAAAACACATTAACTTACATGTAGCACGTTTCTTCATTTGGATAAGATTTGAATGTTTACAAATGGCCCTCGTGGATGAGGGTAGCTTGTTATTCTCCTTGTCTTAATTGATTTGCTCACACAGCGGATTTGACAAGTGTGGCAAATGAAAGAGTTGACAACAATTCTAGGTGTACCAGTCATTCCTAACTATTGTTACTATCCTCCTATGAACCCTTGTACCTTGTCATGACCTTACGTACATGGTGAAGGAGAAGATATTTGAATGACAACAAAAGTGGGCCAGGACAGTGATATTGAGACGTTACCTGGGTGTTAAAATGATCCTGCTATATTTAACAATGCTTCTTTGAATTTGGATCCTGTCCTCAAAATACGGCAGCATCTTCGTTAAGGGAGACTATTTGGTGAATGAGAAAAAAATGGTGGTGCAGCCAGGGAAAAAGATATGACTTCTCCCTTACGGTGCAGCATCATCTAGAATTGTCCATGCATAACATCAATATGAGGTTTTGCGGAGTAAAATGTTTTATACCAGGGCTATTAGAAATGTTAACGCAGCTGCGGTGAGAGACTTCCGTTATTTCTACTGCTGACTAGTATTATGAACAACTCCAAAGGCATAGCCAGCTCTAGAGGCGTAACAAGAATCAGAGTAAATTTTGGTAGATGTATGAACTGCATGCTCTAGTCAAGGTAAGAGAGGTAGCCACCTCGTCAGAATGGAGAGGGAACTTTCCACTGTCCCGTGTTAGGAATAGACAGCAAACTCAACACCTGCTTGCCTTGAGAGTCTTACTGGTATGTCTTGTTCACAGTAAAGATGAGGCCAGTATTGGAACAAGAGAAGGGTCTCGAAATCAATTTATGGCTGTGTCAGGGTGCTGTAACTATGAAAACAGTGATAGGGTTCTCCCACCATTGGGCTGTGGTTCTCATGACCAGCAGAGGAGAGGAGTCTGACATTAGAGAGGTGGTGTGTCTGGTCTTTGGTGGGGGCCGTGGTGGTGCGTGGATGAACCACAGGCAGGGTAGCTTGGAGTAAAGCAGAGCAGCAGCCACTGCCCCGGGATGCTGACCAGGAGGCCAAGAGGCTGCTGTCGCATCCAGCAGAAAACTTGAAAAAATGCAGGGTGCTTTTTATCTCCACAAGTCTATAGCTCTTTTTTTTTTTTTTTTTTATAGATTTTATTTATTTATTTGACACAGAGAGAGAGGGAGATCACAAGTCGGCAGAGAGGCAGGCAGAAAGAGAGGGGGAAGCAGGCTCCCTGCTGAGCAGAGAGCCTGCTGCGGGGCTCGATCCCAGGACCCTGAGATCATGACCTGAGCTGAAGGCAGAGGCTTTAACCCACTGAGCCACCCAGGTGCCCCAAGTCTATAGCTCTTTGAGAGTAGTTTCTTATTTTTATGGCAGGAGAGAGTGTGGAGGACTTTTATAATCAGAAAGATTTAGTACCAGTACAGACAAGGCTTTTTTTTGGTTTGTTCGTTTTTAAGAAAGACGAAGCCTCTTTAGCTTTCTGTGATTCTGAGATGGCCGCTGTAATCAGTGCTCAGCGAAGACAGCATGTTCTAATATCCTTCATCAGCAGGAGCCGCCACGTCCAAGACAGTATACATCCGTGACACGGGTAGGCTTAGGAACTCTAAGGATGGCTTCAGTTCGAGAAGACGACAGATGTCTTTCTTCTGTAGATATTTCATGTCCCTGTGAGTCCGCTTGGCTGCCATAACAGAATACCGCAGACTGGGTGGCTTAACGGAAATTTATCTTCTCACAGTTCTGAAGGCTAGAGGTTCAAGATTAAGGTGTTGTCGGAGTTGGTTTTTGGTGAGACCCCGCTTCCTGGCTGGCAGACAGGCACCTTCTCACTGTGTCCTCACATGGCCTGTCCTCTGTGTGCAGAGAGAGAGAGCAGTGAGCCCTGGGGTTCCTTCCCCTCACAGGAAGAGCCAGTCTGTCAGATTAAGTCTCCGCCCTCATGAGCTCATCGAACCCAAGTTATCTTCTTATCTCCCGATAACAGTCGCATTGGGGATAAGGGCTTCAACACATGAATTTTGAGAGGATACAGTTGAGTCTGTAAAAATGCCCCAAATAAGGGATCCATAGCAGGCAGAACTCTTATGCGTGCAAGTGCAAAGAATGAGGATAAGGAATTCCTACTTGCTCATAAGTAAATACACTAAAGAATTAAAAGGGCAAACAGACTTTCAAGATGGAAAAAAAAAAGCAAAAAGATACACTTCTGTACTAACTTAATTTTAAGTGGATATGAGATTTAGTGTCTTGCTTGGAGAAATTAGAAAAGAAGATGGTTGTGCTAGAACAGCTACCAATTAATGATCCTATAACAAATAGTAAATAGCTTTGTCGTGGTTTTTTTTACATTGTTACAAGGGCTTTTAGTTTGGATTGTAATTTATTTGCTTTGGGAAGGAAGTAGTTAGAGGGGGATATTTTGCCTAGCCTCATGCTATAATGGAAATCGAGGTCGTTAAGGAAGAAGATTGACAAGGTTTAATTTTAGTTGTAAGGCAAATTAATGAGCTTTCCTTCATTGGTGGATTAAATCCAAAGGGTATGAAGTATGGAGTCAAGGATTTGCTTGGCAGTGGTTCCTGGAACAGGAAGCACAGAAGGTTCTGGGTTAAGGCCCTTAGTTAAGGTAGAAAGTGTGGAAAATTTCCATTCAAAAGACACTTTAGAATATGTTCCATCTGTTTGCAGAAAGTAGTATAGTACAGTTTATAGAGGCAATTTGATTTAGCAGATTAACAAGGAAAAAATGCTGGCCACATACAGGGCCCCAGAGAAATGTTTATTTACTGAGAAATAGGATATAGCATGACCTGATTACAGATTCTTATTTTTTTTAAATTATTTATTTATTTATTTATTTGAGAGAGAGGGCACGAGAAGGGGTCGGGTCAGAGGGAGAAGCAGACTCCCCACTGAGCAGGGAGCCCGATGTGGGACTCGATCCTGGGACTTCAGGATCATGACCCGAGCCGAAGGCAGTCGCCCAACCAACTGAGCCACCCAGGCGTCCAGATTACAGATTCTTAGAACATTAATAACTTGGGATAATATTGGAAAATATTTTGCCTTATTTTAGTGTCATTAGACTCTGATGTCACCTACTGCACAAGAGACATAAGCACCAGATTGGCCAGAGGCAGAGGAGAGCACTCAAGTTACACTAAAGTTATGTTTTAGGTTCTTGTACAAAGGGGGAAGTGACTACAGAGGTTCTTCCTACTGAGGTGGGTTCTCATTGAGACTTTGGCATTTGACTGTTAGAAATACTACTGTTGTGGGGTGACTGGGTGGCTCAGTCGGTTAAGCGCCTGACTTGGTTTCAGCTCAGGTCATGATCTCAGGGTCCTGAGGTCAAGCCTTGGGTAGGGCTCCACGCTGAACACAGAGTCTGCTTGCCCCTCTCGTTCTGCTCCTCCCCCTGCTCACTCTCTCTCAGATAAATAAAATCTAAAAAAAAAAAAAAAAAAAAGATAAAGAAATACTCCTTTTGCCAGTGACCTTCCTGTTAACATTAATATGGGTCTTGCCTGCCTAGTGATTCTCAGCTGGTGGCGGGGGGTGATTTTATCCCCTTAGGAGACATTTGGCAGTGTCAAGAGACATTTTTGGTTGTCAAAACTTGAGGGGAGGCGCATCTAAGTGGATAGAGGCCAAGGATGCTGTAAAGCATCTTACCATGCACAGGACAGCCCTCCAAAACAAACAGTTGTCCAGCCCAAAATGTCTGTTGTCCCAGAGTTCAGAAATCTTGGTCTAGCCCATGACTTTCAGTGTAACTCTCTTGGTCCTTCTTTCTGCCATTCCTCCTGTTTCTAAAATCCCTTGGCTTTGGGGCGCCTGGGTGATGCAGTCAGTTAAGCATCCAACTCTTGGTTTCCGCTCAGATCTGATCTCAGGGTCCTGAGATTGAACTCCGTTTCCGGCTCTGAGCTGAGTGTGGAATCTGCTTGAGATTCTCTCTCCCTCTTCCCCTGCCCCTCCTGCTCGTGCTCGCTCTCCAAAATAAATAAATATATCTTTTTAAAAAATTAAGAAATAAAAGTCCTTGGCCTCTTTTAGGGGCTTCACAACTTTTGATCTTTATAGCTATTAATTTTTTAGTAGATTCTGGTTTGCTAGTATGAAAAGTGCAATTGAAAGATGGTTTGCCAACAAAGGTGAATGTAAGTAGTTCCTCAGTCTTTGGCCACGGATCAACAAGTAGTCCAGGCTCAGAGGCATTATTGATGCCTCGATGTTTGAGGGAGACCTATCTTTAGTCTTCCCATTGTAGCCAACCACCACTTTTCCTTGCTCTTGTTTTGAGTTGTTCATTTTATTTTGCATCTGCGCTCCTCAGGCACTCCTGCCTGCCTGGCGGGTAGCTTGTTTGTTTTGGCTTAGTGATGGGCCTGTTGTCCTCTGCCAGGGAGGGAGGGCCAGTGGTCTGTGCTGTGGGGGAAGGGGTCTGGAGACCTGACTGCTGCTTAAACCCGCTTCAGCCAGGCCTCCAGAGTTTAGCCGCATCTTTGCCCTCACTTCCGTAGGGACC
This sequence comes from Potos flavus, assembly GCA_028534135.1. Taxonomy (NCBI): domain Eukaryota; kingdom Metazoa; phylum Chordata; class Mammalia; order Carnivora; family Procyonidae; genus Potos; species Potos flavus. The sequence continues at coordinate 49,228,375 of CM052893.1, read as the reverse complement.
CGTTAGCGCTCCTAAGCTCGTGCGCAGTTCTGCTCCTCTTTCCTCCCTTCAGTTGTTAGGAGGTAGTTTTGTAGGGACTGAGAGATCAATTGGCACCTGCCCTTCTGCTTTCTAGCTCTCAGAATTTGGTGGCTCCCCCTACCTCCCTCTTCTTTTTGCCCTTACTGGCTTTTGCCTTTAGACTCTGTTACTGCTCTTTTTAGCGGGGTTGAGAGCGCTGGGGAGAGTGAGGGTAAAATTCATGTGTTTATTCCTCTCTTTACCAGAAAGTCCTGTGGGCTTCGTGTTCTCCTTCTTCCTTTTTCCAGTTAATGTATTTGGGAGGTTTTTCCATATCTACACCTATAAATCATCCAGTTCTTTTAAAGGAATGCTGAATATCTCATTGTGTAGATGTACTGCGATTTATTTAGCCATACCCCTGTTGAGGGATGTTTAGCTTTTGTTGGTTCTTTTTTTTTTTCTTTTTGTTTTTTCCTATCACAAGTAATGCTGATCATCTTTATATCTGCCATGGATCTTGGTTGCTTCACGATGGAGTCAGACTGTCTGAATTTCCCTCCCAGCTCTGCCCCTTAATCACCATGAAATCTTGAGTAAGTTATTTAACTTCTCTGAGTTCAACCGCACTCCTGTTAGTGGGACTAATAACACTATCAGACCTACTAAGGCGGTTATAGAAGTGCTTAGAGTAGTACCTGGAACTTAGTAAGTGCTCAGTGTTAGCCATTCTTATTTTTCCTTTAGAATAAATCCCTAAAAGTGAAATTGCTAAGGTAAAAGGTATATGTACTTTAAATTTTAATAGAAATTGTTGAATGGTGCTTCTAAAAGGCTGCACTAGTTTGCTTCAAACAGCAGTTAATATGAGAGTGCTGTTCTCTACTCTGTGTTACAGAAATGAGAACAGCTCTGACCCAGTCGCTTTTTATCTCGGATTATTGCTATTGTTTATTTTATAAAAACATTTCTCTGCACCCCTATTTTTATTAATATTGAGAAGCAAAGACTATGAGAGGTGAATGTGGTTTTTATTTTGTTTTTTGTTTTTTAATGGAGGCCTGGTTTTCTCAGGTATTTTTGGAAACAGTTAACGATATGTATCAAGCTAATTATTGCTAAAACAGATTGGTATAAATGTCATTTCAGTGTTTTAATTTTCATTTTTAAAGGTAGGAATGTGTCTGGTCACCTTTTCACATTTTCACTTATAAATCTTTTTGGGGAATGTGTACTTTTTTTTTTTTTGTAAACACCAATAGCAATTTAAGGCCCATAGCATTTAGTTTGACTATTAGAGCTATTCTGATTTATGTTGGGTGCTTATTTTTTCTTGCTTCTTCGTCTTGTTTGTCCAACTAGATAATTAAGTTTTTGAGCAGAAATTGTTTGGCACTTCCCTATATCCTGTGGTGCCTAGGGGAGCACATAGATTTAGTGTTTAATATTAGACAGTTGTTCAGGAAATAGAGAAGTATGGTTTTCAGGTTTGAAGTTTCATTGCAATTATTTGTGAAATGAATTTTCTACTAAAAATGATGAATTTGTTTTATAAAAATGATAGTTTATTACAAAAATTTAGGTATTTCAGAAAAATACAAAGTAAAATAATCAACTTCCTAACATCTACGAATAATTGTCATTATTAACCTTAAGGGGTTATAAATGTAGGCATTTTGCTGTGGCTATATATAGGTTGAGTCACTGGATGAATGGGCACGCAGATCATTCTATAAAAATGGGTATGTATATATTACAATTTAAAAGTAAGAGAATTAATCCTACTTGAATCGATAGTTCAAGTAAAGCTGTAGGAGTTAGTGAATTATAGTTAACTTCCTAAGGTTAGGAAGAAAAGTAATTTTGAAAAGGAGATTAAAGTTGTAGGTTTCTGTCAGTAATTATATTTGTATTTTGGGCGGGGGGGGAGTTCTCTGTAATCAGATTCGTAATCAAATTTAGGAAGAGTTCTTGCCTTGCCCCATTTTAATTTTGAAAAGACCTTAAGACCTTTCATTTGAGAATTTTAGTTTCTGTCAAGGTGCTATATAGCTTGCTACCCATCTCCGTTTTTATCGATTTCATATATTGAAGTTTTGTATAACATTTTGTTTGGGAATGAAAGGTCTACTACCTTAAAAAAAATTTGAGAAACATTGAGCATTATATATGTTAATAGCAGACTAGAAAAATGAGAAAAACCCATTTGTATAGCATCATTTACTGTTTGTGTTTTAGAATTGCTACAGAACTTAGGTCTCTTGGTTTAAAAAGTATAGATGACTATTTTATGTCTACAATTTAGGTGGTAAATGAGAATTACATTGAATGTGCTGACTGCTCTGTGATTTCACTGGATTTTACTGGCCACCACTGTAACGTGTAAATGCCTATGAAAGTCAGCATAATGACAGTGACGGTATAAATTGCAGATGATAGATTTACTATGCTAAAGTCGAAACCTTTGGAAAACAATTCTGCTACATCAATGGCCATCTAGTCACCACGTGACTGATAAACCAAAAAACATTTGCCACTATGTTTACAGAGTGGTAATTTACCAACTCTGTAGAGGCCAGACATAATTGAAAGGCTTGTTAAATTACTACAGCTTTTTACCATCTGCTGCATTGTGAAAGAATAAGCACTTGACAAACTTGTGGGCTTAAAATCAAAAGAAATAAATTTTTAAAAATATATCTTATGGCTCTAGTTGTTTAGACAGAATTCCTTCTTACAGTCTTCATTGGTGGTGGCTTCAATATTCGTGCATAATAAGAAACATTATTACAGGTCTCAATTCAAAGAAAACTCCTTGAAGTTTAGGTCACATTTAAATAAAATTATACATTCTCCTTCCATCCCCCAAACAGGAGTTGTTTTATAGCTCATGGATAAATTTAATGTTAACTTCAGTGACCAGGTAGGTACTAGTTTTTTGCAGAAAGCCAAGGTAGTCCTTGGTAGTGCTGGGTTTTTTTTTTGTTTTTTTTAATTCATTGTGTTGCTTGGGAAATTAACTACCTTGTCAAATGATGGTGAATCAGCAGCTTCAAGAGAGTAATATTAGTGACTACAGTTCCCATTATTGTGAGGAAGGTTCTCAGAAAACCTAATTGGTAAGCAAATTCCCTTATAATAGAAAGCAAAATGGTGAGCTTGCATCTTGTTAGCCACTGAATGTATGCTGATGCTCTATGTGACTTCACAGAGTGTTCTTATTAGACCCTCTTTCCTGCCTGAGCTGTCTGATGAATTGGAAATTTTGTGTAAGCTTCATGTAAAACCCAGTGCTAGTTCGTCGGGATCCCTCCTGAAGAGGGAATCTCCTCATCTCTGCTCTACCAATACTTTCATCTAGATACTTTTGCTTGAACTTGAGGTTCCCCTGAAAAATCTGACCCAGGAACTACTTCAGACAGACCCACACTCCTTATTCTTCGTTTGTATTTCTGCTGTGAATATTTGTCTGCTTTTCTACCTGAGGTTCCTTTATCAACTCGGCCTAATTTAGGGCTCCCTGGCCCATCCCCCAGCCGTGCTTCTACCCTCTATTGCCTAGAGCAGTGGTTCTCAGCCCAGAGGCAGTTTTGCCCCCCAAGGGACGTTTGGCAATGTCTGGAGACAGTGTTGGTTGTCACACTGATGATACTACCGTACCGTGAAGGATTATCCTATGCAAAATGTCAAGAGTACTGAGAAACCTTGGCTTAGAGCAATGTATTTCAATCTGTTTATCTTGACCTGTGATGAAATCCCTTTACTGTGTCTTGACCAGTACTTTTAAAATAATGAAATAAAGGGGTGCCTGGGTGGCTCAGTCATTAAGCATCTGCCTTCAGCTCAGGTCATGATCCCAGGGTCCTGGGATCGAGCCCCTCATCAGGTTCCCTGCTCGGTGGAGAGCCTGCTTCTCCCTCTCCCTCTGCCCCTGCTTGTGTTCCCTCTCTCGCTGTGTCTCTCTCTCTGTCAAATAAAATCTAAAAAAAAAAAAAGAAATAAGATAGAATTTTAAAAATTTGGAGTGCATCCCAGGTTGTAAGCGTAGATACTATTTTGGGCAACTTTTGTCTGTTTTCTTATGGGGCAGTGGGGAGGGAAAGGAAGGGGGAGAAAAGGAGGGGCAAGGGGGTAAGGATGTGACTGAAATTAATTGGGATGTCAAATCATTTTTATTGCTAGTTGTTGAGGTTTTTTTATTTTTTAAGTTTAAAATGTGCGTACAAGAAAGAGCAGATCTGACCAGATAGCTTTACTGCTCAAAAAAATGCTTCAGTGACTGCGGGTGTCCTTAAGGTCAAGTGTAAGCACCTCAGCACAGTAGATGAAAGCTCTTGGTCACCCACCTGCTGCTGCGGTGTCCCCTTTTACCTTACACTGTCAGACCTGCTTTGACGGTAGCTCCTTGCTGGCTCGTTTGCCCCTAGGCCTTCGGATATGTTGAGTTCATGGTTTTCTAGAGAAATAGGACATAGGGGACTAGTCTGGGAATGTCCACCTCCTCTCCCTCTTTCCTGCTGCCCCCAACCTGGCTACTTTCTGCTCTCCCAGCAGGATTTAGCTTAAGAGTTACTTCCAGTAGGAGGATTTTTTGTTTTTGTTGTTGACATTCTACCCTCCCGACCCCATTCTGGTCTGATGACCCTCCTGTGTTCCCTTGACTGACTACCATGTATTTGTCCATCTGTCTTCCACAGAGGAGGGAAGATCCTTAAGTCTGAGAATTCTCTTTTCTCATCTCTCTGTCCTCACACAGTGATGGCACATAGAGGTGCGTATCCCTATTGGTGTGTGTTGTGTAGGATAGATCAAAGCAGGGACAAAGATGTGAGACCATTGAGGATCTGGTCATCCTCAGGGATTTTGACCCACAAACTGTTGCCTCATTCTTCCTCTTATTTGGATTACTTGTCCAGGCCCCTGATTTTAGAGGTAAGGAAGCAGAGTTGCTAGGGAAAGTGTCCAAGGCCTGTATGAATGTGTATTACTTTAAATTTATTACCGATAGCATTTGTATGATTAGCGACAATCCACTTACCCTTTCCAAGCCTTGATTTCCTTTTCTGGACAATGAGGATTTTGAATCAAATGGTCTCTGTGGTTCCTTCTTTTTCTTCCTATGATTGTGTAATCCCATCAGCTGGCTGATAGAGATTATGGCACATGTGTGAGGGGGAGATTGTTGATCCCATACAGACAGGCAGTTTTGGGGTCTTTGATCATACTGTCTTGTACCTACTACTACAATTTCTCAGTTAATTTAGTGATTAAAAAAAATTTTACAGGAGAGCCTGGGTGGCTCAGTCGGTTAAGTGTCTGGCTCTTGATTTTGGCTCAGTCATGATCTCAGGGTCCTGAGGTCAAGCCCCTGCTTAAGATTCTGTCTCTCCTTCTCCCTCTGCCCCTCTCCTCCCTCTCTAAAAATAAAAAAAAAAAAAGATAAATTTTTACGGTATGTTTCTTCCTCAGCTAAATCAGGAGTTCTCAACTTGGGGGCATTTTGCTCTGCAGAAGATATCTGGCAACGTCTAGAGACATTGGTGATTTTCCCAGCTAGGAAAGTGCTATGGGTGGGTAGGGGCTCTCGACGCTGCTGAGCATCCTGCAGTGCACAGAATAACCCCCACAGTAAAGAGGCTCCAGCCCCAAATGTCGGTAGTGCTGAGGCTGAGAAGCCCCGAGGAACAAGTAACCACCTGCAAGGTTTTAGTGCTTTCAACCAGAGCTCAATTTTGTATTTCTAGCATTTATTGCAATATTCATGACTTTTGAAATGTCATACTCCGTGTGTGTCCACTTATTCAATGTTTAATTATGTTGAAAGGGAGGGGGCTATTTCATGCCTGTCTTTAAAAAGAGACTTGTCGAACAAAAATATTAAAGTCGTGATAAGCCTTCATGAGAAACGTTCCCATAGTCAGCTGTGTGGCCGAATCGGATTAGGCCCGACCTCACTTGATCCACATCACTTCTTTGCTTCTTCGGTCACGGAGGGGCACTAGGGGCACTAGTCTACGAGCGGAGGAGCGCTTCTCGTCCTTCCTTTAGTTCTGGACGCCCAGCAGCAGGCATTATACCTGGTCACCCCCAGTGACAACAGCGAGGAGAGCAGCAGAGCAGGGAAGACCCCCAGGTGCTGCGGCAGGTGTGCTCCGAGGGACCAGCTGACCGCGGCGCGCGGAGTGGGAAGCCGCTTGGGCTAGCCGTCCCGGTGAGCTCCGAAGCTTGAGTTCACGGCCCTGCCCCTGCTGTGTCACCCCGGGGGAGGTCATCGTGATAAGTATGTTTCTCCAGCTCAACACTGGGGACTAACATAGTCTTTCTAGAGCTCCTGCGAAACCTCAGATTTACGTGTCAAGTACTTAGCACAGAGTCTGGCACGTAGTCAGTGTTCGGCAAGTGTTGCAGCGAACATCTTCCGAATCACCGCTCCCCTGCCTGCTCATTCCCCCTGACTTAGGTCACCAAACCCAGAGTCACATCCATGCCAAACACTTCTTGATGGGCCCGCTGTCCTCTACTCCAGAGGGTGTGGCAAGGTTTCCTTGCCGTGAGAAGAGATGTCACCTTACTCTGGCCTGATTTCTACACACCACGCTGCTTGGGCACAGAGCGGCAGACACTGTAGAGCAATTCAGGACACGTCCTTTCCATCCCTTTGTTCTTTACTTGCCTTTGTATATAGCGTGCTCATTGTTGATCTACCATCCTGATGTACGCAGGGATTTTTTTTTCTTTTCGAGGTTGAGGATTTTTTAAAAGAAATTCGATCTATATAAGGTTTCTTCTCCCACCCTCCCAGTGGTTTTCAGTTTTCAGATTTCCTAATATTCTGGCACAATTTATATCGTTTGGCAAAATAGCTAATAAAGCTTATGGGGGAAACAACTCGCTATGATGAAACAACACATTTTTACCTCCGTTTATGATTTTAAGGATATTATTTTTGTTTACTGTCATTAGAGGCTTTTAATCTTATTCCGTCTCATACATTGAGTACTGCGTCTTAGGCACAAAGAAGAGTGTCTTTGGAATTGCCTGTGGCCAGGAGCTTGTGTCTGTGTAGGTGTGTAGCTGCCCCCCCCCCCTCCATGTGTCCCGTCCACCACCACCCCTGTCCCCGAGTGACTGGGCATCAAGGAGCTACGGAGCTTGCGTTAAGAGCTCACCACCATTGCCTTTCATGGTAAGCTGGCATCATGCCCAAGCGGCAAGACTTTAGATCTAGAATTGTGTGGCCTTCAAACCCTAATGATGATAATGTAATATAATCATATGATAGTATTTCCTAACCTGTTTTTAGAATGCGGACCTCCTGCTTGGACATGCCCTACTTTACCATGGCAAACAGGGCAGATCTGCTTTTAGTCCCTCTGTCCCAACGAGAGATGGAGAGGTAGAGAGGACATAGAAAAGAAAGTGCAGTGAAGGGTGACAGAGTTTAGTTGTCTCCCTCTTCCAGTAAAACCTGAAAATGGTTGAAATGCCAGAAAGTAGACTGCTAATTCACGTGAACTTTCTTTTTCTGGCTTCATATTACTAGAAAGGTGCATTTATGAGGTGGCTAAGCAGGGTTAGGCATGTAACCAGTGATTGTGGAGTAGTTTCTCCGAATTTGTGTCCAAGTAAGTGCTATCTGTTTCCCATGCTTTCATCTTGGTTCGTACTTACAGCGTAAAATTCATGCTTGCTTCTGGGATCACGTGTAGTCCATTTGCTGGGATGGTGGCAGACAGAGCTGAATTCTAGGCCCAACTAAGAGGGTAGTAATTTTGTCCTTTCTTACATCTCTCTAACTTGTATTTTCCATGGGTATGTCAGCCAGAATCTTGAACTGCTAAATCTTAATATTAATTAAGGGAAAACACTCCAGAGGATACTATTACTAAGGATGTAATACTTAAGGATACTAGCTTTGAATCGGTTGCTCATTGGCACACAGGTTCATGTGCAAGAGTGATTGTAGGTTACTGCAGTATCTTTGTGAATACAAGAAGGGAGACATGGGAATGCTGTTTCCATCACCTGTGTGCCAGTGGGCTGTGGAACATGTGGAGTTGAGGAGTAATAGCAAACATAGGCTTGGCCAATTAGAAGGTTTGGAGTCTAGTGTGGGAGAAATTACAATCACAGAATAAATAGGTAGTAGAGAATAGTAAGACCTTTGATTGCGATAAGTTTGAAAGAAAGTAAGAGTCAAGAGTAGGATGGAGGGATAGGAACTGGAAGTTGGGACAGAAAGAAAAGAGAGGGAAAGTATTTTTGAAGGAGTGCCTGGACAGATGTCTCAAGGATACACTGGCTCCCATGTTCAAGGAGTGTCGTGTGGGAAGGTTGGCCTGGGATAAAGTGGTAAGTAATGGTAATCCTTTGAGAAAAGGCTTTCACTGACTGTGAGACTAGAGTCAAATCCCAGGCGAAGACAGGCTTCTCCAGGAGCTGTTACAGCTACCTAGCAAGATGAACAAGCAAGGTGATAGGGTGGAAAGACCAGCTGAATTAAATGTCAAGAGGCTTGGGTTCTAGTTGGGTTCTGACACTGATTCTCTGCCAGGAAGCACATCTTTAGCCTCCTCAGGACTCTGTTTTCTTTATTATAAAAATGAGGTTTTGAACCAGTTAGCCTTTAAATGCCTTGTATATTTGTATTTCTTTTACTCTTTGTCTTTTCACCAAATATAAGCATGTAGATCTAGTCCTTGTTAGTGGCATTATTTTGAAAGCATAGGACAGAAACAAATAATGTGCTTTAATGGAAAGTAACTTTTAGATAATTTTGGGGATCTGTTGTTTGAATATCATTTTGAAAGTGTGGTAAAAGGCAAAAATCCTGTATAGAACTTGCTAAAATTTGAGCTGTATCCTTTTTCTGGAGCAGTGTGTTGATTCTTTTTTTATTGCACTGAGATGGAGATTTTAAAGTTAGAGACAAATCAAAGAGTTTTAGGCACCCGTGATTTCTTCTCAAAGTACTTAAATATCCCTGTGTAACTCGCTGTGCTTCTAGCTGCCTACCTGAAGATGAGCTACTCTAATCACTTTAAAAGTCCTGAACCTCAAAGTTAGTACAACTGTAGTCTCCGTTATTGAAGAGGGAACTCAGGGCAGTGTTGCCTTCAGCTCACAGCTGAGCCCCTGGAAGGAGTCTTGGGTGCGTGCGGACTGGACAGAGACTGTATTCTACAGAAATTATAGGCCCAGGGAGAAATGAACTACAACTAACCTTTACCTTATTAGTTTTATCTTTAGGGGATTAATTTTCTCCCTTATTTATATATAGAAAAGTACACATTAAGAACAGCAAGCTGGATAGCCCAATTCCTTAGAAAAATAGCGCTTTAATAAGACAAGGAATTTTTCCAGTATTCCTCTTCTTTCAGGAGAGGGTGCAGCCTCCTTAGCTTGCTTACCTTGCTTAAGAAGGTTCCAAATCAATTTGATTCCTATTTGCTAAGTTTTTAAAAAGCAGAAGTGTGTAAATGAAAGAAAGAAAGAAGACAGCCTCCATCTCCTCCCCCTCTCCCCATCTCCCCCTGTTTAATTCAGTCTAAGAGCCACTGGGTAGGGCTGAAGTAGGAGTCTGCATGACATAAAGCTTAGAAGCCATAAGAGAATAGATCAATAATTTACCTGCATAACATTAAAAAATTTCTACATGGAGCAAATTAAGCTACCACACGGAATGGGAAAAGCTGTTAGAACTCTTATGTTCAAAAGGCCAATTTTCTTTGTATGTAAAGAATATATACAAATAAATATGAAAAAGAGTGGCAACTCAACAGGAAATCTGCAGAGGAAAGGAACAGGCTGATCATCCTCTTCTCATTAATAAGAAGGCTGCAGTATACTGAGATACCATTTTTCATCTGTTACATTGACAAAGATCCAGAGTTAAAGCATCTTTCGAAAAGTCTGTGGGGAAGCAAGCAGTTTCAAAACGTGCTGGTCAGATTATAAATTAATACCACCTCTATAGAGCACAATTTGGAAATATCTAGGAAATTTACTAATACATATTATCTTTGACCTGGCAATTTCACTTCTAGGAATTTATCCACTAATATACTCCCACACAAATTGGCAAGAGTATAAGGTTATTTACTGTACTGCATTTGTAGCAGCAGCAGAATATAGACATCATAGCTGTCCATCAATAGGGGACTGGTTAAATTGTGTGTGTGTACAGTGGAATACTGTGCAACCTTTAAAAAATAAACTTCATGGGGAATGAAGTCTAAGATATATGTTAAGAGAAAAAAAGTAAAGTATAGAGAAGTATGTGTATAATGTGCTACGATTTGTGTAAGAAAAGTGAGGTGGGGGAGTCACGTATTTGCTTGTATGTGCACAGTGCTTCTGGAAGTACAGTGATCACACTGGTTGTCTCTAGCGTAAACAACTAGGACACTAGAGTACTAGAGTCAGAGAGAGACTTTGCAAGACCTTTTTAGATCTCTTGAATTCTTAATCGTGGGGATTTTCCTCTTTGTAATTATTTTATAAATAGTTTTTCAATTAAAAATGAAAACACCTTTCGGTTCAAATGAAGGAAAAAGTGTCAAGTTTATCAAATACTTTTACAGGTTCGACAAGCATAAGCATCAGATAATTTTTTTCTTTGCTGTGTAGCTGCAGATACCCGAGCAGTGTCTCTGGAATTGGATTATTCACTACATTTCCTCATAGTGGTGAATCATTCCTGGAATGATCTCTGTGTGACAGTCTTTTAATGTCTTACTGGTTTATAGGTGCCTATGTTAAAACTTTTTGCATTGATACTCAAAACTGAGATTAGTTTGTGGTGGCTGTTTTCTTTACTGGTCATCTTTAATGTGTTTTTGTTTTTGTTTTTTTTTAAAGATTTTATTTATTTATTTATTTGAGAGAGAGAGAGGGAGAGAAAATGAGAACATGAGAGGAGAGAAGGTCAGAGGGAGAAGCAGACTCCCTGCGGAGCTGGGAGCCTGATGTGGGACTCCATCCCAGGACTTCAGGATCATGACCTGAGCTGAAGGCAGTTGCTTAACCAACTGAGCCACCCAGGTGCTCTTTAATGTGTTTTGATAAGGAATATTATTGAGACTTTAAAAAAAAAAATGGGAAGATTTCCTTTTCCTTTTTGTTGCCCCTCGTCCGTCAAGGCAGATAGGCTGAGATGCGATACTTTCGATATTTTTGCATACACTGTAATCGAAGTTTTACCCACAGGAAGAAGAAGGAAATACTTGCAAAACACAAAAAACTTCCTGGCTGCAAGACTGTGTTTTATCCTTATCTCCAACCAATGATCTCATGGTTATAGCTCGAGGGCAAAAAGCGGTTTTTCTAGTGCGTAAGTACTCTTACTGTTTTCAGTGTACTTTATTTTAATGCATAGAGTAGGAAAGAAATGGGTTAGGTAGAGAGAAAAAGGATATTATTTATGTTATGTACATTGTATGGTGGCATTCTATAGTATATTTCACATATTGTATAACACTTTGTGTGTGTGTGTGTGTGTTTCTTATTTTCTCTCCTTTCTATTTGGTTTGTTTCCTCTCTATTTTTCTTTCTTGACTGCAGATACTTTAACTGTGGCTCTGTTGCACATCAGAGGCCAAACTGGACATTGTCCAATTCTTGCAGGGGGCAGTCAGAGCTATAAAGGCTGCTGACCCCTTTTAGTAATAATGTGAATGACGTGATTTTCGACTCTAATTTGAAAACTCCTAAGACTTGAGTTTCTTATTTGGGGCATACATTTTCAGTATGTAATTTGTGTTGAAGATTAAAATTAAGGCTTATATAAGATATGAAAAACCTCACTGATCAAAATGAGATCATATATTAAATGCTGTGGAAAGGTCTTAAAAGCAGATTTATCCTCCTATAGTATAAATTTAATAGAAAAGTGTTCTCAAAAAAAAAAGTGTTCTCTGTCATCTGAAGATGAAAGTCATTTTATAAATACAACAGATGGGGAGAAGGGGTGGTATATAAGAATCAATAACTTTATTCTGCAAGAACTAGGGCATTAGATGAATTTAACTAGAGGAAGGAGAGACCAAAGGTGAGTAGCCTGGGTCAAGTTTTATCAAAATCTTATAAAAATTTTTTCAGTGTTTACCTATAAAGAGACCCAAACCCATTAATATAGAACAATTACATTCTGTACTCATTCTAAAGGAAACCGTGAAATTCATAAATCACTGTTTTAGTACACTATAGTTAAAGTGATTTTATATGATAACTTATTTTTTTCAGCAAAATGGAAATACAGCGATAAAGGAAAGGAAGAAATGCAATTTGCTGTTGGCTGGAGTGGTTCTTTAAATGTCGAAGAAGGGTGGGTACGAATTAATTTTTTTATTTCTCTGTGCATTAAATGTGTATGTGAAATTGACTCATAAGTGAGAAGTTTCATCACTGGGATATTTAGCAAATATCTATTCATCCCAACTTAGAGGTTGTAGAGCATGATTAGGCCAGCAAATCTAAATTTTACTCATGTGATTACTTTTGTTTTTTTTTTTAAACTCCTGTTTGCAGAGGAGATTTTAAGAACTCAGAGAGAATCCCATTCTTTCTACATTTCATTGTTTCCTGTGTTCTCCATTACTAATTCTATTTAGCCAAAAAGTCAAAGGCAATCGTTGTCTTCTCTGCTTGAGTAACATTGGCCTTATACTTAAAGGGGACAGTGCTGCATTAATTCTTAAACCTCATAAATAGTTCAGAAAGGCAAGTTGGTAAATTCAGGTTTCTCAATGACCCAGTAAGGTCGTTCTTCAGTGTGATTATGTAGTGTTGCCGCTAACCTGGAACCTGGAGCCAAAAACTGTTTTCACTTAAATTTTTATGACTGAAAGCTGTCTGATGGGAATGAATAAGATACTTCAGACTTTGGGTTCAGATAAAAGATAACCAAGTGGAAGCCCACCGAACCTGCTTGGCACATTGGAGCTGGTCACTGGAATGTTTTCTACTCTTACCAAAATAAATGATAATATTTCTTCTTAAGTCATTCAGTCTAACCATTTTGAGGACATTTAATTTCTGTCAGAAATGCAAAGCAGACATAATGGCTCAGTTACTTTAAAGGCAACCAACAAAAAGATGAATTTGTTCAGTGGCTGCCTAATAAGATGTGTAGGGCAGGAGTGTTTATCGTTCCTTGAATAAGCTGGTGATGGGTCCTGAGGGTTGACAGATTCCATTAAAGTCAGTCGGTAGGAGTTATTTTAATTTTGAGGCTTAGTCTCTGAGATCCTGACAGATTTTTCAAGTCCACGTGTCACAAAAAGAATCTTTTAGGAAACATCCAGGCAAGCATGTGCTTGGAAATGGGTTATCTGGGGAAAATTCTGCAGAGTATCAAGGAAGTAGCCAACTAGTTGAAATGCAGTTCGTCCCTAGAATAATGTGCTTGCAGGAATACGGTTTGCCTGTAATGTGACTGACATTCCTCCCACGCTCTGCCCAATCAGTGCTTTGCTGATGCAGGGGAGAGGGCAACGGCAGGAAATGACTGGCTGGTGATGATTTGCTAGTTTTCAGTTCTGCGTATAATCAATTGTGTATGATAAAGTTTTTACTTTCTCTTGTGCTTTTTATAACACAGAATGGAAAAATACTGTTTTTTATTAACCTCAAGTGAATGTGATGTTACCTTTTATGTGAATGATTTTTTAATTTTTAGTTTTAAGGGAGAGAGCAAGCATGAACACGTGTTGGGGGGGCAGGGGCACAGGGGGGAGAGAGAGAATCTTAAGCAGGCTCCATGCTTAGCATGGAGCCCGATGTGGGGCCCGATCTCATGACCCTGAGATCATGACCCGAGCCAAAATCAAGAGTCAGATGCCAAACCAACTGAGCTACCCAGTCGCCCCTTGTGTGAATGATTTTTATAATTCTACTTGTGGGGTTTTACTGTATTTTTACTTATGTGTTGAGTAAAACTGATCCACAGAGCTCATCTTCCACTGGTTGCCCTTAATGTAAGATTATAGAAAAATCAAAGTAATTGATAAACTTATTAGATAAGCCTATGATTTTGTTTTTGTTTTTAGAGAACGTGTAACCAGTGCTCTATGTATCCCACTAGCAAGCCAAAAGAGGTAAGGATAAACAAGTTGTTTGTTTGCTTCACTTTGATTTATGAGCTACTAAGAGCGTAAATTTTGTCTGGAACAGGAGTTCCACGGGGCGTCCTGACTGGACCTGCATTGTGGTGGGCTTTACTTCGGGTTATGTACGCTTCTACACTGAGGTGAGTGGAGTGTTGAGCAGTTAGAAAACACCACTTGACTGGAGTATCTAGTTACGCGTCCCCATTATCCTTCCTGTGACTCGTGACCTGCTGCTTGGGAATGTGGAGTAGCTACTTCATGGAGGTGGAAGCGCGGACTTGGGGCGGGGGGAGAAGTTGTGCTGGAAAGTTCTGGTGGCAGCTGTAGAGAAAAGAAGCTGTATTCTTCTGAAAGAGTATCTGATATCCATGGAAAATGGTAGAGGAAATGATACTCTTTGGCCATACCGGTTGAGGTCTATTGGTAAAAAAACAAGCAGGGCTCTTCTCTGTGCTTCCTCCTAGAATGGTGTGCTCTTGCTTGCACAACTTTTGAACGAAGACCCAGTACTGCAGCTGAAGTGCAGGACCTATGAAATCCCACGACACCCTGGCGTGACCGAACAGGTAGTGTAGACGGCGGTGTTCAGAGGAACCGTGGCTTTACTTTGAGGTCGTATTTTCTCTCTTTTTGGGGAAACTTAAAGGTATCTCTGTCTTGCAGCATAGTTAGCTCTGCTGTTATATTCTAGAAATATAACCTATTTATAACAGTCAAGAACCCCAGTCTTGCTTTTACTTATTTAATGAAATACCCTATGTTTTGTTGTACAATACAATGAAACACTTTAGTCAGAAGCCCAAAAGAGTTCCTTATTTTTGGAATTTGAGAGTGACTTAAGGCACAGATGTGGTACATATGTTTTTTATTTGGATTTAGGTATCAAAATTTATACAGTAAAAGAAAAAAGTTCTGGCTTTATTTTTAACACTACTACTTTGTTGTACTTACCTGTTTTTCAGAAAGGGGGTGAAGTTTTTGTTTATAGTGGAAAGTAGATGCACTGAACTGAAGATTTGGACAGAAAATAATGCTGTTTCGTATCTAAGGCTCTCCGAATGTAGTTTTCACTTTGCAGGTGCTGTGTGAGAATTTGATAGTCTCACAGTCAAAAAAAACCACAAAAAACTGTAGAGCCACAAAAACTACTATGCTCTTCTTTGGCTCACAGTATACATCATCAAATCTATGTAAATATGGCTTCCTTCTTTTTACTATCCTGCTTCCAAAAGGTTTCAAGTAAACAGATGCATGTATTGTGTACCTATGTGAACTTAAATTGTATGACAAATGGCCTGGAGCTATGGGGACTGGAGCTGTAGAAGAAACTTAATCTAGTAAGAGAGACTAGACTAATTCCTATTAATACCTTTCAGTGAGTTAATCAGGAATGCAAAGCAATACCTAGTCAGTTGCTATTTTACAAAAGTAGATATGCTTAGCAATGAAGAAAATGTATTTCTTTCTTCTTTACTAGAATGAAGAGTTGAGTATCTTATATCCAGTTGCCATTGTGACTATCGATGGATTTAGTCTTTTTCAGTCGCTTCGTGCTTGTCGAAATCAGGTAGCAAAAGGTAATTTTTTGGCAAAATTTATCTAACTTCTAACGTCTTACTTAATCTAATCTACTTAGAGAATTAAACATGTGCTCTACATTAAAAAGGCCTCTGTACTAGATTTACAGAAAAAAAAGAAACCCTGCTCCCATAGAGATGGGAGTGCATCATTGGGTAGATTGCTTAGTAAGATAAAGGCAAGGACTGAAAATCTACACTCTCTACATAATTGGGGTGAGGGAACCAAATTTCTCACCAGATCAGCAGCTCTCAGGCTGGTGTACTAGAATCCTGCAATTCTGCATTGCTTCCGTCCTCACTGAGGGTAAAGATTACCACTGTGTGCAGGAGGAGGTTCCCCCCTGGTTGGCAGGGACCCAACAGGGGGTCAACACCAGCTGCTCTTTGCTAACATGAACACTTCTGAATGGACTAGAAGCCTGAAGAATGTGTATATGGACAACTACATTATTCCCAAACTTGGGGGTGAAAAGCGCACAAATAATCAAGAGTTCTTACTCTTACTACTCAGAGTTTACATTCTTAAGAGGATACCGAGCTGAGTTGTATTTCATCAAATTCAAGATACCATTGTTTGTAGACGCACTGGTAATTTATGTGCCACAGAGCAGCAAAAATGCTGCCCGAGAAAAACACATCATCGATTTTAAGATCCTAATTTTAGAAAAGCCTTAATTAAACCCAGGGAAAATATCAGGATTAGTGTAGACTTCCTCTTTTTCTTCTGGGTTTGGGTAGAGCAGCCTAAATGGCCCTAAAACAAAGTTTGTTTTATTTGCAGATTGATGTGATTGGTAAAAACTTGAAGTTTTGGTTGTGTGGGTCTTTAATAGTACATGGTTTTCTATTAGGCCAGAACCTGTTTGAATGTTTATACCTATTTTCATAATCTTAAATTATTTAAATTTAGGTACAATAAGCATCATTATCTTGAGGTCATTTAAAGTAGTCACCATTAA
Organism: Potos flavus; assembly: GCA_028534135.1. Classification (NCBI taxonomy): domain Eukaryota; kingdom Metazoa; phylum Chordata; class Mammalia; order Carnivora; family Procyonidae; genus Potos; species Potos flavus. Next base: position 49,211,728 of record CM052893.1, on the reverse strand, counting down.
TATATATGCCTACAGAGACTGGCAGTTTTCTGCAGGTAAGAATTCAGTCAATGAAATAAACTAGAAATATGTGATTATAATTGGTATTGTCAGCCATTTAATTTTTATTATTTTTGAATTCCTCTTTATTTTTCTGTTTAAGACCATAAGGCCATTTTGTCTCTAGGAAGAAAGTAAGCCATTTAGTGCCCTCTTATCGTAAGTTGCTCTAAAAAGAATTCTGATTGCACAGCCAAGAAATTGTTGTGCTTTTTATTTCTGCATGTAGGAAAATTCTCTTTTCTTGGCCTTACTATCAAATCTGAAGTGCTTAGAGGAATATATAGTACTTTCTGGAATAAGCAACCATAATCCAGCTGTATTCTTTTTTTTTTTTTTTTTTTTATGCTACGTGTTTTTTGTTGTTTTTTAAGATTTTATTTGTCAGAGAAAGAGACTTCGAGCACAAGCAGGGGGAGCAGCAGGCAGAGGGAGAAGCAGACTCCCTGCTGAGCAGGGAGCCTGATGCGGGGCTGGATCCCAGGACCCTGGGGTCATGACCTGAGCCAAAGGCAGGCCCTTAACTGACTGAGCCACCCAGGTGCCCCCGGCTGTATTCTCTACGTAGCTTGAGAACTTACTGATAAATAGGACCTTGTGCCTGAACCTGTGGCAAGAGGTGTAATACTGCTTTTTCTTTCATTACTCTCTAGGCAGAAATACTGAGCAGTGATGGGCATTTTATTCATTCTTTCTGGTGATGTTATTGCTGTGAACATATCTGTCCAGGCTGGCCTTGGTCACTTGCCTTAGAGACCTTGCTGTATGTGTGCTCCTGCCAGGCATATCGTCAGGTTTTTAGTTTTTCACCCAGTTAAGGCACTGGTAGCTGTTCCCAGGATTTTATCCACTGTCTTACTCAAGAGGAAGAAATTGCTTATCTTGTCATCAATTGCAGTTTGAATTCACCTTAAATTTCAGTAATAGTCTAGGGTTTTTAATAACGTCCTCCAATTACATGAATGTTCTGAAAATCTTTTGTGACAGTCAACTTACCTGTAATGTTTGCATTTTACATGTATTGTCTTGGCATGAATAAAGTTCACTTTAACCTTGTTTGCATTGCCTTGCCTCATTATTATCATTTAAATTTTAGAGTAATCAAGTTATTACATTTTTAATGGCTTTTTGTAAAACTTCATTATAGTTAAGTTTGGATTATTTTATTTTTGTCTTTAACAGCTGCAGCCTCTGGCAATGAGAACATACAACCCCCACCTTTAGCTTATAAGAAATGGGGTCTCCAAGATATTGACACTATTATTGATCATGCTAGTATTGGTAAGCATTACTAGTTCAAATTTTTATGCAATTTCTTTCTTTCACTTTTTAATTGATGCGTCTCATTTATTAGAAATGTACGTTTATTCTTATGTGAAAAGAAAATGCATCGCCTTTAGTGAGACATTTGGAAGTTACTCCAGACTTATGGATTATCATAGGTGTATGTGTTTAAGAAGTGGTAGCAGTTTTAACAATTATGTTTTCAGTAGCAGTATCGAACAGTTTTAAGTCTTTCACTATTTGTCTAAATTTTTTTTGCAGAAAAGTTTAATCCATGTAATTACCATATAGATCAGTCTTCTAAAAATATAACCTTTAGACCAGCAGAATACAGATTTCTTCTTGCAAGCATATTTGAAGACTCACTCTGTTGGGCATTGGGAACACAGAAACGAAAAGACACGGTCTCATCCAGGAAGCGTGAATTTAGTTGGAAGACACATGTGAAAACAATTGCAGGACTACAACAGTAGTAGACGAAGGGACCAGAGGGAGTGGGAGCAGAGAAAGCCCTGACACTGAAGGGAGCAGGAAGCTGACTTGGGTCTGACATTGAAAGAATGAGCAGGACTTGACCAGGAGAACAAGCACAGAGGAGGCATCTGGTCGACCTGTACACGGGCCAGGAGGTGGAAGTGCATTGTCTGCTGTAAAACTAATGGGCACTAAGGACAGCTGGAAAGCAAGCATGTAAATAGGAATTAGATTTTGAAGGCCCTCGTATACTGTGCAGAGGAATTTAGATCTTTCTCCTAGCAGCATTGAGAGCCATTGGAGAATTCTAAGCAAGAGAATGGTATGATCACTTAGCCTATTAGAAAAATCACTTTGGCGGAAGTTTTTACAGGCTATAATTAATTTAGGGGTCAATACTAGAAACTAGCCACAGTAAGGAAGCTGTAATTATCTTGGTAAGAAGTAATGAGTTTCTGAATTAAGGTAGTAGAAATGAGGGTAGAAAAGAAAATACTACTTAAAAATTGTTTTTTCTGTTTATCGGTATATGCTTGTTAAAAAATTCAAATAGTACATAAATATACACAGAGAAAAAGAAAAAACATCCGCTTAACCCTACCATCCAGAGATACTCACCATTGGCATTTTGGTAAACCTCCTTATAGACTTGTGTGTGAAATGCATGTGTAATATATATATGGTTATATAGAGAAATAGTTTTTCATAGATAGGATTATATCATACCAACTATACTATAGCTCTTTTCTAATCAATGTATTTAAAGAGCCTTCCAATCAATTTTGCTAAATACACATTTTTATCAGGGTCCTAATAGAAGACAGATGGCACCCTTGAAATAGGACAATTGAAACACGTTTTATTTATAGAGAAACTACTTAGAAAGATGTGGTGTAGGAGAACCATAAGGGATGGTACAGCATCTCAAGGGTTCTTAGCAGCCCAGCTGTTAACCACTCCCAGGCCAGATGGGGTGAGGGCCTGGAGCAGTTCCAGAACTTAGAGATGATGAGTAGTACCAGCATCTTAAGAGTAGGTTGACTTCTGCACAAAGGTCACAGGGAAGTAGGTATCCTGCCTTCAGTTTCCTTTCTGTCTTTGATCTCCTGACGAGGCTTCCCATTGTCTGAACCCAAGTGGAGGTCAATGTAATGTTCACACACTGGCCCCTGGGAGTGGGTGGGGAGCAAAGGAAGGAGTGTGAATCTGCAGGGTTAGACGGGAGATACCTGACACACAGACCTCTTTGTGTGTCGTTGCACAGTTCTCCTATGGAGTACTCTGCAATCAGCACCTTACTGGTAGACAGTTTGTCTTTACTTTTTTCTGCACAATTCCAAAGTGTTGAGTTCAGTTCAGGGTAGCTTCCCTGTTCTGTTAATTGAACTTTGGAACATTGAAACCGGCTAGGAAAAATGATTGGATAGAAAATATTATTCTATTCATTTATCTCCCAGCCTACAATGATTTTTTTTTTTAAAAGTACAATGTACTTTATTTTGCATGTGCATCTTTATGTGAAGTTTTGATGAATTCATTCAACAAATAGGTGAATATGTATTATGTCCTGGATGTTAATTAATATTGGAGGTAGAAATACAAGGCAGACAGGACCCTGCCCTAATGAAGCTTACATTCTGGTGATAAGGAGACACACAATGAACAATCGAGCCAAATGAATAATTTGGTAATTTCGAAATGTTGGTATGCATCATGAAGAAAATAAGCAGAGAGTTATGATGGAGTGTAAAGAGAGAGGGCACATCAGGTAGACTGGTGAGGAAAGGTCTCTCCAGGGAAGTGACATTCACACTGAGATGTGAAGGGTGAGAGGAAGCCAGCTATGTGAAGAGGTGTAGGAGGAGCATTCTGGGCAGAGGAACCCCCAAAGAGATAGGCCTGTGGGGCCTCAATGTCCTGAGAAACAGGAAGGAGGTCCATATGACTTGATTGTAAACAGTAAGGGTCAATAGGACAAAGTAAGGTTGGAGATGTAGACTAGAGTCAGATCACATAGGGTAAGGATGTCATCAATGGAGTATAGGTACGGAATATTTAAAATTATCCTTCTGACCTGCTGCTTAGAGAGAGGCTTGTAAAATAAAAAGTAAAGGCAGGGAGACCAGGAAGGAGTTTGTCACAGGAGGGGAGAATGACGGCTTTGCCTATGATGGGAGCAGTGGAGTTGGAGAGGGGTAGACAGAATTCAGATATATTTTGCATGTGGAGAGGGATGGATTTGAGAAATAAGAGAAAGGAAAGATTCAAGGATTTCTTAGTTTTTATTTTGTTATTTTAAGCATTTCTTAGTTTTTATTTTTTTTATTTATTTATTTTTTTTTTTTAAGCATTTCTTAGTTTTTAAATTTGAGCAAATGAGTGGATGATCAGACTTTACTAAAATGAGAATAAGGAGAAGGAATACGTTTGAGGTGGACAGATCGGAGTTATATTTTTTCCAGGTTAACTTCTGACACAATTAACACATTTAAATGGAGGTGTCAAGTAGGCAATTAGACGTACATGTCTAAAGTTTAGGGAAGAAGTCCAAATTATTGATAAAAATTTGGGTGGGAGCAGTTGACTAGAATGCTTCATAATATCCAAGAAAGGGAGAGGGTCCACTGGATTTGACAACATAGAGCTCTTCATTGAGTATGATGTGAGCACTTTAGGTGAGGATGAAAGCCAGATTGGAGTAGGTCAAAGAAGCAATATTTCCACCCCTCCTTTCAAAAATTAGAAACACAAGAACAAGAAACTGGATCACAGATCTCCATTTTTATGTCCAGTCTTGACCTCTGTCTTAAAATTCGTATTCCTTCTCCAGCTCCTTCTGAACTTTTGTCCACCTGGATATCCAAACTTAACATATGTAAAACAGAATTCTTGATTTCCTCCCCCAGACTTGTTCCTCCTTTTTTCTTCTATATCATCTCTTCTGTTGCTCACACCAAAAGATTCTGAGCATCCTTGACCCCTCTTTTTCTCATGTTTTTCATCCAGCCTCCCATTTGTCTCTTCCTACACAGTAGACCCCACCTGACCCCCGCTGTTAGCACTGTGGTCTCAGCCACCATCATGTCTTGCCTGCACTATTGAGGGAAAAAATATTCTAACTGGTCTTTCTGCTGCCTTTCTTCCCTCTCTAAAATCTGTTCACCAGTTAGCAGCTAATATCTTTTTGAAACATAAGTCATGTTTTTGTTACTCTTCTGCACAGAACATTATTTATAGCAGCTTCTCATTTTATTCCTAATAAAATCCAAAGGCTTTACAGAAGCATACCAGGCCTGACATTGCCTGGTTTATGGTACGTCTTTTACCTTATCTCCTTTAGTATCCCCCCTCCGTGAGTTCCACCGTGCTGGTCTCCTTGTTGTTCCTGAGACGCACCAAGCATACCCCCGCTTGCTTGAGAGCACTTGTGACTGGCGCTCCTTCTGCCTAGAAAATTTTACACAGCTAGCCACATGGCTCTCTCTCTCTCACTTCATTCAGGTCTCTGCTCAAATACTACTTTGTCAAAGAAGTCTTTAGCCACTATAATGGACCTAGAAAATTATCCAATGAGTTTGTCTTTATGGAACTTTTTATTAAGATTTAAATTAATAAGTATTTTAACGATAATATTTAATTCTTAGTACTTAATAGTAGTTTAATATTTAATAAATTATATTTCAAATTGGTATTCTATTTATGTAAATATATTTTAATATGTATTTTAACTGTAAATTATAATTTATAATATAAATTATGTTAATATTTATACTAAGGTGTTTCAAAGTGTGGAAAGGCCTCAGATGTTCAGGAAATACAAAAAAACTCACATCTCAGGAAATGTAATTACAGTAGGCAGCTTGTCTCAGCAGTGAGTAATATTTACATCATTCTTAATAATGAAAACAGTGAATGTGAATTTAAAAAATTGAAATATGTGTATACTGGAAGGATATGGTGGGAGGAAGAGGGGCTGTCAATAAGCTATATCTTCATTTACCTTAAATCACTGAAAAATAATGCTAAGAGTGGTGACTCAGAAGACAGCGGCCCTCTAGATCCCGCCACTTAGCTGCAGTATAGAGAGCAGGACAGCACGGAGGGTGTAGCCAGCCATCTGTAGACTGGGAGAGGAGTGGCATGGAGGCATGGGGGTGGGGGTCGAGTAGGACAGTAGGATTTGGGGCTGGTCTTGGATGCCCATTTGTTTGTGAACCTGACTCTGAAACCCAGGTGTGTGTTCTTTTTCCCCCGCTGGCAATGATCAGCTGCTCGGCTGTAAACAGCAGAGAACTTGGGAAGTTTAGGTCATCCAGGTTAAGGTTTAGCCAGGTGAGTATGTGAGGGAGACACAGGACGATTGTAGGTGTCTGCAAGAGAGTGATTGCAATGGAACACAAATCTAAGCCAGATGAAAAGGGGCGTGAACGCGGAAATTGCTTGATAGTGAAAAAATAGTAGGATTAATGAAACTCTTGATGAAATTGTGGAATATTACGGGATTACTAGAGTAAGATGGAAAGCTAAGAGGTAGTTGTCAAAAGGTGGTACGCTTGAAATCAGGGTTTCAAAGGCTATAGAGTTGACAACAGGATCTTAGGTGTGTGGGGCACTGAAAGTGGATGACTGAAATTGTGGGAAGGGGAAGATCACAGTGGTAGGGATGGGAAGAACTGATCAGCCATCTCTTTAGAATAAATTAGAATAAACCTTAAAATTTTGGGTACATATTGGGAAATTGTCCTCTGAATAGCTTGTAGCAATTTATACTCCCACCTATAGCATGTGGGAGTATGGAGAGAAGTTATTCTAAAGCTTAAATTTCAATACATATGCCACACAATTCATCCTTTGATTTCATTCTAGTAGAGTCAGGCGAAACGTACGCAAATTTTTATCATATAGTAAAAACATTTTGTATTTTGAATCATGAATTCATTCATGAATGTGAGCCAGGCATTCTGATCTTTCCGCGTAGTCCAACTTCTGCAACAGTTATTTGATCAGTTTAATCCCTAAATCCAGCAAATGGTTTGCTCATGAACTCCCTAAAAGTATTTCCTTTCCCAGGACTCTTCTTCAGGAGCAATGTGTTTTTTGACCATTTGCAGGCAAAGTAGAGGCAACACTTATGTATGAAAATTAGGATAACTCACGTTCTATTCTACAGTGTATTTGAGTTCAGAACTTCCCAACTAGGTATCTTCATGTACCATATGACAACCCAGGTACCGTATGTGTGCCTGAGTCCACATAGGTTGGGATCTTAGCAGTACATCTTTACTTCCTAGGTCTCTAAGCTTATCTACCCCCCACCCCTGTCTATCTATCCCTGCCACCCAGGTAAATTTACACGACCTTGGTTTTTTTCTCTGCTACTCCACATAGGCATGTGGGTGCCAGCATTCAATCTGTCTGCTTTTGCTTTTAGAGCCTTGGGGAAATGAAAAGTTAACTCTTCCTTAGAAAAGGTTGGGGATTTCTGGGCTGCAAAGTGAAGGTTTGAAAGTATTTGTATTTTGCTGTGTTGGGAGGGCTATGGGAGCACAAATGCTCTCTCACCTTTTTGGTGGGAGTGTAAATTAGCCCCACCTCTATGGAATGCAATATAACAGCATTTAATAAAATTTTAAAAAATGTGATCCCCTCTGAGCCCACACTATAAGCCCACACTTCTGTCTATAAGAATTTTCCATACAGGTAGAGTTCTGTAGATGCACAAAGACATATCAAAGATATAAATTGCAGCATTGTTTGTCATGGCAAAAGATGGGAAGCAACCTAAATGTCCATCAGTACGTCAGATCAGTTACGGTATGGCCATACAGTGGAATATTCTGAATGATTAAGAAGAATGAAGCATGTCTCCTTGATATTTTATTAAATAAAAAAATAAGGCACACATCCGTTTACCTGATGTGCTGTCATTTATGTATGTACAACATCTCTGGAAAGCAGCAAAAGAGGCTGTTTCAGTTGGGGCCTCTAAGAACTGATTGATACCCGAAGATCTAGGCAGAATATACCTTTTGTACTGTTTGAATTTTGTATCTGTTAAAAAATTAATATTTAAATTTTGTTTTTGTAGTATTTTATGACTTAGAGGAATAGATGGCACTTTTAAAATCTTAGGAATATTTTATGATATTGATTTTTGTATTTTAAAAATGACCTGTAGCTGTTAAATAAAACTAAGCAGTTTGCGTCTTCAAACGGAATTGACGTAAAAATTTAATGACCTAAAATGAGTGTCATTTTAGTGCATTCTGCTCATGTGTTGTTGCTGTTGTTGTTTTAAAATAGGTATTATGACTCTGTCCCCTTTCGACCAAATGAAGACTGCCTCCAACATAGGGGGATTTAACGCAGCGATTAAAAACAGTCCACCCGCCATGTCGCAGTACATCACTGTTGGGTCGAATCCATTTACTGGCTTCTTCTATGCTTTGGAGGTAAGAGTTTCCTCACTGATCACGAGTGAGGCCTCTCTTCGTTTTTCAACTTGTCTACAAATTGAATATTGTGAGTTAACCTTAGAAAGATTCAGCAGTTTACATTTCTAAGTTTCATTGGAAGCTAAAATTAGTCTCCGCTGACTTTCTTCTAAACTCTTAGGTGAACTGAGAAGGTACTAACGTCCGCGTAGAACAGACTTCTGTGTTTCTGATGCCCCAGGTTCTTGGACAGTTGATTTGTCTTTAAATATTGATGCAGTCATCAGCAGCTCAGGGTCATGAATGTCGGCCCACCAGGGATTTGAGTTAATCGGGAATTGTAAAGCTGCCAACTATAGTTGATGTAAGTGGTGAAAATTGGCTCCTAAAATAGGGGACCGATAGGTACTGGACTTGGTGTCTCTTATTTCTCGTTTAGAAAAACCAGCCTTCTCAGAATTGTCCAGACTATCTCTTTACTTTAATAAAAATATATATTAAAAAAAAAAAAAGACAGGGACAGGAGCCAGTTGTATGTAGATAGGAAATCCATAGCCCTGCTTGAATAGTGCCATCTTAATGTCCTAGTTTAAACTTTTTAAGTTAATTACAATTTCAGGAGGGAAATCCTGAAGACAACTAGAGGACTAGCGATTTTACTGTTCAACTAGACTTTTGGTTATATTGCTACCTCCTAAAATAAAGCTTTTATTGTATAGTCTGAAAGATGCTGAATATTTTTGCTAGTCCAGGCTTTACAGCTTTTCACAACTTTGAAAAATTAAGCCTTGTGTAGAAAGCATGTTCTGTTTCTCTGTCAGCTGTTCACTTTTCTCTTCCACGTGTCCTGTTTTCCAGGGAAGCACCCAGCCATTACTGTCCCATGTGGCGCTGGCGGTCGCAAGTAAACTCACTTCTGCTTTATTTAACGCTGCCAGGTAATAAAATTAGCTGTATTATCTGTGGGTCCGTAAACTTATCTGCTTGGTTTTAACATCTGTTTTTGTCGTCTACACATTAAAATGCCGGGAGCGCTGGTTTTATTCTCCGTTTCCTTTCCGTTCAGCGGTTGGCTTGGTTGGAAAAGCAAGCACGAAGAAGAAGCAGTGCAGAAGCAAAAGCCGAAGGTGGAGCCGGCCACCCCGCTGGCTGTCAGGCAAGTCTGTCACGCTCCTCTCGGAGTTCCGTACTTCAGCAAGTGTGCTGTTAAATTTCCGGTCTTTCGGGGAGCTTAGCTGATGTGCCGATCCCACGAGGTTCCGTCACAGTATAAACTCCGTAAGGAGGGTGGTTCTTGCCTGTTTGGTTCACAGCTGCCTCCCCGGCTATAGTAGGTGCTCAGTATGTATTTGCCGAGTGGGCTTTTTTCCAAATACCTATGACCTTAGCTTGAGTTGCAAGAAAACTTGTTTTGTGAGAGCTGTTGAATTTTTTTTAAAGAGCTTAGATAGTTTGTCAGTAAGCCGTATAAACTTAAAAAAAGTGCTTAGTGATTCCTTTAAAAAAACATAAAAACAAGGAATCCCATGCATTCAAGCACTCTTCAGAATGCAGGGCTGTGCTTTTTTGTTCACTTCATTCGTGCTGTAGGATAGTGTATATGTCAGGTTCTGGGGAGAGAGTGTGGTTTTTGCTTGATTTTGTTTTTAAATCGTTTTTATTACCTAATATAAAATACTACCATAAAGGGAACCAGAACCCTCCCCCCCCGTAGATGTTCTTCACCTAAGAGATATAACTAATTATTAATTAATTATTAATTTTAATTATAAAAATAATAATTAATGACTAGTTATTAAAATTTATTGAAGATGATCCTCTAAGGTTTTTTCATCGCTTTAAATATATGATAACACCTCATATTTTCTAAATTCACTGAAGAATCAAGAAGTAAGCCAGATGGTCCTGTGCCTCCCAAATAGATTAGAGCATTGGGGGCGCCTCATCTCAGGACTTAGCTCCGAGCGAAAGTAAGATTGGTTCTAGACCAACAACATTTGAGAGAGAATTATTATTATTATTCATTTATTATTTAGAAGAGGGGAAGTCCTTCAGGTAGGGACAGTGATGTCAGCAGGATATGATATCTACCAGAGAAAAGAGATTAGAAATATGAACTTAAATCAGACAAAAGATGCCTGTGTAGGAGCGAAGTATTCCAAAATGTATTTGGTTGTGACAGTACTGTTTATTATGATATAACAGTTAATCAAGAAAAGATAATTACACTTGTTATTCTCTAAAAATCTAAGATTTGATATGTATATAGAAAATCTGTGAAATGAATTTTAGGTGTTTTTTATTTTATAATGGAAGAAACTTCTTAGGCACTTTGTGTCACAAAATGTCTGGTGTGATTAGTTAATAAATTAACTATTAATCCATGCAGGGTTTATATTTCTTTACATAAAAACAGATTTGGCCTATTTTGTTTATGCAGCTCATGATTCTGTCATCTTTTTCTAGATTGGAATTTGATTTAAGCTTTTTATTTTCTTTTAAATACCAGATTTGGGCTTCCAGATTCTAGACGCCATGGTGAAAGTATATGTCTGTCTCCATGTAACACACTGGCAGCAGTAACGGATGATTTTGGCAGAGTAATTTTATTGGATGTGGCTAGAGGAATTGCAATACGCATGTGGAAAGGTACTTCCTTATAAAAATCCAGAAAAAAATGTTAATTTGCTTTTTACCGCAGTAGTTGAGCAGTATTATCATCCTTAACTTCTGGTGGACAATATGCTTAATATGTTATGTTTATGCTATCTTTTTTTTTTCTTAAACATGAACTCATGTCAATAGCACTTGATCTCGTAGTCCAACTGATCTGCCCTTTAAGTTTGATCAACTTATAGGCATTTTTAATCTCTTCCTTGTATACTTTTCAGTTCTCACTGTCACTGTCAAATTCCTGAAATCAGTTTCTTGCCCTTGTTACATTCATTCCACTTCACAAGGTCATGTTTAAGTCAGATGTTCTCTTCATATCTAGAATGCTAAGTCTTTCAAACTAAAGATGGCAAAACCCATCTTTGCTGACATGATGTCCATATTCATATGCTTGGGTCAATTTCTTAAGTTTCTTGGTCAGGAGCTGTAGTTAGCTGCTAATAAAAGACCCACGTTCAGATTTGATACGATATGCCCATGACATCCTCAGGAAACCAGTTTCACTTCTTGGGCTTCCCCACTCAAAGTTATTTTATGGTTCACATGGGTGCTGGAGCTCCAGCCCTCGTATCTGCATTCTAGGAAGGAAGAAAGGAAGAGGAAGAACTATTAACTATTAACTGAGCCAGTCCACTTTGAAGATGATTTCCTGCCAAGCTTTTTCTGTAGTGCATTAGCTAGGACTTAGTCACATATTCATACCTAACTATAAGAGACTTGTAAATATCTAGGCACAGTGTGAGCCTGAAAAAGATAAAATCTCTTTGACCAAGGGAGAAGAGACAATGCATATTTTGGAATCATCATGTCAGCACAGACGGACTACTGGTTAGAAACCACAGTTGTGATGCAGTGTGGTCTGTACTGAGCAGTGGAGGAATTATGGATTTGAGGACATTAAGTTACTCTGGACAGATCGTGACCACTGTCACCTTCTTGCTAGAGAATTCCTGCAGTGTTTACCTGTTACATGTTTAAGTGTCTGTAGAAACAGGTTTTAGTGCTGCAGATACATCATTTCTCCTTGGTGTTTGTCTTCTGAAATAACATGAAGGGTGGTTCTCAGCAAGACTTTTCCAGAATATAGAAGACATAGGTACATCAGCTGGTCCAGATCCACTATAGCTATCTTGTTGCTGGCCTTGTTGCTTTTCCTTCTGCAGCGGGTGCAATTTTCCCCCATACTCAGAAGAGAGGGTCAGTTGCCTGTGGAAGGGGCCCCCCGAGGTGGAAGACAGTGTCAGCTACATCTCTCTCTTATTGGGCTGGGGCTTTCTGCCACCACCTTGTACCATATTCTCCCTGTCTGCATAGCACCAAGGGACTTGAAAAGCAGGAAATCAAGTTGATCTTTCTCTTACATTTTAATTGGACTTTTATTTAAAATCTAAACCTGATAATCTCCCCTAGATTTTTTAAAGGGAGAGAATGTTTTTAAAGAGAAGAAGCAGCAAGAATGGGATTGGGAAAGGGTACTCATGAAGGTGTAATATCTGTTGGCTTTTTTTTTTTTTTTTTAAGAATAAGAAGTGATTGAAAAAAAAAAATCCATGTTCTTATATTCATTGTTCATTACATTGTATTGTTTCCATTAAACTGGAATTTTCACAGGTTAAAAAAAAAATAAGTGATCAGAAGCAAATATAACAAAATACTAAGATTTAATAAGACTTGGTGATGGATTCAGTATTTATTATAATTATTATCTTTTCTGTTTAAGATATTTCATACTAAAAAGATAATGTACTTTTGTAGCTTTTCTTAAACCTCTTGCTGAAATATCCCAGAGTCCTTCATAAGGCTATGGTCGAACTTAGATTAATTAGCTTCCCTTTTCCTTGGTCTCCAAGGGTATCGAGATGCACAGATCGGTTGGATCCAAATCGTAGAGGACCTCCACGAAAGAGTACCAGAAAAGGCAGATTTTTCCCCTTTTGGAAATACTCAGGGTCCAAGCCGAGTAGCTCAGTTCCTTGTGATCTATGCACCAAGAAGGGGAATCTTAGAAGTGTGGAGCTCACAGCAGGGACCTAGAGTGGGAGCTTTCAATGTGGGAAAGCACTGCAGGTAAGCGGCAAACCCTGGTATTTTCCTGGTTACAAAAAGGAATGCTTTTATTAAAGTCTTTTTTAAAGCTACTTATTAGGTTGCAAGTTGTTTGAGAATTGCAGTGTTCTTTATTACGGTTTTCCCTGCAAGCGCCTGCTATATAATTAAGGATTAAGTATTTAATAACAAAAAAATCTTATCTAAAAGGCCATGATACACTATCGAATTTAATGAAGTTACCTGTGGTGCTGCCATTTATCCCCATCCCTTACTTACGCCGTGGCGGCTCAAAAGGAGAGATCCCTTCAGATTCCTGTGGTGATGATGTTAAGTGAAGTGGGGGCTTTGTTTGCCATTGCTACATAGGCCTGACCTTTCATTTTCTAGCACATTTTATCAAGGCAGAACTCTGCCAGTCAGGATCCGTTTTACTTAAACTTTTGGTGTCAATTAGTGTTTATTTGCCTTTTTAGTGCTCCTGAATTGGTAATAATGTAGGGGTCCCTAGCTATAATAAAAGCACTTTTGGCATTTCTCCTTTTGTCTAATGTTCTTCCCATATTGGTTTGCGATTTCCTCAGGCTTCTGTATCCTGGCTATAAAATAATGGGCTTAAATAATGTTACCAGTCAGAGTTGGCAGCCACAGACTTACCAGATCTGTCTTGTTGATCCAGTGTCTGGAAGTGTGAAAACAGTCACCGTTCCTTTCCATTTAGCACTGAGGTGAGATTCATCGTGTGTCCCTCTGCTAACTTTTCCATCCCTTATTTTGCTCTTTGTTTTGTAGTTACCATTTTGTTGTGTTTTTTTTTTCTCACTAGACAGATATCTTTAAAATTAAATAGGAAGAATATAAAGGAAAAGAGTTGGAGTGTATCAGACTTAGAAGGAAAGCGATTTCACATTCTGTAAGAATTTGTTGTATTTATTGTTTTAGCGACAAGAAGTGCGAACGAGCCAAGGACATGCATCTAGTGAAGAAGCTGGCCGCCCTGCTGAAAACAAGACCTCCCAACCTCGGTGCGTGTCCTTTAGCAAAAATAATTACACATACTCTTATGTCATTTTCTAAATTAATAGCATATTCTAAATGCAGCAGTCAAAATCGTTCATTTGTGAGCTGTTGTAACTCCTCGAAGTAAGATGAGGTGCAAGTAATCATGTATATTTTTTATTGGAATTGCTCTAAATCCGAGGCATGCCCTCTGGGAGATATTAAAATTTGTAACAATCAAACAATACTATGAGAGAAACCGGAAGTCCTTTAGACTGACTGATAGCTACAAATAAGTGCATTCTTCTTTCAGAATAAAGTTTACCTTGTAATAAAAGTGAAAAATTTACCTTGGTTAATTTTCTTTTTGTAGATTTGGTTGAAACACAAATAAAGGAACTAATTCTTGATATTAAGTATCCTGCAACCAAGAAACAAGTGAGTATGTATAATATGTGAACTTTCCTGCTGAGTAGCTCGGACAGATTTCTCCTAAGAAAGTCTTTATTTTCCTTTTTCCCTCCAAACGTGACAGGCTAACCTCTTCTTTTCCGGTTTTTATTCATGCATCCTTTTTATATTCACATATGGAAGTTCGCTTTGTCTCTCTTTCCCCTTTCCTTTTTTTTTTTTTTTTTAATTACGTAACATTACCATATACATGTTTGAAACACACACACACACACACACACACACTATACATAACATATACTCCGACTAAAGAGTAACAATGACCACATCTGTGTGCCCACCCACCTTAGGAAATAGAATGTTACCGAGAACTCTGAAGAGCCCTGTGTGTCCCTCCTCAAGCCCCTTCTCCCATTCCTAGGGTAACCAGCGTTCAAAATTTTGTATTTCTCTCTCTTTTGCTTTTTATAGTTACATTATTTCTCTATGGCTCCATTAAAACATCAGTGCTTTTTCCGCCTTTTAAAACCGTATCCCTGGAGTCCTGTCTCCTTCCTGTGACTTCATCTCTTCAACTGGGTTTCTTTGAGGCGTCCCCGTTGAGGCCTGCAGCTACAGTGGACGTGTCCTGTGTCTACCCCTGTACTTGATTCACTCTGCTCCTATCACTGGACATTTAGGTCGTTGCCAGTGTTCGCTCTTACAGTGATACTGTGATTATCCTTGTTCATAGGATACATGCGAGAGCTGCTCTTGAGTTTGTACCTAAGAAGGGAATTGTAGCGTACTGAGCTTCTCTAGCTGTACTAGTTGATCAAAGACTGCTTCTCAAAGTACTTGTAATTTATGTTCCCATTCATATCACGTAAGAGGGCCTGTTGCTTCCACAGCCACAGCGTCCCGTAGTATTGTCAGACTTGTTGCCTTTTGCCAGGTTTGTGGTTCTGATATGACAACTCACTGTGATTTCTTTTTCTCGCACCCTCTTCTCCAGACCCTTCATAAGGCTGCTCAGGTTCTAACTCTGTAAATTCTTTTTTTTTAAGATTTTTTTTATTTATTTGACAGAGAGAGAGAGAGAGATCACAAGTAGGCAGAGAGGCAGGCAGAGAGAGAGGGGGAAGTGGGATCCCTGCTGAGCAGAGAGCCCGATGCCATACATGAGCTCCAGGACCCTGAGATCATGACCTGAGCCAAAGAAGCTTAACCCACTGAGCCACCCAGGCGCCCCTAACTCTGTAAATTCTTAACAACACTTCAATCCCCATGGATAGCTCTGAACTACTCTGCTTTTAGTTGATTTTTTCCTTTTTACCTCTTTTAATCTCTTTCAAGTAGGGACCTCGGCAAATACGTCAATTTCATAATCCACAACAACTAATAGAATACTAGATATGTGGAAGAATTCAGGGAATACAGATTTCTTTTTATCCCTTTTTATTTTACTGTGGCAGTCATTTTTTAAAAATACTTTCGTTTTATTGTTGAACAGGCAAGTCCCTATGACTTTTTTTTTTTTTTTTTTTAAGAGAAGGAGGGTTAGGAGGGGCAGAGAGAGAGAGAGAATAGTAAGCAGGCTCCATGCCCAGTGCATAGCCTGACAAGGGGCTCGATCTCACAACCTTGAGATCGTGACCTGAGCTGAAATCAAGAGTCAGACGCTTAACTGACTGAGCCACCCAGGTACCCATGTCCCTGTGACTTTTAATCAAGTTTTCCATTCCACTCACAGGGCTCATTGGTTCTCATTTTTCTCAGGGCAAAGTCTCAGTTATGAGAGATGACATTCCTATGACAAGGTGGGCATCCAAGAAAGGTAGTTTAGAGAACCTGTAGCAGAAAGGGAGGGTTATAACCCAAACCAGGCTTCCCATTTTGATACCATCTTCTTACTTCTCTTACATCATGGAACAACAAAATGGGCAAGTTGAGCATACTACAAACTGTCTTCTTGACCTTTTAAAAAATTATTATACTACTGAATTGTGTGTGAAACTGTGAATTTTATTAAAAAATCCTGAAAAGCTAATAGTGGAAGTTGTGTATTATTTTCAACACAAAAGGAAAAAAGTACAGTTCAGGCTTTGGAAGAGTGACTAAATGGGCAAGCCAGCTGCTAGCTTGTGTAATGGTAGACAGAATAGAAACAATTACATTTTTCTGGGTATTTGCCTTTTCAGTCACTTTCTTTATATCCACCATGTAGTTGCCTCATCATGGGCTTGACCACGCTCTTGAGCCTCTCTCGGAGCCAATTTCTTACCCACACCCACCCACCCACACACACACACACACACACAAGTGGTTGTGTTACAGTCTTTGTCTCATGCTACATTCTCAGCCTACTTTTGAAATTATTTACTCTCATCAATAAAAAGCCAGTTTAATGGGCTAATATGGAAGGCTAAGTATGAACTTTAACCACTGTGTCTACCCATTGGTGATTCTCATGGTTGCTTCTTTAGGCATAAAGAGAGATTTTGGAACTAGTAGTGAAGGCTCTTAAGTATGTCCTGGGGGAGGGGCAGGAAGAGGAATTTGGGGTGAGGTA
This sequence comes from Potos flavus, assembly GCA_028534135.1. Taxonomy (NCBI): domain Eukaryota; kingdom Metazoa; phylum Chordata; class Mammalia; order Carnivora; family Procyonidae; genus Potos; species Potos flavus. Next base: position 49,194,817 of record CM052893.1, on the reverse strand, counting down.
GGGAGCATATATATACCTTGCATGGCCTGTATATTCACCCAGCCATGCTCAAATGCAGCCATTAAGCAGTAATTAAGGTGTCGTCAGTTTCATCACTGACACAACAGTAACAGCTCTGCTTTTCATTTATGGCTGTGAGTATAGACTTAACACTCTTCTTGTTGGTCAATAGCTTTATCATGGTCCCGGTTTCATCTGGGCCATTCTGTTACATACCAGTTTCCTTGTAGTTGTTTCATTCTGAGTCTGGACTTTTTGCCATTCCACCATAAGGGGCATGACGTGAAATTGATTGCATAACCCATATGATGCAACTCTCCTTCTCAGCTATGTACCTTATTAAAACATCTTAACTATGGAGCTTCCCATGGAAATTTGGGGTAGTGAAGGTGTCGGCATAAATACAAAATTTAAAAAACAAAATCGTTGCCTTCTGATTACTCAATATCTTTCTTCTAGGCTTTGGAAAGCATTTTGGCAAGTGAACAATTACCATTTTCCTGCCTTAGAAACATCACTCAGACTTTAATGGACACTTTAAAAAATCAAGGTAATAGGGTTTGTACTGACTAGAGGTTCTGGTCTTTAGATTTTATAATTCTGATTATAAAAAGCTATTCCTGTTTCTGATATCATCATGTTATTTCAATGTGGAAGTACTGTAAGAAATAAGGAAACTTATTTCATACCTTTAGTATTTGGAGACTTTTTTATTCCCTGTTTGGTCTATGCAGCTGATCTCCATCTGAGCTTTCTCTGAATATACTGTTCTTTCTGGAAATATTTCTCTTTAAAATCTTTCAACTGTGAGGAAAGACACCAGTATAGGATGGTGAGAAGTGGTTATTTTGATACAGTCACACACGTGTGAAAGGCAGCAGCATGAGGTCTTTCTTGCTTTCACTGTCTTTTATTTAACTTTATGGGAGGAGAGCGATTTCTGTAGATGAAGCATTCTTTAAATTTGTTTTGACTGAGGTAATGATTTAAAAATACGCTTTGAATTAACGTTCTGTTAGTGTATGGAATCTACATTTTCTCCTCCACTTCCCTCATGAATAGTAAGGACTTCCAAAATTGGACTATGAGTAAATTATTAGCTCAGCGTTTGATGATTGTTTTTTACTGTTCAAAATTTGTCTGAAAAAGAATTACATCTCTAACTATGGCATTTTAACTCCGTGCTCTATCCAGCTGAGCCAGCGAAATTCAATTTATTCTGAATACCTAACATCAATTAAATTGTAGTGTGTAATGTGCACACTTCATCTAGCTATGACTTTTTGCTTGTCATGTTAATTATATAAAGCCAGCTTTGTATTTATATTTAAGCCAAATTAAAGTGGTTTAATAAACAGATCATAGTATCCCCTTTTAAGACTTTAGGCATCCTAATGTTGAGATTTTTTTCAACACATATTTAAAGCTGACTTTTAGAAAGTAGTGAATTTCTTTAGTGTATACAACTTGTTAGAAATACCTCTCTTAAAAACCATACTATGCTTGTAAAGCTCCCCATCACTCAAGGCTTTACCAAAATCTCAAAATTTATTGAATTTATCTTGCACTGGGCTGAGAGTAAATCAAATACCACTATTGGGATTTTATAAAATCATCACCAGTTTCAAGTTCTACCCGTAATTGAGATTCCTAAAACTTTCACCTATTTAGTATGCTAAGTTTTATTGTAGCTATACCAACTCTTGGAGGTAAATAAAGTCCCTGCCTTTTAAAAGAATAGTTGTTTTATATTAGGTGATAAATATTTAAATTATCATGCGGGAGTGTATTATATAGAGAGTATTTCTCTCTTTTTTTCTAAAAAAAAAAGCCTGATTGATGGAGAATGTTAAGTAGAAATGTACTTTGGTCTCTTTGCCAGCCTTTCTTGAGGATAAATCTGTTACAGTCCAGAGTTTGTGCTTGAATTCTGGTATCTTTGACCACCATGATAACAAGAGCCAGGCAGCTTTCTATTCGTCTGTCCTCTCTCTGTGAGCAGAATAGGCAGCATATGAGTTATGGGTTGAGGGAGAATATTTTCAAAGCTGTTTTCAGATCATTTTTTAAAAATTTGAGTATTAGACTAAGATAGCTCTTTCTTTTTTTCTTTTTCTCCCCCCCCCCCCCCGCCACTATTAGTGGGCCTTTTATTTCATTTAAAAATTTGGACATTTTTCCATGATGGAAAAATTATCTTTGTCCTAGTAATCTGTGATAGCTTAAGTATGTCAGTATTTAATAGACTAGCACATCATAGAAGTACATAATACTGTGAGTGTTAATGAAAGAAAGACCTTTTCGGAGTCTGTTAAATATATCTAGTGTATTTTTTTCTTCCACCTTTTAGAGCTTGAGTCTGTTGACGAAGGATTGCTACAGTTTTGTGCCAATAAACTGAAATTACTCCATCTTTATGAGTCTGTCAGTCAGTTAAATTCCCTTGATTTTCATTCAGATACACCATTCTCCGATAATGTAAGTAATTCCATTCCTCATTATACAAGATAATCTCTTTGATTATTTTGAATTTTTTAGTTGATAGTAAAGAAGTAGAAAATTGAGAATCTTTATGAAGTGTAAAGGTGTATTTTCTTTATAAGACCTCTTGCTCGCTCTCTGTGCCTTAGTGCTAAATTTATATTATTTATGCTAAGATATTACAGTTTATTGTTAATCCATTTTCACTGTCCTAGAAGCATTTGGTTTCTCTCAACTCACTTTTTAAGGTTGCTTCTGACAATATATAACTGGACAAGATTTGCCAATTGAAATATATTCAATTTACTGAAGAAGCAAAACTTTAAAGGAAAAAAAAAAAAAAGATTTCGCCAAACAGAAGAGACTGGTTTTTCTGTGGTGCCATTGTGAACAAACTCATACAGCTTGTTCTCTTGTCTGCTACATAATGAAATACTTTTAAAAAGTTCTGTCTTACATAAAAGTGTTTAATTATAGTAAATGTTCTGTTTTCACTCTGTAAAACATTAAAAAAATGGCAGTGCCTTGTAATCTTCCTTACAGTGCAGTATTGCTCATTTCTGGGGCATGTGTGCGAAATCTTTACTTTTCATCAGAGAAATAGTTTCCTTAATAGAGAATAGAGAGAAAGGTTGTCCTCTCTTTCCCTCAGATTACCATGTGACTAGGGACAGGTTGCTTGCTTTTAGGGTCCATGTCTTCCATTTATCTAAAGGCAAATTATTATTTAAGTGATTTTAGTGATTTGTCAAGTCACCAATAATACTTATAAAAATTACCTGGTGTATGTGAAACTTAATCAAAATTTAAAGTGGAAACCTTTTATTTTAAATATATGTATGTGAATAAAAATTTTTAAACAAAATTCTCTCTGTATTGGAAACCACTTACACATTCTAACATCTTTTTTATCCTTGGGATTATAGATGGATTTCATAAAGCATTTTAACAGTCTTCGTAATATTCTGCGATTGCCATTATAAATAACAAAACCATTTTTCAGGATCTTTTTGTTTTTCTTTCTACTTTAGCAATAGTATAAAATCATTTCAAACAATAAGAAGATTCAAGTTGGCTAAATTATGTCTGTAGAATTGCCTAGATATTTCATAGATTCTTTCTCATAAGATCCAAACTTTCCTACCTCAGCAAAGAAAGTTAAGTATATGTTATTAATAATCCCCTACAGAATTCATTTCCACTTGATAGCCCCAATACAGTATGCAAAGATAAAAGAAGAACTACAGAATTTAAAATATCAGTTGGCTGATACTAACTTTAATAACTTTAGTAAAATTCAAACATTTTAGAAGAGTATAGTGTATTCTCAAGAAATTGTATAAAAATGGCACATTTAGTAATATCTAGTAATATGTAGTTTCAAGATGAGTTCAAGTTACTTAACATCCAATTCATGAATTTGTGAGTAAAATTTTAAGCAGAGTATATTATAGCTATCACATTAATTAACAAGTCATCATTTGCTTATAGTCTTGCATTTCACTTCGGATAATGGGGTTGACTGTTACGGCAGAGTCATAGAAAGAGATACGGTGTATCCAAATTCTTTTCTTTTTTTTTCTTCCTATTTTTTTAAGGACTTGGCTGTGTTACTGAGGCTTGATGAAAAAGAACTGCTTAAGCTCCAGGCATTACTAGAGAAGTACAAAGAGGAAAAAACCAGGACTGCTACAGTCCGATTTTCTGATGATAAGGATGGTGTGTTGCCTGTAAAAACATTCCTGGAATATTTAGAGTATGAGAAAGATGTGATCAACATAAAGAAGATAAGTGAAGAGGAGTATGTGGCTTTAGGTAGGTGGAATGATAAACTGCTCTTTGAATCCTGCCTCTTCTGGAGGAAAGCCTGGGAGGAGTTTACAGCATCTCAAAGATTCCGTTTGTTTTAAAATTAACCTAAGAATTTCATGTATATTTTTCAGTGAACAAAAGATACTCTGGATATGTAGGCTCTATGTCATAAAAGTTCTGTTGGCTAATACATACAGTAAAGAGACAGTGTTAGACATGTAACGATTTGCCTTCTGCTTTAAAATCAAGCAAATAGAGCCATTGATTTCTTTTCTCTCATGCTGGTTTGCTTCTCTGGGGATCTAGATTGCAATTCAGGAAGAATGTTAGTCCAAATGGTAAGTAGCCATTGGTTAATGCATTTTGCTTTTGTTTTACTAGGCAGTTTCTTTTTTTGGAAGTGTTTGCATGGAGAAAGCTCTACCGAGGATATGTGTCACACTCTGGAGTCAGCTGGACTGAGCCCTCAGCTGTTGTTGGTAAGCTTTCTTGTTGTTGCGCCCTTTTCTTCCCTGCTCATGTCATCCGGAAGTGTCCTTTTTTTTTAACTATTGTCCAAAGCATATCATAGAACATAGATGGAAACCTTTCAAAAGTGATCAAATAAATTTATAATCACCATATTTGAGTAATATTATTTTATTTTTCTAATTCCCTGTAAATGGTAGCAGGCGTATTCCATGGTCGGCCTAAAATAAATTTAGAATCTGACATATATGCATGCATTTATAGTGGATTGTGATCATCAGTGAAATTGATCATATTAGAAGTAAAAAAAATCTTAGAGAACAAGATCAACTTCCCTTAGAACGATACAAAATTGTTATCAAACATTCCCAAACTTTGAATATAGGTTAGGTTTTAGTCTCTGTGCTGTAACAAATATAAAACAAAAGAATCATTCAGTAGAAAATGGCAAGACTAAATGTTTGCCCTTCGGCACAGGACACATGGCGTGGTGGGGAGGGGTGATCCTGCCGTCCTCCCTTCTCTTTACCCTTACCCCTCACATGCAAACATACACGCTCTTTCACATCCTCACTAACATCTTACATTTTGGCCAGAATCTGGGCAATCTCCTTTAGGAGCTTGTTGACTGTGTTCATGTATTGTTTTAATTGAACATTTACATCCTTTAAAAACAGATTCCATTCTTTGTTACTTTGCAGTGTTTATGTCAGGAAGTAAGGCAGTTAAAGATATGCATAGGTTGTACATAGATGTTCACAAGCGGCTTTATTCATAATAGCCTAAAACTGCAGAATACACAAATGTCCTTCGGTAGGTGAATGGTTAAACAAACTGTGGTACTTCTTTACCATGGACTGTTCCTCAACAATAATACTCAATTGTTGATTCACACAATAACTTGAATGAACCACAAGGAAAATATGCTGAGTGGAAAAATGCCCATCTTAGAAAGATGCGTACTTGCATGATTCCATTTTTGTATAACGGTCATGAAATAGCGCTGCTACAGAGATAGAGAAGAGGTCAGTGGTGGCCAGGGGTGAGGGATGAGTGAGGGGAGGGATGGGTGTAGCTGTAAAAAGATCAACACAAGGGGGTCTCATGCTGATGTATAGTTGAGTGCTTGATCATGGTGATGTTTTTGAAAAGCTACACATTTGATAGAATTTCATGCACACACATATGGGTGTATGCATTCCTGGTGAGATTTGAATAAGCTTTATGGATTTTACCAGTGTTAATTTCTTGGTTTTGATATTATGTAAGATATCACCATTAAGGGAGGCTGTGGGAAGGGTACATGGGACTTTGTTGTGCCTTTTTTTTTTTTTTTTTGCCCCTAGTGAATCTATAACTATTTTAAAGTAAAAAGTTAGAAAGAGAGCAGATAAGTGTTTATTATTCAAATTTGAGATGCTTAAATAAGATGAGTACAGAATACTTCTTTATTTTTAAAATTGTGTTTAATCGGTATCAATAAAATGTCTGCATTAAATCTGGGGTTTAAGAAACACTGGCAAGAAAATGAACCTCAAATCTTACCTCAAGCCATATATAAAAATTAACTCAAAATGGAACATAAATATAAGAGCTAAAACTACAGAACTTAAGAAAACATAGAAAGCTTGGTTGAGGCAAAGATTTCATAGGGCACAGAAAGCATGAACAGAAAAGAAAAATGTTGATCAATTACACTTCATCAAAATTCAGAACTTCTGTGTTTTAGACCTGTTAAGAAACTGAAAGGCAAACTTCTCTTTCAAAACTTACATTTCATAAATGAATTTAATCCACATTAAGAAAGAATTTGTATGACTCAATAATAAGATATACAGCACATTAAGGAAAGTGGAAGATTAGAACTGTCACATCACCAAAAAATATGCTTACCGATGGCAAGTGGTCACCTGAAAAGTGGTCTGCATCATTCACTGTTGGGGAAATGCCAAATAAAACCACAGTAGTCTCTTTCTCAAGAGGATGACTGAAATTAAGATGATTGATGGCACCAAATGTTGATGAAGATGTGGAACAATCAGAACTCTCAACATGGCTAATGGAAATGCCAACTAATACAACAACTTTGGAAAACAGTTCAAAAGTTTCTTAAAATGTCGAACAGATATTTACCATAAAATCCAGCACTCTCACTCCTAGGTATTTATCTAAGAGGAATGAAAACATGCGTTCACATAGATTTGAAATAAAATATTAACAGCAGCTTTATTCATCATAGCCAAAAGTGCAAACCACCCGAATATCCGCCAGCTGATAAGTGGATAAGTTATGGTATGTCCATACAGTGGAATGAACTACTGATACACAAAATAACTGTAATAAATAAAGGAATCTCAGAAGCATTATACTAAGTGAAAAGATCCAGATACAAAACTACCTACTGTATGATTTTAATTATATGAAATACTAGAATAAGCAAAAATAGAGTGGCAGAGCAGATGGGCGTTTGCTAGAAAATGAAGGTGGGGGTTGGAGATTGAGTATAGGAAGCACAAGGGAACTTCAGGGGATGCAGATGTGCTTTACTATGTTTCTGGTGTTGGCCACCCAACCTAAAATTAGTGAACTTTATTGTAAATATGTGTATATTGTAATATAATAAAGTGCTATCAGGAGATTTCACTATTTTAAATCCATAAAGCCGTGATCTATATTTATTATTGTGCTATAGAACTTATAAAATGAGTTATAATTTTAAGTTCTTTTTAAAAATCGGGGCACCTGGGTGGCTCAGTGAGTTAAAGCCTCTGCCTTCGGCTCAGGTCATGATCTCAGGGTCCTGGGATCGAGCCCCGCATCAGGCTCTCTGCCCAGCAGGGAGCCTGCTTCCCCCTCTCCCTCTGCCTGCCTCTCTGCCTACTTGTGATCTCTTTCTCTCTGTCGAATAAATAAATAAAATCTTAAAAAAAAAAAATCATCTAACTCTGAGAGACTATTTCACTCATTCCAAATGATTGGTCACTTTTCCTTTTCTCAGATGAATATTTTATAGTTAGATTTTTAAAGTAGTCTATCAATAGCTGAATGCTTTTAAGGAATCGTGTAAGTTTTTAAAATCCTACCATCGAGTACAGAGAAATAAGGCATTTTCACTGAAAGCATGTAATTAATAGTTACAAATGGGAAGGGAAGGGCAAACTTGTTTTAAAAAACCCCAAAAAACAAAGCCTAAGAATTAAAGTAAGAAATTGAATGTACAGTAAGACTGGCTTTTAAAAAAGCCTGCTTGGTCATTGTGGTTACACTGATCAGAGGAAAGAGCCAACACATTCAGGCCGTGAATAAGCCTCTTGGCCTTGGGAAGATCAAGTTCAGGGGTTTTGTGTACCCATGTAGTAAGTGTGCGTCTTGCTTTACAGCTTGCTCATTCCCAAAGCAGTTAGCGCCAGTGCCAAAATATTAACCAATGAGATTTTTCTAAGTTATTAAATTTTAAATATTTTTTTTAAAAAGAATAAATGTCTATTGTATTACAGTAAAAGAGTGTAGACTTTTAGGAGTTAGGCATGTAAAAGTCATGAATAAAAGGTGTTAGGTCTTTCAACAAAATATTAGTGTTATAAAGGCATTTGAAATGCTAACTCTTCCTATTATTTTTTCTGAACTATTTTAAATGGTAGTTTTATTGGAATTATGTTCGTGAAGAAATTTGCTACTTATAATCTAGGTTGTGTGTGTGTGTTTTTTTTTTAGGTTGTGTGTATTGTTAAATTTGGAAATACCTCTAGATGTACTATGCCCACCGATATTTCTATAAAACTTACATTTGATTTAGTATTTTACTATATTAGCATAATTCACAGACAACAGCCTGATAGTTTTTTAAATGTTTAAATGTTTAAAACTGTAATTTAATGTTTAAAACTGTAATTACCCTCACTGGAATTTTATCAAGTTTTAATTCTGTGTACTAAAACAAACCTAGTTTTCAGGAAAGACTAGAAAATAAGGCTCATTCAAAAAACTGACAAAATAAGTTTCTTTTAAGTAGAGACAGGGCTAACAGATGTCTTCTTCATGTTCTATCTGCCATTATTTCTGCTGAGGGAAGGATTAAAACATCTGGAATGTTGATATTACAGGAGGAGGATACTTAGCAAAAAGTAAAGTTCATTAGGCATTAGAAGCATCTCCCCAGAACTCGTGTGTGTGTGTGTGTGTGTGTGTGTGTGTGTGTGTGTGTGTGTGTGATTTTTCTCTTTCATTGTTAGGTACAGGTTTTTATCAAGTCTAAGATAGCGCTTGACTTAGAAAAGAGGAATTAACCAACTTGCCTCTCAAGGTTTCTCTTAATAAAAATCTAATTCTCAGATATCGTCTGATAATATGTCAGTATGTGACATTTATATGTGAAATAACATAGTATACATTTATAATATGAATGTCCACATTATGAATAGTATGTGACAGTCTTTGCTGTGATGTATTGAAAGGATATTTTGTATTTACTAGTTATAGAAAGTGTTACCTTCAGTATACTCTCTTTCTATTATGTGTGTCTATGTGTATGTTTTTATGTGGTCTCTTAGCTCTGTATTCTCCTCTTTGATTACTTTTCTCCTTTTACCTTAATTTTTCCTGAAGCTTAAAAATTTTTTCTATTGCTTATAAGTGATTCTAAAATTATGTCATCGTGTTCGATAGCTCCCATGGCAACCTTTATTGCATACCGACTAAAAAGCATAACTGATTGGATTTTTAAAGTTAATAAAAAACAAGAGGAACACCCACTAGGTTATAAGCAAAGATTACCTTGCTGCATGAGAGTTAGAAACAGGGCTGACCTAGAGAGAGATAGAAGGAGAGTTCAACAGAACAGGGTTTTTTGTTTTAGAGTTTGCTAAATAAGGGTGGTGGTAGATAGGTAGATGGTTAGTTGGAGAGAAAAATAAAAGAGTTTATAGTATGAAGAGGGATTCAGGTCGTGGCATTTAATTTGTCTAGCCCTTTGGGTTGTCCATCTTTTTGAGCATTTTGAAACGTTGTTGCTGGTGAAAAGATCAATCAAGCTTTGAAAGACACTAAACCCATAGGTGTGTTTAGAAACCTTGTGTGCTCTTAAAATACCCTGGTCATATATTTTGTGCCTAAAATTAATCAAAGTGAATCCAAAAGATAAGTTTTCCCGTTCCCTCTCATTTCCTTTTGACTTGCTTTCATAGCAGATGTGCCCAAAACATTGAGACAGGGTAATTTCCAGTTGATTCTGGAGTGTTTTTGTTGCCTATCGGGCAACTCATTTTTTTAGCCTGCCTGGTGGTTATAAGTAGCAGTCTTGTGGGAGGTAATGAGAAGGTCTAGAAGAGAGGGAATAACCTTTATAAGTGGATAAAGTCAGTCAAAATCTTGTGGGCTACCCAGGGTGTTGTATGGCAAGTGGAAGGCACATGGTGTAACATGAGGCCGGTTTTATAAAGCGGTGACCACTTCTCCCCCATGTCGCTCCATAACTCTCTCTGTGTAGCTGTACTTGGAAGGCTGCCGGGGGCTTGGCACTAGTCCGCTCTCTGTGACCATCAGCCTTTATTGTTGTTAGCATTGTCATTGTCTTACGAATATACAGGCAAATATGAAAGCACATATTTGGTTGTAAAAAAAAAAATAGGTTTCTGGATAGGATGAGGTAGAAAGTAAGCTGACGTAGGGAGCAAGGTGAGAGGGTTAAACAGAAAAGGGAGAAATAGGCTCCTTTTAAAAGTGTGTGTGTATTGTTTGTACAAATTATGTGTACATGTCTATACACATGTGCAGTTTTTTAAAGAGAAAAAAATGCATATTAGAATTAGGCAGATCTTGGTTCAGACTTCAATCCTGACTCATTAGCTCTATGGTGCTGGGTAAGTTCCTTTTCCTTTTCATCGTTCGTAAAATCTGGGAGACCGTCCCTGCCGCGAGGTGGTGATGCCCGGCGAGTACTTCGTCTCCTGGCCCTTTGGTGGTTCTCCCAATCTCCTTCACACACGACTTCACCTTCCTACTCTTCTTCATTTTTGAAAAGTATTGGTACTAATATATTTAAACTAGTAGTCAACCTTTTATTTTCAAGTCTTTTTTTTTTTTTTTTTTTTTTTACATGAAGGTCCTGCAGAGTTAAAGCTAACCCAGGCCTTTCACAAACACCAGTACTGACAGGTGCGGAGCCGTGCCATTGAACTTCTCGTTATCCCAGAATGATCCATGGGCAAATTTTATAGATCTTAAAATATTTCAGTTCTAAGTAGATAGGCTGGTTCATAGGCATCTTAAAAGTCACTTATGTCGATTTAAGTGTTTTTGCTTATAAAGTCTGTTTCTTATGACTTATTCATGATTTTAAAACTAGAATCTGATAGTTTTACTTATCTGTTCACCACTGCCAAGTTCACAGTACCTTGTGGCCAGTGTAGGGTGAGGCCCACAGCTCCACATCCTCCCTTTCCTGCCAGCAGGTGAGGGGCTTCTCGCCAGTCTACAGCGATCTATGCTAACTTGGTAGTAACCTTTCTGGGTAATGCGCTCCCTAATCAAGGCTCAACCTGGAAGGCAGTGTTTAATTAACCCAAAGAAGAGATGGAAACGGGAAATTACATATCTGACAGATGATAAAGAATGTCTTAAGTGGACGGGGTACCTTGTCATGCCTCTCATGTGATGTGGTGTAATGAGCAGCCCCTTGTTTCTCACCCTGAAGGACTGAATCACTCATACACACATCCGTGCTCTCTTGAAAAGTGCAACATTTTGGTTTTTTATTACTGAAAATTATTTAAATTTTATTTCAGTCTCTGCTCCTGAGTGTTTGGCTTTCTAAGGAAAAAGATATTTTGGATAAACCGCAGTCTGTGTGCTGTCTCCATACGATGCTGTCCCTTCTGAGCAAGATGAAAGGTAAGAGGCTGGTGGATATTGCAGTTCCACGGGCCTTGAGATGTAGACCGCTGCTCTTGGAAATGACCTGAGCTGAAAGCAGATGCTTAACCGACTGAGCCACCCAGGCGCCCCGTGGATTTAATTTCTAATTCAGAAATTCACAAATCTGTCACCGGGGAATTTCGTTTCAGCATTATGTTTAAAGATGGAACAGAAAGAATCAACAAGCTCAGGGTTTCTTTTTTTAACTTTCTCTTTTTGCCCGTAGTGGCCATCGATGAGACCTGGGATTCCCAGTCTGTGTCCCCTTGGTGGCAGCAGATGCGCACGGCTTGTATTCAGTCTGAGAACAACGGGGCTGCTCTGTTGTCTGCACACGTTGGGCATTCCGTCGCTGCACAGATCTCGAACAGTATGACTGAGAAAAAAGTAAGTGGGTGGGGTGGGGGTGCGCCCTTCCTTGGATAGGGTCTCTGCCCATCCAGCTTGCTGGGGGGCTGCTTGTCCTTGTCTGCGCAACAGTGTGTTCGGTGTTACGGAACATCTAGAGTTTGAAATGTGTGTCCAGCAGATTCTCCTTTGTCTTTTTGGGAGGGAAGAGTGCTGCCCTTAACATGTTTATTCAGATGACATGCATACTTGAACTTTGCCGTCACCTCGTACTTTCCACCTCGAGGGGAAAAGTACGGCAATTGGAGGGCAGAGATCTGGCTCTCGGCCAGAAGCTGGCGATTTGTAGTAGATCCCTTAAATGTGTGTCTCCTACTTCAGGTTCTTCATCTAAAGGAGGTCAGGGTTAGACTGCATTATTTCTGAGGTTATTTGTAGCTCTAGAGTTCTATAACTGTATGTATTACCCTCCCCCTTTTTATAAACAAAAGTTGTTTTGGCATGGAGTGTTGAATGACTTGAATAAAAGTTTCCTATTGACCTTTTGCTTTGTGGTTTTCCTCGTCTTTTAAAGACTCAAATTTATTTTTTAAAAAAACAAAATGCCTCTTGTATCTCATGGTAGATCAGATTTTTTTTAGGGGGACATTGATGTAATTGGATGAGTCAGTTAAATGGGCCTGTAGAGATTCACGTAACATTGTCAGTCTTAGTGGTTCATATGCTAAATTTAATATTACTGGCTTAAGATGTTTATGATAATGGACAGAGAAGGAACTTGAGACACATTTTATATGTCGGAGAGTGCCTTCTGAAGAGCAAGCGCTCTGCTGGCACTAACAGAAGAGATCATGGCCCTCGTCAGCGATGGCCCTGCAAGCTCGTTAGTACGCATTGCATGAATCAGGGGCCTTGCCGCGGGTCTTTCTGTAAGTGTCCAGACTCTGTCACTGTTGCCACTCGTGTTCCATCCAGCCAAGTAGTAGTATTTGTGAACCAGCATCTGTGTGTTGCTTCGTGACGTATCCTGACTGTCCTTTAGCTTTCAAGTTCAAAGCTCATTCAAGTGAGTGTTGATCCTGAGTCTTTGCCAGAGTATCACGAGTGCATTTTTTGTTAGTTTTCCCAAACAGTTTCGGGTGCTGATTCTGAGGCCCTCACCGATTCCTGGGAGGCCCTTTCTCTTGACACTGAATACTGGAAGCTCCTGCTGAAACAGCTGGAGGACTGTCTCATACTTCAGACTCTGCTTCACAGCAAAGCAAACACGCCAACCTCCAAAGTGTCATCGCTGCAGGCTGAGCCACTCCCGAGGCTGTCTGTCAAAAAGTTATTGGAAGGAGGAAAAGGTAAGCTGGAGTTGACTGGAGCATTGCACCTACAGATCTACATGTTTATGGTGTGGGAGTTTCTGGTGGTTTTTATAGAAATGATTGAAAGGATAGGGAAAGAGAAATACATTTAGATTTAAAAAAAATTAAAAACCTGTCAAGTGTTTCTTCTCAGTTAACCTCCTCAAAGTCTGATTTGATCAGTTCCCACTCAGGAATCCACACACTTCCCCCTGCCTTAGAGAATTAGCCGTGGTTCTCAAAGAGTGCTCAGAGGACCTCAAGAGCCCACCCTTTTCCGACTTCATGTCTGTGCGAGGCTGGCTTTTCCTTCTGTACTTCAACCAGAACAATAGATTCCAGTAGGTGGAATAGAGAAGCTGATCGGAGAATCCAGATATAAACTAGACAGTTGAAGAGATTTGCAAAGGTTGTAGTGTTACTCCTCTCACTAAACGTCTTTTCTTGCTTTGGGAACTATATTTTCATAAAATGTTATTAACATGTAATAGGTTTATTATTTGCATTTAAAAATGAATTAATAAAAATATTCTAAAATTTTCTCAATTTTGATTTCTAAGACCATGAATTTGAATAAATATAACCCATAAGCTAAAGTTCTTTGAGATTGTCAGTAATTTTTAAGAGTTTAAGGAGATTCTGAGACTTACTTCTGGAACAAATAGAAACTGGTTCTCTAAGAACTTTTGGCTTTGAATCTAACCCATTTTTCCATTTCTTTCTTGTTGCTTGATTGTGGCTCAAATGAAGCATCTGTGCGATTCCCCATCTCTGGGTCGGAGCCTGTCCCCTTCCCTCTCCCCACCTGTCCCATTCTGGATTCTAAACTGTACTTACTCTTTCAAGGCCCAGCTCAAGTGCTACCTCCTCTAAGAAACTGTTCATGATCCACTAGCTACAGATTTTCTCCTCTTCCTATACATATTTGCGTACTTTTATTTTTATTATTTTTTAAGATTTTACTTATTTGATAGACACAGCGAGAGAGGGAGAAGCAGGCTTCCCGCCGAGCAGGGAGCCCGATGCGGGGCTCGATGCCAGGACCCTGGGATCATGACCTGAACCGAAGGCAGGTGCTTCACCAACTGAGCCACCCAGGCGCCCCTATATTTGCATACTTTTAAAAGCTGATGCCTGACAGGGCGCCTGGGTGGTGCACTTGGTGCAGCATCCGACCCTTGGTTTCGGCTCGGGTCGTGATCTCAGGGTCACGAGATTGAGCCCCACTTTGGGCTCTGCGCTCAGTGTGGACTCTGCTTGAGATTCTCTCTCCCTCTTCCTCTGCCCCTCTCAGTTGTGGTCACGTGCCCTCTTTCACTCTCAAATAAATAAGTTAAAAAAAAAAACAAACAAAAGCTGATGCCTGAGGTTCTGGCTCTCAGTCAGCCTGAATGTAGGTGTTAAGATCCTCTCTTGTGGGGCATTGGCTGGTCTTGGGACATCTTGAGCTGTTAAAAATCTAGGCTGCTTGGATAAGCACAGAGGTTTGAGAGACAACCAAGAGCTGAAACAGGATTGAACCACAAGTTTCATCTCCTACACAAGGTCGCTCCTTCGAGACCAGAAGAGGTGGTTCCATCTATTGTGTAGAAACCAACACAGAGAGTCAAGCAAAAGGAAGAAATAGAGAAATATATTCCAAGTGCAAGAACAAGATAAAACTTCAGGAAAAAAAAAACCTTAATCAAATGGAGATAAGTCATTTACCTGATAAAAAGTCCAAAGTTATAGTCCATAAGAGTGCTTACCAAACTGGGGAGAAGAATGGCTGAACATAGTGATAACTTCAAGGAGATGGAAAATAAGTAGACATCACAGAGCTGAAGAATACAGTAACTGAACTCAGTATATGCCAGAGGGTTTCAGCAGCAGACTAGGTGAAGCAGAAGAAAGGACCAGTGAACCCAAAGATTAGGGCAGTAGAACTCACCCTATCAGACAGTTATAGATAGAAGTTGGTATTTCTAAGCTCATGGTAACCACAAAGCAAAAGCCTGTAGTAAATACACAAAAGATAAAGAGAAAGGACTATAAGCATACCACCAGAGAAAGTTATCAAACCATGGAGGAAGAGAGCAAGAAAAGAATAAAGGAACAAAGGAACTATTAAAGCAGCCCGAGAACAACATGGCAGCGAGCAACACCTACCAGTAATTACTTTAATTACAAATGTGCTAAAGTCTCCAGTCAAAAGACAGAAGGTGGTCAAATGGGTGAAAAAAACCCAGACCCATATATATGCCACCTCGAGACTCCCTTAGATGAATGGACACACAGAGATTGAAAGTGAAGGGATGGGGAAAGATACTCCATGTAAATGGAAACTTTTTTTTTTTAAGTTTAAATAAATTATGTTATTTTTTTAAAGGGCTTGTGAAGGGGCGCCTGGGTGGCTCAGTGGGTTAAGCCTCTGCCTTCGGCTCAGGTCATGATCTCAGGGGCCTGGGATCGAGCCCTGCATCGGGCTCTCTACTTAGCGGGGAGCCTGCTTCCCCCTGTCTCTCTGCCTGCCTCTCTGCCTACTTGTGATCTCTCTCTCTCTGTCAAATAAATAAATAAAATTAAAAAAAAAAAAAGGCTTGTGAAAATTTTTAAGTTGTAAACTCTACAATCCTTGCTGCCACCTGCTGATAGGGTAGGACCATCACTGTGATATTAACCTAAGCAATGTGAGGAAGGGCTTGATTCTGGAATGGAAATTACCAAATGATTTGGAAGTCAAACATAAGAAATTGGAATACATAGCACACTGCTGTCATTTATCATCACTGATAAGTGTGATTTTACTGTGAAGCCTTCTTTTTTGTGGAAAGGTTTATATTTGACTCAAAATAGGAAGAAAGAAAAGGTTTTGTTAAATTAGAGAAGAATATGTAATTTGTTTTAGGTAATAAACAGGACTCTCTGTCTTGAGTGTTTTTCAGTTTCCATTCAGAATTTTTTGGCCTATGTCAATGACTAAAACATGGGAAAGCATCATGTTTCCTAGACATGACTAAATTTTGCCCATAAATATTCCATGTAGGCAAGTTAGTTGACTATTAAAAGTAATATGTTGCCTTAAGACGCCTAGACAGGTATCATGCTTATCAGTCTGTTTCACTTAGGTTTCAATGAAAGTGCTTTAGGGGCACCTGGGTGGCTCAGTCAGTTAAGCTTCTGCCTTGGACTCAGGTCATGATCCCAGGGTTCTGGGATCGAGCCCCGTGTCGGGTTCCCTGCTCAGTGGGGCGTCTGCTTCTCTTTCTGCCCTTCCCCCTGCTTATGCTCTCTCCTCCCCCTCAAATAAAACCTTTTTTAAGAAAAATAAATGAAAGTGTTTTAAAGACGTATTCATCCCTTCATCTGTGTCTGGTGAAGTATATTTTAAATTTGTGGACATAGAAGCTATGTGGTATACAGACAAGTGTATGCATTTGTATTTAATACGGGCATATGGAGATGCCCTTAGATATCAGATATCGCACTTGCCCTTGCTGTCTTTGGGGAACACTGTGAATTTTCATTTTCTTATCTCCAAACTGTAGGTGGCATTGCAGACAGTGTAGCCAAGTGGATATTTAAACAGGACTTCCGCCCCGAAGTATTAAAACTGGCTAATAAGGAAAGAGATGCAGAAAACCCAGATGAACCCAAAGAAGGTATTAACAGAGGTTTACTTGAAGCGTCAGAGGCAGAGATGAACCTAGGCGCTATACCAGGTAATCCATAACTGTGGAGAAACATGCGGTCCAGAATGGAAGGGATGCGGCCGAGTCTTTGTTAAGGAAAGAATAATAAATCTGTCACTCTCTCGTGGCTTTCAGACTTGCTGCATTTAGCCTATAAGCAGTTTCCCTGCAGCCTTGAGCTAGACGTGCTGCACGCACATTGCTGTTGGGAGTATGTCGTTCAGTGGAATAAAGACCCAGAGGTAAGATTCTCGCCACTTCTTTCCTGTTAATTCTGTCGTCGTGCTCGTGCCGTACATTTGTGGGACTGTTTAATTCAGCGACTTACTGTAAACACTGGACTTTTCCCACTTGGGATGCCTCTTTAGGAGGAGCTGTGCTAGGCCTTTTTCATGCATTCTCTCTCAGTCGTCACAGAGAACCTGCCACGTGTGGACATTGTCACTACCCCACTCCGGAGAAGAGAAAACTAGGCTCAGAAGTGCAGTTCCATGCCCCGGGGCGCACTACTAAGTCAGGGTCGGCTGGGATTTCCGCCTAGGTTTCTTTGTCTTTAAAGCGGGTGTGTTTTCTCACTCCTAGTTAGGTTGTGATAAGGATACTTTTTATTTCCTTTTGAATTCCTGCATGAGACAGCACCTACTTAATAGAAACGTTTCAATATCGAAGTCATCCTGATAAAAGCCAGGGCGAAGATCCTGACGTTGACCTAGTGTCCGCTTGTTTAGACTTCCCTGTATTTGTCTGTCACTTCTCTTATGTTTGTCTCGGAAAAATCGAGAAAGCCATGCTGTGTACAAGGCTCACTCTAGTCCACGGTTAGCCTAACTGCCCTTTCAGCGCTCTGCTGGGGCATCATTTTCTGCTGCTTTCTCTCCCAGGACAATCATAGTCAGGAGGCAGAATGGGGAGCAGGAGACCTGGATTTGGGTCCCAGCTGAATTTCTGACAAGTGTTTGGGTTTGGGCCGGTCACTGAATCTCGGAACCTGTTTGTTTCTCCCTCTACCTTTTTTTTAATGAAGGTGCCAATCTTTCAGGATTGATTCCTGAATTAAGTAAGATGTAAAAACATAGGATGGATATTGCTTTTTGCCAATAAGTCCTTCCCTTAGGTCTCCCTAGTCAGTGCTCTGGTAAATTATCCCTCTCAAAGCCAAATACTTTATGGTCCTTATGTCAGGTTGCACTTTTGAAGAAAAAAGTCTCACTGATGAACTAATGCACACTAATACATTAATTAATGATACACTTCCTCCCCCCAAAATGTTGTCTTTAATACGTAATCACTTATATATTAAAGGAAAATACTTTTTTGAAAAGTGCTTTAAACAAAGAAATAGTCCTTGATCAATTAAATCTTGACCAAAAAGTGATTTTAGCACAGGGGACCCTCTCGATTGTCCCTGAGTCACCCCCTTCAGTGGCCTGCCCTGCGGCCTGAACGGTCATTGTGTTTGGGCTCACTACTTCAATGGAAGATTTTTCCTACAGGAAAAAGGAATGTTAGAACTATAATAAGGACATAATAGTTTGTGAAGTCTGAATAGATTAATTCCAGGTTCAGCTCTAACAAAGTGATACGTACGGAGAAAATTCTGTTTTACATCATTCATTATAAACTGAAGGCAGCTTGCAGACACAGAGCTGAGGTCAAGCCCCATTGCCCCTACTCACCAGCTGTATGACCTCTGGGAACATTTCTGAACCCTTTGTTCTTGATTTTTCTACTAAAAGTAAATGAGGACTATAGCTATCTTGAAGGGTTTTAGCAGTTTCTAGAGAAAATGCATGGGTAGTGCCTGACATTTTCATTAGTGCTATCACTGTCTATTTAAATTGTTTACATTTCAAATAAGTGACCATTTTTCTTGTTTTTTTTTGTTGTTGTTGTTAAATAATTCTCCTTGCCCCATCCGACCCCTACCCCAGTTCCACCATTTTACGCACAGCTTCATCAGGATCAAAACAATTGAAATTGTGGGAAATCACTAACATTATTACGTGTTATCAAAGGTGATAAGTTTAGTGTTTGTAGCTATAAAATTATTTAGCATAGATCTGGGTAATTTCATCAGTTTTACATGCTACATATAAGTTTAAATATAAACAACTACCTCGATTAGGAGTTGAATTTCAGACATGTTTCCCTTCACTGCTTTAGTTTTTCTTCTTGGCACGTTATCACTAACCTACTATATAGTGTACTTACTATATTTATTTAGCTCCCTTGCTAGAATGTAACCTCATTGAGGGCAAGGATTTGGGTCTCTTTGTTCATTACAGTATCTCTGGCTCCTCAGACAGCCTGGTGGATAGTAGTTGCTCAATAAATATTTGTTGAATAATGAATGAATGATATTTGCGAAGAAGTAAACCCACATCTGTGTGAAATTCAGGTATTTATTAGAGAAAAATACTGCTGTCATGTCCAAGCCACAGTGAATATTGATTCCAGATGTCAGCATATATGACCCGGGGTTTTCTAGGTATCAATCATCATGTAGGTAATGTGAATTTAAGAGACCATTGCCACTGTCCT
>CM052893.1:49142850-49174732 GCA_028534135.1 Potos flavus | reverse complement strand
CCTCCCAACTTATAAATTTTAAAATGTGACTACCTTACTGAAATTATCTGCTCTCTGATCAATAATCTTCTACAGACTGCAAGCGCCAAATCTTAATTACATTACAAAAAATTAACCTGAGCTTACCAACCAAATGAGATGGTCATTTTTAGAAAATTATGATAGCAGTAAAACTTTAAAAAAATATATTCATTGTCAATTCTCTTCTCCCGCATTAAAAGTACAGAGAAATCGGGACACCTGGGTGGCTCACTTGGTTAAGCGTTTCCCTCTGCTGAGGTCATGATCCCAGGGTCTTGGGATCAAGTCCCGTACAGGGTTCCTAGCTCAGCAAGGAGCCTTCTTCTCTCTCTGCCTGCCACTCTTTGTCTGCCCCTGCTCTCTCTCCCTCTGACAAATAAAAAAATTCTTAAAAAAAAAAAAAAAGAAAGAAATAATAAATTAGAGAAGAAAATCCTGATGGTGCTTTTGGAAATAAAAATAGGATGAATGCTTTGAGATGGCATGATAATTTGCTGGAGCAAATGAAATTTCTTCAGATCTCCTGAGAAAAAGATGGAAATCTTTTTCTTAGATTTGTTTTGAACCTGGTCCAGATGGACAAAATTCTCAGAAAACTAGACCCTTAACACAAAACCTTCAATTTTTGTGTGTTGTAATAACAATGTCATCATTTTCTGTCACTTACCTAATTAGCCCTGAGGATCTGCATTTCAAACAGGACTCTGTTGCACCTTCCGTGTCCCAACTTACAAGGGATGTAGCAACAGAGTACATGTTTTATAGGAGAATGGAAAGGAAGCACAGAGAAGGAGGAAACAAAGACTCCGTGATAATATCAGGATTACAAGATCTCTAAACTAAAAAAATCTTACTTACACAGAGATTTTTAAAAGCCAAATTTCAGGTGAAGCTCTAGGATACTAACATCACTTCCAAAGAGACAAACTGCTACTCACCTCTATTATCTCAAAGAGCAGCCCAGGCTCGATCACAAGGGTAACATTGTACTCGGCTGCGTTTTTACCAGGGATGCTCCCAAGAAATGAATCTCTCATGGCACATGTGCTCTCTATGGCTTCCTCTAACCCAGGCTTCTTCCAGATAGAACTTGTTCTAATCCACCCAGTACGAAAAACACTCTTGGGTTCTTTAAAAAAAAGAATAATAAAAAAGTAATTTACATATATTGCAAACTGTATAGAAAGCTCTAACCATTATTTACTATTCCTGGGAAGTAAGAATTGGTATTTGTGGTAAATATTCTGGAGCCATTCTAAATGCTTACCAAACATTTATATTCACATTTTGAAATTTAAACAAATGACAAAATATTATAGTAAGATTCCAAAGGAAAAAAGGATGCCTAGAAGAAAATAAAATAGAAAAAAAATAGCCCAATATTGACAGTAGCTGTCTTTGGATAGTAAGAAAGATTATGGGTGACTTTTCCTCCTCTTTCTAAAAATTTCTATAGTTCCTAATTTTCTAGAAGCTTAATACAATCCGAGGAAAAGACTATTATAAAAATATTCACTAAAAGGCACTATCTCTGGTTTCAATACAACTTAAGTCGTATTTCAGACACTTGGGTATTTAAGAAACACTGATTCTGCAGTACCGTCGCGCTGCTCCCACATCTCAGAACGCACTCCCAAGGGGGCCTACGTTCTGAAACGCGTCCTACTCCGCTACAAACAAATGCAGAAGCGACGGAAGGGCCCAGACGTTGTTGCCGCAAAGCGCTCAGGGCAGACGAGAACGCGGCCCCGCCCGCAGCGGAAGTCCGAGGTCGCAGTCCTCACGCGGGGTCTGTCCCGAGAACCCATCGCGCTCCCTACCTTCAGCGTAAGGTATGTGCTGGAACACTTCCTCAGCCAAGTGAGGGAGGACGGGAGCCACAGAGCGAACCACGACGTCCAGAATTTCGGCTAATGCGGTCTGGCAAGAGCGCCGTTTGGGGTCGCCCGCGCGTTCACAGTAGAGCCTGAACGAGAACCGTGTGCTCAGCGGGGGACAGCACGGCCCACGCGGGGTCTGTTCCCGCCGCGACGAGTCCCACGGCTCGGCCCTCGGGCCGCCGTCTGACTCGGAACAGGTTCCGTCCCGGAACTGCCCCGCTAAGCGCCCCCCTCTCCGCAGCCCCCGCCGCGTCCGACCGACCTGCCGGGACTGACCGCCAGCGGCAGCGGCGTGTGCGGGGCGCGGCCTTCCGGTCCCTGCGCGGACACCTCGCGGCGTCGCCACGACCAAGCACCAGGCCCTCCTCTAAAAGCACATCGCTGGTCTGACACGATGGTATTACGGTACCGGGTGCCGGCATTTGTCTCTCCTCCTCAAAACTTACACTCCTGAGGACAGGCACTCTATCCGTCACCTCAAGCCGGCACCTCTTCCTTACTGAGCACGCACTTCCTCAAACGCAGCGCAAGGCACACGCCTTATAATCCGCATGCTCTTTTCATAATCACATTACGAGGTATGTCCTATCACTGGACTCAAGAACCCAGCTTCCTAACTGTACAATGTCGCCCACCTTGCTCACCACTGTACAACCAACATTTGCCAAGTGGACACTCGAGAAATATCTGAATATTTCAATATTCAGTCATACATACCGGTCTTTGATTATGCTGAAATAAAAGTTAGAAAGCTCTCTGGTATAAAATGCTCGTAATAGTCGAACAACTTTTCCAAAATCATACTGTTTGTACGAATCAGTAATCTAGGGAACAAAAGCCAAAACAAATTAGGAAGTTGGGGTAAGCCAATGAAAATGCAAGTCATCATGAGCAAAATATGTACCTTTTCACAAAATATGTTCCAGTAATTTTTTCTTAAAGATTTTATTTATTTGACAGAGAGAGACACAGCGAGAGAGGGAACCCAGGCAGGGGGAGTGGGTGAGGGAGAAGCAGGCCTCCCTGCCAAGCAAGGAGCCTGATGCCGGGCTTGATCCCAGGACCCCAGGACTATGACCCAAGCCAAAGGCAGATGCTTAACAACTGAGCCACCCAGGCACCCTACGAAATATGTTTCAAAGGCAGACAAATACGAGACAGGAGATATGCAAGAGTGACTGAGGATCTTTCAAATATTTCTGGGTATCAAATTCAACTATAGTCAAAAAATACTGAATATTCTACTCTGGAAACTAGAAAAGAACACTCATCAAAGGAAGGGATCAGGTTTAAAGTGACAAACCACACCATTTTAAAATAGCAAAGAGTCCAAGTTACCAGTGTTCCCTCATTTATGCCTGCAAAGTAAAAATTGGGCAAAAATCTGCAGGTATGTCTCTGACTAATGGTACATGGAAGCAACTACATTTCTAATTTTTGAGCAAACACACATTATATGTTTTATATATAAATGAAAAATATCTTACAAAACACATAGGAATAGTCATTTCAGTTATTTCTATACTTTGAGGGGTACATCTGCAGGTAAGATACAGCTCTGCTTTACTCCTTCCTGTTGGAGAACTACATAAAGCTGATCTTGAGAGAAAAATGTGGTCTTAGAGGAAGCCTGGGCCTACGTTTCCACCAGGTACCACTAGTCTTTTGAAAAAACCAGGAAAGAAATCCTAAGACTTCATACCTACAGTCAACCTCAGAATGTGTAGAATTTATCAAGTATAACTCTTCCTAGTGCTATGGTTACTATTTCTAGTAAGGTCTGTTTGCCTGCACGCAACTCCAATTTCAACACTCAGGAGTACTGCTATTTCTATTTTCCAGGAGCTTATTAATTCACACTTACCTTGTTTGCTAAATCCTGCAGTAAGTGCAGCATGTACTGGTCTATGACATACATATTGTTAACGGGAACGGAATCCGTTTCTGGGTTGAAGCCAGTGACATTTCCCAGAAGAAAGCGGAGTGTATTCCTGAGCTATTGATGTTGAGAAAAAATATGCAGTCAAAAAATGTATGAGGCTTGCAATTCTTAAAGTTATTTTTTCTATAATTTTTATACTTTTATACAACTCATGTTACTTTCTCAATGGGATGCTTTTTAAAAAAATATCTTTCCTAAATGAGACTACAAATGCAAAAAAAAAGAGAGACTCTCATTTCAACAGCAGAGTTATAGAAGGAACCCCTGGACTTTAGGCATGAAGACTGATTTTTCATTTTATTTCTTTATAACCTTATAAAGGCAAATCGCCTTTCAGTGGGCAGGTTTGTTCATCTGTATAGGTAAGAATGTTATTTTCACCTGCTTCCCAGGCAAAAATAAAGATAAATGGAATAAATGTGAAAGGTCATTGAGCACATTAAAAGTATCTAAAATTAGTATAATTTTGTATTATACTATATTTTATAAAATATAAAAGGCAGTCTATAAAATTTTTAGTATTACACTATTAATATTTTTAAACAAATAAACACAGGATATTTTTAAGTGCTCTCGTGTAGAAACTCATTTTTGCTGTTTTGCGATACCAAACAAAATGCTCTTTATTCAAAAAAAAAGTTATTTAGCTAATCGTTTATTCAGAAATAGGAAGAACAACGACTCTGACCTTGCTAATATCATCTCTGGCAGCATTAAGCACAGACGGACTAATGGTCACTTCAGTGAAGACGTTGGACTCCGCTACCCACCAGCGAAGGACATCAGCACCGTAGGGAGGCTCCTTGTTTGGATCCTTTCAATGGAGGAAAAAGACGCTTCAACATATAAATGGCTTTCAATTCTAATTAGGTGAACAAGTGTTTCAGGTATTCCTCCTCAGAAATACTGGTGCACAACATGGGCACAGAATATCCCTGCACTGTAATGAGATAAGGGCTAACAACCTCAGAATCAGCTGCGTGTAAACAACACTGGGAAAGAGTGTGCTCGGCAGTCCCACTGCGTGTGCAGACGCGGGCGTGTCCGCACCCCTCCCTCTACTACAGCTGGGGGATGGAGCAGGGACCGGAGCGGGGGCCGATGCCTCCATGATGGCGGAGGGGGAACGAGGGGGAACAGGAGGGCCTGCTCTTCCCTTCCGGCGCTCCTCGGAAACTCCATACACAGAGCAATGATTACAGGACATTAGGAGGGCAGCAAAAAGCCAAAGGAGTAAAATAACAGACAAGTGATTTCTGAAAGCAACACCAAAATAAACCAGATTATTAGCAACCCCAGAGCTGATGTCCATTAACAACTTGCTTTAAAGTGTATAATTTCCGAGAATATAATAATGAAACATGAAGTTGCAATCTCATTTGTTTCTTACGCCATTTCCATGTAACTGTAAATTTTTGGTTTTTTTTAATAAATTTTTACGAATTTTTAAAGTTCAATCGAAAGAAGGGATGGGGCGCCGGGGGTGGCTCAGTGAGTTAAGCATCCAACTCTTGATTTCGGCTCAGGTCATGATCTCGGGTCTGAGATAGAGCCCGGCATTGGGCTCCATGCTCAGGGGGGAGTTTCTCTTTCTCCTTTCCTCTGCCCTTCATGCTTGCACGCATGCTCTCTCTCTCTAAAATAAATAAATCTTTTTAAAAAAGGAGAGGGGAGGTGGATAGCATGGTTTGGAACCTAATTAGAGATTCAGACCTGAAACAAGCCAATAGGGCCACGATCCCAGTCCTTCCCTTTTTCATTAAAATCATTACAAGTCTAGATTTACACTAAGTTCTACTCCTGAAACTAATATTACATGTTAACTAACTAGAATATAAATAAAAATTTGGGAGAAAAAAAGGGTCTAGATTTAAAACATGGTTAAGGCATCTACTATTAGTATAAAAGATAGTTGTTGCTAATGTTACTGTTGTGGATACTTTTGTTGCTGTTGTTTTACACTGAAATAACTACATTAAGGTTTTCGTTGCCAATTTAAAAGTGCTAAACAAAAAAGTTGTTTTTATTTTTAAGATTTTATTTATTTATTTATTTGACAGAGAAAGAGAGGGAGGGAGAACACAAGAGCAGCAGAGGGAGAAGCAGACTACCCACTGAGCAGGGAGCCTGATATGGGGCTCGATCCCAGAACCCCGGGATCATGACCCGAGCCGAAGGCAGACGCTTAACCGACTGAGCCACCCAAGCACCCCAAAACAAAAAAAGTTTTAAAGAACCACCTACTTACTTGTCCTCCGTTGATGACCACATCAGGATCAATGACATTCCCGAGAGACTTGGACATCTTTTCTCCCTTTTCTCCAAGGGTAAATCCATGAACCACCACTGTCCTAAGAAGACAAATCAGCCATTACGATAATAAACACAGCTATAATGATCTCTTTGAATATCACTTATAGTTTAAAAAGAGTATCTCATCTTGAGAAAAAAAAAAGCAGGATTTTTTTCTTGACAGATTATGTATGAACACTTTCTTGAAAGTCTAATTCTCTCCTTTTTTATCATGATTGTTAGACAGTAAGCTCTTAAAGAAAAATTTTTGATGTTTACATTCACTAAACAAATATTTCCTACGCATTTGTTAGGTATTGATTTGATCACTAAAACTAACCAAGAAAAAGTATGTCTTAAAAGGAGCAGATTATCATCTCAAAATTATTTTCAAAAAGACAATGTGAGACAAATATATCTGTCATTCTACTGGCGTTAAAAAGCATGTTATACAAGAAACAAACATGGAAATTGTTCTGGGATCGGTTTTCATTCTGAACCAGCAATAATCTTAAGCTATTTAAGAACTTTTCTGAAATCAATGATATGTACTTTAATAGGAATACCTAATCTAAAATTCACTATAGGAATGTTTCAGTCCATTAGCCACTTGTGGATATGACCAATAGAAGGATATTTGACCTCAGACTGTCTTCAATCAACGTCGAGTACCCTTCTCTACATTCCTGTGTGTCAAGTCTTCCCATATTTTAAGTTCTAGCTCTTCACAGATGTCCCCACTGCTCCAGTCAACGCTGATGTTACCTCTTGTGGGAATGACCGGGTGTACTAGTGACAAGACTTCTCTGTATTGTCTCCTTTGTCTCTCTCTCTCTCTTTTTTACTTCAAACTCTTACTATCTCATGAAACAAAAGGCTAAGCTAATACAGGAGGTGTTTTCTATCCAGGCATACCTTGGAGATATGGCACCTTTGGCTCCGGACTACTGCAATAAAGCAAGTCAAACAAATTTTTTGGTTTCCAGTGCACACAAAAGTTCTGTCTACACTATACTGTAGTCTATTGAGTGTGTAATAGCTTTTGGTCTCAAAAAAGAATCTACATACCTTAATTTAGAAATACTTTATTGCTACAAAATGCTAACTATCGCCTGAGCTTTCAGCGAATTGTAATCTTTCTGCTGGGGAAGGCTGATGCCTGCTGACCGTATTAGGGTGGAGGGTGCTGCCGGTGGGGAGTGACTGTGGCAACTGTTTTTTTTTTTTTTTTTAAGACTTTATGTATTTGAGAGAGTGAGCACGAGAGAAAGCACATGCAAGGGAAGGGGTAGAGGAAGTGGGAGAAGCAGGCTCCCTGCTGAACAGGGAGCCCAACACGGGGCTTGATCCCAGAACGCTGGGATCAGGATCTGAGCCAAAGGCAGATGCTTCACCTGAGCCCCCCAGGCACCCCATGGCAATTTCTTAAAATAAGACAACAACGAAGTTTGCCACGGTGATTGACTCAGCCTTTCATGAACAATTTGTCTGTACCATGTGATATTTGCTAGCACTTTACCCAGAAGAGAACTACTTTCAAAACTGGAGCCAATCCTCTCAAATCCTGCTGCTGCTTTAAGCTAAGTTAATGTAATATTCTAAATCCTTTGTTGTCATTTCAACAATCTTCACAGCCTCTTCACCGGGAGTAGATTCGATTTCAAGACACCACTTTCTTTGTTCATCCATGAGAAGTGACTCCTCAACCATGAAAGCTGGATCACGAGACTGCACAATTCAGTCCCATCTTCGGGCTCCACTTCTGATTCTGGTTCTCTTGCTCTTTCTACCACATCTGCACGTACTTCCTCCACGGAAGGCATGAGCCTTCAATTTGTAAAAAAAAAATGCAGTATCTGCGAAGCACAATAAAGTGAGTACCCAGCAGAAGTACTCAAAGTGTGAGGACCTGTTTAGCTCAGGTTTAACACTTACTTAAAAGGTGCTTTTTTCCTCGTTGCCACACTTGTTAATAAAGAAGACTGAAACCAACCGCCAAGCTGGTCTTTTCCTTCCAAGTACAAATCTGCTCTTTGGTCAGTACCTCAAAAATAATATTAAAAAACACAGAAGTTAAAAGTCAATTAAAATTGGAAAATGAAAATAAATATGTATCAATGTATTAAAATAAAAGTAATCGTGTGATTTATTTCTTGGGTCATGCTATACCTGAGAGCTAGACTGCATTCACTTGAGCTCTTATCCTCACTGCCCATTTATTAAGATGAAGAGAATAAATGCTGGAGTATGATCTCCTAACCACAGGCAACTAAAACACTACCTAAATTAGGGACTGATTAATAATAATTACCAATATCAATATTTCCAGTTCAATCTTCTAAATGAAAATGAGCATCTAGTAACTTTATAAGTGAAAATACTCTATGTGATACTATAATGATGGATACATGTCCACTATCCATTTGTCCAAACCCGTAACATGTGCAGCCCCAACAGTAATGTAAACTGCGGACTTTGGGGGGTTATGATGTGTGGCTGTAGGTTCATCTCTTGTAATGAACATGCCACTCTGCTGGGGGATGTGGACAACGAGAGAAGCTGTCTATCTGTGGAGGCAAGAGGGATGTGGAAAATCTCTATACCTTCCTCTTAATGTTTCTATAAATCTCAAACTGCTCTAAAAAAAAATCAAGTCTTTTCAAAAGATATAGCGAAAGAAAAAAATGTCAAATTTGTTGGGACATATGTATAAACTAGCCTGAGAGCTACTTCTGCTTTTAACAATAAACCAGGGTTAACTCAAGAGTTAATAATCTGAGATAAAAGACCACTTGGCAAACGTTGTAAGTAACAATCATTTCGGTCAAGAATCATCAAGGGTGCTCAACCACCAAGTGAAAATTTGGTGAGAAAACAGGGTATTTCCAATCTTAAAGTATCTCCCTGGAAGATACTTTGTAAGGCAACAGTTCCTTTAGGGAGATGGGGTGAGAAGTAACCACAAGAGAGAAAGAGAGAAAACAGGCTGACAGCACCTCCAAGGGATCCAAGTTCAACAGCACCAGTAAGTCGTCGTGGGACTTCTGTTAGGACGTACTGAAAAGGACACAGTATCTCTTCTGTGATATCCCTGCCCAAAATGCATAGTCTAAATATCATCATGAGGGATAAACACAAAATGAGGGACCATCTACAAAATAACCTGTACATTCATGAATGTCAAGGACATGAAAGACAAAAAATGGGACTAAAGTGAAAGGACAACTAAATGCCACAAATGACCCTAGGCTGGCTCGAGGACCCTTTCGATTTTTTCTCTTTTCCTATAAAGGACATTACTGGGTGAAAGCTGAATCAGATCTGTAGGGAATAGGATGGAATCAGCATTAATTTCCCGATTTTGAAATTTGTATTGGTTGTACAACAGACTGTTGAGTTTTAGGAAATATACACCAAAATATTTAGGGACAAAAGAGCATCAAGTCTGCAACTTACCCTTAAATGGTACAGAAAAGTGTTTATATACACACACAGGGAATAAATATATAAAATAAATGTAGTAAAATGCTAACTTTGAAAAATTCTAGATGAAAGTTACTCTGTGACTTTTTAGAGTAAAAAAATTTTTTTAAAGATATTATTTATTTATTTATTTAGAGAAAGTGGGGGGCACAGAGAGGGAGAGAGAGAATCTCAGGCAAACTCCATGCTGGGCACAGAGCCCAATGCAGGGCTTGATCTCACAACCCTGAGATTGTGACCCGAGCTAAAACCAAGAGTCTTTGACACTTAACCAACTGAGCCACCCAGGTGCCCCAGTTTTTTGGTTGTTTTTTTTTTTTTAAAGAACATGAGGTCTTTGGGAAAGATTACTTCCATATTTTAAATCTAAACTCACAACTCTAAGAAGTCCCCGTAATCCCTTTTAGTTGTGAAATGAAGATTTGTCTTTAGGTCCTAATATCAAGGATTCAGTGTAATCCTTATGTGAAAATGAGTACATGGGTGGAGGCAGGAGACAAAATTAAAATAATTAAATCATGCCAATTCAATTCATTCAACATTTTTGAGCACTTATTACCTGACAGGCACCGTACTAGACACTGGGAAGGGGGGAATGTAAAGAAATCTGGTAGTTGCCTTCTTGGAGCTGATTACTAGTGGGATGGATTTTATGGTAAATAAGAAATAACTGTGTTGGGAGTCATCAAGGCAAAACTACAGCTCAGCCAGTCTGTGGAGCTAGGAAAGTCTAAGAGCATATAACCAGACATGCATACAGGCAGTAAGAACATAATGTCTTAGCCTCAACATCTACAGCACTACATCTCTTCCCTACTCTTCCTCTCCTGATCTGTAACCATTTGTGACCCTAAACTTTTATGACGCCAGATCTCAAACCCCCTCCCACTGGAATGCTCACTTCCTACTGGTGACCACATTTTGTATATGGCAACCACAATGAGATGACCAATAACAATGCTGGTGGAAATCTTCTCCTGAAGTAGTAGATAATGAAATAGCAAAAAGTATCAGCAAACCCTCTTCATCTCTGAAAGATGCCTGCCTGCAGGCTCAGGAAATGATCACTCAGAGCCCCAAGCCTGGTGTCAGACTACAGTTCTGTTCTCTAAGTGCAGCTGCCGCTCCCAAGCCTTGATTAACACATCTATAACACAAGAGCTTCCGTCTCTAAAATCTTTCTCAGGCCTAAAATGTCTGAAAAGCTGGTTGTTGCCCAAGGCTTCACGGGAGTCAGGACAAAAGCAATCTCAGGATGGCACAGGCGCTGCACTCAGACTCCGGGGTCTGAGTCCTGGCCGTCGCGCGGACCAGCTGTGGGGCTCAGCTGAACCTTCTATCGTTCCCACTTCTTCTTCACTAAAATGAGGACAACATCAAAATCTGTTTACCTTATAAGGTCATTATAGAGATTAAGTTAGTAAGCTTTGGACACAGTAAACAATCAGTAAATGTTAATTATTACAAAGATGGATCATAAAAAGAACTGGTATTTCCTGATGGCAAATTACAAAAGGAGTATTTTTTTCAAACCGTTCTTACATGAAACAAAACTTGTGAAAATGTGATTAGCTATCCTAAACTATTTTAAAAATATATATAGTCTCTGATCCTGTCCTAGAAATACATGTTGTAACATTCTAATAAAAAAAGAGGACATCGGCCAATTAATAAGAGCACAACAAAACAGCTAATACTTATCAAGGGTAAAGTCTCAATGTCTTTTCATTCTCATGTACGTATTGAATTGCTGGAACTGGGTAAGAAGCAAAATATCATCCTAGAAAAGGAGCTGTAGTCCCAGAAAACTTCTGCAAGCCAGAGCCTTTCAAGGTGGTGTATGAAACCCTGGAAAAAGACGGAGTGAGGTGGGGCAAGGGTTGGGGGGGCGGAGCTCGGGCGTAGCAAAGCTCTGGACAGCAAATGAAAAATTAAAGCTTGTGGAACTTTCAAAACGAAGATAAGTCTAGTCTTGGATGGTAAGAAATAGGAAGAAAAGTCAAACTCAAGTGCTGGAATACTGTGGAATTACTGTACAACCTCATATAATGAATTATTGGGACTATTTCCTATTTTAGCAAGTTTATTTTTAGTAATGATTTTTTTCTAACAAAAATGTACATTCTCGGGGCGCCTGGTTGGCTCAGTGGGTTGGGCCTCTGCCTTCTGCTCGGGTCATGATCTCAGGGTCCTGGGATCGAGCCCTGCATCGGGCTCTCTGCTCAGCAGGGAGCCTGCTTCCTCCTCTCTCTCTGCCTACTTGTGATCTCTCTCTGTCAAATAAATAAATAAAAATTAAAAAAAAATGTACGTTCTCACTTCAAGAAATTTATAAAACACTGAGAAGTTCAAAAAAATAAAATCACATACATCCCACTACCTAGAGGTAATCACTTCATTTCAGCATATTTCCTTCCAGTATTTCGTCTATGCTCTTCAACATTTCCACGAGTTTGTTAGCATATCAAGATAATTTGCCTGCATCCCACTTTTTTTTGCATTCTGCACTTTTAAAATGTAACATGCCCTTGGATAAAACCATACTCACAATTATTTTTCAAAAACATGACTGAATGGCTGCATATCATTCTGTCATATGTACATATATCACATTGCTTTAGTCATTTATCTACAGGTGGACAATGAGCTACTGTGTCAAATCACTTACTGTTAGAAATAACACTGTAAAAAAAAAAGTAACACTGTAATAAATATCCTCACACACAGTTCTTCATCCAGATCTGATTAGGTCTACAGGAGAGATGGCTCAAATAGAATTTTTTTGGTTAAAGGATTGAAAACCACTCCAAAGCTCTTGAGACTTAATCTAAAAATCCTTTCCAGTAAGTTTGCACCACATTACATCCCAAAAGCAGTGTACAAGAGGGAAGAATGGTGCCAATTATTTCTCTATTTTTAAATCTTTTATCCTTTTTTTTCTGAATAGATCTTTTTTTTAAATTTTATGTATTTAAATAATCTCTCGAACTCGTGACCCCGAGATCAAGAGTCGCATGCTGCTCCGACTAAGCCCGCCACGCCCCGACCTTTTAGTAAAAGAAATATCAAAACTTTCTTATGGAGGTAGAAATAAACTTCGGAGTTGTAAAATTCCAGGAAAAGTAGCAATTAACCATGTGGCAAAAAGTTAGTATTTCTCTTACAGTTACTTTCTCTCTTAGGAAAATTATAAAAATTCATATTTAGAGGGAATAATAAACTGTTCAGAACAATAAACCTCTAAGATTATGACCTAGGCATGGCAGTAAATAAAGAATAAGCCAATTATTTAAAAAAAAAACTATCAAAGCAAATCGGCAAAAAACTTGAATAATCTGTAATTTTATTACTAGATTTGTTTAACTTAGCTTAATTGATAAATTTTGAGCAAGATTTTTGCATTTAAGAAGGCAAGTTGTAGAACTAGCACAAAACCGTATTTGTCAAAACTGCTGCTTAACCAATGTAACATTTGAAAATAATTTAAACCAAAAATAATTTGTAAAAAATGTTAAAATATAATTATTAATTTTTAAAATTAGGCTTTTTAAAAGTATTTCCGATGTTTTTAAAAGGGTGGCCTTTTAAAGTCATTTGTAAATCTGGGTTGTAAATCTTAGCTTCTCTTTCAAAAAATGATCTTTTTTCTACTTGCTTCAAATTATTTCTATTTAAAAAAAAAAAAAACACAACAAAACAGAGGGGCCCCTGGGTGGCTTAGTCAAGTGAGCATCCAACTCTTGGTTTGGCTCAAGTCTTGATCTCAGGGGTCATGGCATGGAGCCCCAGGCCCGGCTCTGTGCTCACCAGGGAGTCCACTTGGGATTCTGTCCCTCTTCCTTTCCCTCTCCTTCTGCACCCCAACCCCCAGAATGCTCTCTCTCAAATAAATACAGAAACAAAACCTTAGAAAAAAAACCATAAATGAAGTAGAGTAAGTATTTTAAAACACCAATTACTTCCCTAGGTGAATGGATAAGTTACGGCTTATCCAAACAATGAAATATTACTCGCACTACAAAGAAATGACCTATCAAGCCAGGAAAAGACATGAAGGAACCATCGATACATGTTATTAAGTAAAAGAAGGCAATCTGAAAAGCAACATACTGTAGGACTTCAATTATATAACATTCTGAAAAAGGCACAACTACGGAGAGGGAAAAGATCAGTGGTTGCCAGGGCTGAGCAGGGAAGAAGGGATGAACAGGTGGAGCAGATTTTCAGTGCAGTAAAACTATTCTGTGTGATACTATAATGGTAGATACATGTCATTATACATTTTTCAAAACCCACAGAACATACACCACCAGTAATGAACTCTAATGTAAACTGTAGACTCTGGGCGATAAGGATTTGTCAGTGGAGGTCCGTCAACAGTAACAAATGTACCTCTGTAGTGTGGGCTGACAGTGGGGGAGGGGAGGCAGAGTGTATGGGATTTCTGTACTTTCCTCTAAAACTATTCTAAAAAATAAAATCTACTTAAAGTTTTTGAAAAACATAAATTATTTTTAAATCACTGCAATAATTACTGCATTTGGTAAATGTTTAAAGAATGTTTTTAGAAATGATTAATTTAAAAATGCCATTCCCTTTCAGAAAGTTCCAGTTTCAGTTTAAGTACTATTGACCTTGAGCTCACAATGAAACAGGTACTTGACCTGGTGTTAACATTCATAAGTCAAATCTCTTTCACTGCTATAAAACTTGTCAGTGAAAAGTAAAACCAGTTATGTATGCTATCATAATCAAATTCATTTTGTTAAACATCAATAGGTACTGATGAAGACGGGTAGCTAAATTAAGCTCAAAGTCAAGTTGATTTTATTTTGCAATAATATACTGTTAGGGAAATATGCAGACATTGAATCATTTATTAACATTAATACAAGCATTTGAGAATGAAAGTACAATAACCCTTCTTAGGAAAGCCTTTCTCTCTCTCCCTCTCCTCTCCCTCTTCCTTTTAAGGAAAATCACCTTTGTTTTATGCCTTTTTGAACTATGGATTTACTTAGTATCTTGGCTCTTTCCCACTTCATTCTTTCTCCCTATCTTTGGCAATTTTTTATTGCAAAAGAATAAAAAAAGCTCAGAGGAAAATGGGATAAAATATAAGCTAATTAATCTAACTCTTATTGATTGACCTCATAATATTTTTGACTGACTGATTTAGGGGAAGAGGAGGAGGAATAGGGCATCTCAGGGAAAGAGAAGAAACTACAGTTTAAAATTGGACTTGTGTATTATCTTTAAAGGTAGTTTATTTATGGCGGCCTTCCATGCAGGCAACACACGTTTAAATGACAAATCAGTTTTCTTTCTTTGAATTAATTATCTAAATATGACAGAAAAAAATGATCTACTGCTTAGGTGCATTTTTACCACTAATTTCATTCAATGAAATATTTCTGTCACAAATATTTGGCTAAGAACATCACAAACTAGAAAGAGTATGACCAAACTCCATCGGTACCACTCACAGCAGCACCGATGGGTTTTCATGAATTTCCACGGAGTCTACCCAGTCAATGGCTCTAAGTATAAAGCACGCTTGCTGCATGGAGTAATGTGAAACCGCTCCGGAATGCAACAATGCTTGTAGCGGCAACTCTCACCAAGGCCAAAAAGGTGAATGCACTCTGGAATATAAAAAACACTATTTTGCATATGGCGTACATTTCTTGAAATTCAGGATGCCGCCCCAATGTGGTGGTAGATAAATAACTCCTTCCAATTTACAGCACTGCTTAACCCACCTACTTTATGTAGTGTTATTTGCCTCCATTTTCAATATAATTTAGGAAAACAAAGTACTTAAGCTTGCAGTTTTTTCTCTTAGATAGGGTGGGGGAAACTTACGAAAAAATAATTCTGAAAATCATTAAATAAAAATTGTAAAAGATTTTACTAATATGTAATTTATATGTGGCCATTATGAATTACCATATATATTTTAGCTGTAATACAGAGGAAACGTGAATTTACATGGATTTTGCTTTTCAAATTTCCTTAGCTATTAGAAAGGCCCAAATGAACTTACTTACTACTAGGAGTCATATATATGTCCTCTCAGTGGTGAGGCCCAGTACCAGAAGTATACCTCAGGTAAAACTCGGGACAATCCCTTTCAATCCCTTAATAACGGCCAACTACACAGACAGCTACTTTCCCACATTCTCTTACTCCGGAAAGCAAGCAAGATCTCTTGGGCTGAAGTTGTCCCTTAGTGGCAGTGTAAGGAAGTGTCTGATCCATCCCCCCTTCCCTGCCACCTACCTCATTCCTGCCTTTAACCTCATAGTGACTTCGAGCTTTAGTCTTCGTTTTACCACTGGTGTTCACTTGGTATCATTAAGGATATCTTCTTAAGCATCTAAACACAACCTTGAATGTGCACCTGCTCCTACCTCTCCCTTCTAACTCCTGCCTGGACTCTCCTTTCTCTTTATTCAGTGAGCCAAGAGTGTGCCTCAACTACGAGTAAGTATAAAATCAGTCAGCTGTCTGTATAGAGGGGGGAAGAGCTGTGAAAGGGCAAGGTTGTGTAAGAAAAACAAGAACCAAAATTCAGGGTATGTGAGTTCTAGTCTGATTTTACTAAACTATATGACCATCACCTAATTTGGCTCTAAATTAATCTCATTTCCTGTTCTGAAAAATGACGGGGGTCAGACTGTTTCAGTGATTTCTAAACTTTACAGAACTAGTGCCTTGGGATTGCCAAGTGAGTCAAGGAGAATGAGCAGGTTGAGAGGAGGAAGAAAATTCCCGTTTTTAATCTATCTTATATATTGTGGTTCTATGTGAAATTTCATTTGGAAAAACAGAAAAAGTTTAGAAATCTTTGGATTAAATGATCTCCAAAAGCCCTTCCAGATCTAAAATTATACCATAGCAGAAGATTTTTTATTTTCTTCCCTGCCGCCCCCACCAAAAAAGGTTTTCTTCCAAATACCGAAAAAAAATATTCCTAGATTACAGACTGCCTCTGAGTAACTTTTGTGTATTTTCAAAACCGCTTGACTGGTTTATAATCTATTGTTTAAAATTACCTGGAAGAACATAAGACCATGAAGTTCCACTATCAAACCAGATGTCCAAAATATCCTGACCAGGCGCATATTCCAAGGCATCAGGACCACCAACCTAGTAAGATAATGTGAAAACATTTCAATTATGCCGAGATAACAATATACACAATAAGGACCAAAAAAAGTCTTAAAAAAATCAAATGCTTATAAGCATTAAACTCACATTTTAAAATGAAACTTAAAACATTTTTATGTATTTTGCAAGTCAGTACAGCTGCCTCATCCGCATGTAAAAATGACTGTGGCCACTTAATTGCACATTTACCAACATAGATATAAACTGTTTTCATTTCTTGAAATGATCTGCTAATTTGGATTTTTTCATGTGTGAGGCAATCAGTTACCTCGAATTCAGATCCTATGAAACCCTGACACACCAACGTGAGGAACTACTCTCATACTCACAACTGTATCTGCTTAGTCAACTAAATCAGTTAAAATCAATCTGGGCCCTCAATGAGATAACAAATAACCCTTGAACTTTACTGCCATATTAAATACCAAGCTTCTATGATTAAACAAAACATCTACTCTCAAACTGCACTGGCTCCTAATTCATAGGGAATGAACTCATTAATTTTACACAACGACAGAACAACTTTTTAACTCCTAGGAATCCCTCGTGTTGTCCTTAAGTTATGTAGTGCACACAGAGGCTATTAAATACACATGGAAATTTACCTGAGATAAGACTTCTTCAGGAAGAAGCTGCTCAGGGGGAAGAGTCCACCAGACATCACTGCCATGTTGTTCCACTAGTTTAATAATATGCTCAGTGGTTTGGCTATTTTAGGAGGGAAAAGGCAGAACTGCTCAATGAACTACAGTGATTAATACCAAACATTTTAAAATTAAGAAATCGCTAAAATAAAAAAAGAAAGAGAATAGTTATTTTCCCCTATCTGCAGAATATTTTTTCCTATCTTTTCCTCCAAACTTTAGTGGTATTATGTTCAATTACTTGTTTACTTGGCTATGGCTGTCATCTTAAGTTCAATATAAATAAAATCGAATTGATCACATGTACCCTTTAAAATAAAAAAGACTTCTTCTGATATCCCTGTTTTAGTTACTGATTTCCCTATTTCTATCAATCTATTTTCTAACCAGGGATGTGTATTTGAAATCTCCTAATTATCTTCTCCCTCCCTCCAGTGTCCGTTCAAATTAAGACACCACATCTGTCAATTCTACCTTTGAAATATTACTCAAATTTGTTCTTTGTTCTGTTCTCATACATTATTAGTCGAACCTCATTGTCTCAATGCTAGATTGATGCAGTGGTCTGACTTTTCCTCTATTCTCATCTCTTTATTTTTTTAAAAAAGATTGAGAGAGAAAAAGAGAGAGAACACACGCTCATGGAGGAGAGGGGCAGAGGGAGAAGGAGAAAGAGTCCCAAGCAGACCCTGCACTGAACTTGGAGCCCCAAGCAGGGCTTGATCTCAGGACCCTGAGATCATGACCGCAGCCGAAACCAAGAGTCAGATGCCTGACTGCACCATCCAGGCGCCCCCTCAACTCTTTAATTTAAACCACACATCTTTGACAGCATTGTATTCCTAAAACCGCTTTTATCACACCAATCCCCTTTCCAAAACTTCCAGCGCTTACAGGACTAAGTCCAAATTCACCTGCATGAGAAGCAAGGCCACACTAGAGCATGGACCTTGACAACAGGTATCCAAGCCTATATCCTGACCCTGCCACTTTCTACAAGTACGACTAGGCACAAGTACTAAGACTTCATACACAACCATGCACAAGTACTAAGATGTCTCTAAGTCTTGGTTGTGCCCTCTGTTAAGGAAAATTCACTTGTTCAAAAATATTTACTGAGAACCTCCAATATCTTAGCATCGTTCTAGGAAGTGGAAGTACAGCAGCTAACAAGGCAGTAAGATTCCTGCACTGATGGAGCTTATACTGTAGCAATCCTAGACACTCCCCTCAGAATGCCTGTCAACTAAATGAGCTGATTCGCGAAAAACAGCATGTGCCCAACACATAGTAAAAAGCCAATTAATACACATCAAATGAATACTGAAATTGACCATATCTTTGGGAAGATACACGACTATAAATTATTTGAAAATTAAAATCAGGGAAAATTTACACTAAATTTTCTTACAGGAATAATGTACTTTTAATTTATTATCATAGCTTTATTGACACTACAACTTCCTCTAGTTGCTTTCCATCAAGTCAGGGGACATGTAATGGTCAAGAGCGTGGACCCTGGGACCACACAGCTTTGGTGCAGTTCCCAGCTCTACCACTTACTAGTCATGTGATCCTGGGCATAACACTTACTATTTCTGTGTCTGTAAAATGCAAATAATAATAGCATCATCAAGACGGCTATTATAAATATTAATTAAGTTTACATATAAAATCCCTAGAACAGTATCTGGCACATACTAATAAGTATTATATAAGCATTAGCTATTATTCAAACTGCTTAATTAATTTACCTTTGAAGCCAGGTAAATTTAGACAGTAATTTGGTTAACCAATTACCAAAACACACGCCCATATTAATATTTACAGATGAAAATACACAAACTAAAGCTAACTTTTGGATTATCTTCCCTTCTACCACATTCCATTAATGTAAGTAACTAAGAATTAACTGCAGGCTGGTCAGAGTTGACGTACATGGAAAGAGTTGTGCATAGGAAAAGCTTTACATTCGTAATCTGGATCTGTTTCTCACTAATCATGACTATGTACAGCAAATCATTTAACCTCTCTTGGTCTGATAATTCATAGATAAAATGTTTATGAAAAAACCATTGTAGGAAGCAAAAATCAAATGGGTATTATGAATTAAGCTCTCAAAACGGAAATTCGAAACACCTAAGTTTGAATACTAGGAAAGATAGACTGAGAAAGTATAATATTATCAGCATCTATTTTAAAGATATTAAAAACAACAATGTTAAAACGGGCACAAGTCCATATTTCTTGTAGTCATACATTTTCAATGGACTTTAACAGTAAAGATAAACTTTTGTGATAGGAGACCATAAAAACTTTGTGCAATACCTAGTTATATGACAATATTTAGTTATATATTACTATTTTATATAGTTTGCACAAACATTATAACAGTTAAAAAATTAGAATACACTGGAAAAGAAAATATGAATAACCTAACGCTATTTTTCTAGAAGAACCCCCTCTATAGAGATACTAGCGAAGTACATTTACATGTACACAATTGCAGTAGATATAATGTTTGTACCAATTCTGAAACAAAGAATGATTCTAAATATGAATGTTATTTTGACTTTATTTTTACAATGTTATCACTAGACTGTAACTTTAGGTAAACAGTAAAATAAAACAGTAAAACAGTTTTAAATGTGCTGGAAATAAATAGATTAAAAAATAAAACAAAGACCAAATAGTTCAAATTTCATATTAATTAGGAAATAAGGAAGAGATATGAGGATTAATAATATTAATCAAAATAAAAGCATTCAGGTGTACACCACACATTGTATTTTCCAAAGCACTTTACAAGCACTATCTAATTAGATTCACAGAAAAAAATATTTAGTAGCTCCTGGGGATCCTTTAGTCAGTCATGAGCCTACAGAAGTAACACAGTTAATGCCAGGCCTTAAAACCGTGTGTCCTAGATCATGGTTCAATTCTGTGTTTACTTCTCCATTTAGCTTCTCCATCTCATCTATCAAGACAGCCACTGTAACTGTAAATTCACACTCCTGTTCTCTGGGGTTTGCTAACCAAAGGCAAAAAGACTCATTACCCATGCACAGTGAACCCCTGACCCAGAGATGAAGTTAAGGAACCAGTCAGTCTCTGGAGATGAGAGTGTTGACAGAACAAGCACCAAGTCCAAAGACCGGATTCTACCTATGAATTATTAGGTACTGCCAGGAATACATCATAGCATTTTTCTGAGCTTCGGTTTCTGTGAACGCTGGGAAAAGCTGTCAGAAAGAATGCTATGGGAAAAATTTTATTCTTAAAAAAGGAAAAGGTGAAAATGTCCTAGTATTTTACTCAGTAACCTTAAAATTATAGATGGTGCCCATCCATTTTAAAAGACCAAATTCACCTCTAATGAGACCAAGTCCTTTTTTTTATATTCCTAAATAGCAGATAATTCAAAAAAGTTTTAGAACTCTAACTAAAAATACCAAACAATAAAGAAAGATCCCAATTTTGCAGCTGACAAGTTATTAAGGCAACTGCAAAATCCTACCAAGTTTAGCCAACCATCTCTAGTCTAACTAAAATTGAAGTTTTGTTATATTTTCTTATAAAGATATTAGTAATTCATTCACATATACAATTTTTTAGTGTAAGAAGCATTTTATAGATATCTTACAAATACGCTTTTTTAAAAAGAATGATAAGTCTCTTGTTTCAGTGAGGAGGAAAGTCTCATTTTTTTCTTTTAGTTTACCTAAGAATACTTGTTAAAAAATGACATAACCATACAATGTTATCTACACTAATGGCTGTTTTTTAATCTTACTTCAAAAAAGCTGTCATAAGTAAAACTACATATTTTAGGTAGTGTAAATGACCCAGTATTTTCCCTCATAACATAGCATGTGAATCTGGACAAAAGAATACTTTTTTACAATGTACCCAAAAGAAATATGAAACACTTTAAAGAGGGGAGGGCAGAAGCTCTGCCTCATTAACAGAGCAAGGCTCACTAATATTTAAAGCACGACTTGCTTCCTTACTTTTTATCATGAAATATAAAAATATGATGTACTAAATGTACTTTAATAAGCATTATGTTCTGCAACTCAGTTGTTTTGAGATTTTTTTTTTTTTTAAGACTTTATTTATTTATTTGACAGAGAGAGAGATCACAAATAAGCAGAGAGGCAGGCAGAGAGAGACAGGGAAGCAGGCTCCCTGCTGAGCAGAGAGCCTGACATGGGGCTCAATCCCAGGACCCTGAGATCACGACCTGAGCCGAAGGCAGAGGCTTTAACCCACTGAGCCACCCAGGCGCCCCTGTTTTGAGATCTTAGAACATTATATTACTTGTATTTTTGAAAACAAGAAAAGAAGCTAAAGAGAATTCTAGAGTTAGAGGATTAAAAACTGAACAAAAT
The DNA here is from genome assembly GCA_028534135.1 of Potos flavus. Taxonomy (NCBI): domain Eukaryota; kingdom Metazoa; phylum Chordata; class Mammalia; order Carnivora; family Procyonidae; genus Potos; species Potos flavus. The sequence goes on along the minus strand of CM052893.1, from coordinate 49,152,906 downwards.
TTACAATAAATAAGAATGCAGACTTCAAAGACAGCAGCCTCACAATCCAAACAAATCAAAACTTAAGTGCACAGATCTGGTACCACAAGTGAGAACTTTTTCTTGACTTGTACTCTGATGGTCTGAATGACCCTAAAAAATTGTGGCAGAGAATTTTAAAAACAAAATTTTCAATAAAAATAAACGTATACTGGCGACCTACAAACTTGAAGTAACTATCCTAGATTATAAAATAAAGATAAATTTAATGTTAGTTTAAACAAAATCTGAAAGGATAATTTAGAAAAGAAATACTGTTTAAAAGATAGTCATTGTAATGGTGTAGCAAAAACCCAGAAACAGCCAAATGTCAGGATGGGCTACATTTATTTGATTTTGATTTTCATACATAGAGCTAAGCTAGCATTTTAATGGCTGCACGTTCATCCCCCCAAAACTGACTGAGATTATTTCTTTATATCATCATGGTCCTTTATAATCAATCAACTGTGTGAGACATCCTCACATATCTATCTTCATACAAAAGACATTAGTCTTCTTATTTCCTTATGGATAAATATTTTACAAGTATAACTGTTTATAATGAAACAGAGATTAGGTTTTAAAAAGTTTTTAAAACAATTTTAAATAGCATTTGTTTTAAAAACAATACGGATTTCTTAGTGATACTGAATATTTTTCAGAAAAAATAGGAGGAAAAAGTCAAAATTTGTCTTTGGAAATTTAAGAATTCTTCCCTTATGTTAATAATATCCTATATTTAACACAAACATATAGTTAACTTATAACCTAAAGATCAGTCTAAATTACTGTTGATAAAAGTGGGTGAAACCACTTATCACTACATAATCTATATACTTCCATTTTAATGCTGTATTTCATAAAGCAATAAATCCATCATAAAACTTTGTACTTTGCGCAAGGGCCTTATCTAAATACATTCATTACATGTCCCTCAGGTTTCAACCAGTGAAAATCCACTAGGTAGTATGAGCAACTGTAACACCACCCAATCATTCCAGACTTTGATATCAACTGAGCTAAAGGCTTATTTAGCGTGTTATCAGAAATTAAGCAGCATTAAGACTACTAAGCAAGGAAGAAACTGTTGCTGTCATTCTACTGTTTCCTGTGTTTTGTCTTTATTAAAGGAAAAATATTAAGGATATAAGACAACTTTTCTTCTGCAAGTTACTGGAATAAGAATGAGGTAAGAGGCTAAATGCTTCCAATTTATTTACTAAATTTTTACACTCAATTCTAGAATACAATGAAATTTGAAGAGGGGATTCTATTTTTAATTTAATCCTATACTTATGTTTTAAAGGCTTCAAGAAACAATTTTGGAGAAAATTGTTTTAATTTAATGAACATTATAAAATTTTTTCACCAAAAGGTCATTATTAACATGAGCAAGAGGTAGTTAAAGCTAGCGCTCAGGGAGGGGCACCTGAGTGAGGCAGTAGGTCGACTACCTGACTCCTGATTTCAGCTCAGGTCATGATCCCAGGGTCTTGGGATCAAGCCCCGCATCCAGCTCTGCACTCAGCAGGGAGTCTCTGCTTAGGATTCTCTCTCCCTACTGCCACCCCCCACCTTCCTGCACGCTCTCTGTCTCTCTTTCTCTCTCTAAAATGAATAAATAAATCTTAAAAAACAACAACAACAACAAAAAAAACTAGCACTCAAATTGAACTGGAAATTCCTTGATTGCTTCTAGTAAATTTCTCAGAATTTCCAGAAATCAGGGGCTAAGTTTTCTAAATGCATAGATTATTGCATTAATACTGCTGAATTGATACAATCATCCAAAATAAACAACTTCTTTTCCTTTCTAGGTGGCGAATGTTCCTAAATTTTACCTTTTTTAATGCTACAAAGTATTTGTCTTTATTAACTAGGAATAAATTTCTACCTAATTATAATTGCAGAGTCAAAAATATCAATAATGTTAAATTCAGAAACGGAATTACATCTTGAGCAAATACAAATGTAAATATAAAATGCAGATAAAAACATTACTTCAAATCAAAATTAAACATCAGAGTTTCAAATCTACCAGTCTCTAAACCTATTTAGAGCACGAATAAATCAAGATTTTCTTTTGTGAAACAAGTATAAGTAAGGCTTTAACTTACAGACTTTCATCCAGAAAAGCAGAAGGAATCTTCTGGTATGCTTAATGGGGTTATCAACTGTAACAGCAACTCCATGTGGACTGTGTGCCAATTTCCAGTGGAGATGCTGTTACTTTTGATGGTTACCAACTCACTACGGTAGAAAGGTAGACCCAAAAAAGAGAGAAAATCATAGTCACTTAATTCTGATTTGCTTACGGAGGAAAAAAGATAACCTTTCATGCTATCTTAAAAAACTGACAAATAATTAAGAATATCTGTCTTCTTAAATCAAGTGTCATGTCACATGAAGGACCCGACAACGGAAGAAGATTGGAGTCATCACTTAGAAATGGTGTACAGGAAAATGACCTACGAATTGACAGACAATTTGGCTAAGTTTGTCTGTCATTTTTGTAGGCCAATATTCTGTATATCTCTTCAACTTCAAAATCAGAATTCAACTAGCATCGTGCAAGCAACGCAATGGGAGATGCATGGAAAACAATCTGTAACGTAAACAAATGAATATATCGACTATAAATAAAATATAAATAACAGCTGATGAAAATTTGCTTGTGTTTTTCTAACAAAGCTCACATTTATTTCATGTAGCTTAGTGACCACCAATTGACTTATGTACCATTTTACTGTCATGATTAAATAATGGTCAAATAAACCAATTTGCTCTTCTTACTAATATATACATATGTCCACCTGAATCACTTTGAGGAAATTCCCTAAAAATTCTGTCCTCAAATGCTTAAAAAAAAAAAAAAAGAAAGAGAGAGAGAGAAACAATGACGATGCCTTATAAACATTCCTTAAAAGAAAACTCCACGGTGTGGAATTTTAAACAATACTTGTGTAAATTTATCTAAACTTTAAGGTATTAAGGTATCAGTGGTTCACATCTGACCATGCTCTCAATTATAAGAACAATGTGAGCCTTAGCTCTCCAAACTGAAGTAGTAATACTGAAGTAATAATGTTGAAGTAGCCTTACAATGACTTCCTGGCTTCTGACCTCTAGTTTCTTTTCATAAAATATACTCTCACTCCTCATGCCTATTTAAAAGTTTAAACTACTTAACCTAGTATTCAAGACTCACTAGAATTTGCCCCGACCAATCTTTCTTGGTGTTTATCTTTCTAAAACCCTCCTCAACACCCCCCAGTCCTATTATAGTTCCTATACAGGCACTATGCTTTCCCCCTCCATGCCTTCAGCTCCTGCTGATCCCTCTACTTGCAAAATACTTTGCCCTGTTTCCTACCTAATCATTAAGCCCCTACTCAAATGCCATATCCTCTGTGAATAAAGCAAATGAACTGTTTTATGGGTCGATATTTGCCCAAGGCAGAGCCTCTAGTTCTTCCCTGAGCCATGTTGCCATAAGGTGTTAGATCACCCATGAAGCAATGATAAAATGTGTATTTAAATTGAAAAGGAACTGGGGCAGCTGGGTGGCTCAGTTGGTTAAGGGTCCAACTCTTGATTTCAGCTCAGGTTGTGATCTCAGGGTCATGGAACTGAGCCCCACATCGGGCTCTGTGCTCAGCTGGGAGTCTGCTTGAGATTTTCTCTCTCCCTCTCCCTCTGCTTCTCCCTTCTCTTCCATTCACATGCGTACACACACACTCTCTCTCTCAAATAAATAATCTTTAAAAATAAAAACTAGCAGTAAATTGAAAAGCAACTTTCACACAAAAAACACTAAGAACTACCTGATATGTGCCTATAGCTGATTAAAACAAAACAAAAAACGCCACCCCACTTTAATCAACATTTTAAAAAACCCTAAAATACATGCATTCATAAAAGGACCACCTAAAGAAACACTGATAATGCTGACAACAAAAAGTAGAACATTTTCACAAAAATTCTGGTGAATCCCAAAGTAGGGGCATTCAACTCTACATCTACAGTCTCTTGAACTCCCCAGTCATTACTTTCTGGCCTCTATGCCCTCACTGGATCCTCAAGTGATAAAATCTAAAAATATTCATCAAAATGGGCTCAAACTTTTTACTCATGTTAAAACATAATTTAGCAAAAATTCCATTTACCAAAGTAAAACAAAATTACTCAAAGAAAATGAAAACTTAGGATGTATTCCTAAAAGGAATGATTAATATTCCCCTTTCCATATCTGTTAGTAACAGCAACACCAAAAACCTCTCTAATTTACTAGAAGATAAACTAGCTAGACTATGATCTCACTAAGATCTCAAAGCAGGGACCATGTCAATCTCTTTCACTGCCTCAAGAAGAGTCTACGTCTGGATCAGGAAACAATCTTCTTTCCACCATATAAACTTTTCTACCCTGAACTGTTGACTATCTCCATGTATTATCTTTTCAAAAGAAAAAAAGGAAAAACCTTAAGGAAAAGAAAAGGAATAGTTGGGAAGGTAATCATCACTAGAATAAATGTAATTTTGTGCATTTAACTACTTTACAGTTTCTTTAACTTTGAAGGATCTATAAGTACGTAATGCCATTTCTATTAAAAGAGACAGTAGCCTACGGATGCCTGGGGGGCTCAGTCAGTTAAGTGCCTGCTTTTAGCTCAGGTCATGATCCCAGGTACCTGGGATGCGAGCCCCATGTCGGGCTCCCTGCTCAGTGGGGACCTGCTTCTCCCTCTCTGCTGCTCCCCCTGTTTGTGCTCTCTCTCTCTCTTAAATAAATAAATAAAATTTTAAGAAAGAAAGAAAGAAATAGAAGAAAAGAAAAGAAAAGAAGGAAGGAAAGGACAGGAAGGAAGGGAGGGACAGACAGTAGCCTAAAGTAAGAGAGGGACTCTAATTCCTAAAGAAAAATTGCATACCAGGATCCCCTCCTAAATGCTGTCCATCTTTGGATTCCTGACACCCGATTCTAGCACAATGCTATAGGCACACAGAAACGATGAATTCCATGGAAAAAGTATGAGCCTCTGCTTCTAAGTATCCATATTGAAAAAATATAGTTAAAATTTCAACCATATGAAAGCATCTTCTTGAAATTATATTTTACTCCCCTCCACAAGATTGACTATATGATTTAACATGTATTAATTCTCAACAGTTCATTTTTCTACTTTTGAAGAAAACATAGATCTCTTTAAAATGCTAAAAAAATGTAGAAAGAAATCTACCTGTTGATCAAGAATTCATCTTTTGTCTTGTGATGAAACACAGGGATTGGAACACCCCAAACTCTTTGCCTTGATATACACCAATATGGCCGTCTGTCCATTGTTTCAACCATGGCATTCAGTGCTGATCCAGGAATAAATTTCACCTTTTTTAACAATTCCTGCAATTGATTCACAAATCAAGTCCAGTGAGAGTAAGCAGAACAAATTTTCCAGAATTGCCATGATTTATCCTAATGGTTCTTTATTTTGGATGTTTATAGTCATTCACATGTCTCCCTCCCCATGTCCAAAAAACTAAACTAAAAAACTAAAGATTTCAGACCAAATGAAACAAAGTTTAAACAGGGCCAGAAAGGATCTAATAAATAACATCAAGAGCAGACTTCACCATGAGAGGATGTGACAAGAGACCATATACCAACTTCCAAGCACCCTAGATCAAAACTGGCAATAACAAGGTTAGCAGAAGCATTAAACTCATTAAACTGTAGTTAAAATCCATTCAAGCTTGATTTCAATTATAATCTTTAAGTACTTAAAAAATAAGCTACTGTTTTAGGTTAATAAACAAGGATTACATAGAATCTAATTTCATACAGTATGGTTTACAACACAGAAAACACTTTCTCAAAATCACAGTTACTTCCTATTTACTTACTCTCTCTCAAGAACTCCCCCTGCCTCCGGCCCCACAAAAAGTTGTTTTTTATTTTATGCATTTGTCAATTACCAAAAGATGAATTGTATAGGAAAATGTCCAGTAACACGCTCCAGAAAGGCCAAAATACATTAACTTCTTTTTTTAGAATCTATCCATTAATTAAAGCCTTTTTCTATTTCCAGAGTTATTTAAACATATTCCTCACTTAACCTGAACTACAAGAAATCCTCTCCCTGGGGGCGCCTTGGTGGCAAAATTGGTTAAAAGTTGGACTCTTGGTTTCTGGTTTCTGGTCTTGAGATCAAGCCCCCAGTCCGGCTCTGCACTCAAAGCGGAGTCTGCTCAAAACTTTCTCTCCCTCTGCCCCTCCCCACTGCTCACTCCCTCTCTCTGCCCACCTCCCATCCCTCTCTCTCAAATAAATAAATAAATCTTAAACAAAACAAAACAAAACCTCCCCGAAACACTTTGTAGCGCCACCTACTGGCAGAATGGCAACATCTGCAATTCGCTTTTTGTTGGTTTTTTTTTTTTAATTATTTGAGAGAGAGTATGAGAGAGAGCATGAGAGAGGGGAGGGTCAGAGGGAGAAGCAGACTCCCCGCCGAGCAGGGAGCCCGATGCGGGACTCGATCCTGGGACTCCAGGATCATGACCCGAGCCAAAGACAGGCGCCCAACCAACTGAGCCACCCAGGCGCCCTGCAATTCATTTTGATTAAGACTTGGTTTAAAAATCCAAGAAAAATAAATACAGACTGAATATTTGATTTTGTTAAGCAATAACTATTACTTTTATAAAATGGTAACACTGGCATTGGAATTACATTTAAATAGTCCTTACAGGGGTGCCTGGGTGGCTCAGTGGGTCAAGCCTCCGCCTTTGGCTCAGGTCATGATCTCGGGGTCATGGGATCAAGCCCCGCATCGGGCTCTCTGCTCGGCGGGGAGCCTGCTTCCCCCTCTCTCTCTGCCTGCCTCTCTGGCTATCTGTGATCTCTTTCTCTCTGTCATATAAATAAATAAAATCTTAAAAAAAAAAAAAAAAGACTATGAAAGGTTTAAAAAAAAAAAAAAAAGGGACGCCTGGGTGGCTCAGTTGGTTAAATGGCTGCCTTCGGCTCAGGTCATGATCCCAGGGTCCTGGGATCAAGTCCCACATCCGGCTCCTTGCTTGGCAGGGAGCCTGCTTCTCCCTCTGCCTCTGCCTGCCACTCTGCCTGCTTGTGCTCTCTCTCTCTCTGACAAATAAATAAAAAAAATCTTTTTAAAAATAAATAAATAAATAAATAAATAGTCCTTACATTCAGATACACATGCTGAAATATTTATGGAAGACGTAAGGCCTGAAATTTGCTTCAAAATAATCCAGTGGGTAAGGAGTAAAAGGTAGGGGTGGTAGGAGGGGCAAAGATAAAAATAAAATTGGCCGAAAGTTGATTAATGTTGAATTTGGGTGGTAGAAACATGGAGTACATTATTTTATTTCCACAAAGAGGAATTGAAATTTGTCTATAAAGAACAACTTAAAAACAACAACAACAACAAAAAACACTTGGCTCCAGCATATTGCATCATACTTACATGTTCTTCAATAAAAAAATCGGTGCAGAGCTGAAAGTTATTAATCTTAACATCTACAACTAAGGAAAACAAGCTTCACAGGAATGCAAAAAACAAACAAAAATCAGTCCATATCACAGTTGCCCACTCTATACAAATACTGAAAATACAAATTGCTTGCATAGCTTCAAATTGCCAGGCCAACAAATAAACCAATTCATTGCAGTTCTATGTTAAGAGGAAAGCAGTAAAGCAAAATATCTTCATTATCAGCCTGATTAGCAAATAGATATTTGAGCTCTTTCATTCAATTGAATTAAGTTGTTTACGACACACACAGATACATATTTATAGTGAATGAAAGAGCTCAAATACATATTAATATTTAGAATACCCATTGTAAAGTATTTAATTCAAAGCAACAATTTTTCAAATGGATTGCAATTTCAAACTTAGGAAAGCACAGGGTTTTTAGAGAGTTTTACCGAATATTTACTATGTGCTAGACACTGTCCCGGAGCTTTTATTCAGTTACCCCATGAGGTAGGCATTATTATCAACTCCATATAGATGAGGATATTGAGGTTATAAGAGGTCAAACTACCTCTTAAACTCAGTTCCTAATTCTATACTACTTTCACTATACAGGGCAGGAAATTTGGACAAGTCCCTTAACCCCTTTAAACCACACATATATAATGAAGGAACGGAAATCCAAGATCCTTCTAAAACTGTAATTATATGAAACCAAATCACCAAATTATAATAGCGGCAATCTCTTCCTTTCCCCAAACCCTACCTCAACCTCACATGCAACTCTTTAACGCTGAAGGAATAAAAACCCAACACTCGCAACAGGATGTCCCTTATACCTTGGCTGTGGCCTTGATATCCGTGATATTTACAAACCACTGCTTGCTGGCACGAATAACCACTGGTTTCTTAGTCCTCCAGTCATAGGGATAGCTGTGTACCAATTTCTCCTCTTTCAACAAATGCTTTGAAGCCTGAAGCATCTTTATAACTTGAAAAAAATCAGTAATAATTTACATTAGACATAATTAAAAAGTGCTATGAAAATCCTCCTAACTCTCTAATTCCCAGGAGTACTAAACCTGGACCAGTAAGTGCCAGTCGGTAAGAGTAGCCACTTACCAGCTGACAAGTATAATCTAGGAGTCTCCTGGCAAAAAAAGAGGAGACTATAAAACCTTACTGAGACTCTAAATTAAGCCATTCCCGTGGCATTTCACTGCAAAGGAAAGATAAATAGGATAATATCTAAAATTCTACATTTGAAATTCATAGTTATAGTCTTTCATACCATGAATCTTAAAATGGTCTCCAAAGAATCCAGAAGAAACCAGCTATAGTGGATTGAATTTTATCCTCCCAATAGATGTTCAAGTCTTAATCCCTAGCACTTGTGAATGCAACCATATTTGGAAACAGGGTCTTTGCAGATATAATCAAGTTAAGATGAGGTCACCCTGGTTTAGAGTGGGCCCTAAACCCAATGACTAGTGGCCTAATAAGAGAGGAGGATACACAGAGACACACAAGAGCAATGGACATGTGACAATGGGGACAAAGATTAGAGTGATACAGCCATAAACCAAGGAATGCCAAGGATTACCAGAAGCCACCAGAAGCTAGGAAGAGACAAGGAAGTATTCTTCCACTGAACATTCAGAGGGAGCATGGCCCTGGCAAAAACACTGCTTTCAGACTTCTAGCCTCCAGAACAGTGAGAGTAAATTTCTGTTGTTTCAAGCTATTAAATATATGGTAATTTGTAACAGTAGTTCTAGGCAAGTAATATACCATGTTTAATTAGCCTTAGTCTTAGTGTGGGCAAAGAAAAGTCTTCGCAGTACCTGGTCCTTGGATCCATAATTATAAAAAGTCAGAAAGCCAAGTCAAGGCTGGAGGACCCCTAAGATCCTAACACATAAACAGTGCTAACATGTGCTTAGTGATTTACAAGGGTTATAAAACAGAAGTGTCTGATACATAGTCAACATCCAGCCTCAAGCTTGATTTTATCCTTCCACAAAACTAACACTGCTGTAGCCCTAAAGTACTATCACTCCCTGTTGATTGTCCTGCTTCTCTTAACCACATAGAGCAACTTCAAAGCAAAAGATGACAAAGTCCCAACCTCCATTTTAAATCATGTGGCAAAATAAAATACAACTTTAGATTTTTGTTTCTAATGAAAGTGTATGATGGAAGAACAGCCAGTAAAGGTTGCTGCTGGCTCCTTTTCAGAAAATATATATTTGTGATAACAACATACACAACACTCACCGACATCTGTTCCCTCTTCAAGAACAGCCTTGTTTTGAAGTTCAGGACCTGCAACATCTGTGAAAACTCCATCTTCATCCACTAAACAATCCTACAAAGGGTTATTTTCAACAATTAAAGTACCGAAACTTATCTTATGACAATCCCCAGCAAAACAATACATATAAAACGTCTCAGTATCATCTTTCACTACATTGAAAATCTGGGTACTTCTTATGCAGTTAATAAAAATCTGTGGATTTATACATTTATATCACAAA
>CM052893.1:49072743-49142350 GCA_028534135.1 Potos flavus | reverse complement strand
AGAACTTTTCCCCTAAGGTCAGGACAAGACAAGGATGTTCACTCTCGCCACTTTTATTCAACAGAGTACTGGAAGTCCTATTCTCAGCAATTAGACAATATAAAGAAATAAAAGGCATCCAAATTGGTAAGAAGTAAAACTCTCATTATTTGCAGATGACATGATACTATATATAAAAAAACCCCTAAAGACTGCACCAAGAAATTACTAGAACTGATAAATGAATCCAGTAAAGTTGCAGAATACAAAGTCAATGTACAAAAATCTGCTTCATGCCTATACACTAATAATGAAGCAGCAGAAAGTGAAATTAAGAAAACAATCCCATTTACAATTATACCAAAAACAATAAACTATCTAGGAATAAACTTAACCAAAGAGGTGAGAGACCTGTACTCTGAAAACTATAAAACACTGATGAAAGAAATTCAATATAACAGAAAGAAATGGAAAGAGATTCTATGCTCATGGGTTGGAAGAAAAAATATTGTTAAAATGTCTATACTACTCAAAGCAATCTACAGATTTAATGAAATCTCTATCAAAATACCAACAGGATCTTTCACGGAACTAGAACAATATTAAAATTTGTATGGAACCACAAAAGACCTCAAATAGCCAAAGCAATCTTGGAAAAGAAAAACAAGACTTAAATGTAAGACCTGAAACCACAAAAATCTTTGAAGAGAGCATAGGCAATAATGTCTCTGACATTGGCTGTAGCAACATTTTTCTAGATATGTCTCCCAAAACAAAAGCAAAAACAAACTATTGGGACTATATCAAAATAAAGAGTTTCTGCACATGGAAGGAAACAATCAACAAGACCAAAGGGCAAACTACTGAATGGGTGAAGATATTTGCAAAGGGACATATCTGATAGAAGCTTAGTATCCAAAATATATAAAGAACTTACAAAACTCAACAAAACACAAATTCAAAGGGATAAATGCACCCCACGTTTATTGCAGCATTATTTACAACAGTCAAACTACGGAAGCAAACTACGGAAGCTACGGAGCAGCCCAAATGCCCATCGATCGATGAATGGATAAAGAAGATATGGTGTATGTATACACACATACACACACACACACACACACACACACTGGAATATTATTCAGCCATAATAAAGAATGCAATCTTGTCATTTGCAACAACATGGATGGAGCTGGAGAGTACAATGTTTAATGAAGTCAGTCAGTCAGAGAAAGACAAATATCATATGATCTCACTCATACGTGTTTTTGTATTTTGGGGGGTAAATACCCAGTAGTGTGATTATCAGATTATAAGGTGGATCTATTTTTAACGTTTTGAGTACATTTATCATGAGGAAAAATAAAACAATTTTTGAAAAAGTAAAATATACTAAAAATACCTTTAACTTAGTCTTTATTAATTTCCAGATCTATGGCAATGTACACATATCAAGCTGACTTTGGGATGCATCTTTAACTAAATGGAAAAACTTCATAATTGGCATGTGTAACATAAATTTAGAAAGGACTGTTTACTTTAAAAAATAAAAACCAAACTGTTCTTTTCAACTAGTAAAACCTATTTGCCATTTTTCAGGAACTAAAAGTAATTTGTCTATATGAATTATACTTTGAAAGAAAAAAATTGTCCCTATTTAATATGTATTTTTCAATTCTAACTTTGTGCTGACTTCGTGTTATGAAAATCTTTCTCAATTAGTATGAATTCATGAGGCATTAGGGGACTGAACAAACCTAAGCACTTTACAACTTAATTATAACAAAAATGATTGCTTATCACCAAGAAATAAAGATGCTCGTTAGGACTTACCACTTTAATTCTACAAAAGCAGTAATTAAAAAGGAGAAAAAGAGGCAAAGTACCGTGGGCAGGTTGTGCTGAGAAGCCACACTGTAATCTTCCATACCATGAGCTGGGGCTGTATGAACCAACCCTGTTCCTTTTGTCATGGTCACATGATTTGCAGGTAAAAGAGGAGAGGCTTTATTGGGAATTAAAGGATGAGCACAAGTACCATTTTCCAAATCTACACCTGTAGGGAAAGAAAACCATAATTAAGACTTACTCTGCGTGACAACCCTTCTACCTCTTCAACAGCAGCAACGGAACAGGAGGTGAAAGGTGCAGGATCCGGAACAAGACTGGGCTCAAACCTCCGCTTCCCCTTTTACTCATACCGTGACCTTTAGGAATCTGTAATATGTGGATAATTACAATTCCTACCTCACAAGGCTGCCATGAGGATAAATTGAGGTAAAGCATTTTACGTATGTTGGGCCCTTAGCACAATACCTGCCACACAGTAAATGATTTAAAATATTAGCCACTGTTGTAACAGATAATTCAAATGGGCCCAAGAAGATTTCTCTAATTTGCTCTAAATTATATATGGCTTTTGGACCATAAGGACAAAGAAATTGTAGATCAAGAGATCAATGACCAGTAGGTTGTAACACTATCTCTGTGGGAACTCTTTGTTGTTGTTTTTCATAATGTTACCCTAAAAGGTAAGAAATAATAAATAATACCTAACAGTCACTAGGTATCTGGCATGTACTGGACTCAACATAAATTCTTTCTTCATCTTCATAATACTATAAAACGCCTAAGATTATCTGCATTTACAAATCAGAAAACAAGAAAATGTAGGCAATTTGCCTGAGGTTACATGGCTAATAAATGACTGAAATCAACTTCCAGGGCAACTATGACTCTAACGGTCCACATAACTCCAGCCCCTTTAATAACGTATCATACCCATCACCTATCAGTTTTCTACACTATTAGTAACGTTTCCCACCTTTACTGCTTCTTGACTTGGGTTCTATAAATTTCCTTCACATATTCTAAAAATAACATAAGTAAGTCTCCAAACTTCAAAAAGATTACCTGGCTCTACCTATACATTTACCAAGATGTACTAAATAAGTGTGTCATCATTATCTACTCTTCAATAATTAAAGAAATGCCAAGGGCCCCTTTACTCCTAAGATCTTCCCCACAAATCATCCTTCATTTTCCCAAACTAAATAATACTAACTTAAAAAAAAAATCTGTCCTCGTACAGGAATGTCTCCACTTTTATAATCCTCTTTTCTAGCTGTAGGGCAATAAAAAGTAACCCATTCAATATCACTAGAACAACAAAAATCTTGTAACTTTGGCATTTCATAGATAACCCTGTCGCTGATTTCATTTTGGTTAAAACAGCACAATGAGTAAAAGCCTGGAGAAAAACTAACAATCCCTTATAACTATAACAAGGAACTCTCTTTTCTGAAAAAAATCACAAGCTCTTCTCGTTGGTTGACTTGGATGACTTGGCACTTTATTTCTTCTATTTCAAATATTTGAGTTACTAGGAAAAAACCTGAATACTTTAGGATGCATTTTTTCCAAGATAATTCATAATGCCGTTAAAGAAGAAAACTGTCAACACTGATTTTTAGAGAAATCTACTGTTTAGTTTTCACTCTGATTCCCTTCTCTAAATTAGATTCATAAATAAGGCCAGTCCCCATGACCCTATGTTGTACTTTTCATGCATTTTTAGTATGGAGATTAAAGGGTTAGGGCAAAGCAAATTTCATGTATTAACTTTCCTTTTTTCCCATACTTAGTGTATCTACCACTTAATACTCTTCCTCACGTCCCAACAAAGATCTCTTAATGATGGGGATGCCTCTCTGGCTCAGTTGGTTAAGCGTCTGTCTTTGGCTCAGGTCATGATCCCAGGGTCCTGGGATGAGTCCCACATCGGGCTCCTTGCTCAGCAGGGAGCCTGCTTCTCCCTCTGCCTGCTGCTCCCCCTGCTTGTGCTCTGTCTCTCTCTCTCTGACAAATAAATAATTAAAATCTTTGGAGAAAAAAAGAAGATCTCTGAATGATCAATAAAAAACAATTTTTATCTTTCTGGAAAGAAAATCTATCCTACACAAATTATTCCATTTTAGCTGTTCAAAATTCCTACTACTTTAATAAGTAATAAGCTAACTGTCACCAATTTATTTTGCTACAGATGAGAAGTGTATCTACTCCTCTGAAATGCAGTGGCTCAAAATGGCAACCCAATGATTCTCTGACAGTAATAATTTGAAACAACTACCCAATCTAGAAAGATGATCTTAAAATTTAACCTGAGCACTCTCAAAAACCTTGTGAGAATGCCATTCAGCTTCTACAACAACATCTAACTTTTCAATGAAGTCTATAATACCTTCTGTGCTTAAAAGAGGTAAGGGGTTTGGAGTAAAGAATATACCAGATCCTCTAACTTACTTATTGTACAACCAAGGACCAAATGGTATTAAATATCAAACATTTTGTAGCTTCTTTTCTGCTTTTGACATAAAACCCTTTTTATTTTTGCTAAGATTACTTAAACTTCTAACTGGCTTGTATCTGAAATGATATATTCAGAGGGCGTCTCTATTTAGCTAGGTAATCCTTCCATTTTGGGGTGTCTCTACTCATTCTACTCGTGTGGTTTTTTAAACTTTATTTATTTTAGAGAGAGAGAGAGAGAGAGAGCACAAGCAGAAAGGTTAGAGGGAGAGGAAGAGAGAATCTCAAGCAGACTCTGAGCTGAATGTGGAGCTTGACTCAGGCCTCGATCTCACACCCCTGAGATCACGACATGAGCCAAAACCAAGAGTTGGACACTTAACTGAACTGCCCTGTGATTTTTTTTTTAAGTAAGAAACTCAAGTAACTCAAAGATGTATCATCCCTAAAGATCAAAGGTGATTTTAAACTTCCCTAGATTTTAATAATTATATTTCAAAACGAGTCAATACTTTAGAAGTCCCACATTATAGCTTATTAAGGACTCTTCTGATAGAAGTATAATCTTTGGAATAATTTTCAGAATTTACTAAGTTTCCTCATTAAAATAATATACCAAAAAACTAAAGATACTTATTTCCTTCTTTGCACCTTTGATTAAATCAGATAAAAGTTAATTTTTAGTGATTTAATTTTGAATAAAATTTTAAAAGGATATTTGTACATTCTACATTGCTCAAAGGACATTTACCTAATTTTACTTTGGATATTTGCCAGAAATACTGTTGTGCTTTTGTCGGTGTTCATATTTTCTATACTCCTATTATGTTTAATATATATTTTCCTTTAGTATAATCAATGTAAAATATATTCTAGAAAGGTAGGGGTCATATCTGTTTTGATTCATAATGCAAAATATTCAGTAAAGTAGTAAACTCAAATCAAATGGATATTCTGATGACTGTGATGGTCAGAATATCTATAAACCTTTACCTGAAAATGTTGAAATAACCTCAAATGTTGTTTCCAAAGCAGAAGCAACAGGTGTTACTTTATCTGCAGCCACTATATACAGATCTCCAGATTTGGAACATTTCACAATAGCATACCTAAAATAAAATTTTAAGAGAAAATTACTAATAATGAAAAAAGAAAAACTACAGAAAATATTTTAAATGTTTTACATCATTTTGGAAAAACAAATTTCAAGATCAAAAAAGCACTACTTTCAAAGAACTTCATCTGTTACATTTGTTCCATTTTTCTTTTCTTTTCTTTTTTTTTTTACAGATTTTTATTTGAGAGAGAGTGAGCAACCCACAAGCCTGGGTGGGGCGGGGATGGAGAGGCAGAGAGAGAAACAGACTCCCCACTGAGCAGGGAATCCGATGTGGGGCTCGAGCCCAGGACCCTGGGATCATGACCCAAACTAAAGGCA
This sequence comes from Potos flavus, assembly GCA_028534135.1. Taxonomy (NCBI): domain Eukaryota; kingdom Metazoa; phylum Chordata; class Mammalia; order Carnivora; family Procyonidae; genus Potos; species Potos flavus. The sequence continues at coordinate 49,136,625 of CM052893.1, read as the reverse complement.
GATGCTTAACCAACGGAGCCACCCAGGCACCCCACATTTGTTTCGTTTTTCAAAAAAGCTGGAAATGATGTCTTCAATGGAATCATTTGAAGCTTAATAAAATCTATATGAACATCACTAGTTATAATTCACTAAATTTTAAGAGAACAATGAGATGAAATAAATCCAAAATAATGCTAATGATGGAATCGATCCTATTTGTGGATAAAATAAAAAATACAGTAATATACTTACTTTGCATCTGGCATATAACAAACAGCTTGATTGGCTGGAATTGTCCAAGGCTGGGTGGTCCAGATTAAAAAACTAACAGGAGATGAACCATCTGTGAAAATAAAATTTCAAATATGCTAGCCAATGTGACAATTCTGTAACTTTAACAAACTCAAACAATGAATAAATCTTACCTAGGAGAGATTCCAACTGGGGAGAAGGTTTCAGGAGAGGGAATTTTACATATATTGCACGACTGACATGCTCAGGATTATACTCAAGTTCTGCTTCAGCTAACGCAGTCCTAAGGTTTAAGAATATTAGACATAAATATTCGAGGGACTCACAAAATTCTCCTCTTGAACTACCAAAAACACATACATACCTCGATGAAGGAGACCAAAACACAGGTTTGTAAGATCGATAAATCAAGCCCTATAAAAGACAAATACACTATATGAAAGCTGGAATTTTATAACACATAATTTAACATACTCAAAGGAAAAAATACTTCATTACCTTCTCATACATTTGGTAGAAAATTCTCAACTGTTTGGCCTCATATTTTCCATCAAAGGTATAGTAGCAATTATTCCAATCTGCCATTATTCCCCAACGAATAAACGCTGATCTCTGTTTCTTAATTGCTGCTTCAGCAAATGATCTAGCTAAAAAAAAAAAAAAAAAAAAAAAATTAAGAGAGAAAAGTATTTGAAAAACCAATAAATTCAAACTCTGAAACATGGTTTAGTATGTAGGTCTCTAAATGGAGGTATTGTACACAGTATTTATACCATAAAATGTATTTAATAGGAAAATTATTTTGAAAGTTAAAGGTGTTCAGAAGGTAACTAAAACAAACTCTAAAATTAATTAGAATTTCAAAAATATTTTCCAGACTTTATATAATGACATTTAGAAAAAAATAAACTGGAAAAATTATTTCATATTTCTTAATTTGAAAAAAGATCAGAGAATGATTCTTATCTCATTATACAAAGAAAAAGTTATCAGTACATCTAGTTTAAGCCAATACTAATACATTCTACAGTGAAGTAAAAAATCTTCACAATAATATCTAAATATATAATAGTTTTAGAACACAAAATTGCTCCCTGACCCAATCTACTGAAGGATCAAATAAGATTAATTTAAAAAATATATATATGTATTTTAGAATTGACTTTTAGTCTAGCACTAGAAATAGGTCAACAAGTTCCAGCCAGGAAAGTAAATAAAAACATTGAGCACAATAATAATTTCACAAACATGAAGATCAAGGAACTGACAAAAGGACTTAGAAATATTCCCAAATCTTCCCTTCAGTCTCTGAACATAAGTTCTCACAAAAGTCAATTAAACAGGTTCTGAATTTTCGGTGACAAAAACTGGTTTCTAATAGATCCCATTATAGCCAAAAAAACAAAAACAAAAAACAACAGAAAGTCTCTTTGATTACGCTCTGGCTTTTCCAAGGAACCAGCATTTAAGAATAATCATTTCAAAACAGAAACAGAGATTCTTTACTATTTACCTTTCTTTCTAATTTCCACAGCTGAAAGATTCTGAGCTTTTCCACCAAGTTCTGATAACACTTTTATTTCAATGGGTAACCCATGACAATCCCAGCCTGGCACATAATGTATTTTGGAACCTCTCATCATATGGTATCGATTGGCTATATCCTTCAAAATCTGCGAAGATAAGATGATAATCATCATTCATACATAAAGCATGTGACCTAGTTATATTCCTTTTTAAAATTTTTTTTATTTAAATTCAATTTAGTTAACATATAGTGTGTTATTAGTTTCAGGGGTAGAACTTAATGATTCATTAGTTGCATATAACACCAGTGCTCATTACATCATGTGCCCTCCTTAGTGCTCATCACCTGGTTATCCCTGTCCCCCACCCACTTCCCTTCCAGCAACCCTCAGTTTGTTTCTTATAATTAAGAGTCTCTTATGGTTTGCCCTAGTTATATTCCTCTGTATCATTGTAAAACACTGAGAAAGCCCAATTTTAAAAAGATTTCTATAAACAAAATAATCTATTAAATCTACTAACTCAAGTTCTACATAAACACAAAGTAACACATATTTGAAGTTTTAAAATGCCATTAACTCCAGAAAACAAATCAAATAAAAGATTTCGAAGTGAAAAACATTATGCCCAGAATTAAGAATTTGTTTGTAAAGTTGGAATACACAGAAAAGCAGCCTATACTGCCTTTCTAAGAAACAATTTGACCTCCTAAAAACCAGAGAGTAAAATTAAGTCAGTTATAAATTTGCTTTACTTATTAAAAACATTATTAACATGAATAACTCTAACAGTATCTGAGCCCCTGGGTCCAGCCATGAAAGGAGCTGAAACTATCTCTGGAACTCTATAGTTAATATAGCTAATAAATTCCCATGTTTGCTTAATCTTGTCAAAAGTTGCCTTTTTATCTCTAGCAACCAAAAGAATCTGGAACAATAGAGATTTGTTTTGTATTTCTGTTACAACATATGATATTAATGGGTATATTAAAAATAAGAAACTAGACCTTCTCAAATTAAAGTGTCTTAATTCTTTGAACACATGCAGCAGAAAGTTCCAAAAGACAAATGGATAAGTCAGACTTAAATAATTTAAAACAGAGAAAACAACCTAAAAGGAGTAACTTTAAAGCAAAGGTAATACCTCTTGAAGCTTCTGTGTGATAAATAACAAGAATGTATTAAAATGGACAAGACCACTCCAGGTATCTATTTTGTTTCATTGATCAGAACAGAGAACACTGCACTATATTTCTATCTGGTAAAGCAATACGTTCCTTGGATCTTTCTTTAAATTTTGACTATTCAAACACATTTACTTTCCAGATCTACTTTTTAGCCATTAAATATGTTTAAAAAAATTTAAATATTTTCTGTGTTGTTCGTGATTACAAGAGTTATACAAGCTTTTCCAAAAAAAAAAAAAAAAAAAAAGATACAGGTTCCTTGTTCTTTTTTTTTTTTAAAGATTTATTTATTTATTTGACAGAGAGAGAGATCACAAATAGGCAGAGAGGCAGGCAGAGAGAGGGAGAAACAGGCTCCCCGCTGAGCAGAGAGCCCGATGCGGGGCTCGATCCCAGGACCCCAAGATCATGACCTGAGCCGAAGGCAGAGGCTTTAACCCACTGAGCTACCCAGGCGCCCCCAGGTTCCTTGTTCTAAAAAAAAAAATACAAATGTTATAGAAATAACAAATACTGGATTTAAAAATTTTTTGCAAAATTAGATCCTAATGTAACATTGTTTTAAAACTTGTTTTTCCTCCTTCAGTTAATAATATTTGGACATCTTTCATGTCAGTACAGATGTATCTACCTAATTCCTTTTGAGATTCCATACTACTTCATTCCCAAGATTTATTTACTCAAGTCCCATTAAGGACATCCAGGATGGGCTATCAATGTAAGTTAACCCTAACTGCTCTATTCCAGTCAGGCACCCCTTCAAGCAAAAGCTGAGTGAAGAGCCTAGACTTCCACCTTTGCAAATTTGTCACAAGGCACTCTCAGCCCTCCTCCCTGGCCAAGATGGTGTCAAAGAAAATCAAGTAGCAAGTGGGGACTACATCCCTGTGGGTGGTAATGAGACCCCATCTATAGTTCAGTGGAGACCACGTAGGCAGCCTGGACTTCCATTCCCACCCAGCAGCAATGTGGCACCCCTCCTTGTTTCCCCTCGGGTGCTCAGAGGAGGCTTAGTGTAGAGTTGGGATGTTCACCACTGCCCAGTGGTAACAAGGCCACCTCCTCGTCCCCTGGTATTAGAAGAGGCCCTGCAGAGCAGTAACACGGCACACTAGCACTTTCTAGCTGGGCAGTAACAGTGGAGGTTTAGGAGGGAAGGAGAACTATCCTGCTGAGCGGTTAAAAAGGAGCTCCCCCTCCTTAGTGTTAGAAGAGGTTGAGTGGGGCATCTGGACTTTTGCCCCACCTGGCAGTAGCCAGACAGTGACCCCCTTCCTCTGCTGGAGAGGTGTCAGTGAGTAAAAGCTGCTAAAACAGAATGTTTAAAGAAGATCCAGACTCCCAAACAATACAAAAATGTTAAGGTTTCAATAAAAATTCACTCATCATACTAACACTAAAGATTTGAAACTAAATGAAGAAAGACAGTCAGTAGATAGCAACACTGAGATGACAGATGTTAGAATAACCTGAAAAAGATTTTAAAGCAACCATGATAAAAATGGTTAAGCAAGCATTGTAAACACACTTGAAAAATATAAAAATATAAAAAGCCTCAAAGAATTTGTAGGTGGAGAAAAAGTAAATGGTATTTTTTTAAATAGAGGTATAACTGGAACATCAAATGTAAATTTTAAAAGTGAAAATAACTTTAGAAGTGAAGCAATAACTGAAATAGAAATTCAGCGGATAGGCTCGCCTGCAGAATGGAGGGGACAAACAGAAGAACCACTAAACTTCATGACTGAATGATAAATTACTGAATCTAAAAAACAGAGAGGAGAAAAGACAGGAAAAAAATTGAAAATCATGGAGTTGTGGAACTATCACAAAAGATCTACCACCGGTGTCACTGCTATCCTGAAAGGAGACTGTTTTAGTCAGAAATGAAAAAGTAATGGCCAAAAACTCCACAAACTGGTCAGAGACATAAACCTACAAATTCAAGAAGCTGAATGATGTCCAACATGAAACATCCAAAGAAATCCACACCAAGAGACATCATTAAACTTTTGAAAATGAAAATGTCTTAAAAGACATCAGAGAGTGGGGCGCCTGGCTAACTCAGCCAGAAGAGCATGAGATTTTTGGTCTCGGGAGCGTGAGTTCTGGCCTCATGTGTAGTGTAGAGATTACTCAAACAAAACTTAAAAAAAAAAAGTCAGAGGAAAAAAAAAATGATACCTTCCTTACACAAGAAAAATAATTTGAATTACAGTAGAGTTTTCATCAGAAAATATGAAGGCCAGAGCAAGTGGCACAGAATTTTTCAAGTGCTAGGGAAAATAAAAGTCAACCCAAAATCCTACATGCAGCAAAAATACACTTGAAGGAAAAAAGGAAAATCAAGACATTATCAGATGAAGGAAAGCAAAGATGATGTTTGACCAGCAGACCTACCCTAAGGAAAGGCTATAGGGAATTCTCTAAACAGAAAGAAAATAATAAAGGAATGTGGAAATATCAAGAGGGAAGAAAGAACATGGTAAACAGATACATGGGTAAATATCATAAGCTTTCTGTATTTTCAACTTATGTTTCACAGCTGAAAAAATAACTATCAAACACTGATGAAGAAAAAAACATATGTGAGGAAATATGTAAGACAATATGCAAGGAGGGTAAAGGGATGGAAAGGCAAATAAACTTCTAACCAATCCATGGGCCAATGAGGAATTCTCAAGAGAAATCTCAAAATACAATGAACTGAATAAAAATGTAAACTAAATACAACATATCAAAATTAGTGGAACACAAGCTACAGAAGTGCTAACAAAAATTTATAACAATAAAATCCATATGTTAAAAAGACAAAAAGTCTGATCAAAACCATAAAATCTCACCTCAAGAAACTACAAAAAGAACAAATGAACTCAAAGCAAGCAGAAGCAAAGAAATAATAAAAAGCAGAATTTGATGAAATTAAAAACAGAAAAACAAAAGAGAAAATTCAGTGAAACAGAGTCTGACCTTGGGCATGACAATGCAACGAACTACATGGACACACTTCCCCAGTAAAACTGGGGAAATAATTTTAAAACTCAACCTGTAAAGCTCCTGGAAATGGCCTTAACAGTGTACAACAGATGAAGAAACATGTACACGAGAAAAAAATCTACAAAAATTTGGTAAGAAAATTGAGAGTCTGTGGTGTGTGAACCAAGATCATTCCCTCCCTCCAGCCTGCCAGCTCAGAGAGCCAGATAATCACAACTCAGACTAGTGCTGCCAAAAACACAGGGCTCGCTCTCGCTCCAGCTCCCAGCTCAGGGGCTATCTTCCTCAGGAAGGGCAAGCATTTATGTCAGTATTTATGACCCTGTCCCAGCCACCTGCTACTGAAGCTAAGTTCCAGGCAAGTGCAGTCAAGAGGTAAGGGGCTCCCTTCCTCCACTCGGCTCCCACTCATGAAACAGAAACTATATCTTGGATACAAGTCTGCTGGGAATACTGAGGCTCCAGTCCCACTTGTCCAGGCTCATACATGGTGGTTCCACAACAGGAAAGGCAGTTCAAGATCACAGACTGACTCTCCCACAAGTGCTCAACTCCCAAAGTAGGGGTATTTCTCACAGAGAAGTATACAGTTGTCCCTGCTCTCGGCTCCAGAGCCTTGGCTGGGAGATCTTCTCTGAGGAGAGGAATAGGCTGTAAAACAAATAGCTCTTAATCTCTTCCCAGCAACAGGGCATAGAGGAACTCAGGCCTGAGAGGTCTGTCAAAAACAGCAGGGGAAAGGCAGTTGGAAGAAGGTTCATAGATTCAAGATGACACAGGCTAAAATGTTAAGTCGGCTAGTTTGCAGGAGAAAACCAGAAAAGACAGCCGGGAGGAGCCCTCCTGGATCAGAATGAGTGTCAAACACTAACACCAGGACCTAATTCTTAAAATGGTCCCAAATTTGATGGATTAGTCTATAGGACAGTTTATGCCCCAGAGTGTTATGGAAAACAATGGAGAAAACAGTTGGTAATTTTCAGACAAAATCCATCTATTTTACTCTGAAAATTGCCAACTGTTTTCTCTATTGTTTTAAATAAAAAGCCAGGAGGGAGAAGGGCATCCAAGAGGCAATTATTCAGATTTATTACAATATATTATCTAAAATGCCCAGTTTTCAACAACAAAAAAGCCTACAAGACATATAAGGGAATATTTCTCATCACCGGCATCCACTGCTGTGCACATGCACGAGGCTCACCTCTACAGCTACACAACCACATGCCAACAAAGGCTCCCACAGCTTGCTGTCCGCACAGGCTCAGATCCAACCCTGACTCCCATCCCTCGCCTGCATGGCTGTGAGTGCCTGCAGCTAGCCCCTACAGTCCCATAAACGCATGCTGACAGCTAAGGCCACCAAAATTGCTTATAGGTCTGGACCTGGCCCTGATTTCTTTCACGGACCTGTGTGCTGTCAGCCCCAACTCCCATAACCAACCTCTATTACCATGCATATGCATGTGGCTAGCCACAGCAGTTACTGTTGTACACACCAACAGCCAGGGCCGCTGAACTATTTGCCCGAAGGTGGTCCTGGCCACTGCTCCTGGCTCTGTCACCACTGCCTGTATCTGCAGCTGGCCCCTACCACCACATCGGCACCTGCAGCCAGCCCCCACAACCAAGCATGGGCATTTGATTGGCTTAGGCCACTGCTACCACCTGCCCTGATCTCTGGCCAATGGACCTGGAAGCACTGCTAAGCTCCCCAACAGCCCATATACCCATCGCGAACCATCCACAGATCTCACCGATGATCATACCGTTGTCGATGTGGACCCCAACTGCCTAAGTAGACAAGATACTACACTGGCCCCATCCCTAACCTAGAATGGCCACACCTTCACGCACTGCACCCTTTACCACAGCACACTCCAGCATGCTCCCATCTCATATCTTTCCATAAAGTTTGGAAGAGGTGGATACTTCTTCAAATGCAGTCGTCTACATAAGGCTACACGAAACACAAAGAATCAAGGAAACATGACACTGTCAAAGGAACTAAAGTAAAATTCTAGTAAAACACACATAAACATACACAAAAATGAAGATCCACAAAGTGCCTGACAAACGATTCAAAATAACTGTCCTAAAGATGCTCCAAGAGCAACAAGAGATCAGACATACACAATTTAACAAAATCAGAAAATAATACAAGAGCATAATGAAAAGTTCAATCCAGAGACAGAAAAGAATAAAGAACAAACAATACGTTTTGGAGCTGGAGAATACAGTGACTAAACTGATGAATTCAATGAAGAGCTTCAGGAGCCCACATGACCCATCAGAAAAAAGAATCGTGAAATCAAAGACAGATCATTTGAAATTATCCAGTTAAAGGTATAAAAGATACAAGAATGAAAAGGAATAAAGAAAGCCTTCAGAACTAATTTGACACCATTAAAAAAAAAAAAAATCTATGCTTTATGAGAATCCAAAAATGAAAAGAGAGGGAAATAGAATCAGAAAGTTTATTTAAAGAAACCGTAAGGGCGGCGCCTGGGTGCCTCAATCAGTTGAGCGTTTGCCTTCGGCTTGGGTGGTGATCCCAGGGTCCTGGGATCGAGCCCTGCATTGGCGGGGAGCCTGCTTCTCCCTCTGACTCTGCTCCCCTGCACCTGTTCTCTCTCTCCGTATCTCAAATAAATAAATAAAATCTTAAAAAAAAAAAAGAAAGAAAGAAAGAAAGAAAGAAAGAAAGAAAAAGAAAAAAGAAACTGTAGCTGAGAATTTCCTAAAACTGGGGAGATGGATACTCAAGTTCACTAAGCTCACACATTCCCAAACAAATGCAACCCAGAGATCTTCTAAAAGACACACTATAATAAAACTGTCAAAAATCAAAGACAAAATAAGAACCTTGAAAGCTGCAAGAGAGAAAAGCTTGTCAATTACAAGACTCCCCGACCCCCATGAGGCTATCAAATTTCTCTGCAGAATCCTTGCAGGCCAGGACAGAGTGGAATGACACATTCAAAATGCTGCAAATAAACTTCCAACCAAGAACACTTCACCTGGCAAAGCTCTCCTTGAGAAATGAAGGAGAGATAAAGACCTCCCTAGACAAACGCACGCTGAGGGAATTCATCAATTCATCACCACTAAACTTACCATACAAGAAATTCTGAAAGGAGCTCTTCAAGCTGAAATGAATGGATACTATTTACTACCAGGAAAATACACAAAGAAAATTAAGGTAAGTATATAGTCAAATTGAAAATATCCCAATAGTATAATATGTTGGTGCATTTATGCCATACTCTAATATAAAGACCAAAGCACAGGGGCACATGGGTGGCTCAGTCAGTTAAGCATCCAGGTCTTGCTTTCGGCTCGGGTCATGATCTCAGGGTCGTGGGATCAAGTCCTGCATCAGGCTCAGCCATGAGTGTGCAGCTTGTCTAGGATTCTCTCTCTCTCCCTCTCCTTTTGCCCCTCCCCACAACCTCCTACAAGACCCCCCCTCCAAAACAAGCTCTTTCTCTTAAAAAAAAAAAAAAAGGACAGAAGTATTAAAGATAACTATAGCGACAGTAACTTGTTAGTATATATACAATATACAAAGCTGTAAATTGTGACATCAAAACATAAAACAAAATGTGTCAGAAGTAGTACAAGGGTAGAATTTTTGTGAGTGAAGTTAAGCTGTTGTAGGTTAGAAGATTTATATTTTATGTAAGCCTCACGGTAATTAATGAGGGAAACAAAGGCAAGAGAAATGACGCTTAAATCTCCCAGGGCACGTGGGTGGCTCAGTCCTTAAACATCTGACTTTGGCTCAGGTCATGATCTCAGGGTCCTAGGATCAAGCCTTTCATCTGGCTCCGTGCTCAGTGGGGAATCTCCTTCTCCCTTTCCCTCTGCCCCTCCCCTGACTCATGCTTTTTCTTTTATAAATATAAATAAAATTTATAAATATAAATAAAAACTTTAAATCAATCAATCAATCTCCTTACAGTTTGCAGCCCACTGATACCTGAAACATCCTTCCTCAGGGAACTCATGGCTGCCTTGGTGCCTTAATGTTTATGCTTCATTAAAGACTAAAAGTAACCTTAAGAGCAGCTAGCCCCTCAAGGTCATGAAAGCCCTTCCAATCTTCCAAGCAAGCCCTTCCTTGCTTCCAAATGCCTTACAGACTTACAGTTATCCCTAACCCCCACTAATTAAAAAGTATATAATCAGTTAATCCTCACAACCCCAGGGAAGCTCCTTCTGCCCACGAGTCCTATCCCCATGCTATAATAAAGTCACCCTTTTGAACCAAAAATGTCTCAAGAATTCTTTCTCAGCCATTCTCTCACGGACCCAAAAATTTCCAAATTTTATCGGTAATCACAAAGTAGAAACCTTCAGTAAATATATAAAAGATATAGAGAAGGTAATCAAGGAATACCACTATGAAAAAAATTATCAGTTCACAAAGGAAGACAAAAGAAAGGAACAAACAGAAAGCAGCAAGTTGGCATTAGTAAGTCTTGCCCAATAACTACTGTAAATGTAAATGGGTTACATCACCAATCAATAGATGCTGAATGGCTGAAAACACAAGACCCAACTGTGCTGCCTCTAAGAGACTCATGTAAGATTTAAGGACACACGGAGGGATCGAGTGAAGGGATGGAAAAAGAGATCCACACAAATGGAAACAGAAAGAGAAAGACACAGCTATATTTATCTTAGACAAAACAGATTTTAAGTTAAAAATTCTAACAAGAGACACGGTCATCATAATGATAAAGGGGTCAATTCATCAGGAGGAGGATATAAGAGGATATAACAGTCTTAAAAATATATGCATCCAACATCAAGAGCACCTGTATATATTAAATAACTACTAATAGATCTGAAGAGAAAAACAGACAAGAATACAGTAATAGTAGAGGACGTCAATACCCCATTTTCAACAATGAAAGGTCAGTCATACAGACAGAGAATCAGTAAAGACATGTTGGACTTGAACTATACTTTGACCAAATGGACCTAACAGACATGTACAGAACACTCCATTCCCATTCCACAGCAGCAGAATACACATTCTTCTCAAGCACACACGGAACACCATCCAGGATGAATCACATATTAGGCTACAAAACAAGTCTTAACAATGTGGAAAGATTAGGAACACAAAAAGTATCTTTTCATACCACATGGTAAAAAACTGGAAAACGACAGAAAGAAAACTGGAAAATTCACAAATATGTGGAAAATAACATTTCTGAAAAACCAATGGGTCAAACAAGAGATAAAAAAAAGATATTCAAACAAACAAATATGGAAACACAATATACTAAACCTTAGGGGATGGAACAAAAGCAGTTCTAGGAGGGAAGTTTATAGCAATAAGCACCTACATTAAACAGCAAGAAAGATCCCAGACTAACTAACTTTACACCTCAGGAACTAGAAAGAACAAACTAAGCCCAAAGTTAGCAGAAAGAAGTAAATAACAAACATCAGAACAGAAATAAATGAAACAGAGAACAGGAAAACAACAAAACTAAGTGTGGATTTTTTGAAAAGATAAAATTGACAAACTTTAAGACTTATGAGAAAGACCTCAAATAAAATTAGAAACCAAAGAGGAGATATTACAACCCATATGTGAAAAAAAAAAGAACCATAAGAGACTACTATGAACAATTATGTGCCAAGAAACTGGATAACCCACATAGGCTGGCCTCCCGGACTGAATCATGAAAAAATAGAAAATCTGAATAGATCGGTAATAAGTAAGGAGATGGAATCAGTAATTAAAAACTTCCCAACAAAGAAAAGTCCAAGACCATATGGCTTCACTCGTTCTACCAAACATTTATAGAAGAATGAATGACAAACCTTTTCAAGTTCATCCAAAAAACTGAGGAGGTGAGAATACTCTCAGACTCATTCTGTGAGGCCAGCATTATCCTGGTACCAAGGTCAGATAAGGACATGACAAGAAAACTATAGTCCAAAATCCCTAATGAATAAAGATGCAAAAGTTCTCAACAAAATACTATCAAACCAAATTCAACAGTACCTTCAAAGGAAGCCACATCATGAGCAAATGGGATTTATCCCTGGTATTCAAGAATGGATCAACATACACAAAAAAACTGATACGCTAAGTTAATTGAAGTTAAGATAGAAATCATATCATCATCTCAATAGAAGCAAAAAAGCATCTTACAAAATGCAACATCCTTCCATGATAAAAGCGCTCAAGAAAGTGGGTATAAAAGGAATGTACCTCAACATAATAAAGACTATGTATGATAAGCCCACAGATACCATCATACTCAATAATGAAAAGTTGAAAGCTTTTCCTCTAAGATCATGAATAACACAAGGGTGCCCACTCTCGCCACTCCTATTCAACATAGTATTGGAGGTCCTGCCAGAGCAAACAGGCAAGAAAAAGAAATAAAAGGTATCCAAGTCAAAGGAAGCAGTAAAATTATGTTTACAGATGTTAACTAACTGTGGTATTCTTTTAGCCGATACATACATATATTAAATCATCAAGTTGTACACCTTAAACTAATACAATGTTATATGTCACTTATGTGTCAACAAAATGGGAGGGAGCTAAAATTAGTTCTCTCAAAAAATTGCATACTAGTGCTATCTATTATTATCTACCCCACATAACTGACCTGGTACCTGCTAGTACTCTCAAACTCAGCTTAAAGATCACTTCTTCAGGGAAACCTTCTCTGATACTGAAGTCAAAAAGTTATTCTAACATTTACCTAGAAAAGCAAAGAAACTAACACTGCTAAAGCAATTTTGAAAATAAAATGAGAAGAATGAGACTACCCAACTTTAAGACTTATTCTGTAGCTACAGTCACCAAAACTGGTATTAGCAGGACAGACACATAGATTACTGGAACAGAATAGAGAATCCAGAAACAGAGCCACACATTGTTTGCCCAACTGATTTTTGACAGTAGTACAAAGCAACTCATTAGGGAAAGATAGCCTTTTCAACAAATGGTGCTAGACATCCACAGGGAGAAAAATAACCCTCAGTGTAAGTCTCATACCTCACATAAAAATTAACTCAAAATGTATCATGGATTTAAATGTAAAATATTTAGAAAAAATATAGGAGAAAATCTTTAGATTTGAAGGTTTGGCAGAGTTCTTAGATATGACACTACAAGCATGATTCATAAAAGGAAAAACTGATACACTGGACTTCATCAAAATTAAGAACTTTTAGGGGCGCCTGGGTGGCCCAGTCGTTGGGCATCTGCCTTCGGCTCAGGTCACGGTCCCAGGGTCCTGGGATCCAGCACCGCATTGGGCTCTCTGCGCCACGGGAAGCCTGCTTCTCCCTCCCACTCCCCCTGCTTGTGTTCCCTCTTTTGCTGTCTCTCTCTCTCTCTCTGTCAAATAAATAAAATCTTAAAAAAAAAAAAAAAAGATTAAAAAATTTAACTTTTAGGGACACATGGCTGGCTCAGTCAGAAGAGCATGTGACTCTTGATTTTGGGGTCATGAGTTTGAGCCCCATGCCAGGGGCAGAGATTATCTTAAAAAAAAAAAAAAGTTAAGAACCTTTACTCTTCAACATACCTCGTTAAGAGGATAAATGAAAAGACAACTACGGACTGGAAGAAATAGTTGCAAATCACATATCTGACAAAGGTTTCAGACCTACACTACATACATAAAAAATCCTCAAAACACAACAGTAAAAAAACCCAAACAATCCAAGTAGAAAACGGACAAGGTCAAGAAACCAGCAGATTCAGTCTGGTGAGGGCTGCTTTCTAGGTTCACATACCACCACCAGCGTCTCGCTATAACCTCACAGGGCATAAGGGAGACAAGGAAGCTCTCTGGGGTCTCTTTTGTACAGACACTAATCTCACTGATAAGGCCTCTGCCCTCATGACTTAATCACCTCCCAAAGGCCCCCAACTCCAAGTACCATCACATTAGAGATTATTAGGCTTAAACATATAAATAAACATATAAATTGAGGGGTAGGGAAGAACAAATACTCAGTCTACAGCAATTATCTAACATTTATATATTTTACTTGTCTTATTATGTTTTTCCTGATGGGAGCATAAGCTCCATAAAGACAAGACTCATCTATCTCTGTTTTGTTCACTGCAATTCCCAGAGTCTAGAAAAATGCCTGGCACATAGTAGGTGCTCACTAATTATTTACTAAAATATTTACTAGAGTAAAATAACAATAAGCTCAAAGCAAATATCAGCGATGTTATTTTTCACACAGCACTAAAAGCGTTCATTGGTGCTTTCTGTTAAGACATTTTAGTTTTGGGGCGCCTGGGTGGCTCAGTTGGTTGAGTGTCTGACTCTTGATCTCAGCTCAGGTCTTGATCTCGGGGTTGTGAGTTCAAGCCTCTTGTTGGGCCCCACACTAGGTACAGAGCCTACTTAAATACATTTAGTTTTACCCATCCATGCAAATTTACATAATTGTCATAAAATTAGAATATACTCTTTTGTAAAGTGTACTTCAATAAAGGTTTTTCCCTCAAGTCTTATAAATTAAATTATTACCTTATTTAAAGCATGTCCAACATGTGGGTCACCGTTTGCATAAGGAGGTCCATCATGTAGACAAAATTCTGTTTTTACTTTTCTTTCTCTTTGCCATGAATAAAGTTCTGAAAATCCACATTTCTGTTTAAAAAGAACCACAACGTTCAAACATCAACCAAACACATACTCCCTGAATCTTACCATAAGTAACAGCCAGCATTTGCTTATTTCTTATCCCATACCATTGTATTCAACTCTAAAACCCAATGGTGAGGTACTAAATGCACATTTGAGTCCTCATCTTCTAAAACTTTTTAATAGTTTCCCCATAGGCTTCAGATTGAAACTTAAGTTCTTTATACCGTAAACAGGCCCTACAAAGGTTAGTACCACCAATTCCTGGCCAGTCTCTTGAGCACGCCCCACCCTCCACTCCTCAGTCCAGCCAGGCTGAAGGGCCTGCAGACTTACACTCCAGCCCACGTCCCCCCGCCCCCCATACTCTATTCTTGCTCTCCTTTGGCCTCAACACTTGCTACCTTCCAAATCCCAACAATACTCATTGAAGCCCTACTCCCCTTCTCGCATCTACTGTGTACCCCTGGCCCAGTCACTTTGCCCTTATGAGCTTGTTCCCTTATTTGAAAAAATGGTAATAGCCAATTCACAGAGCTGGTGTGAAAATTACACGAGAAAACACCGAAATTGTCACGGTTCCTGGCATATCCACGGTACTGAACAAAACACTTTTAAAAAGCAGATGGCCAGGGGCGCCTGGGTGGCTCAGTGGGTTAAGCCTCTGCCTTCGGCTCAGGTCATGGTCTCGGGGTCCTGGGATCGAGCCCCCGCATCGGGCTCTCTGCTCGGCGGGGAGCCTGCTTCCCCCCTCTCTCTCTGCCTGCCTCTCTGCCTACTGGTAATCTCTCTCTGTCAAATAAAATCTTAAAAAAAAAAAAAAAAAAAGCAGATGGCCAAAACAGGTTTATGAGTCTAGAACTCTGATAACTGCCATAAGAAGATTTAGGCTAAGCCAATGTACTTAACCAATACTATCGAAGATCTTAAAGGCTCCGGAATTACAGAAGCTAACAAGTGAATGTGCCTTAGAAAGTTCAGTCTAGTACAGGAGACAGATGCAGGTTTTAGGTTTTAGGAAAGGAGCTCTGAGGAAGTGAAGTACAGCTACTCTATTCTGCAAACAAGTCAGAATTCCGAGGCGCCTACTGACATCCGAGAGTGAGCTTCAACTTTCCCACATAGTCGAATTTTTATTTATATCTGTCCATGTTAATTTGCTTTTCACAAGCCAATGGAAAAGTGTCCAAATTCAACTTTTTTTTGTCTAAAAAAAATGGGACTTCTAGTCAGTGCTGTGCTGCTACGTGAGCATCCTCTTCAATACTCTGCTCTGGAACCTCTGAGGGATTCACCTAGAGCCATAAACCCTGAGGGGAGCAGATGATTTCCACTGGTCTGGCCATAACGCCCCCGCCCAAAGGGGCCCGCAGCCTGCGGCCCAGTCCCACCCGCCACGGGTGTGGTCGCCCGGAGCTGCTGCCGGCGAGGGCCCATCTTCCCACCGCCCCCGGCCAGGTCGGGCCTCCCTGCCCACCTGCTGGATCTCCAGCTCCGTGTCGGGCTGCTGGCGGCCCAGCAGCTTCATGGGGAAGCTGGTCTGCGGCAGCAGCACCGTGTCCCGGTATCTGCCATTATTCGAGCTCTGCAGCTGGTTACTGGCCCCGGTGACCGACCGCACCAAAAGCCTCCTCGTCGTCCCTCGCCACCCCGGGTGACAACGAAAGCGGGGCGGCACCCATAAATTCCGGGCCGCGGCCAGAGCCGCGGCTCCTGGCCCGCGTGGGTGCAGCCCCCAACGCATGGCGGGCCAACCCCTGCCTCCCACTAAGCGCCAGGCCCTCGGCGGGACGCTCCCGCCGGGGCTATGGAAAATCGGGGCCCCAGAGAACCTCCACGAGTTGTGCCGAGTGCGCACGCGCGCGGGGCACGGAAGGGGCGGAAGCAGGTCTTTCCCAGAGACGGCAAGAAGGCAGCCACCCCGGGTCTTGGATGCAACCGAGGCGGGGCCGGGCTGACTCTGAGGGGCGGGCAAGGTGTGGCGGGCCTGCTTGGGCTCAGATTTCAATCACAGAGCCCTGACTTTGTTTTGTGTGTGTGTGTGTTTTTTTAATGTATTTTAGTACATCAGTATATATAATATGTAGCAAATATTTTAAGAATTTTTAGTATATCTAAGATATTATCACTTCAACCGGTAATTAATATAAAATTATAAAAAAGATTACATTCTTTGTCTTGCCACTGAATCTTTGAAATTCAGTGTGCATTGTACACACGTAGCATCTCGATTTGGGTTAGTAATTTGCCACGCTCCCAACAACCACACGGACTAACGGCTACCTCGGGGACAGCACCTCTTTAGCTGAGTGCAAAGTTGGGTACCAATATTATAACCAACTTAATTATGTAATTTTCAGATTCCCTATACCCCATTTCTTATGTCCACTTATGTCCCACTCCTACAGAATCGTATATAGGTGTAGGACTTGAGCTCTGGTTTCTGACTTTGGAAGTTTGGGTTTGGCCACTTTTACAATAAAAAGTGAAAATAGCATTCATTAGCTACATTAGTACCTATTTTAGCTAACTGAAGGAAAACGGAAGAGGATTTTCGCTTTTATGAAAAAAAAGTGAAAATAGCATTAAGCATTTGTTTTGCAACAAGACTTCATAGAGGAAGCAGGCACCCCAAGCCACCAGAGTGGCCCTACCAAGCTCCTGCCCTGGGAACTACTCTCAGCATCAGCTGCTAGCCCTTTGAACTGTTGTCTGTGAGCATCTGCACTCTATCCTGATTTATTTTGGGCATTTGTCAGCAAGATGTGTCCTAAGGAAAGCTTAAGAAAGATTATTTTTGGGCATCTGGGAGTGCTAAAAAAATTTTCCATGTAAATTAATGATAATTGCTTCTTTGCTTTACTCCATTAGGCTTATGAAAGGTTTCATAGGAACACTACTTTCATCTAGCAGGGGGAAATCTGTATTTGGTTGGCCAGGTCACAGTAGTTCACAATCGTTACCTTTTCATTGTAAAGTGTACCTCTTCGTATTCATAAGACACAACACCTAGAAGACTTGGCTTGCATAAATAAAAAGACTGACCAATTTTCTACAAAAATAAAAAGAAAATTTTATATGGAAAAACATACCAAAAGTAAGAATGCAAGTGGCAAATAGTAAGCATTCAGTGTCAGCCTTTCACCAGGATCTGTTCCCAGCTCCTTAGCTCATTTAATCATTAAACCCCATAAGTGAAGACATAACATGCCAAAACAACCCTCTATGGTGAGGTAGGTATTATGGTTATTGCCATTTTACAGATAAAGAAATGGAGGCACATAGTGATAAGTAACTTGCCCAAGATCATACAAGTAAGAAGTGGCAGGGCTGGGATTCAAATCCAGGCAGTTGGGTTCCAGTACCCATATGGATAATCACCATGCTATATTGCCTCCCCTACACTATACTGTGGGAGAGAACATTTGTAAACACATTTTAAAAGTTAATATCCAGGGGCACGTGGGTGGCTCAGCTGGTTATGCATTCAACTCTCGATCTCAGCCCAGGTTCTGATCCAGGGTCATGAGTTCAAGCCCTGAGATGGGCTCCACCCTGGGCATGGAGCCTATTAAAAAAATTAATATCCAGAATGTATAAGGAGTTGCTACAAATCAGGAAAATAAATATAAAAAACCCAAGGGGAAAAAAGTCAAAGGAGAAAAAGAAGCAATTCATAGAACAATGGAAAAGGCCAATATACATACTCAAATATACTCAAACAAAGATACTCAGCTTTAGGAGTCATCAAGGACAGGCAGTTAAAATAAGATACCATTTCCATTCAACAGATGAAAGCAAAAATTAAGAAGTTTGGTAATGAGGACTGGGAGGGTATATGAAAGTGGCCTCTTTCACTCTGTTGGTAGTAAAGTATAATTTGTACTGCCTTTTTGAATGGCAATTTGGCAATATCTGTCACCATTTCAAAGGCATTTCACTTTGGACCTGCAGTTCTGCATCTGGGAATCTATCCTGTGAACTTTCGTCTCACAGGAGCACAAGGATGAATGCATAGAGGAGCTCTTCTAACCAATCCCTACATAAAACATTGCTGAATTCAACTGTGCTCTCTGTCTCCCCATAAATCCTGTCCTGAGGGTACACTCAGCCCTCAGTGCAGAAGGCTACTCTCCATGACACCTGCACACTTTTCTCCTGTTGAACTTACAGTCAGTTACATCTATCCTTAATCTTATTCAAGCCAGTTGTACTTGTTATGTAATTACGTAATTTAATTACAAAATCTAATGTATGCTTAAAATGGTAAATTCTGTTATGTCTATATTTTACCACAATAAATGGTCTGCCATAAGTCTCAGAGTTATGAACATCAAATGATATTGCATAGGTAAAAGCCTTCCCAAGAACTCTATGTAATGTTAGCCGTTTGTTGATAACGCTCTCTGATGAGTTTTTGTTTAATGGAAATTAATTGTTTGTTTCATTATAAAAGTGTGGGAGTTACAGAAGAGCACACAGAATCAAAAATGGTTCACTGACTACTCTCTTCCCAAAACCAATGTTTTTTTTTTTTCTTTTAATGCAAAGGTAATCGCTTTTATGAAAACTAAGGGGAATTCCCTGTAGAGTCCAGTAAAGTCTCCAAAACACAAAACAAACTGCTGTTGAGTTAGGTGAAGCTAAAACAAGTGTACAGTAGTGGGGGAAATACCATAAAAAATTATAAGTATTCTGCAGTTGGAATGTGGCTAAGTGTCTAAACCAGAAAACTAAATGGTGCATTATGGCTCCACAGTATCAGGAGAGATATAGCAAAATTCCAATCCAAGGACACATGCTCTAAGAAAAGGCCTGGCAGAGAGTATCGTTTGCGTTTTTCGTTTCTTTTAAGCAAGGAGAGTGTGGTCATGGGCTACTTATCTAATTTAAAAACAAAGTAATACCTTTATACTTTATATATATAGGATATATACAAAGGATACCTTTAACAATACAAAATGACTGTTCCCTTTGATAGATTTTCTTGCTCTGAATTCTACTCTAATAAAATAGTGGGTTTCCTTTCCTAACCAATTGGAGAATTTCTGTCTTTAAATGGATGTGTTTAAGCAATTTATATTTATTGTTGTAACTGATATGTTTGCTATTAACTCTGCCATCTTATGTTATTTGTGATATTATAATTACCACGCCCTTCTTTTTAATATTGAAAAAAAAAAAGCGTTGCCCATTCACTCTGCTGTTTTCACTGCTTATCTACCTCCGCACACAAACATAATCACAGGGAGGCACAAAAAGTGTGCTCCTTCAATGTATGGTGAAAGCCTAAATGAATAAAGAGGCAATTTTTGTTTTGCCTACTTGTGTTTACTTTTGTTAGTGCAATAACAATCCATAAGTAGATTTTCTTCTGTGCTGCAAAAAGCAAAAAAACAAACCACCACCAACCAAACCCCAAATCATTAACGTAACAAATCATTATCTGGTCAGGAAAAGAGTATCTCCCAGGACGTACTGGCTAGCATATGAAAGGGTCACAGACCCTTTTAATAATTTCTTAAGTGCTAAACTAAAAAAAAAAAAAAAAGAAAGAAGAAGAAGAAAAGAAAAAGTAAGCACTAGTGACAATTCTGCATAAAGCCGTTTTGCTATTGGTAGCGGAGACAGAGATGTCGTGAACCTCCTGAAGCCAGTCCACGGACACCTGGGTTCGAGGGTAGGCCGTCGCTGATCACCGCAGTGCAATATTACTAGCCCAATAAACATTTTAAGAGTGTACAAAGTGGACTGGAAGACCCCTGAAACCAGAATGAATATTTAAAAGTAGGCACACCCCTCGCTTTGACGGTAGGCGACGCACGCCGCCGGAGAGTTCAGGGGAAAACACGGAGAAATGGAGTTTTCTGGCGGGTCGGGAGTCTCCGGCGGCTGTGGGAGTAGCTGTTCTGCGCCTGCGCCGAATTTCCCGCATGCTCAGTAGCTGCGGTAGGTTTGTCCTGCATCCGTCAACGTACGACCTATTGACAGGAAGGCGGCCAGGTACTGGACCCAAGGAGGGACCTGTTGCTTGATAGCTTTCTGTTGTCGCTGTTGTTACCCTTCAAGTGTCTTTCGTCTAGCTTTGTTCCAGGCTTGACACTGTAAGTTTCACCCCTGCGAGTCAGGGCAAGGGCCTTGGTCAGATCTGACTCATTTATTGGTCCCCTAACTCCACCCCATTGCACAGATACGAGGTGATTACAGGGATTTATGTTTAAAAAAGAAAAAAGTTTGCATGAGTCAGATTGCCTCTCCAGATATTCCAATTTCGGACCTAGATTCTTGAATGTCAGCAATTTAATTGTTGATCGGTGTGTTTATTTTCGTGCTCCCGGGTCTTTTCATGGCTATTTGTTGTAGAATTAACAAGGCAAACCTAGACCGTGGGTTCGTTAGTGCACTCAAATTTAGAGACTGCCTTACGTCTGAAATTAAATTTTGTTCAAATAGCACACATTCTTTCTACTATCTATCCTACATACTTGTAGGCTCGCTTGACTTATTCAGGTATCCCTGAAAATATAATTGCTAGTTCAAAAGATGTGTACCTTTTACTTTCAGTAAGCTTTTCAAAATCATCCTAAGAGGTTTTAACCACTTTGCATCCTTGCTCACAGTGCTCAGGAGGATGTTCCCTCACAGGCTAGCCAACACTGGGCGATTTTATCTATGCCAGTCTTACGCATGAACAATCATCTTTTGCTGTTTTAATTTGCATTTCTTTCATAACTAATGAAGTTGAGCATTTCATGTAATTAATGGCCATTGTTTTTCTTTTAATAGGAATAGCCTATTTGTGTCCTTTGCTCATTTTTCTACTAGAGTATTCATCTTTAACATATTGATGTAAAAGCCTTTTACATAGCCAAAATTAACTCAGATGTCTAGTACATGATACAACATTTTTTTTTTCATTTTGTCAATCATCTGCTTTGCTTGTGGTAATTTGATTATATAGATATCTTAATTTTTATTCAGTCAAATTTGTCAGTATATTCTTTTATAGATTCTTCATTTTTCTCATGTTTAAAAGTCCTTTACCAAATTTACAAAATATTTCACGCAGTTTTATTCTCATGTTTTTATGGTTTCATTCTTTACTTCTAAAATCATGCATTGATCTGGAATGTATATTGATACAAAGAATACAAAAAAGTTCCAACATTTTTTAAAAAGATTAGCAACTGTTCACCATTTTTGCACGATTTCCCTTGTGATTTGAAATACCACCTTTAGTGTGTTTGGATCTACTTCTGGGATTTTATTCTGCCCAGGACTAAACTGTTTAATTATTATAGTTTTATATCATATTTTGGTAATGATAAGGAGAGTATCTTGGCTCATCGTTCTTTTTTCAGAATTTGCTCTGTTATGCTCATATTTTTATCTTTCCAGATGACCTTGAACCTTAGCATCACTTGATCAGGTTTCAAAAGAAATAATCTTTGCATTTTGATCAGGAACTCAGTCATTCATTTTTAAAAGATTTTACACTTATTCATTTGAGAGAGAGTCAGAGAAAGACAGGGTCAGAGGAGAGGGAGAGGGAGAAGCAGGCTCCCCGCTGAGCAGGGAGCCCAATGCGGGGCTCAATCCCAGGACCCTGGGATCATGACCTGAGCCCAAGACAGACGCTTAACTGGCTGAGCCACCCAGGCACCCCTGTCATTCATTTTTAGATCCTAATCCTCATGTGCTCACCACCTTTATATTCAATTCAAGATACCTTTCCCAGCCTATCAAAGGAAATGGATCATTTGATTCCTGCTTTTAATCCTTCAGAATTAGCCCTATTGGCTATTGTAAAGACTTTTTAAAGGATGAGGTGTTAGGTTGATAGCCTTAAGTGGCATACAACCTTTTTTCATACGTATTTCAAGCCTCAAGCCCTGAATGTTATGAAAAAGAATCTATAACGTGATTCTGGGTTGTATCGGTTATCAGATTACATCCTCAGGGTCAAAATGATGTTGCAGAAGATATAGGAATTTTTTTGCCCTGAAGACTACCCTGATGTCTCTGCAGGATAGCCAGTAATGAGGACAATTATCACAATAATCGTTAGCCAGTATGATTTCGTGCCGCCTTGTACCAGGGACCGTTACAAGTGCTTTACCTGTATTACTCATTTAATAATGACAACAACCCTATCCTATAGATGCTATTATTAGCTTCATTTTACAGATCAAGGCACAGAGAATTTAAGTGCCTTTTCCAAGACCACATGGCCTGCAAATGCCAGAGCCAGGATTTGAACACTGTCGGTTGGCTCCAGTGCCTGTGCCTCTAGCTACCTTATCCTGTTTTTGAGTAAGCTATCAGAAAGCTGTGTTCACAAAGGGTGGGGCTTTAGGACCCAGAAGGTGTAAAACTGGTAGAGAAGGAAGTACCGCGTATATAACCTCAACTGCTCTAAGGAAGTTAACAACTTGCCCCTAGCTTTTCAGTGGCAGCGGCAGAACTGCGTGTTCTCCATCAGTATCAACAAGGTGATTCTCATTTGGGTTCTGGGAGGGGGCAGAATTAAGAAGGCTAACAGGACCCTCTTTTCCAGATGTGTTTTGATAATATGATTAGATTCATTTTCTTTATTAAGGGCCAAAATTGTATTCATTTGTTTAAAAAATAGGTAAGAAAAATATTAGACCAGGGGATAATAATATTTCATTACTAATTATGTTTGGACCGAAGAAGTATTTCAGAGAAATTGGTAGAAATATTTTATTTGCCAACTAAAAGTGATTTGCGGGATCTCTTTAAAAAATCACTGTTATGCTTTACATCAAACCTGCTATATTCTTATGCAACTGGTGTTAGCTTTAAATGGCAGTTCATATAGTATGCATTTTATGAGGAATGTAGTAGAACAAGCCTAAAAGGTTTTCTTTATAAGAAAATCCTGTAGATGTGGCAAACATAAAAGGAAGTGGTTTAGTCATATATGAAGCCTGACAAGGCTGGAATGATTGCTTAATTGGCTCAAACGTAAGTGATATCTGTGAAAAGGTACACCACCACCATACGGTGAGGGGAAATGATCTGCCTTTCACTGATGGCATTTTATATAACATGCGGACTGTATGAACATTCCAGCACATATTAAAATATGCTCAGTAGTTAAGACATTTGGGTAGTACATGATTAGTTGCCTGAAGACTACTTTTACCAGTGTAGAATAAATCAGATATGTAGCTGGTCATGGATAATAAGGAAGTGGAGGTAAGGTCAACAAAGTGTTTGCTGAATTATTTCTCCTGTTTTCTATTTGAGTGTTAGTAATTTTCATAAGCCATTTTTCCACCTAGTCTGCCAATACAATGAATCTAGCCTGATTATGATGTAATAAGATAAACAGAATTTAAATACATAGGAATTCACTTTATTTTCATATTAATTCCAGACAGCTACTGGCCACAGAGGGATTCATTACCTTACATCAAATTCAATTCTGTTCTCCTTCTGAAGGGTTTCAAACACGTCACTTATTTATTGTCTCAATCGATGTTCATAATCCTTGTGACTAGAATGTTGATGAGAGAACAAAGATGTAAAGAGCTTAAAAGGCACATCAGATCAAATGTGCAGTCAGAAATTGGCGGTAGAATAATGACTTGAATTAATAATTCTGAATTGGCGGTAGAATAATGACTTGAATTAATAATGCTGAATCGAGGTTCATAATGTCCCTTCTGTTCTGTATTGTGTTCCTTTGTTGCATTGAAATAATGTTGACCTGATTCGATTAGAGGGCTGAGAGTTTTTCTTATCATTTGGCTCCCTATGAGTGCTCTGAGAAAGAGAAAAAGTCTAAGAGGTCTGTTAAGGAATGTTCTTGGGATCACTTATGGGAAATGTGAAGAAGGTAGTGATGCCTTGGGGAGTGGGGAATTGGGCCACAATGCAGTCTCAGCCAAGGCCTCAGTCAACCAACCATGCTGAGCATTCAGAAGCTAGGATGACCCAGGAGAGTTGAGGTGGCAGCCCGGTTGGAGTGTGGAGTGGCCTTTTAACCCATCCCCTCTGTTGCAGATGCAGTGATTCTTCTCAGCAGATAAGTTCCCAAAGAAAGGTGGCAGCTAAAAGCCATCTGTTGGTGGCACTCTCAGCAGCTGGGGAAATGTCCTTCAGCCCTGCGGGGGGTCTCAGAACAGTTCCAGCCTCAGAACAGTCACTAAAATTGCAGGGTTTGAATTTGTAT
Source organism: Potos flavus (assembly GCA_028534135.1). Classification (NCBI taxonomy): domain Eukaryota; kingdom Metazoa; phylum Chordata; class Mammalia; order Carnivora; family Procyonidae; genus Potos; species Potos flavus. The sequence continues at coordinate 49,111,829 of CM052893.1, read as the reverse complement.
TTTTAAAGAAGAATATACACTTTATCCTGAAGGCTGTTTTTCCCGTATTTTCCATTGGGCCAGGGGCTATTCTGACATTCATTACTTTTCCAGATGATTGGTCTTCACCCCAATTATGTATGTTGCACGTTCTTTTTATTTGGCAACTGATGATGGTAGTAAATAGCCAGCCGATTAAATTTTATTTAATCTCTAATGGAACATTCATTGGTTTTTAGAAACTAATTGTAATCCCATGCAACCCCTCCTTTTTTTAAATTACTCTGTACATACACCTGCATCCCTTATGCTCTTCATATCTCTCTTGGCTCTTACCAGTTTTATGTCACAGACTTTAGGCTACAATATTTTATCCCCAATCCACCAAAATATTAGCTTGTTCATGGCAGATGTTATATCTTATATTTTTAGCCCCTGACGCACTTTCCATGGCCTTTGCACATACATACATACACCTCATACATAAAACTTTTTCACACGCTCATAGGCCTGGGGCAGTTTTCCCCATGCTTCAGAATGTCCCATCTGCAGAAATAAAGAATACTATAAAATTTATTGAGAGAGTTAATGCTGACATGGAGGTTTTTCCAAGTCTCTTAGCAAATATTTATTAAAGGATCTGTACAGTTAGTACTCAGTAAATATGTGTTGAATTGAATTCAAGTGACTGAAACCAGTAGGTGGCTTTGAAAGTAACGGCATTTCTCTTAATTTCCCCTTAGGACTGATCATGGCGTCCAGTCACACAGTGTTAATGCGGCTTGTTGCCTCAGCTTATTCTATCGCTCAAAAGGCAGGAACCATAGTCAGACGTGTTATTGCTGAAGGAGATCTGGGTATCGTGGAGAAGGTACTGAAAGTCTCATCTCATTTCATACCAACTTTATTTTTGTTCCTTCACATTTTAGCTAAAGGATATAATAACCTGGACAGACTTCAATAGTTGAAGTAATGTCTCCTCTATGGAGATTGCTAGACTCTTAGTTCAAATAAGCTCTATTTCTGCTTTGAAAATGAGTCCAGACTTCCTGCATCCAAAACTTTTATTTGTGTGGTTAGGCCTTCTGACTGCTGTCTAGCCCCAGAGCACTGTAACCAAGCTTCATATCCTAAAGAAATCTCTTACAGGACGTTTAGTCCTTAGTGAACTTGCCATGTTGGTGAAATCAGGCATATAAATAAGTATTCCTTATAGTCAGAGCTTTACATTTTTTTCTTCATGGAAAAGAAGCACAAGACAAGGTTGTTTTATTTTCCCCCAGTATGATAATTAAAAACAGATAAATTAAAAAAATAAAAACTTAGGTAAATTATCAGAAAGGTAGTTTATCATGATAGTTGATCCTTTTCGTTTTTGTTTTTTAGGTAAACTCTATACCCAGCCTTGGGCTTGAGCTCACAATGGTGAGATCAGGAGTTGCAGGCCTACCAACTGAGCCAGCCAGGCACCTCTAGTGATAGTTGATTCTTAAAATAAAATCCTACCATGCATGTGTTCTCATTTATTTAAAAAAAAATTTTTTTAGACATTTTATTTATTCATTAGAGAGAGAGACAGAGAGAGCACAAGCAGGGGTAGAGACAGGGAGAGCAAGAAACACTCCCTGCTGAGCTGGAAGCCCAACGTGGGGCTCAATCCCAGGACCTGGAGATTGTGACCTGAGCCGAAGGCAGACATTTAACCATCTGTCCACCCAGGTGCCCCTCTAATTTAAAATATAATTTCTTTTACAAGATTTAGTTATCATTTCACATTGCAATTTTTAAATGTAAGTTTCCATATATTGACTTTTTATCATAACTTTTAAAGATGCTTGTATTATAATTTTGCCTAAATGAGAAAATTATGGGGTGTGATTAAATCATTAACATTAAAATGATTTATAAATAGAGTTGTAGTTAAGTCACTGTGATAAATTAGGCATCTATCTAAGGCTGTTAGCAGAAAAAAATGAGGACCAAAATATGAGTAAAAAACAACTTAGTAATAAGTTGAGATGAGCTAATTATAGGACATTCAACATAAGTGCTTTTAAAAATTAAGAATAGGTGTGCCTGGGTGGTTCAGTCAGTTAAGCATCTGACTCTTGATTTCGGCTCAGTTCATGGTCTCAGGGTCATGAGATTGAGTCCCTCATTGGGCTCTGTGCTGGATGTGGAGCCTGCTTATGATTCTCTCTCCTTCTCCCTCTCCCTCTCTCCCCAACCTCCCAACTAGAAAAAAAAATTAAGAATAAAAATCAAGGCGTGTGCCTGGCTGACTCAGATCACTTGACTTGATCTCAGGGTCATGAGTTCAAGCCCCACATCGGGTGTAGAGATTACATAAATAAAATAACTTAAAAAAAAAAGAATGAAAATCACAAGGGCAAGTTAAATAAATCTCACTTCTAATTTTGATAGATTTATGGGTTTAATAGTATAGGAAGTAGATACCAGATATCTTGATTTCAAAAAAAATTTTCATTCTCCATTGTCAAAAAAGATTTAAGCTACGGATAAATATGGAGATGACATATCCCATCCCCCATCTTGAACCACTGTTAGGTATATTCATAAATGGGTGATCAATTTTACCCAAACATTTAGTTTTAATTCATGATTCACGTCAACCAAGAAAAGATCATTGGTGACAGATCATAGGAGTCCGCTTCCAACTCTGTTCTTTTCTCTTTAACCATTAACTTAAATACAGTTTTAAAAATTCATTGAATGTATCTTCTCAAAAATGTGGAACAGGAGGATATAGAGATCATACTTATCATATTTATCAATAAAATGAACCTGGGAAGGGTAGTTAATATATTGGATCACAGAATACGTACTCAAAAAGTTACAAACACTGAGAAAAGAGGGCCAAGTCCAACAGGATATTATATCAGGAATAATTAATAAGTTCCCAAAATATTCATGTTCAAGTGATAAGAAGTAAATCTGATTTATGTTTGTTTAAAAAAGAGGTTTTGGTTGACAGCATATATGCTCAGTGATAAACCAATAATGTAATTCAGTGACTTTCAGAAGGCTATTAAGCGTACGGCCTTTTTTAAAGTTTTTTTTTTTTCTATTATAAAAAATAGGAAATGCAGAAAAATAGCAAAAAGTGAACAAAAATTATCCATCATGCCACCACTGCCAATACCTTCAATCATTTCTTTTCAGATAGTTTCCTTAGTATCACTTATTTTTAAATTGATTTTATGCTGTGATTATATCAGATGTACCACATTGTAGCCTATAGCTAGGGAGTAATGGAAAAACAGTAATAAACTCCCTGTCATCTATACCGGTCAGAGACGTCTAGTAATAATCTCCCTGTCCTTTGTACTGGTAATAATCTCCTTCTGTACTGGTCACATACTTCTAGGTGATAGATAATAAAAAAGGTAACAGTTGCCCTGTCCTCTGTGTGGCCAGGCACTTCTAGGTAATAGATGGTAAAAAAGGTAATAGTCACCCTGTCCTCTGTATGGTCAGGCACTTCTAGGTAATAGATAAGAAAAAAGGTAACGATCGCCCCGTCCTCTGTATGATCAGGCACTTCTAGGTAATAGATAAGAAAAAAGGTAACGATCGCCCCGTCCTCTGTATGGTCAGGCGCTTCTAGGTAATAGATAAGAAAAAAGGTAACAGTCGCCCTGTCCTCTGTGTGGTCAGGCACTTCTAGGTAATAGATAAGAAAAAAGGTAACAGTCGCCCTGTCCTCTGTGTGGTCAGGCACTTCTAGGTAATAGATGGTAAAAAAGGTAATAGTCACCCTGTCCTCTGTATGGTCAGGCGCTTCTAGGTAATAGATAAGAAAAAAGGTAACGATCGCCCTGTCCTCTGTGTGGTCAGGCACTTCTAGGTAATAGATAAGAAAAAAGGTAACAGTCGCCCTGACCTCTGTATGGTCAGACACTTCTAGGTAATAGATAAGAAAAAAGGTAACAGTCGCCCTGAGCTCTGTATGGTCAGGCGCTTCTAGGTAATAGATGGTAAAAAAGGTAACAATTGCCCTGTCCTCTATGGCCAGGCACTTTGTTGATACCTCATTTTAAAAGAGACAGGGCAGAATTAAATTTGTCACACAAAGGTTTCAGAATGATGAGGTCTGGCATTATGTCGGTAGAAAGAGCAGGAAATATTATCCTGGACAAGAATTGGATAGCTTTCCTCATATACGTAATGGCTGTCAATGTGTCTGCTTTTCTCTAGAGAGTAGTCTCCAGACTTGATTGATGCAGAAGTCATCTTCGAATTTAACAATTCTTTTAAGAAGTTTTAACAGATACTTCTAGAGTACCTGTGGTGTGCCAGTAACAATTCTTTAGGAAATAAAACAAAGATCTCTGTCTTTGTGGCCCTACATTCCAGCAGACTAGTACTTTGCATATAGGTAACCAGCAGACTTCAGCGTGGCGTACAAGTCTTTGATTTTCATGATCATTCCTTGTTCTATTAAAAAGTATTGTAAAATTTTTACTACTTAAAGTAATATATTCTATAACTCCACCTAATCAGGCATATATAAATTGTAACATGTCATAATTCTGTGAAAGCAGACTATAGAAGACGTTGTGGCTGTCATTTGCAAGATTTTCCACTGTCTTTTACTAGAATGACTATTAGTAGGGATTGAGTAAGAATGCTGTGGATGAGCTGTATATATCAAATGTTATTGCTGTTCATTTTAATAGTTTTTATATTTTGGAAACAGGAATTCTTTCTATCATCATGAGTAACTGTTGAATTATTAGGAAAGTACTAGTAGATTAGAAGATTAGTGAGTAGAAGTTATAGAAATAGTGAGAAGATTAGTAGATTAGAAGATTAGTGAGTAGAAGTTACAGAAAGATCCAAATTGGGAATACCTTTCAAACAGCTAAAGATAGTTTTTAGCTTTGACTGCTGTGAAAAGTGATGAATTTCCTATCTCTTCATCTTTTTAAGCAAAAGATTGATCTAGAGATCTTATGTAGGGGGTTTCTCAACTGGGGAAGGAAGTGTTCTCATAATCTAAAAGCTCCTTTTCCAAACTTTAACCACTAAAATCCCATGAGAAAAACCAAGCCAGGAAACTCGTTGACTCATTGGGTGTTAAGTTCCATGAATCTAAAAACAGACAGCGCAACTTAAATGGCATAGAGACTCATGCATTAGGAATCGGAGGACAACTTATTTCAGATTAGTTCTGCTAAAATTTACATTCTTTGTTGCAGACCTGTGCAACAGACCTGCAGACTAAAGCTGACCGATTGGCACAAATGAGCATTTGCTCTTCCCTGGCACGGAAATTCCCCAAACTAACAATAATAGGGGAAGAGGTAAGACTTGTAAGGGATGAACTCTTTTTTTATATGACTGTTTACCATACGGATTTATGATTGCCACTTTTTAATGACTTCTATACCACTGTTACTATTTCAAGCATTACATCTGGTGTTTTAACACCAAAATAATTAGCCTATTCCTTGGACTTGAAGGAAACATCTGATTATAAAATATTTTAGTCTATTTCTAGGCAGATGTCTCAATTCTAGACTGCAGAAGATAGGGTTCCTGTTGTAATATTTAGCATGCAAACTAAGAGATGGACAGAGTTCTATACCTTTGGAATAAAATGGATTTTGTTGTTTCTTTTTTCTTTTTTTTTTTAAATTAGGCTTACTCGCACACTTGTCCAATGACTTTAACACTGAAAGTGAAGGAAATCGCATCTCATGTAATTGAGAGAGAAGTATCTCATGTCGGAACCACCTATTTATTTATTTATTTAGATTTTTTTTTTTTTTAAGATTTTATTTATTTGACAGAGACACAGAGGGAGAGGGAACATATGCAGGGGGGTGGGAGAGGGAGAAGCAGGCCTCCTGCCGGGCAGGGAGTCTGACGCAGGGCGTCATTGGATCGTGACCTGAGCGGAAGGCAGATGCTTAATGACTGAGCTGCCCAGGTGCCCCTATTTATTTTGATTTTTAAGAGTGTTTATTAAGGGCTTAGGATGATAAGGGGCAGGAATCTGATGCTTACAAATAGGTTTTTAATGATTAATTCATGATGAATTATTACATACTGAATCCTGTTGAGGGCAGGTTAGGCATTTAAAGGCATTTAAGTGTTCCCATGGAAACTGGAGTGAAGTCAGAACTCTTTTAATTTTGTTTGTTTTTGGTTTTGATTATTTTTTAATTTAAATTCAATTAACATATAATGTATTATTAATTTCAGAGGTAGAGTTCAGTGATTCATCAGTCTTATTAATAATCAGTGTTCATTTCATCATGTGCTCTTCTTAATGTCTATCACCCAGTTACCCCATCCCCCTCCAGCAACCCTCAGTTTATTTCCTATGATTAAGAGTCTCTTGTGGTTTGTCTCCCTCTCCGATTTTGTCTTGTTTTATTTTTCCCTCCCTTCCCCTATGATCCTGTTTTGTTTCTTAAATTCCATATATGAGTGAGAGCATTGTTTTTCTCTGATTAACTTATTTCGCTTAGTATAATACCCTCTAGTTCCATCCATGTTGTTGCAAATGGCAAGATTTCATTCTTTTTGATGGCTGAGTAGTATTCCTTTGTGTATATAGACCACATCTTCATTCATCTGTCAGTGGACATCGCAGAGGCACTTATTTAAATAAGTTTATAACACTTAGATTTTTTTTTAACTGTTCAGGTTAATGAAGATGGGATTTTTTCGTAGTCAACTTTGATGAGCCATATGTGGTCATTTTTGCAGTTTTATTCAGTGTGCTTTATTTTTTGACTCAGTTAAACTCTAAACATAAATGGGAAACAGGAAGGTCTGGTGAACTCTGATGCTGCGTTTCTTCTGTTACTAAGACAAAGGGTGCCCTGTGAATACCAAACAGCTTCAGTAACCATCCTCGTTATCTGCTTTAGGATCTGCCTTTTGAAGAAGTGGACCAAGAGCTCATTGAAGATGGTCAGTGGGAGGAGATACTGCAGCAGCCATGCCCATCCCAGTACAGTGCTATTAAAGAAGAAGATGTATGATCCAGATGATTACTTAAGTCTTTGTTAACCCTCTGTTTGTGCTCTAGTAAATAAAATTTGCCTGTAAGGTTTAAAAGCTGGTAGACATAAAATAGGGGCCCCCAGGAACTTGAAATCTTTCAGGGCCAGCAAAGAAGCGTCAGGCGACCATAGGGAATGTGTGACCTGCTGATTTAGGGTTTGGTTCCCCACCCTGTCAGTTTCTTCTCTACTCTAAAACTGTTACTAAAAGTACTTCTAGGGAGAACATCTAATTCGTTAGTAGAATAGGTAGTAAAATATTTCGTTGGTAATTGAGGCTGGAAGGAGGTGAAACAGGTTGCTGCCTTATGTTTGGAAGGCCATAAAACTCACCTTGCTTCCTTTATAGAGTTGTTTATTTTAAATTTCTGGCTTCAGATAACTATCCTAATTCTTCAGTTGTTGAGTTTTGATTTATTTAACACACATTCATCGAATACCTACTGTGAGTAAGGTGCTTTGCTTTGAGGGAGGGAAGACACAAGGACAGTGAGACGTGGTGTCTTCCGGGAGAAGTGGGCCTCATTCACAGATTCACGCCAAGCATTGTAATTCTGGTGGGTCATGGCTGCATAGCCTGAATCATGTTGAAGCCCTAAGTAGAAGGGGTTTCTTTTTCCGTCTACTGTCAGTTTATAAACTGTTCATTTTTCTTCGCTGGATATAAACGGTGTCCTTAAGTTAAAATTAGACCGTCCTTATTTTTTTTTTTTTAATCAGCATTTATATGTCAGAGTGAGTAGCAGCCACACACTGTTTAAAACATTTTTGGTGCCATTTTAAAGCTTTCCCTGTACCACCACCTAGACCTCAGTGTGTTCATAGCATTGTGTTTAGTGTTCAGGTGACAGTAAATGGATGAGTGAAGCATTTCCTGTTTAAAATTCTTAGATGGGACTTTTCTCTAATTTAAATGGACTTTTTTCATGATTATGAAACAATAAGATTTTTTACTATCGCACAACTGATGACATTAGCTTAAGCAATTTAAAATATAACTTTAAAAATGAAAAAAGATATTTTTAATCTACTTGAACCTATTTTTTAATGTATGCTTAATTTAGATATTTCCCTTTTTTTTAGCTTGTGGTCTGGGTTGATCCTCTGGATGGTACCAAGGAATATACTGAAGGTTGGTATCTCTTTGGTATTTTTCCTATAGCAACGGGTCTAGTATACGATATTTAGTTAGAAACACTTAATATTTTATCTGCTGCATAACAACCCAGTATCATATTTTATGTTTATGCCCTAAAGCTGTATTTGTGCTTATCCTCGCTGTTATTGTATATCAGCGATTGTCAAGACAGGGAGAGAGAGAAAATTAAGTCCCTTCAAATACCACCCCCCCGACCCTCTACCAGTGCCATGATTCTAATGTCCCCCAGGTGGGAATAACTAACACGAAGCCAGGGTTACTAGAGGGACTATGCTGAACCCCCAGCGCTATTAGAGCATAAAACAAGGAAGAGCCCAGCTATGCTTTGCAGCCACCTCCCTCCCCTCTCTCCCAGCCACCCCCTCCCCTGCCACCAAATACCTCCCCCGCCCCCCACGGGCCCCCCACCATCTATGAGCTGCTTTTTCACTCACAGCTTCACCTTTAAAGATGCATTTGGGAACACGGTACAATATTTCTTCTTTCTGAAGTTGTCTGAGATGAAAAAATTAGAAAGCAGCACATTAAAATAAAATTGGCAGCGTTAAAGTAAAAAGACTGGGCTCAGAGCCAGAGTTTTAGGTTTTAGGAGCAGAGCATATATAAGCTTAGAGTTTTATTTTTGAAAACAAGATCTATATAAGTTTTCTTATATTGGTTCTCAGCTTCATGACTTAAAAAAAAAAGATTTCTCATAATCGTTAGAAAAAACTCTCTGTCCTTGGGTGAGACATATCTATACTGAGTCAGCCACACAGTATGTGTGCACGTGTATGTATACATGTGTGTGCAGTAAAATGTCACTATAATCCATTGAGAAATAGGGAAGCTCTAGACAGCTTAGTGTGTATAAGAACACTCAGATAGATTGTTTAGATCTTGACACCACCTTCAGAGATTTTGATTCACTGCCTCTGGTAAGGACCCAGAGAACCAATATTAAAAATTATGCCAGTTAAGGGGCCCCTGGCTGGCTCAGTTGGTAGAGCATGCAACTCTCGATCTCAGGGTCATGAGTTTGAGCCCCATTATGGGTGTGGAGCCTACTTTAAAAAAAAATTATGCCAGTTAGTTCTGATGTTGCTTGGTAATCTGCAGACTCCACTTTGAGAACCCTTACCTTTGAGACTTAAAATGCAGGTCTAGACAGTAATCCTGGAGTAGAGAGTGATCCAGCAGGCAGGAGTGGCATGGATGGTGGCAGAGGGGCACAAGAATCTAACAATAATGGCTGCAGAGTTATGGCAGGTTTATTCACTTGATATACAAACTGTACTAATGGGGCTGTGTCTGTTGACTTGGTTAAGTGGCCAAAGAAGTAGAAGCCTACTTCTGTCTCTGGCCAGCTATCTCTTATAATTTGTGCATTTTGCCACAAGTACGATTGACTGTGGAAGAATCATTACAGATTTCTTACCTTTATTCCAAAAATAACTTGGAGCAATTGATGTGCCAATGATAAGTCATAATATGAGAAAGTTATGTAATTGATCTTGATACTCATTTCTTCTTCACAGGTCTTCTTGACAATGTGACAGTCCTTATTGGAATTGCTTATGAAGGAAAAGCCATAGCAGGAGTTATTAACCAGCCATATTACAACTACCAGGTATTACTATAAATGATACAAAAATACTTGATTGGATACATAAGTAGAGCGTTCTGTGATTCCTGATGTTATCTAACCCAGTTGTTTCTAGCTTTTTTGCCCATACAGTTTTTGGGGCGGTCTACAAAAGACAGCTTCCCAGATCATACCCCAGACCTGTTGAATCAGAACCTCTCAGGGCATTGGTATTTCTCTCAGGAATTTATATGCATGTATCTGTGTGTAGGCAAACACACCGTATGTATTACATATATGTATGTATTTTATGTATGCCTTCAAATGTAGAAGTTTGGGAATTACTGACATGGTTCTTGATTAGCTTGGTCATTGAGACACCTGATTTACAGGTGGTTCTTGAAGCATATTGAAGAAATGAACTATTTCAACCAAGGAAAGATGCTAGTCATGTTGTTTTCCAGGTAATACTGCATAGCGCCTAAATCACAGTCAGCATTGATAACAGAACTAGATACGCTCTTGCGCTCATTTCTCTTACTTTGTCTCTCTAATCTGCTTTTTCTACTCCAAAGAAACTGTCTTCCTTAGAAGCAAGAGACTAATGTAATTCCAAAGCAGAAATATACCATGAAATCTCATTTAATGTTAAAGGAAATTGTTGCAGTAAAATATTTGAGGTATTTACATTAGTGTGATCTTGATAGAACTTTGGAGAAGCAAAGTAACCAGAGTGGGGGCTATTACTACTGAATTTCAAATTTGAGTTAAGAGAGGATTAATCTCTGCTTCTAAGATAAATTTGTTTTTCATGTGTACGATTATAACTTTTTTATTTATAATCCTGTGCTTCTTAAATTTATTTAGCAAAAATAGTGGATTATTGGGAAAGTCTCCCGTATTGAATTGCTTAAGTGTCATGAATTCTTTTAATATGACTTTAACGTTTATACAGCATTATAGGAAGACACAAGTTTGTGGTTTTTGTGTAGACTTTCACGTAAATTAATGCTATTACTTAAAAGAGAGGCATATAGTTCATAGATAATGTTATAATGCATGCTACTTTTCATCAGAAGAAGATCACAGTGCTAAGGGGTTTATTTAATACTTTCCATCACTTCTTTCTGAGATTAGAAACATTGTATTCGTTTTTCACAGAACAATGAAAAGCAGAAGTTAAGGGAACACAGGAATGAAGCACAGGTGAGAAAAATAGCTAGGGTTTTGGCCCCACTAGTAGGTAGAAAAGAGGCAGGTGACTTGTGGTACCCCAGGTGGCCATTGTCCATCCCATGTCCCAATTCACTTCCTACTGTTCTGCTTCTCCTATTGCTGCCTTTTCCTTTACCACAGTTCCTCTGCACTCTCTTGTTCCTCTTGTCCTCCATCCACTCTTGCTTATGCCTTAAAATTTGTTGCAACAAGTGAAAAAGTTGCTTGGTTCTGTTGATGGTATTCAGGGCTAGAGATTCAATTTTTAGTAACCATCGGTATGATAATAATAGCTAAATTCATCATGAGCTTACTGCGTGCCGCCAGACTCAAGGGGTTCACATGCATTATCTCATTTAGTACACACCACAGTCCTTTAAGGAAACTTTGTCCCTGTTTTAAAGAAGAGGAAACTGAGGCAAGTAACTTGCCCGCAGACCTCGCAGTTGTCATTGAAACCCAGGTCCAGGGGCGCCTGGGTGGCTCAGTGGGTTAAGTATCTGACTCTTGATTTCAGCTCGGGTCATGATCTCAGGGTCATGAGATTGAGCCCCAAGTCGGACTCCACAGTCAGTGCGGAGTCCACTTGGGATTCTCTCTCTCCTCCCTCTGCCACTCCCCCATGCTTGCTCGCTTTCTGTCTCTCTAAATAAATGAATAAAGAAAAATCTTAAAAAAAAAAAAAAAAGAAGAAGAAGAAGAAAGAAAGAAGGAAACCCAGGTCCAGACCCTTAGCAAATAATCTATAGTGCTTTCTTGAGCCAGATAAAAGACTTCTAACAATTCAAACTTTAGTATTCTAACCCATGCTGAAGCTGGTGGGGACTTAAAAGAAACAGCTTAGTGCAAAGAGACCTAATCTGTCTTTATGTTGGAGATAGCTTCTTAACCACTATGCATCATAATTAAGCATTATGAAGTAAGATGACGATGTTAGCCTTTATCATCCCCCAGAAAGTTGGTGTGGGGCTCTGAAGGAGAGAGACAGAGAGACGAGGAGCACAGCGGAAGGCTGGCTGGCAGCCTTTTGGGGTTGCATTTACCTCCCCATGGTGCCAGATCCCCTGGTCACATCCTCTTTGCCACCACACTCACTTACAGAGGGAATATGACATCTTAGGAACCAGAATACCCATGTCCACTCTCTAGCATGCTTTCCTTTCTTTTTCAGAATAACTGGAGAGCTGAATTAATAAAATCACTCAGCTGAAGACAAGCATTCAAAAGGATGAAAAGAATCCTTTAAATAGTGGCCAAATGACGTAGTACTTCATCTCCCCATCACAGCTCCTATGTCCCCTGTACTCACTCCCTCACCCCAAGAGAGGGAAAACACTGGAGTGTCATTTCAGGAAGAGACGTGCCCCATTTGAGACCAAAGCCAGAGTTTGTACATTTCTACAACTCGAGACAATGAAAATATTTATAGTACAAAAATTCCATACATGGCAGCTCGCATTGTTTTTATTAAATGGATTGTAACTTTCTTTTTGGAAAAAAGTATCTAACTACAACTGAAAATCATATAGGCATGTATTCATCTTATCTTTTACATAGGTGAAAATACACTAACACATGCCAAAGTAAAAAAAAAAAAAAAAAAAAAAAGATTCCTTGAAAGCATGACCTGTATCTCAGCAATTAAGCGCAAGCCCAGTGGGCACTGGAGCCCATCTGTACTTCTCAGGTTCTAAGACTCCTGTAGTGTAGACTTGATGGTGAACACAGGAAGCACGTGAACATATGTTGAGCGCCCAGTGCTTATTCTTTGGTTCCTCTGTTGACCCATTTGCAGGGTGAGCTTTGAGCAGACAGCCTTTAGCTGGCTGCCTCTTCAAGGATTGCCTCACCTCTAAAGAGCTGCATGGCCCTGTGATGTGCCCTTTCTCAAGGCAGTCCATTTCCAGTGACTGATTATTGCATGAGTATAAGTGCCTGGTATTTCCTTCCGATTTTTATAACCCTTAAGGGCCATTCGAGCTTCAGAGCTCCCCACAGGGCCGACTGAGACTGTCGTTGGATCTGCCTGACAGCTCCATGTCTCCTTCTGCCCACTTGTGCTTCCTTCTCTCCCTTCCACAGGAGTTAATCCCAGGCGTACTCCATAATAAACACACTGTCTATCCCAGAGCCTGCTTCCCAGGAAATCCAACCTGCAACATATGTGTATTTCACTGTAACAACAGCCAGGGTACTGTTAGTGGGCAAATAAGATGATGTGTTTGAAAGCATTTTATTTTTTTAAAGATTTTATTTATTTATTTATTTTCGAGAGAGAGAGAGAGAGAGCGAGAGTGCATGTGCACAAGCGGGAAGGAGAGGCTGTGGGAGAAGCAGACTCCCCACTGAGCGGGGAGCTCAATGTAGGACTCGATCTAGGACCCTGGGATCATGACCTGAGCTGTAGGCAGTTGCTTAACCCACTGAGCTACCCAGGCACCCCTGTTTGGAAGCATTTTAATAAGGAAAATGGGGCAGTATAGTTTAGTGATGAAGAATACTGGCTTGGAATACAGATGAGCCTGAGTTTGGTTATGACCTTCCTGGAGTCCTTGGGCAGGTTACTTCAATGATTCCAAATCTCATTATTCTTATCTGGAAAACAAGGATGATAATAATACCTACTTTGTGGAGTTTTTTAGGGATTAAATGAGATAATACATGTAAGGCGTTTAGTATAGTGCCTGGTACTTGCTTAGTATTCAGTAAAATATATGTCTGTATGTCTACAATGTATGTTTACTATATTAACGTAATGGTGTTTCGATGACTCTGTTAATCATTTTATGCATCAGGTTATGTTTTTCTGCATGAAGTATATAGTTTTAACAGTACGTTTGAAAATTCTTTGAGCTCTGCAAAGGAAAATACAGATGCTAAGATTGCATTGTCATTGCCCCTTTACCACCACAATTGTCAGTATAATCTTAAACCCTGACCCCATTAGCTATGGCTACTCTTGAGTATCAGCCTATTCAGTTGCCCTGTCTCTGTAGGGCAAAATACGTAATTGTCATTACCTATTCCCATAGTAACAAGATCCTTGTTCCTTGGATAATGAAAAGTAGTAATCAATACTTGGTGTTTCATTTCCTGGGGACTTCAGTACCTTTTGCAAACAGCTATTTTCAAATACAATAATGAGATCACTGGCTGATTCAGAGAGACATGGGGATAAGTATATGATGTTTCCTTTCCTGAGGACTTGAAGGAATAACTGTAAGTTCCCTTCAGTAGCTCTCAAACCCAGTTATTAACCAAAACAACAAGAGAATACTCAGTTGATTATCTCAGGAAAATCTCATGGTGGATGATATTGTTCTTGTTCTTTATTAGATTACATTGTCATATTTTTATTTAAAAAAAAAAAATCGTGATGCAAACCTAAAGCGATATTCTATGTATGGCTGACACTTTTCTCCAGATGATTACAAACATTGCTGTTGTTTCATTCATAGGCAGGACCAGATGCCGTGTTGGGGAGGACAATTTGGGGAGTTTTAGGTTTAGGTGCCTTTGGGTTTCAGCTCAAAGAGGCACCTGCTGGGAAACACATCATCACAACGACCCGCTCCCATAACAACAAGTTGGTGACTGACTGTGTCACTGCCATGAACCCCGATGACGTGCTGCGCGTGGGAGGAGCAGGAAATAAGGTATGAACGCGTCTGTCATTCCGCTAAAATGCAATTGAATTATGGAAAGAAATCCCGGGCATTTCCCGAAATGTGAAATAAGAGCTGGGAGAAGGAATTAGAGGTTGTAATTGACCATTAAAAGGACATTTCAGCCACATTTGAATTTTTTAAAAACGTTATTGTTTGAGTCTTTTTATCTAAGAGAGTTCTGTGCTAATAGAAGTCATTAGGAAGAGATCTTGTGCCTCTTGCCAGCCCTTGTATTCTTGAGGACCCTCTTGGTTACTTCCTAGACCTTTCTTCTGCAGACCCAAAAGATGGGCCTGCCTCCCCTTCCTTCCCCCATTCTTTCACCTAGGCTTCCATCCTCCCGTGAAAATTGTGAAACAGAACACAACTGGGTCTGCATTCCTCGCCCTGATCTCTTCTCATCTGATTACCGCCTGGATATCATCATGATGACATACTTCAGATATCTCAAATTCAGCATGCTCAGTTGGATCTCTTCCTTTTTTCTCCTGCCCCTACATGCATTCCTCCTATTTCCTGTCTGCTTAATGGCACCACCATTTGCCTAATTGCTCCAGCCAGACTCCTGAAAGTCACTCTAGACTCCTTCCTTCCTCATATCCTATCTGTATCTTCTTAATTCCTCCCTAATGTCTCCTCTGTCCATCTCAGCTGCCTCCACCCCAGTTGAAACCTAACATCATCCCTCACCCAGACTTTCCAGTAGCTTCCAAGTGGTCTGTCTGTTCAGTCCTAGTCCTCACAATACCATAAGGCAGATACAAGTGCAAAACTTACTGTATATCACTTCCTTGCCCCAAATTCTTGGATAACTCCCTGCACAACAATTTAAAATCCAAGCCTGTGAGAATGGAATGTAAATTCCCCTATATTTTGGCCCTTGAACACACCCCTGCCTTATCTCATGCCATCCCCCAACTCAGACCCTGGTGATACCAGACTGGCTGTAGTTCCCGATGCATGTGCATTTCACACTTGTGTATCTGGCACGGGGAAGGCAAATAGTAAATACTTACTGAACTGAGTGGAATTCATTTTTCTTCACCTACCCTTTGGAAGCAATAATCAACTATTTTTAGATTTTGCAAAAGCATTTACTGGTAATAGGATGAAAATGGGAGTTTAAAAATAATAGTATTTTGGGAAAAAATTCCAAAATATTTCAAAGTAAAAATGTATTCTTGGTATTCACTAAATACAGTGACAGGTGTGATTTCTCTTTGCCCTTACTTTTATAACCACAAAAATCCAATTAGGTCTTTTATTCCCAAGGGGCACCATTCTCCTTAGGAACAAAGTCCCCACCCTGCACATCTCCCAGCTCTTCTCCCATAAAAAGACCTCGTTGGGCAGTTATTAACTTTTTTATGTCAAGGACTTCTTTAAGAGTCTAATGAAGGTTATGGCCCTTCTTCCCTTAAGAAAATAGATGCAAAATCATTCTTGGCACATAATAAGACTTTACACATATTTGTTAAAGGAAAGAAACCCTTTTACATAGAGGTCTACAGCAAGGTTTAATCGTTTGATGGTGTTCTTGAAGAGTACTAAGAAGAGTAATTGGTTACATTGCATTCACTGAGATTTCCCTGCTCCTTTCAGTCTGCTCTCTTCATCTGAATATTTGAAGTCTGAATTTTACAGTACTAATTATTTTATGGTATAACCCAAAAAGAAGTAAATAACTCATGAAAGCCTGATAGCAGGTTACTCTTTAGAGTCATGTAGATTCTATCAGTGCCCTCAGTTTTGTTTGAGAATTATAGGAGTTATTAAGATGACAATTTAGAAATTCATATTTTGGTAGTAGAAATGGTAATATGTAGCAGGACTCCAAAGACTTGAGAAACTACTTGTTAGCCTAGTCAGCATTGCATATGTGTTAGGACTTACTGCAGTTTATACATGAGTGCACTACTTGATGTTCCTTTATCCTTTAATCTACAGGATTAAAAACCTTCAATTTTTCTATGATATACGGTATATTGTTTCTACAGAAAATAAAAAAACCCAACACAATAAAAAGAAAACTTTATTTATCTAAGTAGAGCAATGAAGACTGTTCCGATCTCTTCCTTGTAGCTTATATAACCACTCCCTCCCCCACCCCAGGTCACTATATGATTCTATATTCTATTGTATTCTGTATATTTCTCCATAAAACTCATGTTCCTTTCAACCTGCTAAAAGCTTTCACCTAAGTTGAGTCTGACAGAGGAATGGATGAAATACACTTGGTAGAAACAAGCGATTTCTCTTATTCTTTAATCATTTCATGGCTGGGGGATAATTATTATCTCCAACCCTACAGATTATTCAGCTGATTGAAGGCAAAGCCTCTGCGTATGTATTTGCGAGTCCTGGATGTAAGAAGTGGGATACTTGTGCTCCAGAAGTCATTTTACATGCTGTAGGAGGTCAGTCCCTTTTATTTTGGGAAATTACAGGTGTTACAGCTTTTATAGTATGCTACAGCAGAATCTTGCCGTATATTACTTTACCTAGATTCTGAGGATATAAAAGCTTGGAGGAATCCTAGAGATTAGCCAGTCCAACCCCTGTATTTCAGAAGTGAGGATGTCGATTTTTCAGCAAATTCATTTTCTTTAATTATTGTTTATCTTTTGGACTTCAATCTACATATAGGTGATTTAATTAAGCCCTTACTGATTTGTGGATTTAATGCCTCTAGGGTTTCTTTTTTCTTGAAAAGTAAAATGGTCATCACCATTATCTTCACCTCACTCAGTTTCATTTAAGCCAATACTGGTAAATGTTTCAGTACTAGTGCTTAAGATCATGGAGTTAGAATTTTTTTTTAATCTGACTGAAATATATTACGAATATATGCATAGTAAGATGATTTTCAATTTCCATTAGACATCAGTTTACTTCTACTCTTAAACAAAACAGTTGATTTTTGTTCTATCCTTTCTCCTAATATATTATCCATATCATATCTCATCAGCATATTACATGACAAGGAAGTTAAATTCATCACAATCCCATCTCATTAGGATGCTAAATGAAACTGTTGTAACACAATTAAATTTGATGAGCATACTTCATTTAAACCTTATTAAAGTGTTAATATTTGGTGGTAGAATGAAGTAAACACTTTTGAAAATGGGAATAGTAGTGATGGAGTAGAACCAGCAGAAAAAGTAATCACCTCAGGAAAAGAGAAATTAACTGATACCGAGAAATATGAATTAAAAATGCTAAATGAAATTAATTTTAATCAGGGAGAAAAATAATTTTTTATCTTTCGGTTAGACAAAATTGTTCTATAGTTTTAAATTTAAGTGAATTAAAACTTAAGCCTTTAGTCACTCGTTATTTTTCCTATCTTATCCAGAATTAATTGGTATTATCACATAGGGAAGTAAGAGGCACTTAAAAATAACTACAGATGTAACGATCTGGCCAGCCACTAATGTTGTATTGATGTTTCTTCTGTAGGCAAGTTAACTGATATCCATGGAAATGCCCTTCAGTATAACAAGGAGGTGAAGCACATGAACTCCGCAGGCGTCCTCGCCACACTGCGCAATTATGACTACTATGCAAGTCGAGTTCCAGAATCTGTGAAAAATGCACTTGTTCCTTAAAGGAAAACCTCATTTACTTAACTAGGAGAAGGACACTTGATTCTCAGAATAATATACTTTAAAACGAGTTGGTTGAAATTATTAGAGTTCCACTTTTACTTAATTCATCGTTGATCAGTGATTTATATTTATTTAGCAGTAAAAAAGGAAATTAAAGAATTTCTTGATTAATTAACCACCCAGGGCAACTGTGAGATCAGAAGGATTTATAAAGTAAGTGTGTTACAGTTCTTTTCCTCCTTGTGAAAGGAAGGTTTAGTTTCAACTCGCTATTCTAGTCGATTGTTTAATCAACATTCCTGTTATTGTGAATAAGATTTCTTTAGGGCACAGAATCACAAGTTGTTACCTGAATCTCATTCTTGTTTTTCACAATAATTTTAAGTTTTCCTTACTCCAGTTATGAATATACTGAAATGTCATGTATGTTGATGAAACAAATTTATGGAAAAAGCTTCTTTGTAATAAATTATTTAATTCTAGCTCTTTATGTTCTTTACCACCTTTTAGAATTTTTAAGTAGTATTTGAAAATGACATAGTCTCTACTGTGGACATTACTTTATTCTTATGGTGCCATTGTCATGCCTAACTGTGGCAAGTTAGGTAATTACCTTAGTTCTTTCCAAGGGGAGATTATAACATAAGCTATCAAAATTATTCTGACATTCTGCCTAGATTTTTCTTTTTTAGGTCTCCTTCCAGTGCTTTTAAATAAATGTCTCTGTTACTGGATTAGGCAAGTCATCTAAATTAATGGTTCTTAGACCCAACTATGAATCAGAATCACCCAGGAGGCTTTTCAGAAATACAGAGTCATAGGCTCATCCCAGCAATTTTGATTCTGTATATTTTTAGAAGGCTACTCCAGGGAGTTTGATAATTGTTGAAGTTTAGATAATATCTTCGAAACATCCATAACCTAGCCTGAACAGATCTTTGTGGCTTTGACGCCTTCGATGACTCCTGTCTCTTGTGACTCTCTTCTCAGTGATTTTCTTCTTCCCTCTTCTAGCCACTCCTCCTTGGTCTCCTTTCTTGGTTTCTCTTTGTTTCCCTTCCCTTAAATGTCAACATTCACCAAGATTCTCTACTTTCTCAATAGATGATCTAATCCACACATATGGCTTCATTTGGGCTGTTTGCCCTTAATTCCAAAATCTTTATCTCAAAACTCATGGGGAACCTGGCTGGCCCAATCAGTAAAGTGTGTGACCCTTCATCTAGGAGTTATGAGTTCAAGCCCCACCTTGGGTATAGAGCTTACTTTAAACAAAACAAAACAAAAAACTTCTCAAATTCGAGGTTATGCCCAAGAACCTGCTTTGACATCTCACAGGTGTCTGTGAATTACTGTATCTCCAAAGCTCTTCATTCTTTCCCATCCCTCCGTAAATTATTTTACAAATCCTCAAGGTGATCCTAATAACTGGCCAAATTTGGAAATCACTTCCTAAATCCATTTACTCTCCTCTAAGAACACAATTCCCTATCTATAAAGAGGAGACTAAACCTAATTTAAAAAAACTCCAAGTCCAATGTGAGAATAACTTTGAAGGATTTCCTACAGGTTCCTATTTAAAAGTGAGTTATCCAAGAGGCATATTTGCAAGTCAACATTCTCTCTTCATTCACATTGCCTATACATTAATTTACACCCTCATACTCCTTTATTTCTTCCACAGGTCACTGTCATGCCTTCCTGACTAATCTGCCTGCCTGCCCTGTACTTCCTCTCCATTCCACTTACCATATCCTCCAGGGTGATTTTTCACAAAATCAAATCTGGTAGTGCCACTCTCTTAAAATCTTTTAGGGCTTCCTGTTGCCTTCAGGATGATATACAAGTTTCTTGTCACAGCATGTGAACCTCTGGTGTCATGGCTTCTTCCTTCTCCAGCATCAACTCTGATCACTAACTTATATCCAGCCAGCCATGCTCAACCATTTAAAGTTCCCCCCCAAATACCATGCTTTCTCTCGCCATGGCTTCCATTCATTCATTCGACAAATAATGTTTTGAACACGTCCTGTATGTTAGTCACTGCTCTAGATACTAAACATTTAGCGGTGCACGTAACACTGTAAGTCTGTTCTTCTGTTGAGCTCATATGCTTGTGAAGCAAATCAGATAAGGAACGAGTAAATGAAATTATTTAGCTTGTGGTAAAGCTGCAGAGGGAATCAATTAGGAAGATTAGCTAGAAAACAACAGGGGCGGAATAGGGGGGCTGGAGGAGGATCTCCTTTATTTTATTTTATTTTTTAAAGATTTTATTAGAGAGAGACAGAGAGCACTAGTGGGGTGGGAGGTGAGCACAAGGGGGGGAAGGGCAGAGGGAGATGGAGAAGCAGGCTCCCTACTGAGCAGGGAGCCTGATCTGGGGGCTTGATCCCAGGATCCCGGGATCATGACCCAAGCTGAAGGCAGACACTTAAGGGACTGAGCTGCCCGGGTGCCCAGAGAACCTCCTTTATATAAAGTGGGTATCTTCTATGAGAAGGTGATGTATGCACTGAAAACTGGATGAAAAGACCTCAGTCACATCAAAAGCAAAAGGTACAGGGTTTTTTTTTTGGAGTTGATCGTTTAAAATTGTCTTAATGATTGGACAACTCTGAATATACTCAAAAACCGTTGAATTGCACACTTTAAATTGGTGAATTGTATGGTATGTGAACTATATTTTAATGAAGCTGTTAGAAAAAAATTAAATAGCTCCATGTGGCTAGTTCCCATCATAATACATAGCACAGCTCCATATCCGCTTCCTGGTTTAGTCCAACAATTTTAACAACCACTCGACTCCAGCGAGACATTTCAACTAAGCCTCAGAATTATAATATGCACACGCTATGGGATATTTTCATTTAGATATATTATAAGCATCTCAAAAAATCAGTCTGGGGCCAAATACTTTGCCAAACCTGTTTTCCTTCCTGTCTTCCCTTCTTAGATGATGACATAACCGTCCACCCAGTCATCCACCCTGAAGTCTGGTGATAAACCTAGATACACCTGCTTCCCTGCCACTAATCCCTCCCCAGTATCTCATCCAGTCACTATTGCGTCTACCTCTTAAACATATCTAGAACTTGCACTCTGTTCTCAATTCTGATTTTCACTGCCTAAGTTTAGGCCTTCATCTTTTATCTTCTCTCATATAGACTGTTGTAATCACATCTTAACTGGTCTCTCTACCACCATTTTTGCACACCCCAATCCATCTGCCATATTGTCATTGCAGTGGTCCTTGTAAAATGCAATCCTAATCATCTTTCTCAGTGTCATTTAAAACTCTTCACTGATTTCCTATCACAGGATAAAATCTGGCTCCTCAGAACTCTTTATAATTTAGTGTCTGCCTACTGTCTAGCCTTGTAATCTCTCATTACAGAATAGTTTACATTGTGACAGTAATGAACTGGCCAGTTTTCTAAATACGCACAGCTTTATGACTCCAGGCTTTAGCTCATGTTCTTCCTTTGAGCTCTTTTTTCCATCCTCTAGATATGCCATCTGTTATTGGGAACTTTCCTTTACTATTTTTCCTCCCTCCCCAATTCACCATGGATAATCATTTTCCATCCTCTGAGGTATCTTTGTACTTTGTGCAAACTTTCATTTATTCATTTGCCTTTTGTTTCGTTGATTTTTTCTTGTGCTAAGCAGAAAACGTTTTTATTTTGATGTAGTCCCAATAGTTTATTTTTGCTTTTATTTCCTTTGCTTTAGGAGACATATCTAGAAAAATGTTGTTACGGCTAATGTTAGAGAAATTATTGCCTGTGTTCTCACTAGGATTTTTGTGGTTTCAGGTCTTATATTTAGGTTTAATCCATTTTGGGTTTATTTTTGTATATGGTGTGAGAAAGGGATCCAATTTCATTCTTTTATATGTAGCTGTCCAGTTTTCCCACCATTTATTAAAAGGACTTGTATATTCTTGTATACACAAGAATTGCATATTCTTGCCTTCTTTCTTGTAGATTGATTGACTTTATAAGTATGGTTTTATTTCTGAGCTCTCTATCTTGGAATTGTTTACGATCTTAATAGGAGTCAACAGTTTGATGTGACTATAAAGAGTTAATGTGGTATCCATTAATAGCATTGTGATGGGCAAAATAAAAGAGACAGTGCTTCTGCCTGCATTCTGCCCTGATCACACCACACCCAGAACATTTTGTTCAGTTTTGATCACATTTTAAAAGGCACCTTGAGTAACTGGAGCGTGTTTGGAAGAGAGCAGCTGGGATCGATTAAAACTATCATTTGAAGGATTATTGAAACGACTGGAGAGATCTGGCGTAGAGAACAAAGACAAGGGAGATATCTTGACAGCCTTCAACGTATGAAAAGTTGTCATGTGGAGGATCCTAGAGCTGTTCTGCAGACCCTCTGAGGATTCATGTGTATCTAATAGTGATAGGTGTTTAGAAACAGAGGGGGCTGTCTTGGGTGGTATTAAGTTCCTCATCACTGAAGGTGTTCAAAAAAACCAGGTTATTTGGTTACTCATTTTTTAAAGATTTATTTATTTTAGAGGTGGGGAGGAGAGAGAGCAAGAAAATCTCAAGCAGACTCCCCATCAAGTGCGGAGCCTGACACAGGGCTCGATCCCATGACCCTGAGATCATGACCTGAGCCGAAATCAAGAGTCAGATGCTTAACTGACTGAGCCACCCAGGCGCCCCTTGTTTGTTGAATAAATTATTTCAGTATTCTTCGTGCATTCCCTAGTGCGTCATATTGTAAAAGACACTCAATATGAAAAGGATTTTGAAAAGAGACCCAAGGATTTCTCAGCAAATAAACAGCTATATATTCCTATATATCATATAGGATTCAATCACTCCATAATATTTAGTGACTGTACATTTTTGATGTGCAGGAAACTCTGTTGGACCCTTGTGAAACTTAGTAACACCAAAAAATCTTAAAAGGCATATTGACCAAGAGGAGTATGTTTGGGAGAGGGCAGCTATCAGTATAATCTATCTTAGTATTAGCACTGCATAAACACATTGCTTACTACCTACATGGAAGCTGTGACCAAATCTGAAAGAATTACATGAGGTACAAGTTGATGAAGTGGAAGGGCCCACAACCAGGGAGGACTGTGGCTTTCACTTTGAGTTCCTAATAGTCATAAAATAATGCTGAGCATGATAATATAAGTTTTCACATCTTAATGGCGTCATACAGCCCTTTATAAATCTCTTTCTCCTAGTCCCTCTAACCACTACCTCATTTAACTTTATTAAAGTGTTTCCACACATTTAGAAAAAGTATCCCTTGGCCATTTATGATACTATGACCAGGAAAAATAAAAGGCTCTTTCATCGTTTTGTGTTTGAATGAAATTATGAACCTCTAATCATAAATAAAGCTGATATGTAATAAAATGGCCAGAACACAGGAACTGAAATGGCAGCAGCATAAGGAGCTCTCTGCCAAGTGATTTTAAAAGGATAAATTTAAAACAGGAAAAGTAAAAGATCCAAAACTACTCTGATTTCAAGTAGAACATTTTGTCTAATTTACTAGTGGAGCTAGACCATCAATGGAGAATATGAGGTTAGACAGGTTATGGGACCATCTTAACAAGGCTAAACAGGTAACAGTTCCATTTCTCACTATTGTGTTTATACGTTTAAAAGCCATTAATCTATAAATATATGTCTGAAAAGATAGAGATAAGAAATGGAAGATTAGCAAAAATTAAAAGCTTAAAGATAGCAAAAGGGATATGTGAAGGCATATTCAGGTCTGAGATTTGAAGAAGTTGGTCATATGAAAATCTGGGGGAAATAATTTCAGGCAAAAGGAAAGTGGCGCAAACAGATAAAAGATGTGCTAGTATTCTTTTTTAATTTGAGTAAGTCATTGGCTTACTGATGTTTTATAAAATAAAGGAAAATAAATACATAAGGGTCCCAGATATCATCTGAATTCAAAGAAATAGAGGAGTCTGGATTAATAAGTTTGAAGAGCAGTTGTAATTTGGTTTAATTACTATAAAACAGTTCACAAACAATATTTCAACTTCAGAAGATGCAGTATTGAAATATCCCTTTGTCCAATCTTGAAGCTGCATGTTTTGTCCAAAGGGATTATTTATTTATTTATTTATTTATAGAGAGAGTGTAGGTTTATGTGTGTGGAGAGAGAAATAGGCGGGCATGCTATTTCGACTATTAAATTCTTGGTTATAATTGGTATTAGAAAGGAAAACAAATCAAATTTATTTCTAGCAATCAATTTACTGGAAAAACTGTTAGCTTTTACCAAAAGTAGTGACTGGCTGATAGCATCTAGGGAGAAGAGGCTCCGCCGAAGAAAAAGGTGCTGTTGGCTTGAATGTGATTGAAGAACTGAAGGGTGATCACAATGGAAATTTTCATGAATTGGCAATGATGTTGGAAGTTTCCATGCCAGTGTCAGCTGCAGACTCTGGGCCCTGCTCAGTCACCTCCACAAGGGATTTGTGTAGGATTTTAGATGCCTCAGCCCCCTGGCTCTTGGTCATGCCCTATTGACTGAAGGTATCCACTATTCCCATGGCTCCCAGCATGGCCTTGGCATCAGAGCTCTCTTCCACTTTGAACGGAGGGAAGTACAAATCTACATCTCTCTTGCTCATATTCTATGAGTTGCCCAGGTTATCAATTTTTCAGTGGTGAGTTTATCTTTAAGCTTCTGCAGATCACTTACTTCATTTGGCAGCAGCAAAATCCTGCTTAGATCTGCATGATCAATCCTGCTTAGATCAGCACAGTTATGCTTGCCTTTTTATGGTATTCCAGGATCTTGGCTTGTACATCCTTCAGGAAAGCAAAACTAAAGACCTTGCTTTGCTTCATCATCTTCTTAGATTTGCTCATATTTTTGTTCAGCCAAAATTCTCCTTCTTCAGTATGTTCTTTATCAAATTCCTGGTCCCACTGCCCTTTGAAATAGACTGTGTTCATCAGAACCAGTACAACAGAACTGCTAGGAGAGCCATTGGGAAGTAATCCTTGATGTTCTTCATGTTTGGCTTTCCACCCAGGAATTAACACTTCTTACTTTTTTCAGTGTTTACATAATCAACAGATTCCACACTGGCTAGGTTAAGCTTGTTAACATTACCCAAGTGCTGAAGAAACTGATGCATCATTTTTCCATAGAGCCTGTTGGTCGTGATGTTCAGTTCATGTGCATCAGTGGGTTTCTTTAATTCAGTAAGAAACATTTGAAATTGGTAATGCAGACATCCTGACTTTCAACCTGACCTGTTGTAGCCCTTCCTTTTGTGTCTCTGTGACTTCATTAAAGTGTGTCAAATTTCCCTCTTCTTCTAGGACGATGTAATCTCTAGAACCTTAATTTCATTACATATGCAAAAACTTTTCCCAATAGTCACAGTTACGGGACTGAGGGCTAGGACTTGGACATATCTTTTCTTGGGAGACACAATTTAAATCTACTATTTACCCCAGTAAACTGAACTGCCTGGTATTCATGCCTTTGGGCAGTCCCCTCTTTTGTATCTGGGTAGGTCCTGTGGGACTCGCTGGTCACCAGTCAAGTGTCGATAAAGTGATGCTGTGTGATTCCCAAAGCTAGATCCGAAGGAATGTGGAAGCTTCCATCTTGGTCTTTTGGAACCTTCACTCTGACAGTACCCAGACACCCTGTAAGAAGTCTTACTACCTTGTTGGAGGCTTCACATGGAGCAGACCCAGGCAATTATGGACAGGGAGTGGGGTCCAGCTGAGCCTAGGCTTCCAGGCTTCCCACCGCAGGCATCAGGTGAATGAAGGCCTTCTACACCTTCCTCCACCCTAGCTTCCAGTTAAATAACACCAAGGGACCCTACCTAATGCCACGTGGGGCATCTGATGGTGGTGGAGTGAAGAGATTGAGCTGTTTTGTAATTAATCCTTGGCCCCTTAACTCGAATACCAGCCCTTGGAAAACATGCACGCACACACACACCCCCCCCTACACTCACACACAGCCCTACTCGCACACACACCCCACACAGAGAGTGGTGGAAAGAAATCCGATGACCTTGTGAAAGGCACGCTTGCAGAGTCCAGGCAAAGCTAACACAAATTCGGGCACCGGCTTTTAGTAATGCCTTTTATAAAAAAATCCTTCCTTTTTAAGCACTATTTTCGCGTACGAAAATAACTCTTGGAAATATAATCTTCTTTTGAAAAATATGAGGAAACATTAGAAAAGCTCCCTCCTTCCCCAGCGGAACCATGGCTGTCGGTGTGGTGTGCATGCTTCCACGACTTTTCTGTGTTTACAAACACACAGTGCCATCAACAACACACTGCTCTACTAGCGTGTTCTGTTTCGGGCCTCACGTGCACGCCTCTCACACCTTAGAAACGATCTCGTAACTTGTTCTCGCTTTACGAAGTGTCGTAAAGTCTCGTTCGTATCAGAGTCTCCCCCCGCGGCGCGAGTCGCCACGTAGGCCCTCCTGTTCCCAGATGCAGAGGGACGGGATCGAGACGGCGCACGACGATGACGCACCGCGGTGTGCGCGGAGACGGCGGCAGCCACGACGCAGGGGAGGGGCGAAGGCTGCGGCAGCGTCAGGCGTGCGCACACGTTGCAGCTTCTTGCTTTCGGCGGGTTCGGAGAGGTTCTGACGGCCAGGCAGGCGCGCTGACAGGTCGCCGCACACCCGCGGAGATGGCGACGCTCTGTCTGACCGTGAATGCAGGAGATCCTCCGCTGGGTAAGGGGCCGAGGCCGCCGACCTGCGTGGGTTGCATCAGCCGTGGAGGGTGCGGGGCAGGGAAGGTCGCCGCGCCCGGCGTTGCGCAGTGGCGGTCACGGTCTGGGAGATTAGGCCTGCCCTCTCCTCGAAACTGCACGGGGTAAGCCCTGCGCCCCCTCTTCTTGCGTCCCCTGGCATGTGGATCTGCTGAAGACAGTTTTCTCGGGCGTGGAGGGAGGCGTGGTGTGAGCCCAGGCAGGGCGACACATCGCTCAGCTTCGGACCTTTTCTCTGAGAGGGATGATTCTCAGCCAACTCTCCTCTCCCTTTTTGAAATGGCTTTCCCTGGAGACCTAGGGCTCCTGGTAGAAATATCATTTTGAAAGTTAAAATCCCATCATCTTCGCGTCCCCTCTTTTAGCATACCCTCCTTTACCTACATCTCCCTTCCTCTCTCTTCTCAGAAAAGATCTTCAATCCCCTTGACTACCTTATGTTTCGTTGGGTTCAAGGGGGAACAAGGCAGACAGTGTAGTAGCTGAGGTTGCATTACAACCGAGGTTGCATTTATTTTTAATTAATGGTAGCAGGGTAATTGCTGGAACACTCAAGTACACTGCGGACTGATAGAGTTGCTTTACCACACACCCTTGTGGACGTGGTCAACGCCAAAGTAAACGTCGTCGGACCTGTTACCTTTCTAGTACATGTTAAGTTCTATTTAGGTTTGCTTTTTCTGTGTGGCTGTGGTTCTTGTAGAATTACAATAGAATTAGAATTCTATTCTAATTCTGTAGAATTAGAATTTCTGCTTTTTTATTACTTCGGGAAATTACACAAAATAATTTGAGTAGTTTATTAATCTCCTATTTGTTAATGTGTATGCATAATATAGTCTGACAAGTGTTTTTTTTTTTTTTGAGGATTTTATTTTTAGGTAATCTCTGCACCAAATATGGGGCTGGATCTCAGCTGCGCGGTTACCTGCTCTACAGACTAAGCCAGCCAGGTGCCCCCCAAGTACTGTTTTAATGTGGGAGAAGTGCAGACCTTTAGATGCAGTTGATCACACAGGGTTGATAAAATTACTCCTTACCTTGTCATCCTCCGTGGCGTTCTATGTCTTTTGGAATAAAACCCACAATTTAATTTAATTTTTTATTGATTTTTAAAAAGATTTTACTTATTTATTTGCCAGAGAGAGAGAGAGAGAGAGAGCGCGTGCGTGTGCACAAGCAGGGGGAGCGGCAGGTAGAGGGAGAAGCAGGCTCCCGGATGAGCAAGGAGCCAGATGCAGGACTCCATCCCAGGACTCTGGGGTCATGACCTGGGTTGAAGGCAGCCGCTTAACTGACTGAGCCACCCAGGTGTCCCCATTTTACATATTTTAAAAATGCTGATGTTTTAGCATATTGGTTCCAGTAATTATAGGCTAACCTCACACAAATCAATAAACTCTAAAAAAAAAAATGGGTTTGCTCTTCGGGCTGGAAAGTACTAGACAGTGTGGTCTCATGGGTAAGAGGAAAAACATTTGGTTCCTGGAGACCTGAGTCCAATCCTGACTGCCACTTACTAGTTGTGGAACCTTGGCAGGTTGCATGTTTGGCTTCTCCTACAGTTCCTTTGATTAAGAAAGGAAGAATAATATTTTCTATATACGGTTGGTTGCCAGAATTAAATGAGACTGTAGGTAAAATTCCTGACACATTTTAGATACTCCATAGCTATAGTTTTTACTGTTACTTAGCAAATCCCCCTGTTTCGTTAGTTATCACATTCTGACTATTCTGGAAGAGAATTTTAAAGAAATTTATTGTCATTTTGAACTGTGGACCAATTATAGAGTATATGTATGTTTGCTTCTCCCCTCCTTTTTTTGTTTTTTAATTCTTCCCACTGATTAAAGTAATCTCTAAATCAGTAAGATTGGATAAAACATTTAGAAAATGATTGCATTGCTGGAATTTCCCTGTTTGACATGCATTCAGCATGTGAAGTTTATTTTAAAGTTAAAAGAATTTCAAACTTAAAAAGGTACAAGAATAGAACCAAGTACTTTTTCCCACCTATACCACTGGAGAGCATACTGCAGATAATGATGTTTCAACATCAGGAATACACCAACATACAGCTTTCTCAAGCAAGGAAACTCTTTACATGACCTGACAGGACCATCAAAATCAGGAAGTACACATTGATACCATTCTTTCATTTAGTCTATAGACCCTATTCATATTCCAACACTAATTGTTTCAGCAACACTCTCAGTAGTACAAGGATCAAAATCTAGAATCATGCTTTGCATCTAGTTGTCATGTCTCTCCAGTTTCTTTCAATATGGAATGTTTTTTCAGCCTGTCCTAGCTTTGACCTCTCTGAAGACTAAAGACCAATTACTTGAAGAATGTCCCGATCTCAGATTGTTTGATGTTTCCTTGTGGCTATATTCAGCTACACATCTTTGGCAAGAGTAGCACAGAAAAGATTCGTTGTTCTTCATTGTAGCCCACTAACTGGTGAATGAATTTGATTTTTCCTATTACCGATGATCTAACCTTGATTACTTAAGACGGTGTCAGCCAGCTTTATAGGCTGCAAAGTTTTCTCTTTGCATTTGACATGCATTTTGTGGGGAGATGCTTTAGTGTAAACATTCCACTCAAACCTTTGTTTATTGGTTTCAGCATCCACTGATGCTTCCTGCCGAACTTGATTATTATTAAGATGCCAAAAGGTGACCTTCCAATTCTGCTGTTCCTTGTA
Organism: Potos flavus; assembly: GCA_028534135.1. Taxonomy (NCBI): domain Eukaryota; kingdom Metazoa; phylum Chordata; class Mammalia; order Carnivora; family Procyonidae; genus Potos; species Potos flavus. The sequence continues at coordinate 49,082,102 of CM052893.1, read as the reverse complement.
CATGTATTAGTTGACATTTTTCTGTCAGATGATCTTTTTCTTTCCCATTAAAAAAAATTCATAACAAAACATAGTAGGTTATAATCTGTATTATTTACTTTTATTCTTTTAATTTAAAATTTTTATTTTTTAAAGTTAGTTTTATTGAGCTATAATGTGCATTTACTAAACTTCACCAATTTAAAATTGACAAATATGTATAGTAACCACTGCAATAATGATAGAGAATATTTCTCTCATTTCAGAAAGTTCCCTTATGTCCCTTTGCAGTCAGTTCCCTTTCCCCATCTCTGGTCCCTGATAGCCACTGATCTGCTTTCTGTCACTACTGTTCTGTTTTTTTTCTAGAATTTCATATACGTTGAATCGTACCCTATATATTCTTTTGTACCTAGGATAATGCGGGATTCATCTCTCTTGTTGCCCGTAACAGCACGTCATGCTTTTTTATTTGCCATATAGGATTTCATTGTATGGATACACTAAAACTTGTATCATTTATGTTACTGGTTATGTTGCTACTGTTTGCCAATGGGAGCCCCTCCAAGCTGGCCTCTGTGTCCTTCTGGCTTATCTATTTGATTACTTCTTGCTTTCTAGCACAAGATTTTCCAGGTCTGTCTTGTACCTTCCCTGCCACAGCCCTATTTCCAGTGGAGCTTGATATTTAGAAATCAATATCTGGGTGCTAGTGGTTCATGTTAGCCAAACTTAGAGGACAAAAAATTAATGAATCAAATTAGAATATTTAATAGGTGTTGAGAGGCAGATTATAGTGTGTTTTAGAGTTTAACTTCGGGACTGCCTTAGGCCTGCATTCAGTTCCTGAGTGCAACATATTTAGGTAAGGACTTTGGGTTCATTATTTAATATTTTCAAGCCTCAATTTCCTTTTCTGTAAAATGGAGATAAAGATGTCTCCCTCTTAGGATCACTACAAAGATTAAAAATTTTAATGACTGTAAAGCATTTTAGCGCAGTGCCTACCACATAGTAATTACTCAGATGCTATTAACAGTAGTTTTTATTACAAGGCACTGTTCTCATTTCTTGTCTCCTGAGGGAGGAAAAGATGTATTTCGATGCCCTTAACTGGAAGCTGAGCTTGATACTCAAAAGCAGCTGGACTATGCCAGTGAATAGTTTCTGATATATTATTTTCTCAAGACTGGAAGATGATTCTTTCTCTTTATAGACTACTGGGAAAGAAGTTTACTCCTTGTAGGACTCAGTATTGGTTTGTTGAGTCATTCTTACTGCTTTATGATTCAGGTTTTAAATACTACATTGTTAATAAAGAAAAATCTTTCATCTCATTCCACTTAGGAGCTTTGCTGGCTGTAGAACATGTGAAAGACAATGTCAGCATTTCCGTTGAAGAAGGGAAAGAGAATATTCTTCATGTGTCTGAGTAAGTACTTTTATATCTGTTTTCAGTACTGAACAGCATTTTTTTAAATATTCAGAATTCAATGTTCTATGCTTGTTTTATTTGCTCGTTGGTAGATTAACTCTAGAAAGAAGTATGCTTTTCTTCCTCATTCTTAAAAGAAGTAGATCCAGAGACTTACATTTGTCAGCAAGCTGTCTGATCCCACTTATAATCTAGAAGAAACTAGAAACATACGGAAAGATTTTTTTTCTTTTTACTTCTCTGTTTTCGCAGCTTTCTACCATGAGCATATATTGTATGTTCCTGATTAAAGTGAATCATTTGCATCCCAGGGTATATGGAAGATTAAACTTTTTTCCTGGAACCCACTGAGAAGAATAAAAAGAACTGGAAAGGGAGATATTGTTATCCTTAATTTTAGTTTAATGAAACTGAGGAATGGATATAACCTGGTTCAGATTCTTTTAAGAATACTTCACCACATAATAAAATCTGGACCAAATTGAAAGAAATTTTCAAGGGTATTCTCAAGCAGGATATAGATTTGAAATGTGTTTAAAAGGTCCATAATAAACTAACAGAAAGACTTGTATCAGGAAAGGGGAAAAATACATAAAAACACATACTCACACATACTCTTCTACTCCCCATCTCCTCCTTCCTCCCAGTGTAGCTGTATCATAATTTTGGTTAGGTTGCCATTCAGTGTTTACACTATAATGACCCAGTAAGTTTTATTCACTGCTAAGCCACATATTATGATTATTTTTTGTGTACAACTTTTACTTTTCCATGGAATAATTGTTTGCTTTGTTCTCTTTCTTCTGAATCCTCTCTGATTCCTGATCTTTTCTATGTGACTTCAGGGGTTTGTAGGAATATTTTCTTTTGATTCAGCATTCTGAAATTTCACAGTAATATGCTCTGGTGTTGGTCAAATATATATATATATTTTTTTAAGATTTTATTTTTAAGTGATCTATACACCCAGTGTGGGGCTCAAACTCACAACCCCGAGATCTAGAGTCGCATGTTCTACTGACTGAGCCAGGCTGGTGCCCCGTGTGGGTCTATTTTTAATCTGTTCCACTGGGTGCTTGTCTCCTTTCAATGTGAAAACTTGGAAATCCTTCTATTTTGGAAAATTTTAAAAATTTTTTTCTTTGATGATTTTCTCCTCTGTTTTCTGTTCTTCTTATGGATGTTGGGATTAAGTATCACCTTCATTTTTTCATCTATTTTTTCTTTACTTTCTGGAGAGTTCTTCAACTTTACCATCCTAATTTTCTACTGAGTTTTCTATTTTTGCTATTATATTTTTAGTATCTAAGAGCTTGGTTTTTTCTTTTTTGAGTACTACTTTTATAATATCCTGTTCTTGTTTTATGACTGCAATATATTGTTTCATTGCTTAAAGGAATTTATTTGTTTACCTTTTAATTTTCTTTTCCCTAATTTGTCCAAGTTCCGTTTTTCTGTGTGTTTATTTTGGTTACTATCTTTCAGGTTAAAAGCTTTCTTCAAATATTTGGTAACTCCTGATGACCTTCTCAGATTTAAACTGGAATTTAAAGCTGTTTAGAAGTTCTGAACTCAAGGGTAGACTTGTTAGTTCTGAGCATACTTTGGGATGGTCTGATTGAACGGTTCATTTAGGGGGAACTTCTGATGTTAGTATCCTTAGTTATTTCTTCTTAGGCTGATCAGATTATTTAGTGAAGACTTTTAGCCTCCGGTTTGGGAGGTAAAGAGATGATGCCAGAATATTTTGGAAGCTGAGGGTGGGAAGAAGGCTAAGGATCTTAGCATCTAGTATGTGTGTATTCATTCTCCCAGTTACCTGCATAGCCTAGTTCACAGCTATGCCAGATTTCCCCCAGTTGAGAGACCCTTCGTTTTACTCTTCAGAGAATAAGTCTTCAGTGTTTGCCAAGATTGAGTAAGAGGAGTGGTTCAGCTGAGTAGGATAGGGTTTGATGGTGTCTGTTTCCCACCGATTTGTAAATAGACTTTTCTACCACCCCTGCTTATTTTAGCCCCAGTTCACTCTCACTTCCATTGATTCACTAGTCTTTTGTGGATTCTAAAATTTAGGTTGTGTTGGTTTTCAGCTTTGTCCACTACCCACTTAAAATTCACTTTCTTCGGACCTGTTGAATCCATCTGCTGTCTAGCTTCTTAAACTTTATTGTGACTGTTTCTTCTCCTTGTCTCTTTTTTTTTTATGGTGTGTCTTTTTATACTTGATCTTAGCCAACAGGCCGAGAAACGATGGGTATGTGTCTTTTTAAAAAATAATTTTTACAGAACAATTTTGATGGGGTCTGAGCTGTCCTCTTTACTTGGAAGTTGAAAGAACTAGCCTCTTCATGACTGTATATTCTTGACTTCTCTGCTTGGATTTATTTTAAATCACTGTTATTCTTGACATCCCAGTTATATTTTCTTTTCTTTTTTTTTTTTAAAGATTTTATTTATTCATTTCACAGAGAGAGAGAGAGATCACAAGTAGGCAGAGAGGCAGGCAGAGAGAGGGGGAAGCAGGCTCCCCGCCAAGCAGAGAGCCCGATGGGGGGCTCGATCCCAGGACCCTGAGATCATGACCTGAGCCGAAGGCAGAGGCTTCCACCCACTGAGCCACCCAGGCGCCCCTCCAGTTATATTTTCGTATTTCCACCACTGAATAGACAATAGTTAGAAGGACAAAGCATTATAGGTAGTTTACTCTGAACTGAATTGTTGGATTTAGCCAAACATTCAGAACAAATTGGAGTTTGATAGAAACAGTAAAGAATAAATTAGGCAAAATTTTTTTTTTTAAACTGTAGTTGAAAACACATGGTAAATACAAGGTTTATATTTTTATACTTCTTTGTAAGTCTCGTGAGTTCTACTGATTTGCTAGAGCTGTGGTAATATTTTATCTCATGCTTGTATTCTAGAAATGTGGTATTTACAGACATAAATTCCATACTTCGCTACTTGGCTCGAGTTGCAACCTCAACTGGGCTCTATGGCTCTAACTTGCTGGAACATACTGAGGTAAGGAATGAACATTTCCTTGGGTTTGTTTTGATTTATGCTCTGTTCTTTTGAGAACTTCATTTTATTGTTGGCTTATGTACTATTATTCTATGTAAGGATAGTAACGGAATTTAGTGATAGACCCAGTTAAGGAATTCTCATCCTGTTTTTATTTTCAGGAAAAAATCCCCAAAAAACCAAAAAAAACACACCTCATATCTCCTAAGTTTGAACTTTTAATCCCATACCAGCTGTCCTGTTGGGTCCATGAGTGCTGTCTTCTTCTTAGAATCCTAGAATTTCATAGCTGAATGTGACTGTATAGATCATCTCATGCAAATCCCTTAACTTTACAGATGAGGCAGCAGGCCTAGAAAAATTAAGAGGTTTGCCCAGGGTCACACACATAGTTTGGATCCCCTTTTCCTTTCTAGATATATACTCTAATTAATTACAGCAATAGTAGGTTAACTTCCAGTACTGCTGTTTAGATGCTTTTTGTTTGTTTGTATTCAGCTCCAATTCTCCTAAGTTTTATAAAATTCAATATACAAAGAATAGTTTCCTAGGTATTTACTTTTAAATTTTGCAGGTGGATGATGAATCTGTTTGGTTAGGTATCACCTATTGGTTTTAATCAAGTGGGTTATTCCTTCCTGCTGCCAGTTCTCAAATCTTTGTTTTTCTTTTTCTTCTCTTAAGTGCTCCTCTGTACTCCCGGGGCGGGGGGGAGGGGGGAGCACATAAATATAACAATGAAATTTGTTTATTTAAATGCCAATTTAGATCTCAGGCAACCAGAATGAAATCGACATAATGGCAAATTCTGTAAGTTGAGGTAAGATAGGCAGGGTTCTGAGGTCATTTGTTTGTTTAAATCTAAACTCCGAGGTGCATTTCTTTTCGATCTTTTATGTCCACAGATAGATCACTGGTTGGAGTTTAGTGCTACAAAATTGTCTTCATGTAATTTGTTTACTTCTGCAATCAACGAGCTCAATCATTGCCTGTCTCTGAGAACATATTTAGTTGGAAATTCCTTGAGCTTAGCAGATTTATGTGTTTGGGCCACCCTAAAAGGTACCATTTATTCTTCATGAAGAATGCTGTATTTTTATTACTTGTTTTGCTGGATAAGAAGTGTGCGTGTTTCTACATATATACATAGGAATAAGCTCATGCATGTGAGTGTGTGTGTGTGTGTGTGTGTGTGTAGAAAGAGAATCACTTAGGACTTCCTTGCAAAGGAATGACTGCCTTAGCTGTTTTATTCCTATCCAGGCACAGGAATTCCCAATCCTTTGCTGTCCCGAGAGGTTTCCTCTCACTAACGCAGCTCCCTTCTGCTTGTGAGGCTGAGCGTTGGTCCTGCTGAAGAAGCCCTCATCGCATTTATGTCAGCGCTTGTCCTGTCTCAGCCATTCCTTTACTCCAGACATTGTTGTCTCCGATTACTTAGTAGGGGTATATGTGTGTTTGAGGGGGTGATCTGGAGTTGTTCCTTTTGGAGGTCATGGATTCTCCATTCTATGACTAGGTGGCAACAGGGTAAGATTATAGGATTGATGAGAGGAATAAAAAGGACTTGAATTTTCTTAGCTTATTTTCTTTAAAAACAAACAAAAAAAACACCTTAATATGCCAGAAAGTTTTATCATTCTTTAAATCTGTATCATGTGGGGTTTTTCATGTTGTGTTTACTATTTTTGTGGCTAAAACTTTTCTCAAATTCAGTTAAATTTTTATGATAATAACCAACATAAAATGAAGGTTTTTTCTAACTAGATATTTTCATGTATAGGTTTGACATTTTCATCTTTTTTGATTTTTGACTTAATATTCATGAAAGGAAGATAATATATTGAGGATGTAACTGTGATATTACAGAATTAAATTTTCCTTCACTGCTTACTTTTGATACTACATTTGAAGAAATGAGCTACTTCTTGATCTTGGTTTCCTATTTTGTTTTCTAGTTGATCTACTTAAAGCCTTTCCGTAATTATGAAATAGGACATTGGCCTTAGAGTGGGTATGTGGTGGTGGTAAGGGCAGGACTTAGTATTTACTTCAGTGAGTTGAACTGCAAAAATATTTTTAACTTCTGTGAATTCTGTAAAGTGTTTTAAAATATTAGAAAATGTTTCAATGCATACCTAGATTGTAAATTTTTCATTATGGAAGCACATCTTTTTTTAAGTAAGCTTCATGCCCAACATGGGGCTTGAACTCAAGATGCTGGGATTAAGAATTGTGTGCTCTATGGATTGAACCAGCCAGGCACCCCTGTAGAAGCACAACTTTAAGTCATCTCATTTACTTAAATTAACCACAACTAGAGCTTTGCTTTTAAAGTTGTGGATTTATTGAATGGTTTTAAAATTATTTTTCTAGGGGCACCGGGGTGGCTCAGTCAGTTAAGTGGCTGCCTTCAGCTCAGGTCATGATCCCAGGGTTATAGGCCCTGCATTGGGCTCCCTGCTCAGTCGGCAGCCTGCTTCTCCCTCTGCCTCCTGCTCCCCCTGCTTCTGCTCTTTCTCCTCCCTTTCTCTCTCCCTCTCTGTCAAATAAATAAATAAAATGTTTAAAAAAAAAATTGTTTTTGCTAATAGGCAATGCTGCATGGCAGGAACAGTTGAAACAGAACAAAGCTCCAGTGCATGTAAAACGCTGGTTTGGCTTTCTCGAAGCCCAGCAGGCCTTCCAGTCTGTAGGTACCAAGTGGAATGTTTCAGCGACCAAAGCTAAAGTGGTAAGCATTTTTTAATGCTGATATCTTAGTCTGTTTGAGACCAGAGATCTGAAAAGAAAATTATTCTTACTCGTAGTTTATTTTTCTTTTCATAGATGAAAAAGGATCTTCTTGAAAAAATCTGCTGAGTCTGTCTTGGCTTGCCTTTAACTGTTTAACTCCATAAAGCCTTAATCTTTGTAATTATATGTCTAAAATATTATGATCAAGTAGTGTATATCCCTTAGGAAATCCAAAATCAAAGTAACTAAAATATCATTTATAGCTATATGACTTTTTCTTCTTCCCAACTCTCCTGTTTGTTCATTTTTGACGAATGAGTCCTGGGCTTCTGCAGAGCCTTTTGCTCTTCTAGAAGGATCTAGTAGAAAAGATTCTCTTCCTCATCCAGAGCCTCTCTACTTTGATCTGTTTCACATATTAGGCATGTATAGTAAAGTCTCAACTTAAAGGTTTTCCACTGCAGTAAAATTTGAAAACTACTGCCTGCTTGGATAAAGACACCACAGTCCACTCAGTTGTTTTGGCTAAAAATCGTCACTCATCCTTCACCATTTTTCCCATGAAATCAGTCACCAAGTTCTGTTCTTCTCATATCTATTGATATGTTTTCTGTCTCCCCTGTTACTGATTTTTACTGAAGCCTCTTTACCCCTGATTTAATACCATCATGTCATCCAAGATCTCTGTCTTTTCTAGTTCAGCCTCCGCGTTATCCTGGGTATCATTTTAGAAAATACAAATAACTGGTCCTGTTACCCCTGGGATTTCCTTGTTGCCTAAAACTGAAAAGCGCGTGTATGAGGGGCTTCATACCTTGGACCTCATCAACAATTTCAGCTTCCTTGTCCACCCATCCCACATGCATTTTTTAACTTTTTGTGGACATTGCGCTTTGTGTCTTACATGTGCTATTGTTCCTTTTCTTAGAATGAAGGCACTTATATATTCTGCATCTAATGTATTTCCACTTATTTTTTAAGGTCCAGCCTTGGTTCCTATCTCCTTTTAAGCTTTTCCTGATGACCCTAGAAGCTGTTGGTTAACTTTAACTGACTGCTGTAACAGCACTCTGTAAATATGTAATAAATATATAAGTATATCTATCTCTGTTACCAGTGGTTGGTTTTATGTCCTTCACGAGGTTTTGGGTGCTCAAGTGCAAGGACAGTGTTCTAGTCCTCATGTGTCTCATAATCATGCCTGGTACATAGTGGGTACTGAATAAGTATTTGTTGGATGAATGTATTCTTTAACATTTAATGATATAACTGTATTTATTGTTTTTGTTCTGCTTTTCAGATACCTGAGAAAAAACAAGATGTTGGGAAATTTGTTGAGCTTCCAGGTGCTGAGATGGGAAAGGTTACTGTCAGATTTCCTCCAGAGGCTAGTGGGTAAGAAAATGTAACTTGTAATTACAACGGAATATGTTTAGTGGAAAAGCTTTAAGATAGTTAAGTACTTATAGTATTACTAGGTTACTAATATAGAAGAAAATAAGGTTTTAATTGTGGGAATCAAAATTCTAAACATCTTAATATTTATTATTGACAACTAGTATTAATGTATCAAATTTGTAGGTTTAGCTTATTAATCAGACAATGTTGTTATTTTACCCCAGACAGAATTTTAATTATAAATAGAAAAATATCCACCAAAAAAAAAGAAAAGAAAAATATCCACAAATAGAAAGCCTTAAGTTTTATTTACATTTTGAGATTTTTCAGCTCTCATTTAATAAGAGTTTGTAGTTGTACCCTGCTCAGTCCTTTCGGTTAGCAGGAGAAGTTATGGTAGAATTATTTTTGAGCTACTTTTTTTCTGAAATAAAGAAAGGGGCACCTGAAAAGCCTATTCCTTTTCTTTTCAGTTCTTTCTATTGTCAGCAGGCTTCCCAACCCCTTCTGCTTTTGGTAGCAAAAGAAAATAATAACATTCGAATACCTCTTTGGAGAAAAAGACTTGTTCTGGCTGGCGGCCACTAGCCTGGGGCTGTCCCAGGCATTGCCCACGGCTGTGGGGAGTCCACCTTTGCGCATGTGTCGGCCTCTTTGAGCTGGACAAGCTTTGTAATAGCGCCCTTCCAGTGATAATAATAAAATGTGTCTTATTAAAGCAATTAGCTTCAGGAGCTTAGCCATTAGGAAAGAATTGTGCCATATTTGGTAAATGAGATGATTTTTTTTT
>CM052893.1:49042203-49072243 GCA_028534135.1 Potos flavus | reverse complement strand
CTTACCCATTTGTGATAAGTGGAATGTGTAGACAGTAGAAAGTAGTGGAGTAAGCAAAAACCATTTTATTTTAGTTGTTATTAATAGTTCTCCACAAACTTCATAAAAGTTTCCACCGACAGGAAAATCTGTTTTAGAATTCCACTTTTTCTCGCTGCTTTTCTAAGTTTGCTGATGAAGATGGTGAAATAAAGGATAGGTAGAAGGAGATGAAGGAGAAATAATGAATTTGTAAAATTCACAGACTAACCTAAAAAATGATCAATTGGTGGTTGGGTGGAATCTCATAAATAAGACTTAACCATATGTGCTTTAATTCTCACAGAAATCTCGGGTCCTTGTGGCCCAGTATTCTGCTCCTGTGTACTTTATCACAACTGGTTTCCCATTGGTAGTGACATCAGTGGTTTCCTAAAGCCACTTTCTTAGCAGTGGCTGTTTATAGCTTTGGCATTTGAACATTAGTCCTTTTAGAATCTTTTTATATTTTCTGTCACTGTCATTTCTTAGAATAGTGAGTGCCTCATGTTTATAATTTATGAAGTACATTTGTCTGCCATAAATTATATCAATTTCAGAGACCATGCTCTTAGCCAAATACAGTTTGAGGATTTGGAATATAAATCAGTATTCAGGTGTTTTTTTTTTTTTGTCTTTTTTTGTTTTTTGTTTTACTATTCATAATTTTATCATATCCCTTTATACTGCTAAAGAATTCTTTTCTTTTTATTTTCTTTTTTTTTTTTAAGATTTTATTTTAAGTAATCTCTGCACTCAGCATAGGGCTTTAAATTACAACCTTGAGATCAAGAGTTGCATGCTGTACCAACTGAGCCAGCTAGGCTCCCCCTGTAATTTTTCTTTTTAGTCATTTTATTTTTGTGTGTCTTTCATGAAATGCCAGAAGGCTTGACTTTTTTGTTTGTTTGTTTAATATTTTATTCATTTATTTGACACAGAGAGAGCCCAAAAGCAGGGGGAGTGGCAGGCCAAGGAAATGGGAGAAGCAGACTTCCCACTGAGCTGGGAGCCCTCACGAGGCTCGATCCCAGGAACCTGGGATCATGACCTGAGCCGAAGGCAGACACTTAACCAACTGAGCCACCTAGGCTCCCCGAAGGCTTGACTTTTGCCCTTTTTCTTATTCTTAGCTGACATATATAGAACCTGTTATGTGCAGGTACTACCAAGCATTGTACATTTGGTGTTTTAATCCTAATAGTCCTGTGAGGAAAGCACTTTAATAGCTGCATTTTACAAATGGTTTCAGAAACTGATTCCTGCAACATTTTGGTAGTTTGCCAAACTTGTGCTGTCTGGCTTTAGAGTCCGTTTGACTTAAAATTCTGCAGCCTATGCTGTTATGTGTGGCAGAAGCCCAATTCGGTATTAGTACTAACTGACAAGCTTGAATCTTACTTTCTTTAGCTAGCTAGTTGTCTCTTGAGCTGGTTATTTTGGTTACCTTGTGAATATTTTATAGTCCTTTTAGCTTTCTTGACATTTAGAATTGTTAGAACCATACACATTATTTCAGGTTCAGAAACAGTATCTCTAAGATAATAGTTTGATTTCGTCACCTCTCTTAAATTATTTCCTTTATGTAAAGCCTAACACATTAACTATCATATAATATGGGTAGTCAGTGATTATTAGTTTGTTGTTTTTTTTCCTTCCTAATGATGGGTATAGCATGATACAGGTTTAACATTTTCAATAAAGACTATGGACAGTGTTTCTGTTTCTTTCTTGGAACCCACTCTCCTTTGTTTTATTTTATTTTCGGTAAACCTTTTGTTTTAGAGTAGTTTTAATTTACAGAAGCATAGCAAGGGTAGTTCAAAATGTTCCCACATACACTGCACCCAGTTATCTGTAATGTTACCATCTTACATTACTCTTGTACCTTTATCACAACTGGTGAACCGATATCGATATTATTATCATCACCTAAACTCCATTCCTTTTTTGAATTTCATTAGTTTTTTCCTAATGTCCTTTTTCTGTTTTAGAATCTCATCTGGGATACCAGTGACAGCCTTTTATGTTATGCAGAAAGTTTTGAATAACCCTAAATGCATTGCTTTGTACTTGTCTGCGATAACCTAAATTCTTCTTAACTGAATCATTGATCTAGAATGCTGCGTGAGTTTCTAAAACATGGGTTGATTTAAAAACTGATGTGAAGACTTGTAAGGAGTAGTATTTTCCCCTCCCCTGTTGACACCAGCTGAGATCAGGTTGGCACGGAACTAGGAAACTAGCACAGTGGGACCATGGCTACCATTAGTGGAAACTAGTAGAAATGATTAAACTTCCTTGCTTCATGCCATGCTTGCTGCCCAGGAAAGGGTATTTTCAACAGTAGTGGTATAGGATACCGCTTTTCACCCACATTGCTAGTAGAAGAGAATGTTGTTATGGAATATTACCAACAGTGCCTGTGACATAATTTATTCCTTATAATTGCCAATTGCCCATAGAACCAGAATAGTGTTTTCATAGATTGTGATTCATGGAACGTGGGACTGGAAGGTCCTTTAGTTAAAATCCTCTTATTTTGGCTTCTGAGAAAACTGATGCCTTGAGAAGTGGCTCTTCTGCAGCCTCCTGATCCCCATGTGCCCTTTCATGGAGTCCTCCCATGGCAGTGGTGACCTCAGAGGTGCCTCTTGCTGGCCTACATGAGGTGGGCGCTCGGTTCTCAGTAGCATCAGGTCTTAGTGAAGAAGATATACTACCGCGTAGCACTGAAAGCCGTTTTGGAAGCAGTTTTCCTCTAACTAAATGACCACTTGTTTCCTCTGTAAGAAAAAAAAAAAAAGATTTTCCTTGAGGTTGGTTTTTTTGTTTTTTTGTTTGTTTATTTTGTTTTTTCTCCTTAAGGTTGTAATGTTAACAAATAATTTGTCCCTTTGTGAGATTTTACATATGAAATTGTTTCTTGTGATTATTTTATAAATGTTATAGTCTTTTTCTTCGTGTGAGGGTCAGATTTTCTATCACAGCGGTTTTTTGTTAGAAAATAAAATATGACTGGAATACCAACTAGACGGATTTTTGTTTAGTTCTCATCTCCTCAAAAAGGTTAAGTTTAAGTATTTAGTTAAAACATGTTAATGAGTTTCTTTGTGAAATGTTTTTGTTTTAGTTACTTACACATTGGGCATGCAAAAGCTGCTCTTCTGAACCAGCACTACCAGGTTAACTTTAAAGGGAAACTGATCATGAGATTTGATGACACAAATCCTGAAAAAGAAAAGGAAGATTTTGAGAAGGTAATTAAAGGTGTAGTGATGACCCTTTGTCAGAAAAGTTAATGAAAATTAGAGGGTGACCTGATACCTTCATGGTATGAAAATAAGTTTGTTCTCATAGCTGCTTTTTTCCCTCGTCGGTATATTCTGTGTCTGAGACCTAAGCCAAACAATATTGAGCTCCCATACCAAAAAACTTCGATTGATTTTTTTCTTCCTCAATTGTACAGTTAACCAAAGTGTGCTTTATTTTCCTTTAAGTACCAGTTTCTTACATGAATTGGTCACTAGAGGCAAGTCGCCTTTTTGTCCTATGTGTATGAATGAAACAGACACTTAAGTAGGTATTGGAAAATTGGGAAGGTTTCCTAGCCTCTTTTATTCTCTTTATTCTTTATTTTATTCTCTTTATTCTTTTATTCTCTTTATTCTCTTTATTCAGAAGCACTGCAGTTTATTCAAAGAGAGGGCAAATGATTGTCAGTATGACCAATAATAACCAGTTTTCCAGAGTAAATGGAAAGCTCTATCATGAGATCAGCTTTCTCAGCTGGAAATTTGGAGTCTAATGAATATCCTTTTTTCTTTTCTTATCTAATATACAACTTGCACAACCATTTTCAGGCTTTTTTTTTTTTTTTTTTTTGACTGATGGTGTATAATTACGTTTGCCCAAATGCAGTATCAAGGATTAAAAATACACAAGAAAATGCAAAAGATAAAGTGATGGTTATTTTGGATTCTTTTTGCAGGTTATCTTGGAAGATGTCGCAATGTTGCATATCAAACCAGATCAATTTACTTATACCTCGGATCATTTTGAAACTATAATGAAATATGCAGAGAAGCTAATTCAGGAAGGGAAGGCTTATGTGGATGATACTCCTGCAGAGCAGTTGAAAGCAGAACGTGAACAGAGGATAGAATCCAAGCACAGAAAAAACTGTAAGGCACATTTAGTGTATTGTATTTTTTTTTTTTTTTTTTTAGATTTTATTTATTTATTTGTCAGAGAGAGAACACAAGCAGGCAGAGAGGCAGGCAGAGGCAGAGGGAGAAGCAGGCTCCCCGCCAAGCAAGGAGCCCAATGTGGGACTCGATCCCAGGACCCTGGGATCATGACCTGAGCCGAAGGCAGCCGCTTAACCGACTGAGCCACCCAGGTGTCCCAGTGTATTGTATTTTAATTGATGGCCTTTTGTTCTATTTCTTTAGTAGAACAAGATTTCTATGAAACATGCTGGTTTGAGACACCAAATATGGGAATATGATGCATACATTAATTCATCACAGAATTCTTTTTCTTTCTTTATCATCTTTATGTCGTTTCTACTTTGTTGGCATCACAACTGCATGTGAAGTGTGTGTGCCCTTAGTGTCCCGCTTACTAAGTGCTGTCTTTGGCATTGTATTCATTCCGTTTGAATGGTTATTTCTGCAACTTTTTGTAGTTCTCCCAATTTAAATACTTAATCTTTCTATAGAATGTTTGACGGTCATGTTATAAGTACACAGATCTTCTTAGCGTGTGGGTAAATGTGACTATAATATTGAATATAATATTTAAGCTTGATGTACTACTCTATACCTCAGAAATATCATTTGATGAAATAACATACCTGGGCGCCTGGGTGGCTCAGTGGGTTAAAGCCTCTGCCTTCGGCTCAGGTCATGATCTCAGGGTCCTGGGATGGAGCCCTGCTTCGGGCTCTGCTCAGTGGGGAGCCTGCTTCCCCCTCTCTCTCTGCCTGCCTTTCTGCCTACTTGTGATCTCTCTCTATGTCAAATAAATAAATAAAAAATCTTAAAAAAAAAAAAATACTTGTCCTATTCAGTCCTTGTCCTCTGAGCTACTGAATAGGGCTATTTTCTCTCTGCAGTTACGTTGCCATAATTTCCACAATACTGTATTTAAATCTTGGGAAATGTGTAGTATATTTAGATTGTTACTGAAGTCTTTCTTTTTTCTCTCTCTTTTTAAAGTTTCCCTACATTTTCAAAGATCATTAACAACTGTAGTTTTAGACCTCACTTGGTTTTTTGAGGGCAGGTAAAATGTGTCCATTACCATCAGGAGCTTCCACAGAGAATCACTGTGTAATAGTTCTTTCTTACCTACATGGGGCAGGTTTTCAATATTCTCACATAAATAGAACCATAGCCATTTAGGACACAATTCTTTTTTCTGGGATTAAACTTGTGTCCTTGTTTTCTGTGATCTCTCATGTTTTTCAATACAAGAGTCTCCTGCTTTCCACTGGAATGACTGACAGGGCTTTCAAGGAGCCCACAGGCTCAGGCTCACAGCCCACGCCGTGTTCTTTACCTGGGCATGGGCAGTAGAGCTGATACCTGTGGGCCCTGTGGATCAGGGCAATCTGGTCTGTCCCCTGGGCGTGAGGTGGCAAAGGGACAGAATCCTTCCGCTTCAAAGGCAGTGTTAAATTTGAGGGGGTCAGGGGCTGGCCAGTTGTGCTATGATGGGAAAAGAGGAAATGCAGGATGAGAAAAACCTTCCGGCCTCTTCCTCTCTCTCTTACCCTTAAATCAGTACTACATCAGTGAAATGTATTGATTTGACTTCCTTTAAAAATATATTTATAGAGTGTATTTTATAAGTGTTCTGTGAGACTTCTTCATAAAAGAATGATACATTTACTCTTCATACCAAATATTAGAACTATTATAGTACTTTTAAACTAGTGGAGTGTGCTTATAATATACAAGTAGGATATGAAAATTCGCATCAAATTATGGGACTATTAAAATAATTTGAATTCAACTAGATTAGTACTACATTAGATAAACTGTAATATAATTATCATCTTATAGCTGTTGAGAAGAATCTGCAAATGTGGGAAGAAATGAAAAAAGGGAGCCAGTTTGGTCAGTCCTGTTGTCTGAGAGCAAAAATTGACATGAGTAGTAACAACGGATGTATGAGAGACCCAACGCTTTATCGTTGCAAAATTCAGCCACATCCAAGAACTGGAAATAAGTACAAGTGAGTCTATCTCTTTCATTACGCTCAGTAGCCTAGTATGATTTTGCTTTGATGATCTCTGTAAACAGAGTAGAATCAGAATAGTCAAGAGACTTGGATCCACAAATTAGTAACTGCTGTTGGTAAAGTGTATAACCTTATCTCTTGGGGGTTTACTCACCTATTGATTAAGGTTATGCTAGGTTATTTCTAAGATCATCTCCATCTATGAAAGTCCTTTACTCTGCCAAAAATTGCTTTTTGTATTGATTAGGCTTACTGTGGTGTGTATCTTTAGATGAAGATAGTTTTCTTCCTCTTATAAACTTAGATTCTGCTGGGCATAAATTGATTCACAAAAGTGAGAGAATTGAAAATTTACAGAAATAGGAACAATATAAAAAAGTATCATGCGCCTTTTTTCTAGTTTTGATTAGCTTTCTATGTGGGTTTTCAGTAAACGATTTTTTTCTTTAAATAGGTTCCCCTCCCCTATTAATTTACTTTTATAAAATAACTATAGAATTTTTTTTTATAGTTTGAAGAAGCCTACTACATATAAATGCTGAATCAACACTTCTGAAGAGATTAGTGAATGTAAATGCTAACTTGTTTAGCTAATGTAACTTTTTTAAAGGTGAGGGTGTAGAGATGGTGTCCATATGTAGACAAAACCTTATACATGTGGTTATAGATATCTACATAAGTCTTTCATTTTTAACAGGGTGCTTTCTCCTTATTTTACTAAGCAAATACTTTGAATACATTTGGAAAAGTGAATTTGGATACACTTTTTCAGTATCAAATAATTGCCAAGCATAATGCAGTAGCATTTTAATGAAGTATCCTAAAAATTAGAAGGCATAATGCATTATTATATTTGTTAAAATTCAAATTAAAAGTGCTTTCACATTGTGTACATTATTTTAATCAGGAATTGTTTTTAAGGCTATTTCATCTTAAATGGAATTTTAATTAACCTACTTCTCTTTTACTTGTCAGAGAAGGAAATGCTTTATTCTTAAATTCATTTAATTATAGGAGATTTAAGCGCTTAGGTATTTATTCAAGTGTGGGATTAATTAAGATATTGAAAAGCTAAAAATTCCCTTGAATTATTATGTACAGTTGACCCTTGAGCAATGCAGGGAGTTAGGGCACCGACCCTCTGTGCAGTCAAAAATCTGTATATGACTTTTGATTCCCCAAGAACTTAGCTACTTGTAGCCTCCTGTTGACCAGAAGTCTTACTGATAACATAGTCAATTAACACATATTTTTACATTATATGTATTATATGTTGTATTCTTAAAATAAACCAGAGAAAATAAAATATTAAAGTCATAAGAATACATTTGTAGTACTGTACTGTGTTTGTAAAAATCCATGAATAAGTGGACACATGCAGTTCTAATTTGTGTTGTTCGAGGGTCAGCAGTATTATGCTTTTTGCTTTCTACCACACTATACATTGGCCATTACAGAAGTATGATTGTAGAATTTGCTGTGCCAATACCCAGTTGCCTATTAAATTTGCTTTTTTGTTTGAATATTGAGTGAGTTAACTGATTTATTGTTCTCAAAGACTAATAATATTTTGATGTACTTTGAATATTATGGGTCATAAAACCTTTTGATTTTTAAGAAATTTCTAACTTGTAAGGAATTATATTTCAAATTACTATTGCATCTTATAATGCAATAATCTAAGATGGAAAGGGTAAAGTACTTTAGTTTACTTTTCAATATATTCCCTTTTTTTCCAGTGTTTATCCAACATACGATTTTGCCTGCCCCATAGTTGACAGTATTGAAGGCGTCACACATGCCCTGAGAACAACAGAATACCATGACAGAGATGAACAGTTTTATTGGATTATTGAAGCCTTAGGCATAAGAAAACCATATATTTGGGAATATAGTCGACTAAATCTCAACAACACAGTGCTCTCAAAAAGAAAACTCACATGGTTTGTCAACGAAGGATTGGTAGATGGATGGTATGTTGACTGTGACCTAGAATTGAGAGGAAGTAGTAAGAACATGGTTTATCAGTAATTTTAAAACTGTTCTGAGGGTCAGGTCGAGGGTGGGGGGAATAGGAAGAGATGGAATGGGTGGGCCTCTAGGGTTTCTGGTCCTTATCTTTATTTCATCCAGTGCATCTAGTCCCCCTACCGCTCCCCTTTATTTTGATGCTACACATATGGAGTGCTCATTTGGACCCTGGTGCATGGGAATGCAAAACACACAAGGGCACATTCTCTGCTGATCTTAGCATTTCGTAGAAAAGTAGTTGTGACTCTTGTCCTTTGTATATCTGGTTACCATTTTCCACAGTCTGCTGAGGCCCTGAGGCATTTCAGCTAGGTCCCAGGAAGGCCAAAAATGCCCTGAGTTGAGGTGAAGACATAAATGGTTTCCACCTTGGTGGTGAAGACCCACCTTGCGGAGCCGTTGGTTGCCCAGAGGACTCAGCACCTAGGAAAAGTTTACGAATCTCTACAGCATGTTAATAACCTATACAGGATTTCTATGAGAAAGAGGGCTATAAAAATTAAAGTCATCTTGTAGCCATGTATCTGTGTAAATGAAACCTGTTCAGATGAGTTACCATGCTCATAAGTATAAGAATATTTTTTATATGAATTAACAAGAATGTATATATTAGTTTTTATTAGCATTGCATAATAGTTAATATGTATTTTATACTGGTTTATTTTAGAGCTGAATTTGATAAAAGGCAAGTTTATCTTGGGCTCCAGGCAAAATGTTTTATTGCAGACTTTAAGTTTGCAAATTTCTGCAGAATGTTAATAACCAATGTATATATTTTTACAACCCAAGGGGCTTACCATGATACCATTTCTTATCTGACTCTCATGGTTGTATGTAGAATAGGGAGCTCATGAAATAATATTCGTGAAATAAGAAGCAAATAATGTTTTAATGCATGGGTTTTCCATATTTGAAGATGTCACCTCTGTGTCTTTTTTGAAATGTGCTTTTACTATTCCTAGTAGTGCATTTATTTGACTGAGCAGTATTGGACTAGTAAGCAGTTTTCCTCTTCCATGAATGTGGGCTTATTGGTATTATAATCTACCCAATTATTATTTAAACAACTCAGTCCAAATATTTCACAAGCTAACTGTAATTTATTATTCATTAAGGTATTTTGTACTGCTTGTGTTTGTACATTAAAAAGATCTCTTGGTACTTACAAACTTCCTTATTTCCCAGGGATGACCCAAGGTTTCCTACGGTTCGTGGTGTGCTCAGAAGAGGGATGACTGTTGAAGGGCTGAAACAGTTTATTGCTGCTCAGGTGACTTACACTTTGTTTTCCATCTTCTCTGTTTGAGTTTTCAAGTGTCTTAGTAATATCTCTTTAGTCTCTATTAATTTCTGTTCATTCTGTTCCTTGTTCCTTATAATGCAAAGGCAGAATTTTTTTTTTTTAAGGAGTGTATTTATAATAGTGGAAAATTGAGAATGTCCTACTCTAGTAAGCTGAAGTGGGACAAAGGCAGCCTGTAGTATTTTTATATAGTGAAATATATGGCATTTGACTCTGACTGTTCAGGGTAACCAAATTAGTTTGTGCATACTAGGTTTTATATTCCAATGGAAGTAAACTTGCAAGTATTTATTGAGTTTATTTTTTTCTAACATGGTTAGCTTACGTACTCTAATGAATACTTTTTGCCTTTTAAGTCATTTTACTATTGCTTTTCTAGGGCTCTTCACGTTCGGTTGTGAACATGGAATGGGACAAAATTTGGGCATTTAATAAAAAGGTACACGTTTTGACTTTTGGTCCTCCTTTCTTGTGCCTAACTCCTGAATAATATGATATGTGTAGAATTCATTAGTGTGTTCATCATAGAGAAAATTTTGTGAAGAATGTTATCATTTTGCAGACCTTCAGGAAAATGGAATGTTTTCCTTTCTTAAACCTGTAAGAGTATTAAACCTATTAGCTATACCAAACAAGTCACAGTGATTAAAACAAATAAACTTGGAGTTAATTGGGAGCGGTGACAGTTTTTTCCTTAAATCTTTTATGAACACTGCATTTCATTTTTCTGCTTTCAAGCTGCGAGCTCTCTGTAAGAAGGTATTACTTAACGCTTTTATTTGCCTTACCTAGCACATAGCTTTTAGCGTATTACATGTTATAACCTGAGATGTTATACAACTTTGAAGCACAATCACATTTATGTAGAAGACTTGCTTATACAAATCCACTGAAAATGCATTATTCCTAGTTTTAAAAAACATGTCCTCTAGTTTTCTTAGTGGCAAAGGGAAGATTTGGCTAACTTCATTCCATTGTTCCCTTGTGTGCTGAGAGGACAGAGTTTTTAAGTTGTATGTTTCACCGAGTTGTATTGAAGGTTCACTAATTATAATTCCTGTGTCATATTGAATCTAGTTTTTTTTTTAACTGTTTTTAAATGAAAGTCAAATAAGGAATACTGCATATTGACATTGTTAATTACCAATTGGAAGGAGATGCTTAGACACTATAATAAGGCAAATCATTAAAATGCCATGTTTTAAACTACAGTTCCTGTGATTGTGTTCTGTACTTCTTTTTCTTATTGCTGCTTGATTGTGCTGATGCCTTGCCTCAAGAAATGCTTGTCTCGCATGTGTCTTGAATTCGTTATTTTGGTCTTGTGTGTTTTTGATACATAAAGGAATTAATTGGTTCTTTCTGTTGCTGCAGTTACTAATAATAAATACAAGTAGAATTTACAGGCAAAGTTAATTTGGTGTACTTTTCATTAGTAACCCAAATTTTAAAGGTTTTAAGTTTTAATAAAGTTACACATGTGCACTTAGTTGAAATATATGGATTATATTTCACCACGGTCGGAGAGTTCTGTAGGATCTGTTAAGGTGAGCAACATATTTCCCTCCCTTCTTTCCTTCCATTTTCTCTCCCTAGAGAAATCACTTTCAGCTCTTTTAGATCATTCTTTTGGTATTTTTATTGCCTGTATCTCTAAATAAGATGTGTGTGTTGCTACTTCTTATTTTTTATTTAAGTTTCAAGCATCCTCAGTTGACTCACACAATGAAAAGAAGGGACATGCGTCTCTTACTTTTTCTCAGACCCTGTTGGTTTTCTTGTAGTTGATTATTGTTTTACCTCATTTGTTTAGTTTTCTACTTCTGTCTTCAGCTCTCCACGAGTTGTCTAAATTTCCTACCAAGATGATCTTGTGCCTCCGTATTCTTTCAGTTTCATCATGGAGACAGCTCTGCTAGAGTCTTCTGCACTGCCCTGTGCTGCTTTGGAAGCTCAGCAGTCTTCTGGGCTCAGCCATCGTCCTGGGATTCTGTTTGCTTTTGTTCTGTAGTGGATCGATCACCTGGTTCTTGGAGCTTTATTATCTTTTTATGTTCCTCTGGCTTTGCTGTGCTCTGTCCTTTGGTAGCTCCCTGAGAAGGGGGCAAGGGATGAGGATTTTTGAGACCTTGTATATAACCTTTTTCATTCTGAAATTTCATGATGAGGTGCTTTGGTGGGGTTCTGTTTTCGTCTTTACGCATCGGAAAAACGTGGCTTCTAGTCTGGAAACTCATTTCTTCAGTTCTGGGAAGTTTTCTTGAATCCTTTCTTTGTTTTTTCTCTGCCTCGTGTTCTTCTCCCTGGAACTCTTGAGCAGATGTTGGGCCTCCGGACTGATCCTCCAGTTTTATTTTCTCTCTTTTTTCCATCTCATCTTTTGGCTTTGCTTTGTGCTGGATTGACTCAACTGTATCTTCCTACCCTCCTGTTGAGTTTTTCATTTATATGTCATATTTCCAAGATTTGTTTTTGTTCTCTGATTTAAAAAAAAAAAAAGTTCTTGTTCCTGTTCTTGTTTCATGCTTAGAATACTAACATCAATAGGAAGTTTTTTCTTGTGCTATCTCTTTCCTACAGATTATTTTGGCATTTTGTTTCATATTAAAGGCATATTAAAGACATCTCAGAAGTGTGGATAGTCTTAGTTGAACGGAGCTGAACGGAGCTGAATGGAGGAGGACTGAGGGCCTTTCTATCTAGTATCATGTGTTCACTTAATCCCCTCATCTATTTGTGCAGTACCCTCACCTTCAGCCTCTGAAGGTGAAGGTACTCCCCATACCTGCCAGGATCAAGGTACCCTCCTCCTTGCAGAGTAAACTTCCCTTCTATAGTGGGGATGGGGGAGGGGCAGTTGCCTCGTTTATGGAGCAGAGAGGGGGATGTTTCTGTATGGTTTTCAGATTACAGAATTTTGTTGTTGTTATCTCCTCTTTGATTACACTAGTTTTTCAGGGTTTGTTCCTTTAAACAAACAGAAAATATCTTTTTTTTAAAAGATTTTATTTATTAGAGAGAGAGAGCACTGAGCGGGGAGGAGAGGGAGAAGCAGGTTCCCTTCAAGCAGGGAGCTCGATGCAGGGCTCGATCCCAGCACCCTGGGATCGTGATCTGAGCTGAAGGCAGATGCTTAACTGACTGAGCCACCCAGGCACCCTTAATCCTTTATGTTTTTTTAGTGGGGATGTAGGAGGGAATGAAAGTAGATGAGTATTGTTCAGGCTGCTTTGTTTATCCATACATCTGTGGGACCTCTAATCATTAAGCACCATGTTGAAAACAGCAGTTAAAACATTTTGATTGGTAGTAAAAACGAGGTTATTCTGATGATGTACCTTTTTGTTTCTATTGCTGGCTTTCCTCACCTCTTCCTACACTTCCTTCACTTTGCCAGTCTTTCTGCCCTGTGAGGTACAGATCTCTTATTTAGGGTTCATGTCCCATTCAGTCTGGTTACTGCTTTGTTATTTTGTAGCTTGCTCTTTCTTTCCAAGCTCTGCGAATAAAATGTAAGTGAAGCATCACTGAACTAAATTTAACGCCATGGCTCTGTGAAGCAGTCATGTCATTCTTTGGACACTCTCCCACTCTTAGTAACTTCACATTTTTGTTAAAGCATCTTCTGCTAAAGGGCAAGAGGGGTAACTCTGGATTAGCTGGATCTCTTTAAGTACATGTTCCTTTGGAGAAAGAGCTTTATTGCAGAGTATAGTGTATATGGCAAAGAAAAGGGGAGAAATGGATGAAGGGGACAGTGAGATGTGGGGTGAGTAATTATCTCAATATCCTTCTGAAAATTCTATAACCCATATTTTCTTAGCCTCACTTTTCATATTGGTAGGAAAATAATACATAATTATTCTGAATCATAACTCAATAGAAGTTACCTAGTTCCATTAAATAATCTACCTTGATACTGATAGGAGACATTTCACTAGCTTACTCTGTATTAACCTAATTTTCTTCTTGGTTGTGTATAAGTGTTAAGATTTAAACTCTTTAGCCAAGGCAGAAAAGTCATGGCTTTAAGGTATTCATTTCACAGTAATACTTGCTTACATCAACCTTCCTTTACTGCTTTAATTTTAAAATCTATGTTAGTATTTCAGTAGTATGATAATATAATATTTTTTCCCCCAAATCTCATCCCAACTCCCTTGCCTCTGCCCTACCTAGTAAATTGAAGTATGTAGAGACTTCTCTCTTTGACCCCAAATAAGGAAAGTCTTCCTTCAAATGAAAAATTTTCAAGTAAACCCCAGTAAATAAAAGTGTAGCTGTTCTGGCGGAAGTGTGTTAAGGGTTCTGGAGTCTTCTTCACAGTCCCAGGCCTGTCCTTCCCCCACTGGGTAGTGTCTACCAGGGCAATTCCTTGAAATCCCTGGGACCCTTTGGAGTAATTTGATCCAGAATTTTTTAGAATTGTACAGTTTGAGAGCTGAAAAAGACTTAAATCTTTTAATCCAAGATTTCTCAGACTTCACTGGCCCTGACTATCCTATGGAATGCTTGTTAAAAATAGGTTTCTATACTTTACTTCAGACTATTACATTCATTGTCCTGTAGGGTTAAGTGGCCTGAGAATCTGTGCTAGCCACTGTCTTTAAGTGATGATTAGAAATAGTCGGGCGTGAGAAACCGACTTCTACTGCTCTTGTCAGTTGAGGAAACTGAGCTACAGTGAACTGGAAGAAGTTTCTCAGGCTGGCTTGTCTAGTTTTAGCTTTCTCTAAAGAAATTGTATCTTCCTGGCTTAAATACTGAACTGAGGAATCACACATTAAGTCTTTGATCATTTTAGCCCAGTTGAAGCTGAAAGGAGGAATCTTTAACTAGTAAGAATGACCTTTAAGCTAACTCAAGGAATTAAAAAATGGAATGATAAATATAGAGAGAGCCTGGTCCTGATTTACTACCAACATAAAATATTAGGCATGAGGAGTAGCAGACACAGAGAAGTTAAAGAGCTTTTCAAGCTTTTATGAGTGACCCTCTGAGTCACTGAGAATTTTCATATCATTCTTTTCAGAAGCTGAAAAATACTCTAAAAGCAAACATACAAAAAAAATAACGAAACAGTGATAACGACGACAAAATAATATAAAACAAACATAGCCAAGTTCAATTAGCCATACCACTATTTCCTACATCCTCTTTTTAGCTCCTTAGTTTGTACATATGCCTCTATCTACATTTTTCTTCCATATGCTTTATTTAGTGTCTAAACACTGCTGTTGTGTGTGGTCATCATGGATTATTTTAAATTGAACAGTGAAGGGAGGAAAATACATCTGATCCAGAAGGGCATGCTACTGCTATTTTGGAGGTGGAGTTAGGTTAGAGCAGAGCGAGGAGGACCATTCCTTCGGTGAATCCACGAATGTTTGTTGATTACCTGTGTGTGCCAGGCCCTTGCTAAGTACTGGGAATGCAGTGGTCCCTGTATATGTAGCTGGCAGACCAGCAGAAATGTCTTGTTTATACTGTGAGTTTATAGAATTGCCTTATTATAGTGACCTAATAATGTTTTGCTTTTGATTGTGATGTGTTGCCTAACACTGATTAAAACCAATACTAAAATACATTATCTGTATTCTTTGAAAACGGACTTTTCCAACAATACAAAATGACATATCACACTTACCCATAGGATTGCTATATAACCCCGCAGGATGATTATTCCTCATCTTCTGATAACAGAGCTAAAAGTTATTTTCAAAAGTAATATTTTGCTTTAACTAATTGGTTTCTTTTCACCTGTCAGGAGTTATTCTTGGGAAGGAACTCTAAATTTCATGTAGTTTTTGATTATGATCGTTTTCTTTTTTTCTACTGAACAGTGAAATATTAGAGGAGACATAGCAGGTAAACCAAAAAATTAGTAAATGCAGTAACAAAGAAAGCCAGTTAGTATTCCTGTGCTATCATTTATTTTATTTATGAAGTTTTAAAAATATCTGAATGTTTTAACACGAGTTTGCATTCGTTGCAGGTTATTGACCCGGTAGCGCCACGATATGTTGCATTACTGAAGAAAGAAGTGATTCCAGTGAATATCCCCGAGGCTCAGGAGGAGATGAAAGAAGTAGCCAAACACCCAAAGGTCTTTTACCCTACACTTTCACCAGTGTTGTTCTCAGAAGGAGCAGGATAATAAAAGGGAAAATGTGGTTTGGTAGCAGTTGCATGGTTTTGAGATCATTTTCTATTCAACATTATTTGTCAGGATTTGATACTAATTGAAGTAAATGTTTTTGTGGGTTTCTTCCTGAAGAAATTTATTCTAGTAATAATCCACAACATATCTCAGAACTTTTATACTCTGTGCCTTTTTTTTTTTATTCTATTGAGAGCATATAAGTATATAATAGAAGTTTACCTTTTCCTGGAGTCATTCTGAAAGATGATATACTATAATTCATGCCGTTGACTTTATAGGGAAGCTGAGGTGCAGTCTCTGTTAACTAGGTTATTCATTGTTACCTTTGTCTTTAAGCCAAAACATTAGACTTAGTAATATTGAATCACAATTTTTTTTTTAAAGTAGGCTCCACGCCCAGTGTGGGGCTTGAACTCATGACCCTGAGATCAAGAGTCGCGTGCTCTACCGATTGAGCCAGCCAGATGCTCTTTGAATCATAGTTTTCGTTCAGAATCTATCACACTGCCATTGAGTCTGTTTTAGAGAATATCAGTGAAGTGAGGATGAACTCTGTCCATCTAAATTCAGAATATAAATCTTAGATACAAGTAGTAGGGAATTCTTTTTAGTTAAACCATGGTTGTTGTCTTCGTTATGACTGCTTGGTTGACAGCCTTGAAGCAAAAATAGATCCTTTTATTCCAGCTTTGTGCGTTGTCTATAAATACTTTCATTGTATAATGGAGATTCATAGACTAATTCACTCATACAATAGCCTTATATACTCATAACCTTACTCATAACTGTGTTATGTTCACAGACTCACATATAAAATAATATGCATCCCAAGTTGTAGCCTTATATGATTGCCTTTCTATATGACAGTGGCTATTTTTAACTTTAAAGATTTATTTTAAGGGGACTCCTAATAAAATTTGGCAAGAGTATGTATCTGTGATTGATTTGACTTTGCCTTTATCTTACATCTGATTGGTTCAACCAGGTGATGGTGCTATCTGTGTATCATGTCACCCACTACAGTTAGCTAAATTGTGAAGCTTACTGAATGCTTTGAAATTCGAGTGGTGAGATAAAATGTTCTAAGGTGCTTATTTGTTAAAATGATAGTTGTGTTCAGATAGCTTAGTTAATAGTTACACAAGTAATAAAGAAGTAGTAGTTAAGGACTAATTGATTTGGAGACACTCTTTAAATGATGACTGGATTGCTCAGTGCAATCTGTGGAATCTTTGGTATCATTTTCCTCACAAAGTGTTATAGATTTGGCCTATTACCATTCTTCTCTGAGCCCAGCAGAATGTAAGTCAATACAGCATACTAATTTTTCTCAAATACATTGGTACATTTATTGAATAATTACTAAACACATGCTGTGTAACATTTATTTCAAAAAATCTTAGACTTTTCTTTTTTTTGAACTCTGTCAAACAAAAACTGAGAGTTAACACACCATTCTTTTTATTCTCCAAATCTTTTACCTTGTTTTATAATACATACTGAAAAGACAGGAAATTTATCTATCTGTACAAATATGATACTCCTTAATTTGTCGTCTAAAAGATGAAAGGTCCACAGTTTCCTGCTGTGGTGACATCTGTTGTCCTGTAATGTTCTGTAGCCACTGATCAGGAGTGACTTCATTTTTTCCTTTGCTGCCAAGCATTAGTGACATTCTGAGGATAGCAAAGCAGATTCTGGTTGGAGGGACACCAAAGACAAATGAGACTGTCTTAGCTCTGAAAACAAAGAATTTTAGGCTGGAAGTAATTTTAGGGACAGGTCATTTCACCTGACTCCCATTAGCATTACTGGCTGACGTACTGTCACAGAGCTGGGATTCAACATGTTTGATGAAAGTATTAAATGAATGAATATATAAATTTGCCTGCTACGTTCAATAAGTTGTTTCAATCAACACTCTCCTTTTTTTCTTTTTTCTTTTTTTTTTTAAATTAATCAGAATCCTGATGTTGGCTTGAAGCCGGTGTGGTACAGTCCTAAAGTTTTCATTGAAGGTGCTGATGCAGAGACGTTGTCGGAGGGGGAGATGGTTACCTTTATAAATTGGGGCAACATCAACATTACTAAAATAAATAAGTAAGAACTTTTCATCTGTTTTTAAATAAATATGGAAGGGAATTCTTAGTTTATTCACTTATTAAAAATCACCAGATTTAGACTCATTCATTTTCCTGCTGGTAAATCTGCTCAGACATAGAAACTGCTAATTCTGGACACACAACAAATTTCTTTTCCATATGTGTTCCAGTTTATTAATAGGGTATTGGGATGTTTTGCTTGTGATACTGAAAATTACTGTAACTAGATGTAAAAAAAATAGTTCTAATGCTTACAGGTCCCTTCTTGTCATCTAATTCTCATTGTACAGTTGCCTGGGGAAGGGATCCTTTGGACAGAAGTTGTATATAACATTCTTTATCCTAAAATCTGCTTTAAAATTAATTATTGTGTGATGAATATGAGCTTTCTAGTTATTATAGTGTGCTACACTTGTCCTTAAGATTACATAAATGGAGCATAGTATGCTAATAAAATTTACATAAACTCTGAAATCTGAATTGTCCAGTCATTACGTATGATTTCAAGTAATTGTTAAATGTTTAAAAATATAGTACTTTACGTTTTTTAACGTTTAATGCAGATGACTAAAATTTGTAAATATGTTGATGTTCTTCAGATGTGTGTGCATCTGTTCTCTAGTAGATTATATTTTATTTGTCTCTTAACCAGTATATGTCTGGAACATACTAGAAGTTCAAATAAATGTTTGCTTTGCTTTGATATATTTCCGAAGAAAATTCCTAGCCATTTATTATGGATACAGGACAAAATACTGGATTTATGATGGTTATGGTTTTCTTTTCTTTAAACACTTTTCAATCACATCTAGAAGTGCAGATGGAAAAATTGTATCTCTTGATGCAAAATTGAATTTGGAGAACAAAGACTACAAGAAGACCACGAAGATCACATGGCTTGCAGAGACTGTACGTGCTCTTCCTATTCCTGCAATCTGTGTCACTTACGAGCACTTGATCACAAAGCCAGTGCTGGGAAAAGATGAGGACTTTAAGCAGTATGTCAACAAGAACAGTAAGGTAGCCTTCTAAAAGAAACCATATTTCTTTTTTCCTTCTTATATAAACTTCTTTTTAAGAATTTTAAAAAATTACTTTTAAGTATTTGGTTTTCAAGTAAAATGGAAAAGATCTGTAAAATTTTGTTAAAATGAAAAGATGTAAAAGAGCAATGTTTCTATTTTACAGAAGGTAGGAGCTGAAGCACAGTGAAGTTAAGGAACTTACTTATGCTTAGGTGCTGTGCTGCTGTGCCTTTCAGCTAGGTCTCTGTGCTTTTCGCTCTGCAGCTCATATTTATGGTGGGAAACTTACTTACATATGCAGGGATACCAATCAAGTTGATTAAAAGGTTTCCTGAAATCAGTTCATCAGTTCATCAATTTTAACTTTTAAAAATACAATATATTTAATTGTTTACTTCTTTACTGTTTCACTGTATCTGCTTAAATAGTAAATTTTTAACATATCTGTTTAAATTAAGAATATTCCACCTTCTGAAAAAACAACTTATATTTTAGAGTTGTTTTCAGTGCTCTCATTTCTAAGAAGATGTATTTTGGTCTTCTGTCATCTTTACAGCATGAAGAACTAATGCTGGGGGATCCCTGCCTTAAGGATTTGAAAAAAGGAGACATTATACAACTCCAGAGAAGAGGATTCTTCATATGTGATCAGCCATACGAACCTGTTAGGTAAATAAATGTCATTGAGCATTTAAATGAAAATGCTTAACATTCTTATAGTAAATAAGATTTTTAAAATCGAATTTCTGCTAAAATACTCTACGTGATAATTCTCTATTCAGTTTGATATTTGCCTTTTATATTTAATATTTCAGACTTTATAGTAACAAGCAGTAACTTTGAAACAGCATAATAACAAATTATTCATTTCTAAAATTAAACCGTCTTAAAATTCATCTTCATGTAGTCCCAAGTATAAGGAAAAAAATTTTGATATATCTTTGGGTGAAAATTATTGCTACTACCTTCTTTATAAGTGTATTTTCATTAGATGTATTATAGAATATAAATAATGCAGCAGGTACATTTAGAGGAAAATAGTAAATTTATCTCAGTAAAGCTATTATTCAAAAATATTGAAGAGATATACTGAATTCTTCTCTTTTTATTTTCACTTGAACTACAAAATTTGAAGAAGTCATTTGCTTATGAATAGTTTCGGTGGCAGTGGATTTTGCTAATTGCTTTTAAAAATTGAGAAATTCTTATAAGTGTCTTACAGAAATTTTTCTGTTTACAAGTATATTAGGTGTGGTATGGAGATGCATTTGCTTTCAATCAAGAATGAGGACCCACTAGTGCCATTTCTGGTGGCACACAGAGTAGCTGTACTTTTGTCCTGGAGTTAACGTGTTTATAAAAGTTCTTAAACTAGAAGGGTATAATTAGTACTATGGATTTTTATTTATATATTCGTTGTTTTTAAACTACTCCGAAGAGATTCTGATTTGAATAATAAGAGAATGGACCGTTTATACTTTGAGAAGCATCAACATGATGCCATTGACTTAATCTGGGAATTCAGTTTTAATTACTGTCACATAATTTTGTTCAAATAAACTTTTGGCCCTCCGTTTTCTCTTTAGCCCATATAGCTGCAGAGAAGCCCCATGTGTTTTGATATATATTCCTGATGGACATACAAAGGAAATGCCAACATCTGGGTCAAGGGAAAAGACTAAGGTAGAAATGACAAAAAATGAGGTAAACATTGACTTTTATGGATATGTCTCTAATCAACCATCGTTTTACCCCAGGATTTAGAATCTTTCTTCATGGCACCCATGGGCTAAGTGAAATTCCTAATAGTTCTCTTTGTTAAGTAGTTAAGTTCAAAGAGGTAAATGTTTCATATGTCAGTAGTTATTTGAAGAAATAATATATGTAAGTTGAATAAAAGAGAAATTTTATTCTTAAAAGACGGTGTTCTCAAATTTAAATATTTTAATTATTTCGTTTTCTAAGTGATACACTGATCAAAAGAAAAAATAATACTTTATTTCTTTCCTGAGTCTTATACTCAGCTTGGATACGACCGTGCTAATTTCCTATTCCATAGTGATTTTCCTGTGGTGGTTGATTTTAACGTAGGAGCTGTGGAAATTTTAGTTTTGAAAAGATAGGACATCATTGAAAGGAATGTAACAAACTCTGATGTTAACATTGAACCATCTTGAGCTTAAAGTACATGTAGTGTTTGACAGATGTTGGGTATGTTGCTCTGTTTACCTCAGGTATTTAAAATATTTGTGGCACTCGTATGAATTTCCTTTGGCACCCTGGAACACCTTGATTCAGCATAGTTTGGGATCCATGGATGTTGGGTTTGGCAATGACGATTTGGCAGCAGTGTAGGAGATATTTTGGCAGGTGGATTGGAAGTAGGATTAGAAGATGTGATAAGTGGTCAGGAAGCCAGAGGATGAGAGAAGGGAAGATACAAAGTAGGACATGAATTCAGGAAGTAGAATAAGTAAGACAGCAAGTCCTAATTTTGTGTGATTGAATAGGTAAATAAAAAATAACCTGAGCTAGGGGAGACAGAAACACATAAGTTTATTAGATATGAGTTTAGAACTATTTACAGTGGGAATGTCATAACTTGAGCTTTTAATTTACACAAATTAAATAGTATGTGATTTCAGTCAAAAGAAAATTAAAGGAAGAAAAGTAAGAATTTAAATAGAGCAGTTCTTGGGACGACTGGGTGGCTCAGTGGGTTAAAGCCTCTGCCTTCGGCTCAGGTCATGATCGAGCCCCGCATCAGGCTCTCTGCCCAGTGAGGAGGGAGATGCTCAATCTCACAACCCTGAGATCATAACCTGAGCCAAAATCAAGAGTCCGACACTTAACCAACTGAGCTACCCACACATCCTTATCCATTTGTTTTAAAATGGCAATAATGAACCCAATTATATTTACATAAATATTTTTTATGAAAAATAACTACTTTTTTAAAGTTTGAGTTAGAAGAATGGTGTGCTTTTGCACTTTTAAATATCTCTTTAATGTCTGCCTTAATAGCCTCCAAAAAATTGCACTGTACGCTCATGAAAGACTGACTCAAAGTGATAGATTATGTCTTAATGTATTAGAAAACAGCTGTGGCCTAATTAAAAGCAAGATCTCAAAGAGATATTTACAGACCCATGTTCATTGTAGCATTATTCACAATAGCTAAGAGGAGAAAGCAACTCAAATGGCCATTGAGAGATAAACAGATAAGCAAAAGGTTGTATATACATACGATGGAAAATTATTTAGCCTTAAAAAAGAAGGAAATTCTGTTACATGCTACAACATGGATAAACTTTGAGGACATTATGTTAAGTGAAATAAGCCAGTCGCAAAAAGAATAAATATTAGGGGTGCCCAGGTGGCTCAGTCGTTGAGCGTCTGCCTTCAGCTGAGGTCATGATCCCAGGATCCTGGGATCGAGCCCCAAGTTGGGCTCCCTGCTCAGCGGGAAGACCACTCCTCCCTCTCTCAGGTCTCCGCTTGTATTCTCTCTCTCCCTTTGTCTCTCTCTGTCAAATGAGTAAATAAATAAAATCTTAAAAAAAAAAGAAAAGAAAAGAAAAGAAAACAGCTGTGGCCTTACAGACCTCCTTTGAAAGGGTCTCAGAAAATCTCTGGGTTCTGTATGCCACACCTTGAGAACTTCTAGTATATGTGATGAAATAAGCGTGACATGGGAAATTGGCTACCCAGGCCCTCATTGGTCCCAGTGTACACCAGTAAACTTTCACATATGCTGTAAAGATGCTACTGTAACGCTGTAAGTTTCTGTATTTTGTTTTCAAATTTTTATTTAAATTCTAGTTAGTTAACATATAGTGTAATACTGGTTTCAGAAGTTTGTGTATTCTTGAGAAACTTTGTTCTATAAAGCGGCATACTAAAAATAACAGGGCTGGTTTGTTAGGAAAAATACGTTTGGGGCAAAACACTAAGAACCTGTGCGTCTCCTATAGTTTCAGTCAAGTGTTGGCTGGTTGGCAGTCATCAAAGGCTCAGCTAGCCTGGACATCCACAGTGGCTCACTCACATGAGTGGCGGTTGATGCCTTGATGCCGACTGTTGGCTAGGAAAAGGGAAATGTCACACAAAGCAGCTACAAGTGACCTCTTTAGCGTGATAGTGTCAGGGTAGTGACACTTTGTTTGGGACAACTCAGGGCTTCAGAAGTGAGTGTCCGGTAGACATGGTGGAAGCAACATTGCCTTTTATGTTTTAACCTTGAAAATCTCACATAGTGTCATTTCTGCCATGCTGTTGGTCCAAGCACTCATAAGCTTGCCTAGATTCAAGGGGAGGGATAGACCCCACCTCTTGATGGAGGGAGTGTCAGAAACTTTGTGGATATGTTTTGGAACCTGCATAAATCCTAATAGAAATTCAAGTACACTTGACTAGCATTGGTATCCAACTCTGCAGGCAGCCTTAAGCCTTAGGGCTAATCCCTCTCCTTTGAGGGTGTTTACCTCTAACAGAGATCAGTATCATCAGAATTAAAATTTGACTCAGTGTGGGTCCTGCCTCATCCTTTTTTTTTTTAAAGCCCAGGAGGTTAGCTCTTTGAAATTCCTTCATCTGCACTTGCACCTTCATTAGATGGCTTAATGTTATGGTAAACAGTTTTTTGAAATACCACCTGCACTCAGGGAAGCCACTCCTTTTTTTTTTTTTTTTTTTTGGTTTAGATTTTATTTATTTATTTATTTATTTGAGAAAGAGAGAGAGAGCACAAGCAGAGGGGGAGGGAGATGCAGACTTCCCGCTGAGCAGGGAGCCTGGCATGGGGCTCGTTCCCTGAATCCTGGGATCATGACCTGAGCCCAAGGCAGATGCTTAACCTACTGAGCCACCCAGGTGCCCCAAGGAAGGCACTTCTAAAGCTTTCTCTTTTAATTGTCAGAAAGCTTCTTCCTGTATGCTTCTTGGGCATCAAACATTAACATACTGGCAGAAATCACCACAAGATGGTGTGAGTTTTCGGTGTTACCCTAATACCTTTAATACCGTTTCCCTGTTTACTAGGCATGAATGAATCAGTTCAGGTTATCAAAAATAAGTATAGAAGAACAGGATATATATATTTTTGGTACAGAATGGCTATATTTATTGTATTCTTGCTTTACTGTATAATATTTTGCATTTATATGTGCACATTAACATTTATGGTTGTATATTTTAAGGGAGTAATTTTGAGTATATGTGGGTTTTTTTAAGATTTTATTTACTTATTTTTTAGTAATCTCTACACTCAGTATGGGGTTCAAACTCACAACCCTGAGATTAAGAGTCACATGCTCTACCAACTGAGCTAGCCAGGAACCCCAAACCTGTGTGGGTTTTTTGTTTTGTTTTGTTTTGTTTTTTAAAGATTTTATTTATTTATTTGTCAGAGAGAGAGAGTACAAGCAGGTAGAGTGGCAGGCAGAGGGAGAAGCAGGCTCCCCGCCGAGCAAGGAGCCGGATGTGGAACTGGATCCCAGGACCCTGGGATCATGACCCGAGCCGAAGGCAGCCGCTTAACCGACTGAGCCACCCAGGCGTCCCCCTGTGTGGTTTTGACTTACATGTTGCCTTCAGAAGCTAACCCCCATGAAAAGTGCAACTCTGATATAGCTTGAAGTGCTCCTTAGCTATCTAGGTGAAGATATCTGAAAGACAATTCAGAATGCTGGGCCTGGGATCAGGACAGTTCAGAGTAGAGATGAAACATTTTGAAATTAATATACATGGCTCATGACTATGGATTAAGTAGAAGACCATTAAAGAGAAAAGTCATGGGGAAGGTATGGTGTGAGCTGGGTTTTAAATTTGGAAGGGTTTCAGTAGGGTGGAAAGCTTTCCAGGCATAAGGAAAGCATGACATTGAGAATAAAAAATAGAATAGTTACTACCGAGAGATCATTTTAGGGAACATATCTCGAGGTTTATTGCATATACTTATGCATAATCATATGCCTGGATATATATAATTTTATACAAAAATGGAATTGTTCCATAGTGTAAGGAGTTAAAGTTGTATCACAGTATTTTATGGAGGCCTTGCTTGTCATTAGTCTAGATATTATCTCTTAAAAAATTAATAATTCCTGAAACTTACTGATACTTTTTCCCAGCATTTGTAACTAAAACCTTTAAGCAGATTTATTACCTTTTATTTTCCCATCACACTGATGGGTTCAGTACTGTTACTTTTCTTTTATAGTTAAAACCAGAAACAGCTTATGTAACTAATTCAAGGTCGCACAGTTAGTATGTGGTGAAACAATGATTTATTCTCAGATCTTTTGGATGTGTCATAATTTCTTTAATCCCCTAATGGTAAGGATTTAGGTGATTTTCAGTTTTTTACTACGATAAAAATGCTTTAGTGCATAACCATGTACCTTTATTTCTGTCATTTTTCATTAGGATAAATTTTTAAGAATGAGATTATTTACTTAAACTTTTTAAGGGATTAAAACTTAATTTGTTAGCATGAAATGTTATAGGATAGACAATTTGATACAAATTTTGTGAGAGGACATTTAACATGAATTAATTATTTCACTTTTGGTTTTTTGCCTCTGTAGCCAACTACTCCTTTTAAGGAAAGACCAGGTTCTTCTTTGGATAATACCTGTGCTCCGTCTGAGGATTCCTTGGTCTTTTACAACAGAGTGGCTGCTCAAGGGGATGTGGTTCGTGAATTAAAAGCCAGGAAAGCAGCAAAGGAAGATATAGATGCAGCTGTAAAACAGCTTTTGGCTTTGAAAGCTGAATATAAGGAGAAAACTGGCCAGGAATATAAACCTGGAAACCCTCCTGCGGTGGTACAGAATGTTTCCTCTATGTCATCAGCGAGTATTGTGGAAAGTAAATCTCTCTACGATGAAGTTGCTGCCCAAGGGGAGGTGGTTCGTAAACTGAAAGCCGAAAAAGCGCCCAAGGTCAGTATGCTGGAAGGAGGTGAGACAACACCGTGAGGAAGCTCTTGAATTCGGCTGCTTTAGGGTGGTTATAGTCTCATCTTTTAAGACATATTGTTTATAGACTGCTTGAATATTTTGGCAGAACAATCCACCCTTACTGACACCTGCTATGTGCCAAGCTCTGAGTATACTAACAAGAAGCAGCTCACCATCTAGTGTGGGGGAGAGCGTTGGGGGGAAATACGCACACTGTAATCCACGTGATGTGACTGTAATCCTGTGTGATGTGTACATTGTTCTCAGAAGCATTTGTGGTTGTAAGTGGCAGGGAAGGAGGAAACTATTCATAAAGCATATTTAAAATAGTCCTGAGGTAGAGGAAGCCCTTTATGTGTGAACAAAGTTCAGAGAAGATGCTCTTTAAGTGTAGATCATGGTTCTCAGGCTTCATTGTACATCAGAATTACTAGAAAGCTTGCTAAAACAGATTGTAGGGTCCTGCCTCTTGAACTTCTGCTTCAGTTAAGTCTGGAGTATGGAGAGAATATGCATTTGTAAAAAGTTGTCTAGGAGAAGCTGGTGCTCCTGGCCTGGGGCCTGGTGTGGAAGACACACAGCAGCAGGGGCAGAGAAGTATGAAGGTTCAAGGTATATTCAGGGAATGATAGGTCGTCCAGGCGTTTTTGATCAGTGACCATTTCCAGTTCTTCATAGGGGAACCCTCAAGTGATACGAACTTTTAACTAAAGTATACATTTTATTCTTGTTTTAATTGTGTCTTTATGCCAAACATTTAGCCAAGTGGGTGGTAGCACTGAGTGTGGAACAGGATTGTTTGTTGTAAGAGACAAAAGGAATGGCATCTGTGATAGAGAAAGGTCATATATATATGTTTTTTAATTTTAAAGATTTTATTTATTTTAGAGAAAGCACACATGGTGGGACAGAGGCAGTGGGGGAGGGAGAGGGACAAGCAGATTCCCACTGAACTCAGAGCCTGGTGTGGGGCTTGAGCTCACAACCCTGAGATCATGACCTGAGCTGGAACCAAGAGTCGGACCTTCACCAACCAAGCCACCCAGGCTCCCTGAGAATGGTCGTATTTAATAATCAAGATATACAGTTCTGTTCAAACAGTAGTGTAGTTCTAAAACATGACCAAATGGATACTGCTATAACTGGATATAATTCAGTCTCTCATAAGCTTCCAAAAATTACAGACTCTGGGCTGTGACATGAACACAGAGAGGTATGGTGAACCCTTGGGCTTGACTTCTGTGACTAGGGGAGATTTGTTCTTGTCAGGGATCTGTTGTCCAGTCAGCATCCTGGGCTTTGGTTGGAGAATGGAGGAAGAGGTTAAAATTTCCTCATCCCATTAACAGGTTGCTAGGTATCTGACTGGGAACTGTGCCCTGATATTCTTTCTTTCATGGACATTTGACCTCTGCTAAAGCAAGAACATGCTTTGGGGAGATCTTGGGGTTTTGTTCCAGAAGTTAATATTTTTCTCTCCATTGTGAAGTGTGGAGAAACCTTTTTTC
The DNA here is from genome assembly GCA_028534135.1 of Potos flavus. NCBI lineage: Eukaryota > Metazoa > Chordata > Mammalia > Carnivora > Procyonidae > Potos > Potos flavus. The sequence goes on along the minus strand of CM052893.1, from coordinate 49,044,882 downwards.
TCTTTAGTGAGCCTGTTGGAAGTCCTACAGAGCTATGATGATCTTCAAATAGCTCTGCTTCTAGGAATAAAGCCTGCAGCTTAGGATGTAAATCCTTGATATTTCCTGCCCTTTGGCAAGGTTAAGAGTGTTTTTCACTCTGCAGATCAGACATAAGCTATGGACCCCTTTTTATTTTTTATTTTTTTATTTTTTATTTTTTTTTAAAGATTTTATTTTTTTATTTGACAGAGAGAGAGATCACAAGTAGGCAGAGAGGCAGGGAGAGGGGGAAGCAGGCTCCCTGCTGAGCAGAGAGCCCGATGCGGGGCTCGATCCCAGGACACTGAGATCATGACCTGAGCCGAAGGCAGAGACTTTAACCCACTGAGCCATCCAGGCGCCCCTATGGACCCCTTTTTAGATGTAATTTGAGGGGAAGTGCTTTGATCTTTAAATTCCTTCATTCTAAGTAGGGTACATTGATATTCTGTGCTGATTCTTCGTCAGGAAATTATGTGTGGGATAGTAACAGCAGCAACCAACCACACCTCCTATCTCATTGGGTTAATGGATTATATCCTACATCCCTGGAATAGCATGGTCAAACTTATGAAAAGTCAGCCTATGGGTAAAAAAAAATCTGAATTTTTTTGGTAATTAGGTAGCTGCTTTCATTAGGTACTGTTTGATAATGATAAATGTGATACTGAAGTGAATCTGACTTTAACCTACATTTACTGAATGCTTACAGTGTACCATATCTGTGTTTCAAAATATCGCTTAAGTTTTCTTTCTTCTCTGAATGCTAAGTAGTAAATAGTGCTCTCTCCTGTTCTAGAGAATCAACCCAGTGACTAGGAACAGAAGTATTTTTTAGACTACATCTGGCACCATGTACTATACACTGTTACTATTTTCTCATTTAATCCTCACAACAGCTGTGTTCACTAATGTTCAAATAATACTTTTTTTTTTTTTTAAGATTTTATTTATTTATTAGAGGGCACAGAGGGAGAGTGAGAGGGAGAAGCTGACTCCCTGCTTAGCATGGAGCACAAAGTGGGGTTCAGTCCCAAGGCCCTGAGATCATGACCCAAGCTGAAGGCAGACGCCTAACTGACTAAGCCACCCAGGCCCCCAATACTTCTTTTTATATTTGTTGGTTTTAATAGCAGGTGAGAAACCGTGAATACGAAAGTAATTTCCTGCTGTTTACAAAGCCTAGATTCCAATTTTGCAGTCAAATTCCCAAGTTATTTCTTATTGGAGGTGATGGTAGTGGGGCATTGCATTATGAACACCAGAGGGTTATGGTTTTACTAGTTTATTAATTTGTTAAACAAGTTCATGCTTATTTTACATTAATAATTTATCTAAACCTCTTAACCGTTCTATTTCCTACAAAAGTAGTTCTATTATGTCACGTTCAGTTGTAAAGAAGGTGATCAGCTGAGAATTTATAGTTATAGGCTTCGATTAGAATTTTTCCTTCTCTATTTGTCCATTCTTCTGTCCTTCTCCCCACCTCCCTCCTGCTTCAGATCAGATAGTGATTCTGTGTAAGAACTTCTAAGCATAAAGGCAGAGAATAAGCAAAGGTGGGCAAGGAGTAAAAACTTGGAAGTCTACCTTCAGTTTCTCCTTTGAGTCCACCTTCTTCTGCTCCTCTTTCCTTTTTCTCTTGCTCAGTAGGTTGTTGCAAAACAGTGGATCAGGCAGATAGAGTTGTGAGTTGTATATCTGAGAATACACCAAAGATAAAATAATTCTGAATGCTGGGTTACTTTAAAAATTGAAGTCACTTTTCATATTGGAAATACTAACTTTTAAAGTTTGAAAGTTATGGTTTCAAAAAATAAAACTTTGATTTTGAACGATTTCTCTGATTTGAAATCTAAATGAGTACAGTTTAAACTTGAAATTTTAGTATTGCTTTCTTGAAATGAGAGTCAAAAAGTGGTAAATTAAGGGCTTTATGGAGTATAACACTTTAAATTCTGGGACCACGTTTGGCAAACTGTAGTCTGCCCTGTGTATTGTAAGTGAAATTTTATTGGGATACAACCGCACTTCATAGTTTACATATTATCTAAGGCTCTTTTCGTGCTGTAACTGCTGAGTTGAATAGTTAGACTCACAAAGCCTAAGATATTTGTTATGTGGCCCTGGCCCTTTATTGGAGAAGTCAGCTGACCCATCCCCTAGAGGACAAAGATTTAAAGACCTCTGTAGTAATGACTTTTTTAATTGAAGTAATAAATGGCAGCAAAATTAAATGGCTATTATGTTAAATAGAAACAATAATTCACAGTTGTTTCGTCTCAGCATTAGCAGCCTCTTTCTGTCAGATTCCGCCTGTGCGGCTGGGTGCTGATCACTGTACTTCTGCAGTTGGAGCCTTGATTCGTGGCACCTTGTGTTTTATAATTCAACAATAATTCAACTTAAATATTCTGCCAATCTTTGCCCTTTTATATTTTGCACCACTGTTTTCGTTTTGAAAATCCAAATCACAGCTTATCAGGAGAGGAAACACATTGTTATACCTCTTTGGTAAACAGGCTGTTCTAGAAAACCACTGCCCCTCACCCCCACCCCAAATACCCGTAATTCTAAGGCCAAAAAATAAAGATTGCAGAGGGGAGAAAATCAGAAGAAACAAACCCATCCTTTCCCCTAACAGATTTTGAGCTTCCT
>CM052893.1:49014057-49041703 GCA_028534135.1 Potos flavus | reverse complement strand
AAGTGTTTTTTTGGTAGGCTGTTTCCTTTCCCATTCATCTGCATCAACAACTATTTATTGAAATCTTTTCATGTTGTATCGGCATATGTTAGGTAAGTTTAAAACAATTTTGTCCATTAAGAACTTAAGATTTATCAGCACCTGCTTTCTAGGCTTCTGTTGTTTAATCTTTTATCTAGTAGTACCATCCAGTTTTTCTTTGTAAATGCCTTTTATTCCAGAAAACTAGAGTATTAAAAGAGATTATTTTTTTCCTCATTTGACGAGACATCGTTAAGTAAGAATCAAAGACCTCTCTTGAAAATGCAGTTCTCATGGCGTGTTAGCAGGAGTTGATTACAGACTCTAGAATAAACCCTAGATTAAATCCTGGCTCTACTACCACTTACTGTGTAACTTTGGGTAAAGTACTTAATCTTATTTCTAAGCTATACTTTTTCTATAAAATGAGTCAGTGTTGTTTTGAAAAATAAAATGATCCACATAAAGCACTTAGCATGGTGTCCAGCACAGAGTAAATAAATAGGCCATAAAATAATAGTGATAGTTTTTTTTTGTATTGATAGTGCTAATTCTAATTCAAGACTCTTTAGATACCTTCTAAATCATCAGAGAAGACTGCATAGAGAGCGGTATTGTTTCACTGTTTTGAAAAATAACCTGAATAGTAGTTATCCAGTGTTCCATTTCTCAGTTGGAGGAAATATAAGTATATATAATTCTACTCTATTTTCAGAGTATCATTTAGTAGTAAAGTGATTTGTCCATTTTAATTTTCTTCTGTATAATATTTTGAATTGTTATCTTGCCAAAGGTTTTTTTCTTCGTGAAGTGTGTCACCTGACTTTAGACTCTGGTCAACACTTGCTTATAGGATAAAATGGAACTTCTTTCAAAGGCCTCTTTTTGTAGAAGTAGTTGCAGGAAAGTCCCTTAACTTTCTTCCCATTTTCTTTCTTTTAGCTGATGGAAGTTTCTTTTTCCCTGATTCTTATAATTCTGATTAATTCTGTCTTATTCCTTAGGAGTAGGTAGAGTCTGTTGTGAAAATGCTTTTAATTCTAAAGACACTGTAAAGAAGAGAGAGGTCAGGGGTACAAATCAGGCAAGCTACTTGCTTCTCTTTGTGTGATTTCTCCTCTTGTATTTACTCCTTTGTGGTACCTGGTGTGACAGACTACTTCAGTAGGCAGCAAAACATTGTATCATAAATTAGCTGGACAAGGAAATGTCACTTGTTGACTCATAGATGCAAATTCTTAGAAGGTATACCAGTGCTTCCTGGATCCTTTGACCTCCATTGTAATTCTTCCTAGCTTCTCTTGGGTTGCTCTTTAGCTGTTTGGAGTGCTGTTATAATGTAGTAGTGAAACTTGGAAACTAGGGTAATTGGGATCTGATTGATGGGATGGCTTTTCAGTGGTGTAGATAGTACTACCATTCAGGTAAAGCGTCCAGCTTGTGTCCTTTGCCTGCGTTGTTGTCCTTTTCTGCTAGAATCATAAGAGTCTCATTTCATTCTTTTTCATTATGATTACATTGAAGTATCAGAGGATGATGTATATACGTTAATGTCTAATTAAAACCACAGCATACTGGGGCACTTGGGTAGCTCAGTTGGTTAAGCGTCTGACTCTTGGTTTTAGCTCGGGTCAGGATCTCAGGGTCATGAGATCGATCCCTGTGTTGGGTTCTGCGCTGAGTGGGGAGTCTGCTTCTCTACCTACCTCTCTCCTTCTGCCCCTTCCCCTGCTCGTGCATGGTCTCGCGCGCTCTCTCTCTCTCAAATAAATAAATCTTAAAAAAACAAAAACAAAAACACAAAAAAACCTCAATATACCTTCTCATTTTATTGTTAATTTTTAAAAGAATAATGTAACTATTCTTTAGTTGGGGCCAAACTGTGGTTTGTTTGTTTTGTGCTGTATTTCGTGTTTGTTTAGTAGGCTAATGAAAATAAGGTTTGTATAGCAAAGCCATTGATTGAGCTGATCTTTATTTTGATTTTGTAATTTCTGACTCCACTATTTATAGACATAGGGCTTGGACAATGCCAGTTTGCTTGGATATCCTATTATTTATTTGTCTGTTTACATATGTAAAATGGGAAGTTACAGTACTATATGTGTATGTATTTATTTTTATGATTTGTATATAGGATTATAATGTGATTTATATTTTTAACTTTTTTTTTTAGCTTTGATCTGTTATTTTATAATTGAACTCCTTTGTTGCTTGGATTTCTCCATGATGATTATTTATAAAAATACTTTAGTGGTAATTAATGATTTTAAATAATCATTGAAATTTTCAGAAATTTCAAAGTTTTAAATAATTGGTTTTTGTCTTTTATTTCAGGCTAAAGTAAATGAAGCTGTAGAATGCTTACTCTCCCTGAAAGCTCAGTATAAAGAAAAAACTGGAAAGGAGTACATTCCCGGTCAGCTTCCATTATCTCAAAGTTCAGACTCAACCAACAGCTCTGAGCCTAGTGGTCCAGAAACACCAGAAGCCAAAGTACTTTTTGACAAAGTAGCTTCTCAAGGAGAAGTTGTTCGAAAACTTAAAGCTGAAAAGGCCTCTAAGGTTAGTGTGGTATTTTGTTTGTATTTTTGTTTTTTACATTATAGGCCATTTTCCTTTCCCAGAACACTTTCTGGACAATCAAATCCAAGTTTTGCTCATATGTTTCAGTTCTCAACCTTTGTCTTGGGTATGAGAGAAGCCTTCACTGATTGCTTCTCTCCCCATCTGTGTTTGAGTGGACATTCTCCTAAGACTCTGCCTTTCTCTGACATTATACTTAAACACTCCGTATTTTAGCTGTTGGTTAAATTGTCTGCTTCTTTCTATTCTGTGAGATCCTGGAGAATAGGGACTTAGACTCCAGCAATGCCTGGCTCATTGTAGGCCCTTGGTGCATGCTCTTTGTTTTACTCATTTTCCTGGAGCTGAGTCAGTCTCAAATGGCAAATGTTATTTTGAGCTCTGGTGTAGTCTGTGCTAATTATATTCTCTTCACAGGAGTAGGATATTTTTGGTACAGATTTGTGAATGGAAAACAGTATGTCATTACGGGTTTTATAGTTTAACCAGTAAGAGAGAAACTTGGTTGTTGTCATCTTTATGATTATGAAATGTTGAACGAATGTAGTGTAATGGCTCCTAACTTACATCGCGGTGGGGTGGGATACATGTATTTACTAGAGCTTCCTGTGGCGGTGGAAGTGTTCCGTAGCGGCTCTGTCCCGCCCCGCAGTCACTGGCCACATGTCACCACTGAGGACTTGAAACGTGGCCGTTGTGACTGAGGAACTGAGTTTTTAATTTTATTTACTTGAATTTAAACAGCCATATGTGGCCAGTAGCTCCCGTTCAGACAGTGCAGTTATAGTACTGTTTTTTAGTCCCTCTTTTGTATAATTCTGTCCTTGTTTGTTGTATTTTTTGTTTTCAGCCATTAGTATATTTAATGTTCTCCACTCTTAACCACATTCCCTTCTGCCTTCACTTATGTTTTCAAATCTGCTTAGGAAGCTTTGGTCATTGGTGCTTAGACAGTGATTTGAATTAAATATTCTCTTTTCCTCTTTTGTTAAACTAAAGGATCAGGTAGATACAGCTGTGCAAGAACTCCTTCAGCTGAAAGCCCAGTACAAATCTCTGACGGGAGTAGAGTATAAGCTTGTCTCTGCCACTGGGGCTGAGGACAAAGATAAGAAAAAGAAAGAAAAAGAAAATAAGTCTGAAAAGCAGAATAAGCCTCAGAAGCAAAGTGATGGCCAAAAGAAAGACTCCTTTAAAAGCCAAGGAAGTGGCCTGTCATCCAGTGGAGCGGGAGAAGGGCAGGGGCCTAAGAAACAGACCAGGTAATAGAACGTGGAAGCTGCAATCCAAGTGAAGCCGTTGTGAAGGAATTCAACTCTGAGATTATTTTTTTAAAAAACAGATTTTGGTTTGACTGTCACGTGAAGTTGGAGAATGCTGTTTATTTAGGTAACAAGTTCATTTGCTTGGTTCAAGACTCTCAGAATGTAGAAAGTTCAGTGAAGTCTCACTCCCATGCTTGTATCCCATCTTCCTAGTTTCTCCTAGCACCATCATGAATTGGTAACCACAGCTAGTTTCTTCTGTAACCACTGAGAGATCTTCATTTGGCTACACAATGAAACATATATAAATGTTCCCTTTTTCCTCCCTCTTAACACAGTTGGTAGCCTGACGATACTCATTGTCTTAGACCTTAAGTAAATTTTTCAGATGAAAATCTTTTATGGTGACTAAATCATGGCTTCATTCTCGATAGGATTTCGAGTTTGGTAGGATAAATATAAAACAAAGCTATTTAAAAGACAAAACAGTGGAATAGATGATGTTTTAGTATGTTCCGGTTCGTATGAATAATGTGATGCTCCTGTCCGTAATCCCCAGGACAAAATTAGAGTGGACTTTGTGCTAGCTTCCTTCAATGGCTTAGTAACAAGAAAAAGCTGTCATTAGCAACTGCTGTTGTGAGGGTTTTTTTTTTTTGTAAGATCTTTTGGTTTTAGATTTGTTTAGCTTATTTTAAAATTCTGCCTCTTAACTCTCACATCATACATGCAACATCTCCTTAAACAAGAGAACATAACAGTTGTTTTTCATGCATATTGACTGAGTGATCAGACTTACAGATCCTAGAATAATAGAAGAGAGAACAGAACTTCTCACCTTTTACCTCTGTGAAGGGACCAGGTTTCATGGAGACATCTTGTTGAGCCATGTCAAAGTGAAACAGTGGAGAAGTTAGCTATAATATACATTAAGATTTTAAGCCAACAAAGCCTTGTTTGTAAACTCTAAAACAGGACTAATGGGTGGTTTTTTTCCATGTGGATCATAAGACCACAGTTCTTGAGTAATTACTGGTTACAAGAAAAGGGTCATCATCTGAAATAGTTTTTTATTGCAGATCTAATTTATTTTGCATCTGTCTCTGTAGCTTTTACTTATTGCAATTAAAAGAAAAATTTGTAGACTATGTAAGGATTGTATCTACCTATGTATGCACACACAGCTGTTGTTTTCATTACTTTTTACATGTTACTCTCAGTGGGCAACGAGCATGCTAATGATAATGTTTTCTGGATTGAGTTTGGCAAAAGAGTCTTCTTTTTAGTGAGAGAATTCTATGTGAATACTATCTTTATTACAAATACATTACCTTATAAAGAACTTTGTAAAAAGAGATGTCTGCATTAAAATCATAGCTTTTGCTGGCTTGACTTGCCTAGTTCTTTGTGGGCAGTATCTTACCACTTCTTTAAGAGGTTAAAAACATTATTTTGGGAATGAATATACTAGAGCAATAAATATGGAAATAGCTCATATTGAAGAAAAACCTATTCTGTTTTGAACTTCAGAAGTTTGTTTCCATTCAGCGTAAAAGCAGTTGATGAATGAAGAGATTCATATTTTATTTTTCATACCTGTAGGTTGGGTCTTGAGGCAAAAAAAGAAGAAAACCTTGCAGATTGGTATTCTCAAGTGAGTATGCATTCCGTTTGTTTTCATATTTTAAATTTCTCAAAGACAACTATGTATTTAGATTCTTAAAGTCCAGACACAAAGTAATGTACGATGTCGTTAATAATATGTAGTATAGCCATTTAACCTGTCAAAGCATGTTCACATAAAGCAGTGAATTGAGAAGTAGCCCTTTGAGATAGTCATTATTCAATTTTTTTTTTTAAATGGTGAGGTAAAGGGGTTAATCCAAAGTCACAAAGATAGTAAACAGCAGAAGCAAGATTGGAATTAAGTCTTAAGGGTTTTAGGGTTGGTGTTTCTCACTATAGAGAAGCCCATTTTACACGCACATTAAGGGAATGTTCCAACAGTGGAAGCCTCCAGATTTGAAGCTTGGTTATCATTCACTTAGCACTTGTATTATAATTTTGGTTTAATTTAGGCTTCAAAAATTATATTTTTCTTTTAAAAAGGTCATCACAAAGTCAGAACTGATTGAATACTATGATGTAAGTGGCTGCTATATTCTTCGTCCCTGGGCGTATTCCATTTGGGAATCCATCAAGGACTTTTTTGATGCTGAGATCAAGAAACTTGGTGTTGAAAACTGCTATTTCCCCATGTTTGTGTCTCAAGGTGCATTAGAGAAAGAGAAGACTCATATTGCTGACTTTGCCCCTGAGGTAAGTTAGCTTGCTTTATTTATTTTTGCAGTTTTCGCTCATAAACTAGAAAGTATATTTTTAGTTCACAATTGAACAGGAATTTAGATGGCAAGACCAATTTAGAGAAATATAAAGCCATTAAAAAATATATATATTTCTACCTTCAGGGGAAGTTACGATTCTGTTTGTTACATTAACTAACTGGCTCTTACTTTTTGCTAAATATTTATAAGGACAGTAAGTATCTACTTTTCTTACCAGGAACAGCAGCAATTATTTTAACTTTCCTTAATTACTATAGCAAAAATTGAAATAGATTTGCCTGTTTTTGTGCTGTTTCTCTGAAATGCTGTTTAAAAAATGTATGGAAAATGATTTTATCTTACTAGGTTGCTTGGGTTACAAGATCTGGCAAAACAGAGTTGGCAGAACCAATTGCTGTTCGTCCCACTAGTGAAACAGGTGAGGATGGACCTTGGGGCACAGGAGAGTGCTCACTGGAACACCCGAGATGGCTTCTAGAGTTGCCTCAGTGTTGATTTTGTGATACTTATGATCCTCCTTGACAGTACGCAGTTTTAACGAGTGTTGATAAAGATAAATATATACTGAAGTTGCATAGAATTTTATTCTCAGTGCAATACAGAGCTCTTTATCACTAGAATAAAATTTGTTGTTTTTTAAAAAAAACCACTTTAATCATTTTTTATTTGATGCTGTTAATTTTTCAGAACTTTACAGGACTTATTCTTGGAATAATTTTAATTCTTGGAATTAATTATAAGTTCGCCAACCCTGATGTTTTATGCTGTGATAAGACAGACACTTGTACTTAAATTAACAGTTCATGGCAAGAGCTTTCATTCTCTGGGTAGATGCATTGGATAGATTTTTTTTTTTTTTTTTTTAAGATTTTTTTTTTTATTTGACAGAGAGAGATCACAAGTAGGCAGAGAGAGATGGGGGGGAAGCAGGCTCCCCGCTGAGCAGAGAGCCCGATGCGGGGCTCGCTCCCAGGAACCTGAGATCATGACCTGAGCTGAAGGCAGAGGCTTTAACCCACTGAGCCACCCAGGCGCCCCTGCATTGGTTAGATTTAACCTGAATTCTAGTTCTAACAGATAACTGTGCTGGATTCAGCAAGTTATTTAACTTCTCTATGCTCAGATTCTGCATCTTTGGTACTAAGATTATGATACCGACTTTGTGGATTGAACATGGGGACTGAACAGCATCATATGTGCAAAGAACTTCACAGAGAGCATGATATATGATACATGCTGTAAGAGCTTCACTTAGTGTTTTTGAAAATAAAACAGCTGAAAAGCAGTGAAATTAAATGTGAAGTATAAATTTCAATGTGAAAAACATAAAATAAGGTCAGGTTTAGGTATATTTATTTCCTTGACTAATCTGCTTTATGAAATAATGTAACCATTCACTTACCATCACAAACATTGGAAACTCGTTTACACAAACACAGCATTTTAACTTCTGTTCACTGTGTTACTCATGTGACTCTTACCAGCCTTCAAAGAGAAATAAAACCTTCAATGACTAACCACCTATATTTACCTGTATCTTTTCAGTAATGTATCCTGCATATGCAAAGTGGGTGCAGTCACACAGAGACCTGCCCATCAGACTCAATCAGTGGTGCAATGTGGTGGTAGGTACATACTCTTTCTTACGTTCTTTCATTATTCTTCGTACTCAGTTTTGTTTTTTTTTAAAGCACATTTTGTTTTTCCTTATTTTTATATTCAAAGGATTGGGAGAATGGAAGCATTTTTTATCACAGTTATGGATTACAATTGTGATTTTTGGTTACTTGCCACATTAAATTGTTACTAAAAATGGAAAAGCTCTCCATAATGATCAAACTGTGTTCTTGCCTCTTCCAGCGTTGGGAATTCAAACATCCTCAGCCTTTCCTACGCACTCGTGAATTCCTTTGGCAGGAAGGGCACAGTGCATTTGCTACCTTTGAAGAAGCAGCAGAAGAGGTATAAAAAGTTGTCTTCCATATTAATTATATTCCATTTCTTTCTCCAAGCTGTGCTTTTCCCCCTCAAATCTAAGTAATGCAGTGTTACTGCTTACATAATAATCATTTAATAAATAACTCTAAATTGAAATTTAATCTGATCTCAAAATAACTTTAAAAGATAATTTCCTTATATAATTATTTTGTTACTTAAATTTACGTACCACCTGTTAAAAGAAAAAGAAACGAGTTAATACAGACATACACAGACTTAAGAAAGTGCTTTAATGAAATTTTATTAGAAAATGTGCTATTTTAAATTTTCAGATGAAAATATATTTTTGGACTTCCATGTATGGAGGAAATTATAATCCCAGGGGTGAAATTAATTATTCCTCAGAAGATTTTCATCCTGGTTCATATATATATACACACACACTATAACTCGGTTACTATACACACCTATATATTTGTATGTTTCATAAACATTTTTTTATTCTAAATTTATCACCGTTTTTAAAAAGTTACTTGACTTTTTTCATGTTACTTTGTTGAATGTCTTCCTTAATAAATACACACTGGCTGCTTTAACCTTTCCATAAGAAAAGGTTTTCATTGTTTGATGTGCTTTTCCCACCAGTTAGGTTTAAATAGTATAGTTTTATAGGTCTATAAGAAATGAATGCACCATAAATTTGAACACTTTCATATTTAAAATGTTGTTACAGGTCTTGCAGATACTCGACTTATATGCTCAGGTATATGAAGAACTCCTGGCAATTCCTGTTGTAAAAGGCAGAAAGACTGAAAAGGAGAAATTTGCAGGAGGAGATTATACAACTACCTTAGAAGTGTTTATATCTGCTAGTGGAAGAGCCATCCAGGTATGAGCAAAGTGCTGCGTGGGGTTCATAGGTGACTGTAAGCATAGCCTGTGGGCATATCCAATAGACTTCCTGTCACCAGAGAAGTAGACTCTTTCCAAAAAAAAAAAATCTGTGTATTCATGTGCTTTCCAGACCATGTTATAATTTCAGGCTTATCTGTCTCATTCTTACAAGTCTCTAAGGTCAGTTAACTGAAGGCTCGTATCCTGAATTACCAAAGCATGGATTCTTTTTTAACCTTTGTAGTCGAAGTTATTCCTATGAAAGGGGCTGCTCACAGCAGTATACTTCTGTACTATTTTTTTTTTTTTTGACTAACCCTGGTCTTTTTGTTGTATCATTTATGCTGTAAAAACTTAAAAAAATCAAGGAACATAAAACATGTCTACTGTCATTTTAAGGTGTATGATCTTATAGAAATCATATTCAGAGGCATAATTAGTTATTAAAATTAATGCTTACATTTCTCTGTTTCAGGGAGCAACATCACATCATTTAGGGCAGAATTTTTCCAAAATGTTTGAAATTATTTTTGAAGACCCAAAGATACCAGGAGAGAAGCAATTTGCCTATCAGAACTCCTGGGGCCTGACCACTCGAACTATTGGTGTTATGACCATGGTTCATGGAGACAACATGGGCTTAGTATTACCACCCCGTGTAGCTTCTGTCCAGGTAAGAAAAATATTTCTGTTTATCACTCTTTCTACAAAATACAGTCTGGACCTTAGTATTGTGTAACTATGTGAATCACTTCTGTTATGGCTTTTTTGCTCTTTTAATTTTTAGCTGCTTTTTATACAAAACTTGTTTAGGAATCATTTTTGAAATGATTTGTAATAAGTTTAATGAGATATAATAGGTCAAATAAGATGCATTTAGCAGAGACAACTAATGTGCAGCCAGTTGGTAGACATTCCATGGAGATCAGAAATCACACAAGTTGATCTGTGTTAAAAATTACGGTCTCCAGTAGGTTTTGATTCCTGGGTATCATGCAGTAGCATGACCACATTACTTTGTATGCTGTTTCTTTGTATAAATTTGTGCTATTGCTCTGGTTCTAGGTGATGGTTATTCCTTGTGGCATTACAAATGCACTTTCTGAAGAAGACAGAGAGGCTCTGATTGCAAAATGCAATGATTATCGAAGGCGGTTACTTAGTGTTAATATTCGAGTTAGAGTTGATCTGCGAGATAACTATTCTCCAGGTTGGAAATTCAATCACTGGGAGCTCAAGGTAAATTCTTCAGTTAACATCTTTTACTTCCATACTCCCAATTTGGGTTTAGATTTTCTTTACATATGCTTCTTTAAAATGTAAGGCTTTCTCATTACTTTTCTCTATTTGGATAGTTGTGAATTTTTTTCTTTTTCACTTAACTTTCATACAGTCCAGATCTTTGTAATAGTGTTAATGTTTATATATTTGCTAAATTTAAAATCTTTTTTGTGGAAACTTATTTTTATTATGTTAGAATTAAAATGATCTTGAAGACCTTGTATATGATTAATAAATCTCATCGGGTTGTTATGCTAAAATGTTTATACCAGGAATTCATATAATAAGTAAGCTATTTAAGCAGTACGACTATCAGAATAATGGTGCATGGTCACCACCTAGCTGTCATTGTTAACAGCTGACCAGTAAAACATCAGAAAGTAGTATCATATTTGGTTTTCACACCACACTGTTTCACACCTATTTGTTGATTTTTATTTTGTATATTCAAGGCTAAATTCTGATTTAATGTTTTTATATAAATTTCATTTATTGCATATTGTCATTAGTAGATCTATATTTTTAATTCCATTTTTCAAACTTCTGGAATTTAATTTTTTTTCATATGCTTTACCAAGGGAATCTTACTAGATTAGCAGAATTTCTAAACTCACATTACAGGAAATAGATGAGAAGATGTATTGATATTACAGCTCTAAGCTGATTCCAAGTATGGAAGCTCAGCAGTGGATTATTCAGTATGAACACATAACAGGGTTCCCAACGTTGCTGGTATTTATTATACCTCTCTTTGTTTTAATTGGCCCCTAAGGTAAATCATCTGTGCTAAAAATTAGTAGTTATATTGATTTTGTTTCCCTTCGGTATAATACATTTTTTTCCTTTACTTACTGTCCTACCTTTAATGAAGACTTTAAAGATAAATGTTTTCTCACATACTTTCCCTTTAATTGCAGTATTTTTTGCTTACTTAGAAATAGCAGTTGTGTGATGCCAGCAGCAGCTTGTCTGAGCCCATGTGTCCTTGCCTGAGGTTCCAAATGTTAAAGGAGAGACCTAGTCTTTGCTACTGGCTGGATTGAAAAGAGAGAAAAAGGCATCCATATTCACTTCTGCCTTCTGTCTTCCTCCTCTTCTCTCTCACTTCTCCCTCTAGGACTGACTTGACTTTGTCCCTGTCACTTTTCTTTTTAGTACCCTGACGAGCCTATACTGTGCAGGAGATACTGAGTGTGAGTAGGCTCTGCAGCAGCTTCCTTGTCTACAATTCTCAGGAAAGGAAACAGAACACCTCAATTCTTAACTTGATGCCCAAGATTAAAGAACAGTGAAGAGGGGTCACTACTTAGTGAAAAGTACTCATGGTACTTCTTAATGCCGTTTTATCTCCATTCAGTCCAAGAATTCCTGAGAAAAGAAAATATTTTTGGAAGATCTAGATTCGTATTCATTTGATAGTGATTAACTTTGTACAACGAGGCAGTTTGGGGGTGGGGTGGGATGTGTATGTATTGGGAGACTCAGTTTAATTACTGTGGTATATGATGTAGTTACCAGACCAGAACCCAGGGACTCCCACAACTTCTTTCTTCCTCTTCCCGTATTATGAAAGTAGAAACGGGAAAATAATATGAGTGAATTAACTACTTTTCTTTTTACTGTGTTGGATGACTAAGATAATTTTATGTTGCTATTGAAAAAGAAGCAAACCCAAAACAATCCCTTATGAGTGAATTCATAACTTTTTACTTAGAAAAAACGGTCAGCAGAATATATGCCTCCTCTGTGATTTGGCCCCAGATGATCTTTCCAGCCACTGCCACCCACTCCCCTGTGTGAGTGCCCTCCTTCTCCCTCGTGGCCTCTGTCACTCTGTGCCAGGTTATTCTCACGCCAAGATGCCCTCTTGTCCGACTCAGGCTTTGACGCCCTGCTCTGAGCTGCTCTTCTCGTCCAACACAGGACCTAGTCCTGTTAGTTGTCACGTCAATTTAGTTTCCTTTACTGAGGGGTAGCTCCTTAGCCTTTCTTTGTCATTCATGACATGGGCAGTTTTGTAGGTAGAGGTTAATTATTTTATAGAATGTTCCTCAGTTTCGATAAAATTACTCAAATTAATTTTTACCTTCTCTGGTAACTTTCCTTCTGTGTCTTTCAGCTGAGGATAGTCTCCCCCTTCTGATTTTCTGTACTGATTATTTGTATGCATGCCTTATTTACCTGGCAAAACATGAAGTTCCTTGAGGACAGGATCTATTTCTTCTCATTCCTCTTGTAAATCTCATTGCACTTAACCCTGTTACACATGCATACGTTAGGTGAATAAAGGAAAACAATAAAATATTTAGCGTACAATAATTCGTTTTGTGGTATTATTTTATAAAATAAATCTTCTCTAAAGATAAATTTTTTTTTTTTTAGAATAACACTTAAAAATTTTCCTTTGACTTTGATTTGGGGGACTGCCATCAGCTAAACTGTATATTGTAGAGGCTCCCAACTTAAATCTGAAAACCCCAGATTAGTTTTAGGGGATCATTTGCTCAAAAAAAAAAAAAAACAAAGTTTAAAAAACCTGTTTATCAAGTAAGGTTCTAGATTCTAAAAATAAGGTCTCTGGGCCTTAATTCCCCTCCTGGAGCATTCATAAGAGTTGAACATTCACAGAACACTAGACTTGCATATAGTCCTTAAGCTCCTTGTAAAATCCAAAGGGAATAGGGGAGTGGTTCCCAGAGTGCAGTCCCAGCCTCACTTGAGAACTTGTTAGAAATACGAATCTTTAGGCCCCATTCCTAGACCTACTATAATAAGAAAATCAGGGGGCGTAGCCCAGCAATCCGTGCTTTAACAAGCCCTTCACGCTGCACATTGGAGTGTCCAGAGCTAAGACTTAACCACGCCATCGTGCCACGAATGAGTCACAGATACGCCGAGGTGTACTGATCAGCGACTTGGGGTGGCCTTAAGTTCAAGAACCCTCTCTGTTTACCACCTTGTGTGCCCTACAGATGCAACTTTCTGTGTGTGCTCTTATGGGAGGAGAGGTGGTAATACTGATCTAGACACCACTACCTTCATGTTTCTCCATTAAACACAACTCTTAGCTCAAAACTGCTTGGGCAGTACATTTTTTTCTTAGGCTTATACATTCTTATTGGAATAGATTTCTGTAGTGTCTCAGGAATATTGCCTGCTGTTTTTATTGTTTGCTTATGCCTTTGATTTTTGGGTTTTTATGATTTGTAGTAGATAAAACCATGAAATATTCTGTATCTTCAAGTGGAGACAGCTATGTATCATTTTAACTGCCTGTTTTGTTTTCTAGGGAGTTCCTATCAGACTTGAAGTTGGGCCACGTGATATGAAGAGCTGCCAGTTTGTAGCCGTCAGACGAGATACTGGAGAAAAGCTGACAATTGCTGATAACGAGGCTGAGACTAAACTTCATGCTCTTTTGGAAGACATCCATGAGAACCTTTTTACAAGGTTAGTTCCTTAGGATTGCTGTTGTCTCTGATCTTGAAACCCTATTCAGCTTTTGAGAGCTGTACTGAGGAATTTTTTGAGTGTCCCAACTGGAAGTCATCTTTCCCTCTGAGCTCCCAGAGTTCTTAAGTTGCCTCTCTGTGTTTTTGACCTGTATCGTGATGATTTTTCCAAGGGCTTTCTGCCTCCTACTAGGTTTGCAGTGCTGGCCGGTCTGTCCCATGGGCTAATTTGGGTTGACTTTAAATTGAGGCTTTTACGACGTGTAAATTTGAGGGATTAAGGCTTTGATTCTCACTTGCTGGGTACACACTGGTAGCACCTAGGAAGGTTTAAAATAGCAGCGCCTAGACCCCTCCCCAGAGATGTTAATTTAGTTGGTCTAGGGTGAGTGCGCCAGCTGTAGTGTTAAAAGCTCCCCACATGATTATGACATGTAGTCAGGGCAGAGAGCACTTTGACTGGGTTTGGAGATATGGGGTGAGAGGAAGCCTCAGGGCTGCCCTGGCCTATAGAGAGGGTTCTTCTAGAATCAGAGTTCTCAGGGCAGAGGCACTAGAAGATTGATGCATATGTGTGGCACCTTATTTTCTTTCCTATCCACCTGAGACGAAAGAGAAGGTCCACTGCCATCTGGGATAGGGGCTCAGTTTGGGGGAACTTAGTGCCTGCATCTTATCAGTTCGTATGTCTTCTAATACCTTGTGCCTAACTCATATTAGGCCTCAATAAATCATGCATTTAAGGAGAATGAATTCATTTTAACCTTGGCATTGGTGCTAACATGTTTTTAGGCAAGTGATTTCACTTCTCTTGGCTTGCTTGCCCTAAAATGAGAATGATAATGAGTCACTTGACTTCAAGGATTTACTTAGTCTACTAATGAGTAGTGCATTTGAAGTCCATCTGAACTGAGAACAGGTCATATTGTCAGAGGTGAAAGATTAGAAAGCTCCCTGTCCCTACTGCTGCCATTTAAGTAGTGCATTTAATACAGTGGTTCTTTTCTAGGGATTTCTCTTCAGAGTCACCTGGGAGGTTTGGCAACAGAAGCATACCTGAGTCTCATACCTGGAGTTTCTGATCCATTGGTTTTAAGATTGGTTCTGGTCATCTGTAGTGTAAAAATGTCCTGTGTATGATTCAGATGCATCTCCTGATTGGAAAACCACTGCTTTCGTGGCTAAAAAGCAGCTTTATCATTGACAGTTTTATTCAGTAAATTTGTTAATAATGTAGGTTTCATAAAGGTGCATTTTGCCCCACCCTAAGGCTTGAGCCTTATATATTTTTTCCGGATCTCATTGGCTATAACTTATTCACATGGGCCTCTCCTACTATGAAAAAGTCAGAAGGAGGGGATTTGGCGGAGAGCTAGCAGTTACTGGCACAGAATTCACATGGTCTTAGTCCTGAGATTCAGAAAAGAAAAATATGCCTTTTCTTTCTTGGTCACCACCCATGAATCATTCTCATGTAATGTGTTACTTTGAATGTAAAAGAGAGTAATACTTATTTCCATTTCTAAAACTTGAAGTTCTTAGAAAAAAATTATATAGTATATGAAAATAGCTCAAATAATGTGTATTTATGGTTTTTCCTTTTTTTTTTTTTAAAGATTTTATTTATTTATTTGACAGAGAGAGATCACAAGTAGGCAGAGAGGCAGGCAGAGAGAGAGGGGGAAGCAGGCTCCCTGCTGAGCAGAGAGCCCGATGCGGGGCTCGATCCCAGGACCCTGAGATCATGACTTGAGCCAAAGACAGAGGCTTTAACCCACTGAGCCACCCAGGTGCCCCTGGTTTTTCCTTTTTTATAACATTTTCATGCCTTTCTGTTTGATTCTCACAACAATTCTGTATGGAGTTAGACTTACTTGAGTATTTTCCAATTTTGTAGAAAGGAAAACTAGGACCAAAGAGGTTTTAAAAATAATGCAGACTCTCACAGATGCTAAGTGATATAGCCAGGGATAGAATGTTGTTCTGGAGACTTTTAATGGCAATAACAAAAGTAATTATTGCCTGTTGTGTGCTTGGCAAATTCCTCTTTTATCTCGTGTTAATCCAGTGATGCCTTAACTGAGATTTACTGCATGTCACTGCTAGCAACACAGTTGAGATTCAAATTGAGATGTTCTCACTTCCAGGTTATTGCTCTTTTGTTAAATTATGCTTATTTAAAAAAAAAAAAAACTTTGTCATATTAGTAAGAAAAAATATGTATTCTTTTGCAATTATATTTTGATAGGGCTTCTGAAGACCTTAAGACTCATATGGTTGTGGCTAATACAATGGAAGACTTTCAGAAGATGCTAGATTCTGGGAAGGTAAGAGACTTCTGAAAAGTTTTGAATATAAAAGTATTTCAGCTGTGGTATTTTGAGACTCACTGAATTTATGCATGATATTAATCCCTTTTTCAAGGCCAGTCACATGACAGGATTATATATTACTCCACATTCTATCTTGTTTTCCATTGGCTTTCCTAAAGTATCACAGCATTATATCATTTTTGGGTAACTCTGTGAACTGATTGTTAAAGCTTTTTCTCATGCTTGAAGTGCGGACTAAACGTTCATTCTGTACGACCTCTAATGTTTTAATTATTGAAATTTTTCATTTTGCTTTTCAGCTTGAATTAGGTTCCTAAAGTAAGCATTGTTGTAATGTGTATATCCCTAAGATAAGGTTAAAAGTCCATGTCAAAAATTTCAGTTTTCTGGCCATGTATGTGTGTATGTGTGTGTATTTTCCCTGATCTGAATTAATTGAACTTTTCTGAATAATAAGGGAGAAAGTACTGCTCATGTCAAAGCCTATTTTTTAGAATGAATGGGTACTTCGGGCTCCTTAAAAGACCCAGGTCTTTCTAATTAGGTACTTTAGTGGTTCTTTAAGATTTTATCAGTTTTATCTGTTTTAAGTATGCAAATATTCCTAGTTGAAACTTTTAATTTTCATAGTGAAGAGGTCCTGATTTGCAAAATTATTAATTACTGGAATGAATCACTTAGGAACTTTAGTATTTTGGTATCCATGCTTGATTATACAACCAGTCCTGTGTTCTCAAGTTATAAATGAGGAAACCAAGGGATCAGAGTCTAAATGAATTACCCTGACCTCTACAGAGGCAGACTTGGTCCTAGAATTTAGGTCTCTTTCCTGATTCATTTTAATGCACTTTCCTCTGTATCTTTTTGTTTGCTTGTTTTAATTTTTTTATTCTATTTTTTTAAAGATTTTATTTTTAAGTAATCTCTACACCCAGTGTGGGCCTCAAACTCACAACCTCGAGATTAGGAGTTCCATGCTTCACTGACTGAGCCTGCAGGCACCCCTCTTTGTTTTTAATTCTTGCTGAGAGTATAAGGCAAAATTTTAATTGGTTAGGGTCATAACCTCTTAATATGTCTCTTATTGCATGAGCTGGGACAGTGTTCATCTCAGTGTCTCTCAGTTTACTAATTTGTAAAATGAATGTAAGATAGATAATCTTAAAATCCCCTTTAGATCCATAATTCCTCAGTATTTAGCTTTCTATTCTTGGTTTATTGCCTTTGTCATCTTCCATCTTTCTGGTTTCCATAATTTGTCACTTGACTTAGCTATGTACTTCCAGTAGAAGTCTAGAGAAATGGATAGCCATCTGTCCGATGCAGTGGGTTTTTTTTTCTTTCACTGTAATTTATGATTATTTTATTTTTGTTCTATTATTGAATTTTAAAATTCATTTATTATAGAAGTACTTTAGTAGTCACTTTTGCAGTACAGACTGGTAAGGATATTTACATAAGAGTTAATAAATCAATGGAGTAACTATGCGATAATCTATTGCTTTCAAAGAAATGAATCTCAGCAGGTCTTAGTAGAGTCATCTTTTTTATTCTGATATTAGGTTAGAGATCTCAGCATCTATTCTAAAACAACAGGTAGTATATTAGCTGTATGTCCACAACGAGCACGTGGGGATTAAGAGGAGGTTGTGTTTCTCATATTTGGGAGCTGGTCCCACCCCCATCTCACCCCACGTTGGTCAGCTTCGATATGTCAACTGACCATCAAGCAACCTTTGAGGCTATTGTAAATAAAACTGTATTTACTAGGTGGGGAGAAGGAGAAAGGGATCTTTGGAACTTGAATGTAGGTGAAAGTTTGATTTTCTACTCTTCTTTGTTGGTAAAAAAAAAAAAAAGAAACTTTATCAGATTCACAGAACTTGAGTAAATTTTTCCAAGGGCATGATATTAATGAAATGAAAAATAGATGTTATTTATAATTTGTTTTACCATTGACATATATTGCTAACCTATTGACCACTATGATTTTTGATTGATATGATTATTGATATTTCTCATCATTAACATTTTTTGCTAAAGAATTCAAGATAATATAGTGCAAAAAGTTGTATCATTTGTAGCATAGATACAGAGATTATAAAAAATAAAAGTTTAAGACCTTTCCGTGGTTGAATAAACAGCCTAAAACTATGTTATCTTTTCATTAGACTTTTTAATTTAATTTAATTTATTTATTTGACAGAGAGAGAGAGAGATCACAGGTAGGCAGAGAGGCAGGCAGTGAGAGAGAGGGGGAAGCAGGCTCCCCGCCGAGCAGAGAGCCCGATGTGGGGCTCGATCTCAGGACCCTGAGATCATGACCTGAGCCGAAGGCAGAGGCTTTAACCCACTGAGCCACCCAGGCGCCCCTATGTTATCTTTTCATATTAATGAATTACGTCTATAAATAGTCAGAAATTTCAGGTCTTATCACCTACACTTCGAAGCTACAAAGAATTAAAACATGGGTTTTTGGGACACCTGGGTGGCTCAGTCGGTTAAGCGTCTGCCTTCGGCTCGGGTCATGATCCCAGGGTCCTGGGATCGACTCCCATATTGGGCTCCTTGCTCAGCGGGGAGCCTGCTTCTCCCTCTGCCTCTGCCTGCCACTCTGCCTGCTTGTACTCTCTCTCTGACAAATAAATAAATAAATAAATAAATAATCTAAAAAAACAAAAAACAAAAAACATGGGTTTTTACAAAATCAAAATTGTCATTTATGAGTCTAAATAACTTCAGTTGAATTTTTTCACGCTATATCATTTTAAGTCTTAAAAATTATTTTAGGGATACCTAGGTGGCTCAGTCAGTAAAGCATCTGCCTCTGGCTCAGGTCATGATCTCAGGGTCCTGGGATTGAGCCCCACATAGGGCTCTCTGTTCAGCGGGCAGTCTGCTTCTCCCTTTGCCCTTGCCACCACTCAGGCTCTGTCTCTCTCTCAAATAAATAAAAATATTTGAAAAAATTTAGTTAAAAAAACAAAAATTAATATTTTAGAAATACCTTCTCAAGGGTCAGTTATTTTTTTTCTTAGGGAAAAAGAAAATAAGGCCATTTACTGTAAAATTTGTTAAAGTTAGGAAAATATAGCTATATGTGGGTTAAAAATAAAAGTAAAATTTTCTAAGAAACCAGATTTAAATATTTTACCCAAAGACATTCTTTGTAATTAAGTCTTCATATTTTTATCATTTCACAGTGACCATGGTTAAAAGTTTTCCTCCCATTCTATCTTTTGTAATGAATTTTAAACAATACTGTTATGAATGTACATTCTTTCCATGCTTTCTGTTTGTACAAATGCTAATGATTTACCAAGTTTCAATAGATGGGGTAACTTTGGGTTATTTCGGCTCTTATATTTTGGGTTTATTTTTGCTTCAGTTTTCTTGCAGTTTCTATTAAAATTTTTCAAGATACTTATTACTAACATCCCTTCCACCTTCTCTCATCCCCCCAGGATTTTCCTGGCAATTTATCACTTCTTTATTGTCTTAAGGCAGATTATCAAAATAACAGTTTATCAGTTTTGGGAATTTGGCTGACATATTTTACTGAATGAACGTGAGACAGATAACTGATTCTTCCTCACCTTGGAGGAATGTTCACCTGATCAATTATTTGTTCTTTTTGTAATTTCCTGATGTCAGTGTACTTGCACTTCACTTCTTAGAGAAGCCTTTTGAAGTATATTTAGCCAAATTCTGAGTGCCTTAGTGTTTGCAGGAGGGTCTCAATTTGAGTGTGGAATGTATGGCTCTAAATGATTGATCAGAAGTTGATGAGGAAGCTGGATAGCCTCTTAGCTGTTTTTAAACTAGCATTTCTAATACATAGGTGGGATTGTCCCCACCTTTGATCTCCCCACTGCTAACCTGATCTCCAGGAATTTTCTGTAGGACTATCATAATTGTTATTGCATACAAATCTCATTTTGAAGTAGACATGATATGAAAGTTTAGGATTTACAACTGAAAGAAATCTTAATTCTTGTCTAGTCCAACACACATTTTACAAAAGAAAACTCAGAGCTAGGAATTTTCAAACAGGCAGTGAATTTCAAAATTAAGGTAAAATCCCAGCTATCTTGATTTTGCCCGTTACTGTATATGCTCTATGAAAGGGAATTTGAGAAGTTGTTTTTTCTAATACAAAATGACTTTTGGCTTTCACATACCTTATGGACTTTAAAAGTGATTTACTCACCTGTAGCAGTACGGCATATAGTGAGGTTGATCTGATTGTTAATGGTTATTGTTAACAGTGTAAAAATGAGTTAACTATTTGTCATCTCCTCTCTGTCCTGCTCGTAACCGTTAACCTAGGCAGAGCAGGTGGTGGTCGGATTTGAAATGAGGGAGGTACAGCTGGAGTCTGGACTCAGGCTACTCACTCTTCCTTTCTTCTCTTCAGGCACTTTGTTGTAGCTAGTTTATTTGGGCATTGAAGTGTCCTATAAAGATGTTTTTGTTTTGTCTTGATGTTTTATGGTATGTGGGTTCGGGATCGGGGAAAAACATTTTTTCATCTCTTGCACCTCTGAGCAATGTTCCTTGCAGATTTGCAGAGGTACCACGGCCTGAAAAAGGCTGGGAGACCTGTCCTTTTTGCTTGTCAGTTTAATAGACTATTCAAGTGTTCCTTTTACAGAACAGGAGTTAAAAATACTGAATATTTTTCCTTTTCTATTAGATTGCTCAGATTCCATTCTGTGGGGAAATTGACTGCGAAGACTGGATCAAAAAGACCACTGCTAGGTAAATATGATTAACAGATAGAACCTATGACAGTAGCAAAGAGTGGGAATATACAGCATAAATTGAACTCTTATTTGTTTTTAATTGCAGGGATCAAGATCTTGAACCTGGTGCTCCATCCATGGGAGCTAAAAGCCTTTGCATCCCCTTCAAACCACTCTGCGAGCTGCAGCCGGGAGCCAGATGCGTCTGTGGCAGGAACCCTGCCAAGTACTATACCTTGTTTGGTCGTAGTTACTAAGGGATGAAACAAAACTATCTCCAACCCGCCTCACTTTTTAAGAAATCGATATTAATATCTTCCCAGATATAGACAGTTTTATGATTTTTTTAAAATAAAAGTTCGAATAGGAGGTCACATGAGGCACAAACACCTTATTCTTATGCCTAAATTAATGGTGGGAAAGAAGACTTTTCTGTAAACAACCCCAGTAATAAATACCATGAACTAATACTGTCTTGTGTATTCATTTGTTTTTCTGAAATACCTGAAGCGTGTGCTACGGGACATTCTTACAGAGAGCTGGAGAACACTGGGCCCTTAGGTAACTGCTCTTCGTCTGAGCGTCCCTCACAGTTCAGACCTCAAACAAGCAATTATCCTGTTTCCCATATATTGAAGTACTTCCCTTCCTTAATTCCTTCTGCCAAATCTAAAATTGTCCTCAGTCTTTCTGTTTAAAAAACAAAACAAAGCCACAAATAGACAAAAAGCCAAAACAACTCCCAACTTCCCCTTGAACTTCTCTCTTCTTCTCATTACTACTGTGGGGTCTTCAAAAAAACATGTCATGATTTCTGAAGGAGTGAGCAAGCCCCCTCATTTCCGCTTCTTTTTTTTTTTTTTTGCCTCATCCCACCTCTGCCCCCACACTATCACCATTTCCCTGAGATACTGCTACTTCTCACCAAAGCTAACTTCTCAGTGTCTTGTCTTACCATGTCACTCTGCTGCATTTCTGCTGCTATAAAAGATTTCTCTTTTTACTAAAATTACTCCTATGACTTGCCCTCCCACTCCGTGGTTCTTTCTCTTAGTTATGGGTCTTTCACCAGCGTTCTTCCTTGGCCTGCTTCATAGGCATCCCTAGGCCAAGCTTCCGTACTTGGCACTCTTCTCGTCTGATCCCCTGGTTTCAGAGAACACGAACAGGATGAGCACCCAACATTTTCACCTCTTGACCTCCATTCCAGCTGCATAGTCGCGTCTTTCCAGCATTCCGTCAGTTTCAGGTCCTCTGTCCTCAAGCCCCCATTTCACTGCCCATTCCCAGACCTGCTCTTCCTACAGTATTTCCTGCCTGAAGGATTAGCATGAGCAAAATACACTGGTAACCTACACCAGAACCCAAGAGCCATGCTAGTCAGGCCCTCCAGGGCACGGTCTGCTCTCTTCATTTGGCCAGCATGGCATCCCACCCTTACCGCTGACGTGTCCCAGGTCTCCCCTTTTACAGATGCCTTGACTGCCTCTGACATCAGTTACTATAATGGCCTCCATAGTTTCATCTGAGGCAGTCCCCACGTTTCCATAGGGGTTTTTTTCCTTAATGTACAATGTATTAAGATGTTCATCTTCCCCTTAAAATCTTCTCATGGCTCACCATCACTAACAGGAGAAAATGTGAACCGTTTAGCCTAGTCTGGTTCACCTGCCTGTCCAGTCTCCTCTTCAACTAATCCAGCAAAGTCCTTTGCAACTTAACCATTTGGGGTTTTTTGTGCAATTTCCCATGTACCATTTCCCATCTCTGTGTCCCTTTGCCTGGAAGGCCCTTTACTAATTTCTAGTCTACTGGCTAAATCTCTTTATTTGGGGCCCTGTCCTAAACACGCTTTCCCACCTGATAGTGATAAATATACACCAATAAGGGGAAAAGCTTCAGAAAAGACTTAGAATTTTGAGTTATGCTTTGAAAGATAAGTGGAATTTTAATAAATAGAAAAGGAAGGACATTCTAGGTAGAGGGAACAGCATATGCAAAACCATGAAAGTAGATGCTGTGTGTGAGAACACAGCCAAACTTCCTAAATGGGTAGAAAATTATCAAAGCAGATTAAATGCAGCATGCCATCAAGACTGATGTTTTGAGTGTATGTATTCGTATATCTAACTTAAAGAGATAAATACATGAGCCACATTTCTATACTGTACTCAATATTTTATTGAACTGTGGCAGTTCAGAATGTTTTATCTTGTCTTTCTACCCTTAGTAGCTGTGTGAAGTGCCTATTCAGTTGTAAAATGGAGAGAAGTCTAATACCTATCATAGGTATTAGGTATAATTCTAATACCTAATATCGTAGGTATTAGGTATAAGTCTAATACTTAATATCATAGAGTTATTCACCCTTATAAAGTACTTAGAACAATGCCTAGCACATACTAAATAAATAATACCTAATGTATTTATGACCATGCAGAGTCCAGTTGCTCCTAATTTGTAGCTTTAATTAATAATATTTTGGCTTTTTTTTTTTTTTCTGCAAGCATAAATGCTCTAAAAGACAAGGTTTTTTTAGTGGGTCCATGACAAAAGGCTGAAAAGTAGATCAGAGACTAATAAGTACATTTTGTCCCATAGCCCCTGACCATTTTGGAGGAGTTGGCAATCATTGGTGCAAAGACAAATCCCCAGGCTATTTTTGGAAGTTTCAGATGAGTAGAACTAGTCACAGAAAAGCTTGGAGTTTACTGCTTTAAAGGTATTCACTATTTTTTTTTTAAGGTTATGTAATTTCTTTTTTTTTTTTAATTTTTATTTATTTATTTGTATTAAGTTAGCCACCATACAGTACATCATTAGTTTTTGATGTAGTGTTCAGTGATTCATTAGTTGAGTATAATATCCATGCTCATTACAACATGTGTCCTCCTTAATACCCATCACCCGGCTACCCCATTCCCCCTCCCCTCTGAAACCCTCAGTTTGTTTCCTGGAGTCCATAATCTCCATGGTTTGTCT
Source organism: Potos flavus (assembly GCA_028534135.1). Classification (NCBI taxonomy): domain Eukaryota; kingdom Metazoa; phylum Chordata; class Mammalia; order Carnivora; family Procyonidae; genus Potos; species Potos flavus. The sequence continues at coordinate 49,017,861 of CM052893.1, read as the reverse complement.
CCCTCTCTGATTTCCCCCCCTGAACTTCAGGTTTCCCTCCCTTCCCCAAATGTCCTCCATGCTATTCCTTATGTTCCACATATGGGTGAAACCATATGATAATTGTCTTTCTCTGCTTGACTTATTTCACTTAGCATAATCTCCTCCAGTCCTATCCATGTCAGTGCAAATGGTGGGTATTCATCCTTTCTGATGGATGAGTGATATTCCATCGTATATATGGACCACATCTTTATCCATTCGTCTGTTGAAGGGCATCTCGGCTCTTTCCACAGTTTGGCTATTGTGGACATTGCTGCTATGAACATTGGGGTACATGTGTCCCTTCGTTTCACTACATCTGTATCTTTGGGGTGAATACCCCGTAGTACAATTGCTGGGTTGTAGGGTAGGTCTATTTTTAAGTTTTTGAGGAACCTCCATACTGTTTTGCAAAGTGGTGGTACCAGCTTGCATTCCCACCAACAGTGTAAAAGGGTTCCCCTTTCTCCACATCCTCGCCAGCATTTGTTGCTTCCTGCCTTGTTAATTTTTAAAGGTATTCACTATTTAAAGGAACTCTCTAGTAAGTAATTATGTTAAGGAAGGAGTCCTTCACCGTAAATCTGCTTGTGACAAATTGCTTTCTTTCTTAAATTGAGGTTCAGCTAAAATACCAAAACTTTTTCAGATTATCTTAAGAGTGGTGTTGCTTTTCAAGAGGGTTAATAAACCTGAATCCAAAAGACATGCTTTAAGAAATGATCAGTATTTTACCTGCAGATGACAGCCATTAACTGGATATATGACCGATGGTCACAGAAGTGATTGTAGCCTCTTGTTTGTTGCAGCAGAAAGAAAACACACAGGTCAAGGGATATTTACTGCCGGCCCCGCTCCCTGGGACTAGTAGTGTATATTACCTGTTAGCCATTTCTAGGTTCACGCATGACTGTTGAAAATAGTTCTTAATGACGCAGGTAAACCATAGGAAGCCTTTATTAGAATTAGTAACAGCAACTCATCCGGCTTGCTGCTGCAAAGGCTGTGAGGCTTGAGATGAGCAGCAGAACACTCCGCAGAACAAGCAAAGAGAAGGCATTTCGGCTGGAGTCTGCACATAGCACCTGACTTTCTATCTGACTGTGGCTATAAATACTTAGTCATCTGTCACGAAACTCTGGTTTTTAGGGGTTGTCAGTGTCAGAAGTCTGGGGAGGCAGCTGCCATTACCCTGTTCTTTTCACACCTTTCTTTGGCCCTTTGCTTGTCACTTTCACTGTGTCTAAAAAATGCTAGCCATTTATTTAATAAATTTGAGTGCCTGCTCTGTGCAAAGTGCCAGCGCATATAGCAGTGAGTCAACATGATTTTTCCTCCTCTTGGCTTTATCTCCTTGATGTTGTCTATTTTTGCTGCAGAATCAGGCAATCGAGTGGACAGGGCGGTAGAGCAATGCACCGGGGCCGAGCGATATTAGAAGGAGACGTAGCCTTGGGGAGATGGTCCCTGCCAACAGCAGCATGCGGACAGCTGTCCTGTCCTCGCGATGATATAGCTGGAAAACCCTGTTCTGCCAACCACCAGGCTTAAAATTACAGATACGAACACGTTTCCATGGCTCAGTAGGTGATGTGAAACCAGAGTCTTTGTTCAACTTTACCGGAAGATTTAAGAGTTAGGAATGTCAGTAGTACTGAAATGATTTAAAAGTATTTAAAAATATGAACAAAAAATGTTTTATTAATTCTCACATAATAGGGCTATTTCAAAATATATTTTAGGTATGTTACCAAAACCAAATTTTGGCACTCACTGGGTGGCTCAGTTGGTTAAGTGTTGAGTCTTGGTTTCTGCTCAGGTCATGATCTCAGGGTCATGAGATCGAGCCCCACTTTGGGCTCCGTGCTCAGTGTGGAATCTGTTTCAGATTCTTTCTCCCTGCCCCTCTGCCCTAACGTGCGCTCACTCTCTCTCTCTCTCTCTCTCTCTCTCAAATAAATAAAATATTAAAAAAAAAAAATAACCCTTTCTTGGGCACCTGGGTGGCTCAGTGGGTTAGGGCCTCTGCCTTCAGCTCTGGTCATGATCTCAGGGTCCTGGGATTGAGCCCCGCATCGGGCTCTCTGCTCAGCGGGGAGCCTGCTTCCCCCTCTCTCTCTGCCTGCCTCTCTGCCTACTTGTGATCTCTTTCTCTCTGTCAAATAAATAAATGAAATCTTTAAAAAAACAAAAAAATAACCCTTTCTTGATTCCATATCCCTTTAGCCTTAAAGTGAAGCTTTTGTCTACTAGCCAGCTCCTACTTCTCTTGTCTGTTCTCTTGAACCCATTTCATTTGCCCTCCTGCTAAGGTCACCAGTGGCCTCCATAGTGGTAAACTGAGCCATCGTTTCCACTCCTCCTTTTGCTCGCTCTCAGCATTTGACCAGCTGATTCCCCCTCCTCTTTGAAACACATTCTTCCTCGGCCTCCTATTTTTCCTTCTGTCTCGGTCTTTTCCTCTCATCCCTTTGTATTTTCTTCTCCTTCCAATTCTCTCTCGTTTCCTTGGTGACCTCCTGCAGTTTATTGCCCGCATTCAAGTTCATAGAATTCTAGCCTACCCATCTCCCCTGAACTCCACACTCAACACCCTATGTAGCATTTCAACCTGGCTGTCTAATAGATACCCCAGACAAGGTTACTTCTACTCCTTGATCCCGCCCTGACCCTACAGCTCTCATCTTTGTCTTACCTTCATCTCAGTTGCAACATCAGGTCCAATCCCTAACGTCACCTTGACTGTTCTCTTTCATACCTCACATCCAATTGCCCAGCAAATGCTATTGACTCTAACCTCAAAATATATTCTGGATATACTCATTGTGGGGGAGGGGGTGTGCACCCATATAGCCACACAGGGCCCCGTGCTTGGTTGAATGCTGTGCTGTTGCTGTCTTGAAATTCTTTTTTTTTTTCTTTAAGATTTTATTTATTTTAGAGAGAGAGTATGGGGGGACAGGAGAGGGAGAAGCCGACTCTGCACCGAGTGCAGAGCCTGATGTGGGGCTCCATCTCACAACCCTGAGATCATGACCTGAGCCGAAATCAAGAGTCAGAGTCTTAGCCGACTGAGCCACTCAGGCGCCTCTGTCTTGAAATTCTTAATAATGGAGAAAAATCTTTAATTGTGATAAATGACAAAATTTATCACGCTAACTATTTTTAAGTGTATGCTTCAGTATTAAGTATATTTGCATTTTTGGGTAACCAATTAGCAGAACGTTTTCATCTTGCCACACTGAAGCTATATTCATTAAACACTGTCCCCTCCCCCCAGTCCCCTGCAACTACCAGTCTAACTTTCTGCTTCTATGAATTTGACTACTTTCGATAAGTAGCTCATGTAAGTGGAATCGTACAATATTTGTCTTCTTGTGCCTGCTTATTTCACCTAGCATAGTGTCCTCAAGGTCCTGTAGGAGCATGTGACAGAATTCCCTTCCTCTTTAAGGTGGAATATTCCATTGTACGTACACATGTATGCATGTATAACATGTACACATACACGTACATACCACGTTTTGTTTCTCCTTCCATCTGTCAGTGGACACTTGGGTTGTGTTCCCCTCTCGGCTATTGGGAATAGTGCTGCTATGAACATGGGTGTCAAGTACCTCTTTGAGATCCTGTATTCAGTTCTTTTGGATATAAGCCAGGAAGTAGAGTTACTGGATCAAACAGCAGTTCTATTTTTAATTTTTCGAGGAACTGGCGTACTGTTTCTCATAGTGACTACACCGTTTAAAATTTCTTAATACTTTTTCAACAAAAAGCCTTGTA
>CM052893.1:48998996-49013557 GCA_028534135.1 Potos flavus | reverse complement strand
CAACTTTTATGTGTCTGATATTGCTGTTTATTATCTTTTAAAAATTTTTTTAAAAGATTTATGTATTTATTTTAGAGAGAGAGAGAGAGAGCAAAAGTGGGTAGGGGCAGAGGGAGAGGGGGAGAGAGAATCTCAAGCAAACTCCTGCCTGAGTACAGAGCCTGATGAGGGGCTCAGTCTCAGGACCCAGAGATCATGACGTGAGCCGAAGTCCAGAGTCGGACGCTCAACTCACTGAGCCACCCAGGTGCCCCTGCTGTTTAATTATTTTTGCTGCTTCTCTCAAGGTGGCTTCCTTTCTCTTGTTTTATGTGTTTCATGATTTTTTAGCATGAACTCACTCATGTTCAGTGGAACGTTCTCTGAGGGAATTCTTGGATGAATAGACTTTAAGAACGTTCTTCCACATAAGATATGCATTAGTTTCTGTCAGGTACCTAAGTGTGTTACCAGCTTGTAAGCACATAAAAAATTCTTTGCTTGAGAGCTGTTGTTGTTGTTGTTCCTATTTTTTTAAATTTGTTTTTGTTTTTGTTTTTATTTTTTTTAAAGATTTTATTTATTTATTTATTTGACAGAGAGAGAGAGAGAGATCACAAGTAGACAGAGAGGCAGGCAGAGAGAGAGGGGGAAGCAGGATCCCCTCTGAGCAGAGAGCCCGATGCGGGGTTCGATCCCAGGACCCTGAGATCATGACCTGAGCCGAAGGCAGAGGCCCAACCCACTGAGCCACCCAGGCACGCCGTTGTTGTCCCTATTATTACAACATAGGCAAAGTACATTTAGACAGCATGCCCACATGAAGGCCATAGTATAGTTTCAACTTCTTGTGGGGGAGGTTTTCCTCTTTTCCCATAACCAAGGCTGAAACATGCACTTTCTTTGCTGTCTCCTTTGTGGCAGTGAGTTTTTGTTTGTTTAATGGTTTCGTTTCGCTTCAACCCTTCACCGAGGGATTTCTCTTTGAGGGCATCTCTGATCCAGCGCTCCCCCTTGTATGGATCTAAGTTTTGTCCTTTATGCCATCTGTGTCTATGTGGCTATTAAAATCCAAGACTGGAACATTTGTCTTTATCAGAAGGATATCCCTAAGTCAGATTCTGGCTTCAACTCATCTTGTCGGATTTTGACTTTCACTTCATTTTTGGTCCCTGCTTATTTTCTTAATTTCTTAATTTTGAACTCTTCAAAAAGTGTGACAGAACCATATAATGGTATCCCAGAGCTAGAGCCCTTAACATAGAAAGACTTAGGTTCTCAGAGCTCAGCACCTAGGACAGCCTGGGTGGCTCAGTCGGTTAAGCGGTTAAGCGTCTGACTCTTGACTTCAGCTCAGGTCCTGATCTGAGGGTCATGTTGGGCTCCGCACTCAGTGGGGAGTCTTGCCATCCTCTCTCTCCCTCTGCCCCTCCGCTAGGCATGCGCTCGCACTCTCTTTCCTTAAAATAAAAATAAAATCCAAAAGAACAAACCAAAAAAATTAAAAAAAAAAAAAAAGAAAACAAAACAAAACTCAGCACTTAGAGCAAGCCAGGCCCTCATTACCACTTGCAAGGACTAGAGAGTCAACGCTGTCGGGGACAGGACCGCAGACAGAGGGCGTCCTCTGGTTTTCTGCCTCTGCAATGCCAGCTAGAGGCAGACTGGCCAGGGCCCAGACCTGCACACTGAGCTCCAGTGGTAACAAGAGGTTAATTGTGTACCAAGTTTTCCACATCTGGTAAACACACTGCGTCCTTTCCCAGAAAGTGACATTTAAAATATTGCTGCCTGCTCACAGAGTTTAGACATTTGCAGCAACGACTTTCTAGGCTCCATATTTTATTTGTGGCATTTTTCTTTCCCAATCAGTGTGTGTGCGTGCATGTGTGCCTGTGTGTGAGTGTGTGTGTGTCAGAGAGAGAGAAAGAGAGGAGAGACAGGAAGGGAGGAGGGAAGAAGGAAGGAGGGAAGATAGAAAAGAGAAAAGAAGGAAGGAGGAAAGGAGGGAGAAAGGAAGGAAAATTTTAGATTTTTTTTTTTTAAAGATTTTACTTATTTATTTGACAGAGAGAGAGATCACAAGTAGGCAGAGAGGCAGGCAGAGAGAGAGGGGGAAGCAGGCTTCCTGCTGAGCAGAGAGCCCGATGTGGGGCTCGATCCCAGGACCCCGAGATCATGACCTGAGCCGAAGGCAGAGGCTTTAACCCACTGAGCCACCCAGGCACCCCAGGAAGGAAGATTTTAAATTCCATTTCCATCTTGAGCTCCTGTTTCTGGCTCTGTTTACACTCACTCTCTTGTGAGTGGGCTTTATTCGGTCCTGTACCTCAGGGAGAGATGCCGCTGCCTTTAGCTTCAGAACCACGTAGGCCTGGGAATCCTGCTCCTCGTGGAAGTTTCTCCCTCACTTCACATTTGATTCAGCCTGAGCGTCGGGCTTAGCAGCTGTCCGAGCTGAAGCCATTTTGACTGTGTGCAGGGGCTCTGGCCGCTCGGCTCCTACTTCAGCTCCTGTGGGCACCCCTCTTTCCACAGCTTTGGAATGTTTCAGGCCTCGGGGGGCTTCTCGTCCTGCTAAACCTTTTGTTCTGAAGTGTGGGAGGTGCTCCTAGGGTTTTGCTTCCTTTGTGTTCTTTTCTCAGTCAATGATTTCATGGTTTAATCAAGTTCTTAAAATTGTCCCCTTTCCTTCTCTACCACTCATGAGGCTGGCATTTTTGTTGGACTTTTTTCTTTTCACTTTGTCACTGTTTTTTGGGTCAGACATTTGTTTTTCCCACATAGATTTTTTTTTTCCTTATCACAGTGAGAAAAGTGAAGTCAGTGTTTTCTGGGTCTGCCAAAAGCAACTGTTGTCCAAACAAATCTTGTCAACTCTCACCTCTTAGAGTTGGATCACCTCATGTGAAAAGCATTTTCCACTTAAATAAAAAATTTAACCCAGGCCTGGACTCAAGCTATCATATGCTTGTCTCAGTCCCTTTTAGTGTGTCTCATTCTCCCTGAGCCAGTCCTAGGGTCCTAACTGCCCATTTCTGGACCTGTCCCCATAGGACAGAGGCAAACCCTACATCCGCAATAACTGTTTTGATTTGCAGCCCATCTAACAATGCCTTAAATATTCTATGCTCATCTTCCTAGGCTTCTTCTCTCAAATAGTTCCGGATTTTATGGAAGCTTTGTATAGACGTGCCAATCCTTACACAGTGGTTCCTTGTTCTGTTTGCTGTGTAATGAGCCACCACAAATTTAATGGCATAAAACAACAAGCATTTTATGATACTTGGGATTCTGTGGGCTGGAATTTGGAAGGGAACCAGCAGGAACAGCCCGTCTGCCCTGTGAGGTCTGGGGCCTCAGCTGGGAAGGCCGCACAGATGGGTTGGTGACTCGAGGGCAGGTGGCGGTGTCATCTTCCATCTGGTTCCTGGGGCTGGAAGGTCTCGACGTCTAGGACTGCTGACTGCACCACGAGCCAGGATGTCTCAGTGTAGCTTCGCTTCTTCACCCTGGAGTGGCCTCGGGACATTGTATGGGGTATCTCAGGGTCTCAAACATGAGTGCTCCGTCGAACAAGGTAGATGCCTCAATACCTCTTTTGGTCCAACTTCAGATTCTATAGATTACAAGCAAGTGACATCATAGAAGGAATGTCAAGCCCATGGACCCACTTCTTTTTTTTTTTTTTAAAGATTTTATTTATTTATTTGAGAATGAGAGAGAGAGAGAGAGAGCCCGCACCTGAGTGGGGGGAGAGGCAGAGGCAGAGGGAGAAGCAGACTCGCCGCTGAGCAGGGAGCCTGATGCGGGGCTCGATCCCAGGACCCTGAGATCATGAACTGAGCTGAAGGCAGACGCTTAACCGACTGAGCCACCCAGGCCCCCTATTGACCTACTTCTGATGGAAGGAACATCAAGGTCACCCCGTGGAAAAACATGTAGACTAGCAGATATGCTGTGCCCATCTTTGGAAGAAGCAGCCTGCACAGTCTGCCCTCAGGCTAACAGTGCATTTCACTTCCACATACAAATTCCACTCCCCAGGACTCATGGGCCACCAGCTTCCGGCCCAGGCTCTGGGTCATCTTAGTCAGGGCCAAGGTGAATGAGGTTCCTCAGGTGCAGTTCCTTGAGTGTCTTCCCCTCCATCTGAAGATCTGTGAACTAGAGATACAAAGGACCTGCTCTCCACACACCCAGGATACAATGGTGTGGGGGCGGGGGCGGGGGCTGGGACAGACGTCGCAAAGCTGCCATATTCCCCAGTTGCTTTTACTTCAGACAATGCTCACAGCTTTAAAAGGATGGCTTTTAATAGTTTCCTGGACCTGGTTCTCTCTGGTGCTGGTGGAAGCATGCCAGAGCCCAGTCAGCTACCTGAAATCTTGCCTTTCTGCCTCTGAACTGAAGGACTTCTTTGGTTCCCAGTCCCCGGTCTGATCTGATCTAATCCCCTCCTTAAGAATATTTAGAGATGTGTGCATTTCCTTTTCTTTTTTTGTGTGTCTGTCTTGCTTCAGGAAAACTCCCTTCCTCTGGTGCAATCTTCTTGTTTCTGAGAGCAAACTATCCTCCCTCTCCCTTTCTGCACAGTAAGACTGAAGCACAGAGTAAAACCAGTCTTAAAACTCATGCTCACGAGGGCCCGTTGAAACAGCCCTGCAATGATAACAAGAGCCATTTTTTTCTGTGAGGCAGGAAGCTGCTGTGACGCATCAAGTTCCAAATATGGCCAAGCTCACGTGGGAGACTTCAAACCTGGCAGCATTCGCTCCGGTCCCGCCAGAAACCTCAGTCCCCACGTGCTACTTTGGCCTGTAGAGTCTTAGCCTAATCCTTCTCCAGGCTCCCGTCAACTCACCAGGATGGTAGGGCTTTAGGGACTAATAAATCCTGCCCCTTTCTTACTCTCCTAGGTTTGGAAACAATTGCTAGATAAGATACAGATGGCATTTGAACATAACGCCAACTTTATTGTAGATATGACATAGTCTGGGATATGGCTTAGATGTGGAACAGCAGAGAGCTTGCTAAGAACTCATCCCAGAATTAAACTCACCCCCCCCCCCAAAGTCCCAGACCTCCCTGCACGACGCGGAGCCTGCCCCAGTTAGTTTCCCTCCTGGACGCGCGGTCCAGGATTGCAGGTCTCTGTGGGGAGGCAAATCTGGAAAAGAAAGGTCAGAAGAGGTCAGCTGCGCATGCCCCACGCTTTCCCCCACACCTAGTAACTGGAGTAGTTATCTTGCTTCTGAGAAAAGCTGTGGAAGTGATAGAAAGAGGTGAGGAGTGTTATTCCCTGTGGAGGTGTCCCTGGGGAAATGCAAAGCTTGGGGAACGGAGAGTCTCCTTAACACAAACAAAAAGTTGTGAGCCCCAATGTGAACCATGTTCGTTCATTCCCTTCTTCCCTCCTTCCTTCTCTTCCTCTTCCCTCTTTCTTTTATTCTTTTGTCTGTTCTTTCTTTTATCTCCTGTCATCCTGTGGGCCACAAAGGGGGTGAGTGTCAAGGAAGTCTCCCTGAAGAAGTGGCTTTTGAGACCTAAGGCATGGGGAGGAGGAGCCGAGTGGGGTAGAGAAGGCTCCAGGAGGAGGGAATAGCATAAACCAAGTCCTGGAGAATGGGCTGGGTGAGATAACCAAAGGGATGAGCTTGCAGAGAGAGGAGTAAGGGAGCTAAGACTGAGTCACTGAGCCCTGGGACACACAGACATTTAGAAATTAGAGGAGGGGGAGGAACTATCCATGAGATATACGGAAAACCAGGAGGGTACATTATTCAGTGGTCAAGTGGAGAGAGTCTTCAAAAAGGAAAGCAAGGTTTTCAGTAACAAATGTTGCTGAGAATTCCAAGAGGAGCAAAGAAAACCAGGGGATTCCGGCACGAGGAGGTCGTGAGTTCCACAAAGCCTTGTCCGTGGTGTGGTGGAGATGGAGGTGGCACTGGGTGGGTGGCAGAGAGGATGGTATTTGAGGAAGTAAAGACTGTGTGATAGCGTTTTCTGGAGTTCTTCCTTTGGAGGGAGCAGCAAATTGGAGCAGGATTAAGTTCTCCAGCATTGGTGAGGAATCAAAGTAAGGAAAGGTCATATTTAGTCAGCCATTTTATTTTTCTAATTATTAAATTTATATTTCTCATGAGTCATGAATGTGGAGAAGAGGAGAAAACCATTCTTAGCACTTTATAATAGGTGTAGTTTCTTGGTCAACTATTGACCAGAAGTGTCTGGTTGCAAGCGACAAAAACCCACCTTATGCTTGCTTCAGCAAAAAGGGAACATTTATTGGTTCACATAATTAACTTGGAACCGGAGACTGAAATTCCATCAGAGATTCTCTTTCACTGTCTCTCTTCTCTTTCTGTTTCCTTCCCTATTGCAGAATGAAGGGTTTGGGAAGAAAGCAAGGGGAGACATAATTATTAGGGGCTCTGAGTCACCTCCTCACCGCTTTAGTGACCAAACAAGAAAGGGAAGCTGTCTCTGTGATATATTTTGAAAACCTCCAGAGAAGGGCTCTGGCCCATGTTGGGTCAGGTGGCCATCCTTTGACTCAAACACTGTGGCCAGGGGCTGAGGAACCATGTTGGGCTTAACCTTGGCTACACGCCCACGTCTGTATCCAACGGGACAAGACATCTTACCAGAAGGAAGCAGGGAAGGCTTCTAGGCAGCCAAAAACCTTGGCTGAACCATTTAGATAAGTGGTGGTTACCAATAACAGTGCTTGCTTTCCAGAACTCTTGTTGATCGTGGCTTCTTCATGGCAACAACAGCAATGCCTTTTATTTGTCTCTGTATTTGTACCTTCATTGTCTTATTTGATGTTGAAAACATCAACGTGCACTGAGTAGTATGAGGTCCTTATCTGCATTCTACGGATTAGGCAACTAAGGCTCAGATATTTAGTGACTGGTCTAAGTTGTGCAGTAATTTAGCGCCGGAGGTCAAGAATCTCAGTTCTCCAGATCTCATGTTAATACTTAACACAGCTTCTCATTTTGTTCGGTAATAAAATTAGGTTTCTCAGTCCAATCACCTGATTCTCTCTGCTCTTCTGCCACAGATGAGAGAGACTCATGATGGACAAGGAAGTATAGTAATGATAGCTGAGAAGTTTGGAGTTTTAGATTTGTAAAATACTTTAAGTATTTTTATATCCTTCAAATATTTTATTAATCAATATTTTGATTCATAATACATTTTATTAACCAATAGCTAATTAGTTCTAAGCCAAATAGATTATTTGAACCAAGGGGAAATGGACAATCTTATTAAAAATAGGGTTATCTAAATAACTGTGAAGTGAATGCCCCATTATTACTTATCAGAAGTCAACAATGCTTGTGGGAATGATGACAGCCAGAAGGTAAAGAAAGGAGCCACTTTTCGTTAGCTCTTTACTATGAGACCACCATGCAGGTTCTCCACTAGGCTATCTCCTTTGATTCTCACAACCACTGTGTGAGAGGATGCTATCTCTACCTCCAGATCATAAATGAGAACACAGACCTCAGAGAAGTTAAGGGATTTGCCCAGTTGCTAATAACGGATAGAGCCAAGATTGTATCCTAGATCTGAGTGGCTTGAAAACCTATGTCTCGGGGCGCCTGGGTGGCTCAGTGGGTTAAAGCCTCTGCCTTCAGCTCAGGTCATGATCTCAGGGTCCTGGGATCGAGCCCCGCATCGGGCTCTCTGCTCAGCAGGGAGACTGCTTCTCCCTCTCTCTCTGCCTGCCTCTCTGCCTACCTGTGATCTCTCTCTCTCTGTCAAATAAATAAAATCTTAAAAAAAAAAAAAAAAGAAAACCTATGTCTCTCCACTACATAACCTTGACTGTTGAACCAGTGCATTTGGCAGATAAAAGTAAAGGTATTTATTTATAGGTTTTATTTTAACCCGCGCACAATTATTCCCACAATTTCTTGGGCAAATGGCCTCTCTCATTTTCATGTACAGTAGTCGCGTGGGGTATGTTCTAAGACCCCCAGTGAATGCCTGAAACCACAGATAGTACCAAATCCTATATATACTATGTTTTTTCCTATACATACACATCTGTGATAAAGTCTAATTTATGAATTGGACACAGTAAGAGATGAACAATAATAACCAATAATAAAATAGAATAATTATAGAAATGAACTGTAATAAAAATTACGTGAATGTGGTCGCTCTCAAGATGTCTTACTGTACTGTACCCCCCTTCTTGCCATGATGTGAGATGATAAAATGGGATGAAGGCAGGTGGATGATGTAGGCATTGTGACGTCATGTTAGGCTACTATTGACCTTCTCAGGTTATATCAGGAGGCTCACCTTCCAGATCACATCCGACTGCAGGGACTAAAACTGCAGAAAGCACATCAGTAGAAGAGGGCTAGAGGGAACTAACGCAGTCTAAATATTAAGGTGAATCTAGTGGTGAAGAAACCTGTTTACATGGGAATATTTCCGATGGCATTCAATAACACATGTAAAAGCTTTTGTAAATGATTAAGTGACATAGGACTTTACTTATAGCTAAATAGCTCAAACTATTACTGGATTTAGAATCAATATGGGGGGGGGAGTTTCTCCCTGTTTCTTGCACCTTGGAGGGTTTTTGGTTTGTTTTTTTGCTTCCATTTGAATTGGAAATGGTCTGAAAGGTGATTTTTTTCCCTCTAATTCACCAAGCAGGAGGAGTCACACCCAAATGCTGTCAGTAAATGATGAGTTTTGGATGATGTGTTTCTTGAATTCCCAGTTCTGCCTCTAATCCTTTCCCTATTTCCTTCCAATAGCCATGTCCCTTTCCACTTGCTTGTTCTGACTTACCCCCCTCCCCCAAATGTCCCGCATAGCACTTCCCCATGAGTATCTCAGCATGCCCTTGGGGTCTGCAGACGGTAAGAAGCTCACAGACCAGAGCCCACAGAGACAAGCTGGCCCCAAATAACATGGCATTGTTACTGCCAAATATATCAGATAGCCCAATCTCATCATCCCTGGTGGGATATACAAATCATAGCCATTTGTTCATACCTGTGCACTCAACAGTTGGTAACTTGCTTTCCGATACTTTGTCTTAGCCCATTCGGGTTGCTAACAAAATACCACAAGCTCGGTAGTTTATAAAAAATAGAAATTGGTTAACACTGAGCCCGTCTTAGAAGCCCGGCACTCCACTAAGCAATTTATATACATTTTCTCAACTTAAGCCTCGTGATGACCCCATGAGATAGATACAGATACTATTGTTATCCTTAGTTCACACACACCAATAAAAAGAAGGTTTTAAGGAACTTGCCCCAGGTCACACAAGTGAGTAGCAGAGCCGGGATTTGGTTCTAAGTCTGTCTGACCCCAAAGGTCAAATTATTAACTGTTACCCTCCTCAACCTTTTAAGTTTTCTTTCTTTTTTTTTTTTTTAAAAGATTTTATTTATTTGACAAAGAGAAGAGAGATCACAAGTAGGCAGAGAGGCAGGCAGAGAGAGAGGGGGAAGCAGGCTCCCTGCTGAGCAGAGAGCCCGATGCGGGGCTCGATCCCAGGACTCTGAGATCATGACCTGAGCGGAAGACAGAGGCTTAACTGACTGAGCCACCCAGGTGCCTCCCTTTTAAGTTTTCTTAAAGTGAGTGCAAAATTAAAATTATCTAGAGTCTGTTTTATTTTTTTTCCAATAAGAAAGTTGTATTATTTGATGCTGTGATGAGGCTTCCACTTAACCACTGCTTAGTGCTGGTAACAGATTTGCCACTTTGCTACCAGAAAGTAGCATTTTGGAGAAACCATGGAGGGGCCACTTGGCAGGCTGATGGGCGTAGCTCTAAATTCAAGCTAGCTGCCTCGGCAACTTAACATCCTTGCCGAGTCTTTATCCCTGAACAGCCCATTCAGAGTGGAGTTGACCACTAACTACTTCTTATCTTTTTTACACATCCTGCCTCTATCATTTAAAAGAAAAGTGTGGGCTGGGGCGCCTGGGTGGCTCAGTCAGTTAAATGTCTGCCTTCAGCTCAGGTCATGATCCTGGGGTCCTGGGATTGAGTCCTGCATCTGGCTCCTTGTTCAGTGGGGAGTCTGCTTCTCCCCCTGCCTGCCGAGTACCCCCTGCTTGCGCTCGCTCTCTTTCTGACAAATAAATAAATAAAATCTTTTTTTTTTAAAGATACCACTCTTTTTTTTTTTTTTTTTAAGATTTTATTTATTTATCAGAGAGAGAGCACAACCAGGCAGAGTGGCAGGCAGAGGCAGAGGCAGAGGGAGAAGCAGGCTCCTCGCTGAGCAAGGAGCCCGATGTGGGACTCGATCCCAGGACGCTGGGATCATGACCTGAGCCTAAGGCAGTCGCTTAAGCAACTGAGCCACCCAGGCGTCCCAATAAATAAAATCTTAAAAAAAAAAAAAAAAAAAAAAGTGTGGGCACCTCACGTAAAGGATCTCTTGAATTTAATGTATTCTAAAAACTTTGAGGGACAAGGTGCATACTTTCAGGTACTGAAAGGATCTGTGTTACCAAGTGTTAGAAATATACCCATTGTATAAATTCACCAACAGGGAGCAGAGGTGTAAGGGAGAGTCCTCAGCCGCCTGGAGAAGCAGTTTCCTTTTGGAAAGTCCTCATGTATTACCATGCTCTGCGGGCTTGGAGCTGGGCTAAGGGTGAGAAGTATCTGGCTTCTGATGATGTGTTTAAAATCTGGAGGACGGAGCTATGGGGAAAAAGAGCTGCAGCCTCTTTGGAATAATAGCTTGGTGCCTTGGATGAGATGTGTACTCTCTTCCTTGAAGGGAGCATCATCTCTGGTCAACTAGAACAAAAAAATGAAAAAAAAGAAAAAAACCCAGCTACTTTTTCAATTTCTTAAAAAAAAAAAAGTTTGGTTAGTTTCTGGGTCAATACCAGTGTAGGAAGAACTTTTAGCGCTATAATCTCTACTTTATAAACTGGAGCACATCAAGTTCTATGCCAATAAAAAATGGACTTAAAAAATCCCTTCATTGGTTTAGAACAAAAGGAGTATTAAAGGTGATCAACTTAGTATAACGAGGGGGCGAATCATGTAAGCTCTCGAGTGCGATGCCTGGATCAGATCTTCATTGTATCGCTTACGGATGGATTGTGTGATCTTGGGCGAGTTCCTTACAGTCTCTGGGCTCTAGGTTCTTCGCCTATAAAACAGTGCTTGTTTGATGAGTCAGTTGTGAGGATGAAAGGAGATTATGCCTATAAAGTGCTCAGCACAGGGTTGGGCCGTCAAAGCCCAATAAACAGAAGCTGTTGAAACCTCATCATCTACAGGAACGTGTAGGAGGCAGTCTAAATTTTTGTCAATGACCTTAGATTATATAGATTCTCTCTTTATATATAAACTATATACAGCTATCTCTCTCTCTAGTCATAGTTAGCTAGCCAAGCATTTCTCTTGAGTGCATTTTGTTGACACCCTCAGCCTGTCTTGAAGCAGGAACGAGGCCCTGGGCAGGGCCTCTCACACAGAGCTCCCTCCTCCGCCTCCCCAGCTGCCTGCCAGCCTTCCAGTTCCATCAACTACCTTCCCGGGGCAGTGACATAACTCTCGCTATCTGCCTTCGGTTAGAAGAATGACTGGGTAACAGGCACAAGTGATAGATTTCTGCTGACCTGGAGTTTTTCTTTCAGTTGTGAATGACACAGAAGTGCAATCAGTAGGGACTGTGTGAGCTCCGTCAAGTGGTTTCCACCAGCCCCGGTCTCGTCTTGACTACTTTGCCCGCTGTCCTAGGTTACGCATTGCAGAGGCTTCATAGTTTGGAGACAGGATAAGCCAGGAACTGGGGTAGCTGTCTCTGCAACTGAGGGCAACATTTGTGGTTCAAGAGTAATTCTGGGATGCGTGTGCCGTCGTGCTAATATTAATATAAACATGCTGATGATAATGTGTGGTCCTCTGGCCCACTTTGCCCTCCCCTCCTCCTCCTGCCCAGTCTCTTCCTCCTCATCCCATGCCTACTTTTTCTTCCTATTTTTTTTTTTTTTAAATAAACAGCTAATGATTTGTTGAGTGCTTACTATGTGCCAGGCACTGTTATAATCACTTTACGCTTATTAACTCACTTAATCCTCCCAAACATATGAGGAGACACTATTGTTATTCCCTTTATACAGGAGTGAAAACCAGACCAGACCACTAAAGAACTTGTCCAAGACCAAACAACTTCAAAGCTTTCATCAGCCTATCTATATCTCTTTATTTCTTTTAAATTATTGACCATTTTAATACTCGTGTTTAGAGATACTTGAAATGATCAATTTCCTCAAGGTCTTGGTGTCGGGATATTTTCCTGGAGGTGGGGAGAGAGTGCTTAATGGGCTTCTTGAGTTTGGATACTCATCTTGTGTAAGGTGGGACCTTCAGATCAAGGACGTTTTAGCATGCTTGTTAGGGTCCCTTAGCGCTAAAAGACAAGATCGTGCTTTATAAGGTTGAGACACTGAATGGGAGGAGAATCAGAGCGTGCTACTAATAGGTGCAGTTATTTCCAAGCCCAAACCACATGTGTTTCAGGAATGGTTAAAGTTCAGGGGTGAGGGACCGGAGGGGGGGAATAGAGATCGCCAGACCTCATAGTCAGATCCTTGTTGGGAATAAGAAAAGAATATAAAACAAAAACAAACCAAGAAAGAAAATGGCAAGGGCTCCTGCACCCCCTACCCTGAACACCCAGCAGCAAACACCATTCCTTCTTCAAGGATTCCGGGGCTCCGCCTCTCCGGCCTGGGGACAGTTCTCTTCTGGAATAACTTTTACTTGGAACAGAGCCTGTTGTCAACAGGAAGGGCTTTATTTGGAATAAACCTTCATGGAGGTCAGTCGACTGAACTTTGAGTATCAGCTCATGCTGTGAGGGACACAGGGGGCCAAGAGAATATTCTCTGCCATGGAAAAATGAGACAAGGACAGAGAGAAGGCCTGCCCTGACTTCTTTGGTGGTCAAGGGGCTTGCGTCCACCCCCGGGGAACCTGATTTCTGAGTGTTGGGTGGGAGGGCCGCGCTTCCAAAAAGCATGTATGATCTGTGCCCCCCTCCAGGGCTGTCTGCAGCTCACCTGGGGAGGGAGGCCTTGTGAGTGAAGACGCTGGGAGGGGAGAATGGGGGACAGGGACGATGGGAGGGGTGACGGAAATGATAATGCGCAAGGAGAGCGGATAAAATAGCGAGACCACGGGCGCTAGTGCAGTGGGAATGCCGAGGGCTCAGCTGTAACTTCGTGAAACGCAAAGCAGGAAGCACCCTGAAGGTTGGGCAGGGTTGGCCGGGCCTCCCGGGGTTAATGTGGAATCTATAATGCCAGCAGCGTCCCGGCACGTACGTGAAGGTGTCCACGTCCACCGCGGCGAACACGCCCCACAGCAGTCAAGGTCCTGATCGCCAGGAGTCAACAGTCAGGGCACAGGGAGGGGAGAGACTGGGGAAGTGGGGGTCGGGGCGGGCGGGTGAATCCCCCACCCCCAAGCCTCAGGGTGTCTGGGAGGAGGGCGCTCCAGACACGCCCCCTGTCCCCAGCAGCTCCCCCTCTGCCGGGCGCTGTCCTAGAAGGCCAGATATTGGCCCGTGGCCACCTGCCAAGTGGGGCCGGGACCCGGGACCGGGGGAAAGGGCCTCGGCGGCGGCCCGAGGGCCCTCAGAGCCTGCCGCCGCGGCCACTCCCTTAGACTCTGGACGTGCGGGGACCGGGGGCGCTCTGCCTCCGCCTTATAAGAAGCCAGGCGCGCGGCCCGCAGCGGGGCCGGAGGTGGGCACGGGGCTCGGGCCGCGCAGGGGCGCCCCCACCGGCGGCGGCTCGGCGACATGGGCCGCTACTCGGGCAAGACGTGCCGCCTGCTCTTCATGCTGGTGCTCACCGTCGCCTTCTTCGTGGCCGAGCTGGTCTCGGGCTACCTGGGCAACTCCATCGCGCTGCTGTCCGACTCCTTCAACATGCTGTCCGACCTGATCTCGCTGTGCGTGGGGCTGGGCGCCGGCTACGTGGCGCGGCGGCCCCGCGGGGGCCTGGGGGCCACCTACGGCTACGCGCGCGCCGAGGTGCTGGGCGCGCTGAGCAACGCCGTCTTCCTCACGGCGCTCTGCTTCACCATCACCGTGGAGGCCGTGCTGCGCCTGGCGCGGCCCGAGCGCATCGACGACCCCGAGCTGGTGCTCATCGTCGGCGCGCTGGGGCTGGCCGTCAACGTGCTGGGGCTGCTCATCTTCCAGGACTGCGCCGCCTGGCTCGCCTGCTGGCGTCCCCGCCGCCGCCCGCCGCCGCCGCCGCCGCCGCGCGAGCAGCCCCCGCCGCCGGCCGAGGGCCGCCCCCCGCGCGCCATCGGGGGTCCCCGCCGGCCGTCGGCCGCCACCCGCGGCGTGGGCGCCGCTGCCAGGGAGGAGGAGCAGGGGGCGACGGTGTTCTCCAACGTAGCAGGTGCCTTTCGGTTGCATCCTCTGGACCTCTCTCTGCCTTTCCCTCCTCCCGCCCGTCCCTTCCTCCGCATCCACGCCCTCTTTTTCTTTCCGGCTGTTGCTGCTGCTGCTGCTGCTTCTGTTTTGTAAAAAAAAAAAAAAAAAAAAA
>CM052893.1:48927709-48998896 GCA_028534135.1 Potos flavus | reverse complement strand
TGGGCAACAGATAGCATCCCTCCACCCCTTACCCCTCTTTAGATGCTGTCTGCACTTTGTTTTCGCCCTTCCCCCTCACCCATCCTTCTATACCCTGGGAGTTATGGGTTTGGGGATGGGGATGGGCTCCCACTTGCCTCTATTTTTTTTTTTTAAACTTGAATGGGAGTGTGAATGAAATCCAAAGGTGGATCACAAGGCTTATGTCAAGGCCAAAATGTACTATTCTGGGTTGTGTGTGTGGAGAGGTAGGGGGGTCTGATGAGCTAGTAGGAGTTTAAAATAACAAAACCTTTTTTTGAGTCCATTGGTTCTTTTTGTTTGTAGAACTTATACACAACACAAGGTTTCTTCTTTGAATGCAGGTGATTCTCTGAACACCCAGAATGAACCTGAAGAGACTATGAAAAAGGAGAGAAAATCTGAAGCCCTGAATATCAGAGGTAGGATCGACTTTGGGTCGACTTAAAACCCTTGTCTGTAATGCATCTGGGCTGTCCTGTACTCTTCGTTTCTGTTTGCCTTTTCATAAGGTGTGTTAGAAAGCAGGCTGGTTGCACTAATAGACTATGACCCTAGTCTCTTGCCTAATCACTGCATTGATTCTGAGTGACACACTAGCTGCTAATGATTTATCCTTGCTCCACTTAGAGCCAGGTTAATGCTGCCTGCTCCAGAGACTCACAGATCAGTAGCATGTTATTACTTTACTTGATTTTCCCCCCTCGTGGGTATGGCTAACATCTGATGAGACCTATTTTAATTGAATGTAATTTTGATAAAGGTGAGGAGAGAGCATGTGGCTGCTCTCCAAGGTGGCTCTGCTGATTGACCCTCATGCCTCACTTATTTCTGCCAGAAATCTGTGTCTGGGATGGGTCTCTTGGCTTCCTTGAATCTCTACTTCCGGGCCCAAAGCGGAGGGTTCTGGTGAGGCAGGTGGAAGGCACGTTACTAGCATTCTCCCTGCCATGTGCTCAAGGTCATGAGCACTGGGCACAGGTTAGCCCAGGGGGTTCGGAGGTGCATTTCTCACCAGATACCAACATTGTATCCAGCATCTCTCTCTTCCAACTTCTTGGGCAGAGACTTGGCTTGAGAGTGATTCCAGAAGGGTCAGTCCCCCATCTCAACTTGGAGGATTTCAACAAAGATGATTTAACCCTTTACTTTCAGATGATTTGGGGGAAGCCTGTGGTAGGGCTTACATGGAAAAAATATAAAGAAAAAGGAATCATCTGGGAGACATTTTCATTTTTGAGAGACTCCCATCTGTTTTACAAAGTGATACCTGGTAGGGATACATCTGTAGGGAAAATCAGAAAAAAACGACAATGACAACAACCATACATGAGCTCCTAAAAATTTCTACATGAGTCACTTTTTAAAAATTGAACTGCAACAGAGGAATGTCTAAAGGGCTGGCTGGTGAATCTTTTTTGGAAAGAGAGAATCTGTAATGAAAAATCACTATTCTTTATATTTCTTTGGGTTCAGTTTAAAATATATGTACATATAATACATACTATACATATTTTGGTATCAAATACATACTATATATTATATATATCACAGATTTTCCCCAGCACTTTAATTTTTCAAAGCACATTCTGTTAATTATTCATTCTCATGCTGCAGAGAAGGAGAACAGGTAGGCGAAAAGATGCGAAGAGGACTTGACAATGGGACCAGTAGATACTGTGACCTTGTTTGGGAAGCATGGTATATGAACTTGCAGTATGATCATGAAACTTGTACGATCTCGCCGATCTTTAGTCTAAACTCGTTGGAGCTCCTAGGTGGAACAATGCCAGGGGTAAAGCCTTGCTGTACCTGGCTCGTACCTGGCTCAGCCCTGCATTCCACTGACCAGCATGTTCCTACAGCTTCCGACACAGGTGAATAACGCAGTGGCTGAAAGATTGGGATTTGAGCTCAAGATGCCTGGGTTTGGGGTCTTGGCTGTACGTTGAAGACTCTGACTTTGGGCAAGTTTTTGGACTTCTCTAAGCCTCCAATTCCCTCATCTTTTAAATAGTATCTACTTGAGGGGGTGGCTGTTAGATAAAGCATGTCAAGTTCTTGGGCGACGTGGAGGGAACATGCACCTTTGTGCCAGGCACCATGTGGGCACGAGTCTCTTGCATTTGTAAGAATCTCACCAGATGGGAGCTGTTATCTCTCAGGTAATGAGTGGAATTGCCGGGCTCAACCCCACTGGGTAGGTGAGGGTGAGCGCTCCGGGCCCTGCTGTGGCTCCCAGGAGCCTCTCCATCTTTCAGGCCAAGTGGGAGGCTGGCCTCCCCTTAGGTCCTGTGTCCTCATCTTAGAGCCACGATTCGGAGAAGGTGCACAGAATGTTACAGCGGAAAAGGACTTAGTGGGAATGAAATCCACCCCCTCGCTTTGCAGATAAGGAAACAGGGTCCTTAGAGTCTGGTGACTTCCAAAGTCACCCAGGCAACTGCAGAGGCAGGGCTGGGTTCCTGGGCTCCTACTTCGCATTTCCACCTCTTCCCAGTCTTGCACACTGCCTGTGCTCCACTCAGGATGGCTTGCTTCTCCAGTGTAGACAGTCCACTGAGTGGTTACACTTTTGACCTTTAAGCCACTGCTTGAGAAAGCACGACTGCCCCCCCAGATCTGCAGGGGAGCAAACAACTGGCGGGGATTCTTGTGAACAAAAATCTTTCTGGATTTTCATTCGTGTTTCTCTTATTTCAGTGGAATAAAACAAATGCCTTCTGAGAAACACAGTCCATCTTCTGCAAAGCGCAGTGAAAGCACAATCCTTTAAAAATTCTCATCAGTTGTAGTGACTGATTTTATTTAATAGGATCGAATGCGATACATCAAAAAGTGTTGCATCAGAGAATCAGAAAGAGAATTCACTTCTTGTATTTCGGTATAAATGTAAATAGATAAACCACAATCCTGACATCATTTGAAAATAAGTCTCCTTTGATGAGATGTTTCTTTCTAATTGTTTTTTCCAGTAAGAAAGCTCTCTCATCCTTCCATAACCACTCGTTAATATTAATATCAACAAATTCAACAACACTGATGGCTTTTCCAAGGGCTGGGACACATCAAATTTCAGCTGATGTCAAATTGCCAGTTTTTCTGAGTTTTTAAAAAAATCTCAAGACAGGAAGTGAGGGCCTGCTCCTGAGATGTCCTGTCATTGCAAGGCTGCCTTGTGAGTAATGGTGACTAATCAGCAAATTGAGCTACCAAGTGGCGATCATCTCTCAGATAATGCTGCCTGACTTACCTTTCTGAATCACAGATGTGATCCCATCAGAGCCTGCTCAGAAATCTTTACCGCTTCTGGAATAAGGTCCTAACCCTGCTGACAGTCAAGGGCTTGCTGTTCCCATGTTAGCACTCCTTTCTAGATGTTTCTGCCCTGTTCTTCACTCCTTCGCTGCCCCGCCTCCTCTCCTAGACCTGAACCGTCTCTCCTGTCCCCATCCCCATCTAATGCACACTTACAGTGAGGTGAGAAGAGCTCAGTCAGGCAGATCTGGTTCAAGGTCAGCCTCTGCCTTTTACTAGCTAGGTGACCTTGGGCAAGTAACTTAACCTCTTTGAGCCTCGGTCTCCTTATGGACATAATGGAGATCACCACAACATCACTGTGCGGTTGGGAACGTTGCATGAGTGGTGGGAATAGCACAGAGGACGCACTCCACAAATCACGCTCATTATCATTGTCACAGTCACTTCTATGCACTTACGTCTCAGTGGGCTTTCAGACATTGTTTCAACAGACTCTTCAGAACTAGCCTCCGAGAGAAGTGAGACAGATGCTGTTCTCATCCCCATCGTATAGAGGACAATCCTGGGGTTCAGAGAGGCTGGACTTTCATGGCTCACAGAGACTCTCAGGGTCTATGACTTTACACTGAGTGCACGTGTCTCCCACGCTGCCTGACGGGCACATCCTCACGGGCGGCCTCCCTTGAGCTTCCTGCCTGGAACGCTTTCTCTCTGCATTCTCCCTGCTTGGAACCCCGCTGCCTGTTGAGGTCTGTCCCACCTTCAGAGTCCTGCCCAATTGCCCCATCTCTTGAGATGCCATCCCTGAGATTTCCCATCACAGGGATTCACCACCCCCCACCCCAAGGTTCCTGGTGCCCTTCTCCGAGAATCCCGCCAGTGGACTGCGGTCCCCAGAGGATGATGACCAGGCCTGCTTCATCTTTGCACGGGAGGCCAGAAAACACACCGTAAATCCAGTCTCTAGAATTTGAGGAAATCAGACTTTAAGAGGCTTTTCAAACTGAAGGCCATGATAGCTCGGCTCGTAAAATCAATTTAGTAGAGTATGATCAGCATTTAGGAAATTAACCAGAATTGAACAAAATAGAATAGAAAACAATAATAAGTCATATGTTAGGATAGGTTTTGTTTTTTCACATTTGTTTCAATGCGTGTCTCCGTGTGTGCTAGGATGCAAAATATGATTCTCACTGTAGGTTATGGGAAAAACAAGTTTGAAAGCTATTTTATATACTTATGAGGGGCTAAGAGTGAGATTTCTTAGGAGGAAAACATGAAATGGGAATCTAGGACTTCTATGAGGCAGGGTGTACAGTGGTTCTCTATGCAGACTTGTATCCCCACTCAAACACTTTCTAGGTGTGTGATCTTGGATGAGTTACTCAGCTATTCTGTGCCTCAGTTTCCTCATTTGTAAGATGAGAGGGTAACCACTTCAGAGAGTCTTAATATGTAAGTACATGGGACACAACGTCTGATACATGTATGTTAACTGACAATACAATTATTATTATTAAGTAAAAGATAGAAGTTACTCTATGTCAGGGGAGTTATGACCAACCAACCAGAAAAGCATTTATGCTTCCGATGCTAAAATATAAACACAAGAAATGCAGAACATGACCCTTGTCGTCATGTCTCTTAGCGACTAATGGAGGAAACAAGGCTGTCATGCAGGAAACAGAGGATGACAACGGTGTCAGGCGGTGAAAATGATGTCAAGTGCAGATAGGCAATACTTGGTTTTTGTATTTTTATAGTACTACTTTGTACTGCCTTGGAGAGGGTTCAAGCTTTGACCTTCAGGTTTCCCTGGAGGAATAAGGCATATAGACCAACTCTTGGGACTTTCTCCTTGTGGAAGAGAACAGGGACTGGGGAGTAAAAAGCTCTTTCAGGGGTGGGGTGGAGGAAAAGGGGCACAGAATTTGAATATGGAATTATTTAATGTATTTATTGAATTAGGATCCTATTCTAACACCTAAACCCTCAGCCAGAAGGGAATGTGGAGATACTTTGTATTCCTGTGTTATTTTGGGGTAGAGGGAAGTTTGCCACAAATTGCATTTAGTATGTTTACAGAATGCTATTTCACCTCTGATGCTACTCAGCTATGCGGAATCCTAAAAGTATTGCCAAAAAGAAGCATTAGCCCAATTAAACCATCTTCCAAGTGAGACCGTTTGGTTGTAGCCACAAGTGAGTTGTAAGGATTTGGGATTATTATTAATTCAACCGAATGGATCTGTGGGATCCTTGGAGAGACACAACGAACCTTTCTTAATCTACATGCTTTCTTCTAGAGCAGTGTCCTGGGACTTTCATGTGAGTTTCAGTCCCCTGGTGATCTTGTTAAAAATGCAGAATCAGATTCCATAGCTCTGAGGTGGGGCCTGAGACTGCATCTCTCACCAGCTTTTGGGGGTTGCTGATGCTGCCAGTCTGCACACCGTACTTTGACTAGCAAGAGTCTGATGGATTCTAAAAAAAAAAAAAAATTATCTAGGGTTTTTGTTTCTAGAATCCTTCTGACAAGGTTTTCACCTAAATCCCAGTTTAGTCTGTGTCTTGCATACAACTGGACACCTAGATCTTCTGTGTTAGGATTGCATATTTTCTCTATCATAATCAAAACCTTTAAGGTTGGTTTCCTTAATTAAAGGCAGCCACAATGTTTGTTATTATCTCTTATATTTTCATTTATTTTATTGTGACAAATGGCTCTTTATTCAGTGGCAGTGCTGCTGGAGACCCTTCTTTTTTTTTATTGACTCCTTTTTTTTTTTTTTTTAAAGATTTTTCTTTATTTATTTGATAGAGAGCACAAGTAGAACAGCAGGCAGAAGGAGAGGGAGAAGCAGGCTCTGCGCTGAGCAGGGAGCCCGATGCGGGGCTCGATCCCAGGACCCTGAGATCATGACCTGAGCCAAAGTCAAACGCTTAATGGACTGAGCCACCTGGTGCCCCGTTAACCACTCTCTTGATGTGTCTTAGTTCCTTAACCTCTTGAAAATGTTTAAAACCATTTAAATCACAGACACGTGTCTGAAACAATAAGAAGCCATTTGCACAACCTGTTTTCCAGTTCGGTGCCTTCTGATGAGGGCGGGCAGCTGTGGTGAGGCACTGTGAGCACACGGTCCCTTCCCCACTGCTGTCTGCAGCTCGGAATCTTCCTAGGCTGTTGCAGTTTCTCTGGGTCCTGGGATGCTGGCCTAGGGCTTGGTTTTGTTTTCTGCAAAGTAGGTAACTTTTTTTTTTTGGTCCATTCGAATCCATCCTGCTGTTCTAACCAAAAAGAAAACAAATAGCAACTGGTCTTCTTACACTTGGGAGCCCGGGTCACCGAGGGTCACATGGCTCCCAAATTTGGATCTGTGCTTGAGCCGTCTTTCTTCCTTCCCGTCAGGTGTACTTTTGCATGTGATGGGAGATGCCCTGGGGTCGGTGGTCGTGGTGGTCACGGCCATCATATTCTACGTGCGTCCCCTGCCACCTGAGGACCCGTGTAACTGGCAGTGCTACATTGACCCCAGCCTGACTATCGTCATGGTCATTATCATTTTGTCATCCGCCTTCCCACTCATCAAGGAGACTGCTGCCATTCTGCTGCAGATGGTCCCCAAAGGCGTGAACATGGAAGAGCTGAGTAAGTCACGTGATTCTTATCTAGAATCATGCCTGCCTAATGCTCCTCGGGCCAAAGGGCTGGTGTTATTTCAGAACAGTGTTTGATTTATGTATCTTGAAATACTGTAAATCACCTGACCATAGAGACATCTATCATATGTTCGGTAGCCTAGTAGGATGACTCACAGCTCTAAGAACCAAAGGTCCTTTGCAACCCATGACTCTGACTCAGCTGCAGATTTTTGAAAATAGAGTGTCGGGCAGGACCCACTCCTCGGCTCTAACCTTCACGTCAGAGATTGATTTTAATTCCGATAAGGTTACCCTGCCAAGAACTGGATTTTCATTCTCCTTATTCTGAAACAGGAGTTATTCGTTTGTATTCGGGATCCTGCTTTCTAGTGAACTGATTTTTTATGGGCACACAAGTCGCCGTGTCTCTTGTAACACCATAAAAAGGACCGTGTTTTAAATTCAGATCATTCATGGCCTTCTCTGGTAATGAAACTTGTCTCTTTGCTGGGCTCAAAGGGAAGGTCAAGCTCTCACCTTAGGTACGTGCCTCTGAGCATACACGGTTTGGAGACTTTGCCAAGTTGCTAAATGGGAACTACCGAGATGCTGGTGAGAAGCTGAATGTGCTGCTTTATGTCTAGTGTTTCTACACGGAGATTATGTTTTCGTAGAAGAATTTTCTTGCCTATTTGCTCTTAAACTATTACGGCTTCACCGGTGAGACAGTCACCGCGAGACAGAGCCTGGCCCAGCGTGAGGCTCAAAGTCGGAAGACCTTACTTCGTGACGGGTCCCTGACGGGAGGTTTGAATGGGTCTTCATCCATCGTATGGCCATGGCTAGGCTTTCCCGTGGAAGAGCGTGATGTACGGTGGTCAGTGTAGGTCAGAGCCCCGCCAGCCCCGTTTAGGAGCCATTAGGAGCCCCGTTTAGGGTTGAGCCATTGCTAACAGCCCGTGCTTCTCCTAGTCTTTCCCCCGGATGTTCTTTTCGCCTTTTGGAGCCTCTTCTTGGGCAGCATTGCTCAGTTTACATCTCAGGGTCGCTTAGGCGTGGTCCGCTCTCTGGCTGCTTTACCCTGATACCAGCCTTCATTTCCCGCAGCCTCCTCCCTGCCCGGTGCAGCAGGCAGAGGAGTGGGCGGCGGGGAAGGAGACACCCAGGATCAGATGCACAGCATTGTCTCTCCCTTCCAGGAGCTTGTTTTCCAGTTGAAGAAACAAGATAAACATATCAAAACAATTTGTGGTAGATAATGGCTTATATTGCCTTTTAACCAAGTTATACATCTGTATTTAAAAACATTTTAAAAATAGATGGTAATAGCAGTAGCAACCCTTCTAGGGCACTTATTATATTATATGCTAGAAATGTCCTAAGTGCTTTACTTATATTCACTCATTTTAATCCTGCAAGTAAACCTATGAGGTACTATTGCTATTATTCCCGACTTACAGATAAGGAGACTAAGGCGCTGGGGGCTAGCTAAATTACCCAAGGCCATGTCCAAACTGGGATTCAGACTCTGGAAGGCTGACACGGTCTTTGCTCCTAATCACTATTTCACATCGTCTCTCTAAATACATGCTCATTTGAGATAGTATGGAAAATATAGAAGCCTTAAATAAAAAATAGAAGTCTCTCATAATCTTGCCACCCGGAAATTGCCACTTTTAATATTTTCGAATCAGTTGTTCAATAAAACAAGCTTTTATCTGCATAACATTTTTGTGTGTGTATATACACTGATGTTTGTCTAAAAAAAAGGAAAAAGATTATGCCAAATATGCATATAACTATTTGCTTTTTCACTTAAGGATATCTTGTATACTTTTCCTCATATCCTTAAATATGCAACTTACTTGTTAATGGCTGTTATCATATTCTTTTATATAACTGATTTAACTATTTCCTTATTTCCATTTTTTCATTAATACAAAAAACATTGCCCAAACCATTTTTGTAAGTGAAATACAGGGTATTTCCCTGTAGGTTAAATTCTGAGTACTAGAGATGCTGGTAAAAGTTTTCGGTCCATATTGCCAAGTTCTCCCCTTTCAAAAAGACATCCTACTTTAATACTCCAGACACAGCCCGTTCGGATGTCTGTTGCCTTGTAAACCCAACAACCCTGGAAATTATTTTGGGTGTTGATAAGCTTATTTTCTCGAATTGCCTTTTATGGGTTCGTGATGGATGATATAGGAACTCAGAGAGGAGGAAGAAGATTATGGGAAAATGTACCCATATAGATACAGCTCTTTTTCTTCCCATTGTTGTAGATACATCGTTTTGGTGAGAATGCCTTCAGGGACCGTGTCCCTCCCGTAGAGCTACCTTGTTTCCAGTAGCCCTCGCTAACTGTCTGCTCTTCCTTGCTGTAGTGAGTCAACTCTCGGCCGTGCCCGGGATTAGCAGTGTGCACGAAGTACACATCTGGGAACTTATAAGTGGAAAGATCATCGCCACCCTGCACATCAAGTATCAGAAGGACAGGGGCTATCAGGACGCCAGTAGGAAAATTCGAGAAATCTTCCACAGTGTGGGAATCCACAATGTGACCATCCAGTTTGAGCAGGTGGACTCGAAGGACCTCGCGGAGCAGAAGGACCTGCTCTTGTTCTGCAGCTCACCCTGCATCTCCAAGGGCTGTGAGAAGCAGCTGTGCTGCCCGCCGGGGGTCCTGCCGCTGGCCCACGTCAACGGCTGCGCAGAGCACAATGGCTGTCCCCCTCTAGACACCGCCCCGAGTGATAGCTTCGCGAGGCCGGAAACAGCAGAAGTGGCTATTGAAGTATCTCTGGACAGCCGTCTGAGTGACCACGGACAAGCTCTTGGCAAAACTCAGGAGGACCAACATTATGTCAACAGCACACATTTTTAATCTGGTCCCCACGTAAATGGACTGTGTAGGCGAGGCGCTCTGGCTTGTGGAAAGACCTGTATGGGCTGTAGACACCGATCAAATTCGTGGTGTGCTCGCTCCGTGTGCAACAAGGGGCTGGTTGTTTGGGATGTTAATTGCGTGTGTCTGTTAATTTCTGTGTGACTGAGAACCCCTTTACGATGTCCCGCGTGTCTCAGGCTGCTCTTCAACAAACTCAGTTTTAGTCTGAGCATTTATTTTAAGAAGCAAATGGCGCTCATATCCGTATCAGGGACGTTGTAGGCTGGGACACCATGGCTGTGGACACGGCATTCAAAGTCGTTCCTGTTTTAAAGTGATTAGAACTTATAGCTGACTCTCAGGTGAGCTCATAGCCCAGTACATCGAAAAAGCTTAAGAATCACGATAGTTTTTTTTATTCCACTAGAAGATCACAAAAAAGGAAAGTTGGATTGTCCTGTCAGTGGGGATATTTTTTTCTTTGACTCATTTTCCAATAAATGTAAAATGGACACCTATTAGAGTAGAAAATATTCTCAGAACATTAGAGGAATTGGAGTTTATTCGGGGAAGACAGGAAGAAAATCCGTTCTGGCTACCTCTTCATTTTGTGAGGGGGAGAGAGAGCTAATGTTTACTTTCCGCTGTGAAATGAATTACAGCTATAGGGTGCTTCAGACGTTTAATGCATAAAATACATTTTTTTTCACTTGGAAGAGTGGAAATATTTCCACTTTCTAAAGTGTGACACAATACTTGTCTTGCAGAATCAGTCCAGTTGGGACTGTTCTCATTTATTGCATAATGGCTCATTTGTCCAAATTTCCTTTGGGTCTTTTTTTTATAGGATCACACTGATACGTGTAGCATTTATCAGGAGAACATGGGTATTCCTGAGATAGAAGAATATATGACACTGAGTATTCATTCCTGCCAAAAAATATAAGCTAGATTGACTTTTCTTTCCCTAGGCATATTTTGAAATATTTATTACAGTTGCTAACTAGTAACTTGATGGAAAAGTATATGTGTAGGGAAACACGAAAGTTAATTTAATTGCTGCCTTTTAATGTGTTTTGAGGAGCTTACAGTTTCCTTTATTTCCTTTTCTGACTCTGGCCCATATTACCAATTTCAAATAAATTTATTAGACTCTGATTTGGATCCATAATCGACTTACATTAGCATTGGAGAAGCAGCAGTCCTGTATTGCACACATGGTTGAAGCAGCAGTATTTTAATCAGGACAGTCTCAAAACAGGTCTGAGAAAGTGGAAGATGCCCTCATAGAGAACTAGAGTCTTCCCCGATGGGTTGCAAAATTGACTGGCAATGGTTGTCTCTTAGGCTCCAGGCACTGAGTCCTGTTTCATTTCTGCACGGTAGTCCGCAGAGATGTTGGGTTGGTCACGGCAAAAGCGCCCGTGTTTTTCAGCACTAATACCATCCAAAAAAAATGTCTTGGTGTTCATTCTAAGGCTGAAATAAGTAAGCAGCTGTGATCAGTAGGATAGGAATTTTTTTCAATCCTCGGAAATTTATGATCTGCGTTTAAATTGGCCGTGAATTAAGTAAATGCATTTTTATCCCTAGGAGTTTATTGGACTAGTCTGTACAGCCAAAAGAGGGGTAAAAATAAGACAACATTTTTTATTTTTGTTACTCAAAGTACAGCATGTACTCACAAAAAAACCAGGGGATTCTCTTTGAAGCTCACCACGGTGATGAGTGGATTAAGTTCTAGACGAATGTTGGTTGAGATGTCTTGACTGGAACCAAAGAAGAAATCTGTCCCTCATTTCCAAATTTGATTTGGAAATTCAAAGTGATTTCACCTCTTTCTGCTTTTATTAAAAAATTATAATATTATAGTTTCTTTGCAGCTGGCTAAAGAAATGCGTACTAGTTTATATCCAGATAATGTTCTTTAAGGAAAAGGCACTTAATTCCAGTAGGCCTAAATTTACCTCAGAAAAGTAGATCGATGGACACTTATTCACATAGAGTTAAGGTGAAATAATCCCTTTTAAGACTGTTTGAATGCATTTAATGTGTTTGAACAAGCTAATTCGGTGCAGTATTTTTGTATGGGGCTAGGTGCTTTCCTTAGTCATCTGCAGCACTGTGATGCCTGCAGTCTGGTATCTTTACTTGGGTTTTACTCTCCCTTTAGTTGTCCTGTGTTTTCATTCTTCCAAGGAAAGGCGGGACTTTTCTTTTCCTCTTTGAAGAAACCTTGCCTGGTGGCAGTAGGTCTGAAGAACAGTGGCTTTACCAACGCTGTTTTCCTCTGAGATTAGAAAAATGCAATCATTTACATTAGCGTCTCTGTGTTTAGGGCAGTTCCAGAGAGCTTTCTCTTTTTTTAAGGAGATGAAAATAATTTTTTAAAAGTCTAGGGCATCCTCTGTGTGTCTGTTCAGGGGTAGCCATCCTGCACGCTAACCTGGAGGACTCGGGATAGTGCTTGCTTCTGCCCTCCGTCCTTCTATCTCCATAGAAAGAGTCCGTTCCCCTTTATTTCAGCATCGGCTATGGGAAGTCCTGTGTTTGCTTTTATCTTCCCAATTTCAACTTCGGTTTTGAAAATAGAGATGAATTGTTTTCATGACCCTTGGCCATTATGAATATCCACGAGAGCTCTCAGGCTCCATTGTGGACAGAAAAAAAAAATTTATGGTCCCTCTAATGGTTGATAAAACATCAATAAAATAGGGAGACATCGTTTAAGGAAGAATTAAAAATATTCTCTATATTGGTTACTTTTTTTTCTTTTTGCCACCAGCTGGTCAAACTCTAGTGGGGGGTAAATCAGGAATGCCACAGTTCTGTAGGAAAGGGTGCTTTCAAGATGAAAGAGATCACGGGAGTGGATTTGGGATTATAATAAAGGCAGCTGCCCCGTAAGTAGTAAGAATTTTTGCTATGGTGTCTTAGCATTAGGGACATTTTCAACTGGGTAATTCCTTGTTGTGTCTCCAGACATCGCCACAGTCCTCTGCGGGCAAACTGGTCTCTAGTCCTGAGCCCACCCAGTTAACCTAACGATAGTTGAGAATTATTGTTGATAAAAGTCCCTCCAGAGCCCTGTAATCATTTTAATAGAATCAGTTCTGCAGAATTCACTCTTTAAAAAATATTTTTCCAGGAGAGATCAAACTGTTCATCAAAATGACAGTCATCTCTACATAGCAACTTCGGACATTTAAAAGAAAGATATAATTTGGCAGGGGAGTGGAGAAGAAAAGGCCTTACAAATCTGATTAGGCAAATCAGTCGATATGACAGCGAATGAAATGAAGAAAAAAAGCATTTGTTCTCACTGTTCTGTCATGACCTCTTCAACTCATGAATGTCCTCAGTTTGATCAACTCCCTACAAAATGAGGCCAGAAAATACCAGTATGATTGATTCTTGGGGCTAAGCTATTCAGTTCATCACTGGTTTTAAGCTTGATGAAGTTTCTTCTATTGGTTCCAGACAAGCAGCTCATCTTGGTACCAAGGACAAGCTTAGATGCTAAGAAAAATTCTGTATTGTCTGTGGTTTGCTTAATCCTTTGCCAACTCCTATCACATTTTTACTTGGAGGGCAAGATACGTTTCCTGCTTTTAAATATATCTTTACACTCTTGCAATTAAAGACTGCAAAAAGGGACTCTGTTAGAAAAAAAAAATGAGGAAACGCGATCTGAATTTAGACTGAATGATGGGCATACGCCTGTTTCCTAGCTTTGCCCTTCGCCTGCTAAGTTGTTACCTATTTGTACTTCTCAGTGTTTTCGCCTCAGGTAGGAATAAAAGTACTGAGTCAGGAAAGTAGCTGCTCCAATGGAAATTGCTTCTGACCCTTATCCTCACCGTGACCTAAATGTTCTTATGAATTTGGAGATTAGCAAATGCGGATTGTCATGTTCGGGAGCTTCTCTTTTCAGGTGTTTTATTCTGGATCTTTTTGTTTACATGGAACATTCTTGAATATTGCTGGATGGATCAACTGTCTCCTCTTGGTACAAAGCCAGGCCAGCGAAGATGAACCCGCTGTGAATTCTGGTGGGAATCATCCAGGAAGGACGATGATTTTTGGAGGAAGAGCGACCCCTTCCAGGAGGTCTGAAGTTAATGTTACAGTATTATGGAGTTTTGTTGCTTCAAGTCTTCCTTCTGTCCTCACAGGCGATTTTGCCAAAGTGTAATTGTCACATTTGTGGGAACTATTCAAACTTGAAGATACAAAGTTTAAATAACTCATTACTAATTCATGTGAAATCCCCCAGTCATGTATGAACATGCATACCTGTAACAGTGAAAGATGTTCAATGGTGCTGTAAGATAAATTAAAAAAGAACCACACACACCACGCACGACTGAGATGTTTCTGGAAATCAGATGGATAACTCGAAGTAGTTGAACTCACTCTGTCTTTGTGCCTTACTCTAGTCCCTTTCTTACTCAGTAACGCTTGAGATAGGTTTTGTGCTAACGTGGGACTAAACCTCCATCTCTGTTTTGCTGCTGTCTTCTCCATATCCCTCTGCCACTCTCCACCACCTGCAATGTCACAGTGCCTGTCTTGGCAAAAACGTCCCAAATTGACGCAATGGACTACCTACCGTAGCCTGGACTGACCTGGTTTTCTAGAGGGGCTTGCACGGTGCAGGGCTGCCCAGTGGGGTTTGTGAAGGAAGGGGGCTCCTCGGATGGATGGAACGGTGGAGACGCTAGGCTTATTTTGGAGAAGTCCTATAGATTTTAAGGGGAACAGTCTTCGGTTCTTCCAATTGTTTTTAATCTGATCAACTCGTCAACTGATAACAGCATGAACTTACTGGAAACCGTGTGAGTGGTTCTTGCCTCCAGGGAGATTACAGTCTACGATGGAAGCTAAGTTAGGCAGTCCAGCTTTGTGGGAGTTTAAGGAGACCAGCTCATAGCCTGGGGGGTGGGTCGTGGTGGATCTTGCGCTGAATGGGTTTTGGTGCTCAGATGTACACTTCCCAAGCCCTGGGCAGCATCTGCCAAAGAAGACACACTTCACCACCATCAACGTCCCTCCTCAATGAGTCTGCAGGATGGAACACAGGACTGGGCTAAGGGCTCAGAGTCCAGGATGTCTGACGACTCCATCTAGTGGGGAACCCTGTCTCGTCTGCATCTCCCCCTGCTTGATGTCGCCTCATAGCATTGTCACTTTGTAACATTAGATTATACATTTACTCATTTATTTCCTGTGTCTCCCACTAGAATAAGGCTACAGATGATCTGCGGCTGTTTTTCAGCCCCCATCTGGTGCTTGGAACAGTGTCACAGGACCTGGCACCAATAAATACTGAATGAATGAATAAACACATGAAAGAATGACTAGGTTCAACTTTTGGTGTTACCAGATATAGGATTTGGACAAATCCTTTAAGTTTATGGAGTTTTAGGGTTTTTTGTTTTCTGGTTTTTTTCAGTGATGAAGGCCTGTGCTCCCTTCCTTGTGGGGTTGTTGGAGGAGTCCTAGGAGACAGGAGAGCAGAGTTAAATGTCAAGTGATTTTGTTATCTTACATGTTCAACCTGGCATTCATGTTTTTCCTGTTCTTATCCTGCCTCCTCCCATCTCTGTAATTCCATTTTGTCAGTTAAATACCATTTACAGCGAATCGGCATTAAATAATGGTACAATCAACATGTGTGAAGGTGTGGAGGAAAGGCTTCCGGGAAGACTTGGCATTTGAAATTGACCTTGGAGTAGTTCAGTGGGTGGAGAAAGGGAGGAAAGGACCATCAACCTGAAAGCTTAGACTTCATTCTTTAAGGCTTGGCCCCAAAGCTTTTGTGGGGAGGGGGCTGCAGATTGGGGAAATGCCGGCACTAGGCTATTCCCAGGGGTGGGGGGGTGTGGACGGTTTTATCCAGACACCTTCCCCACCATACTCTGTGTTACTTTGTTTTTCAGTGTTGGGGGCATCTGCCATCTCGTCTCCTGTCCTGCCCAGAATCCTGAGCTCCACTAGCTGTGGCCGAGTGCTCACTGTGCATGTCCTTGAGGAGTTTGCACACACTCCTCCAAATTCCCAGGGAGTTTCTCCCACTTCTCTGATCAACTTTCTTTGGTGCATTTCTGCTCCAACCTTGCTGCCACGTGTAATGCTGCCTTTATTTACCCCCATCCTATGTCTATCTAGTCATTGAGCTCAATTACTGTTTTCTTCAAGGACTCGATGTCAGTTCCTGCTTCTCTAGTCTTGTCCCCATCTCTCGGGTTCAGCTTGATCTCCTCATACCTGTGCTATGGCAGAAGCCTCCCGACCAGCCTCCTGGCCCCCTCCAAACTTCTGGTCAATCTTCCTGCTTCTCTCTGCTCCGGGAGGAAGGGCAAAGCCAGCCTGTCCCTGAAGCTCCTTCTCTCACCTGGCCCCCAGCCTTATCTTCTGCAGCAGACAAGAAGCGTGCAGATGCCCACGGAAGTTAGAAGAGCAGAGGGAGTGAGGACGGCTGCTGTGTGGACGGGTAAATAGAGTGTTGTGTGAGTCGGGGAGTGAATATCATGCCTGTTCCTTGTGTGCTCGGAAGCAATTTTCACTTTTTCCAATTCTGGATTGCATTCACTAGGTTACTTCCTTTCTGGTTTCTCTTTTTGTGCCACTTTCTTCCTTTTCTATGTTAGTGTGTCTCGTGGCCCCACGGGGTGATCTCCAGTGAATGACAGACTACAGCCCTCACATGCCTGGGGTCCTGATTCAGGAGCGCAACTGGAAAAGGGCTTATCCTGTGCCCAGAAGCAGAGCCATGATCTGCTTCTGGGCAGAGGGCGGACTCTGTCACCTCGTATTTTCACCACGTGATCATAACGAGAGCTCCAATATAGAGCACAAACATTTGGCATGCCGCACTGATTCTTCCAGGCTGGCAGATGCAAGAAGAAATTGGCATGGGAGTTACAACCAAAGGGCTGGTGATATCTTGCCTACATTTTCTCAGGGGAGGGAGAAGGGAGAGAGGAGGACAAATTCTGAGTGGCCCCGTTGATACTGGCTTGTGGCTTGTGGCTTGCGGTGGGTGTGATAATCACCAGGGCTCCTATCTGCTTCAGAAACCTGGAACCTAAAGCAAATCATGCAGACTGCGGTGAGTTTGTGGCTATAATCTGATGCTCAGAGGTATTCAGAAAAACTAATAGGACACTTTTAGAAAGAGTGAGGCTTGATACTTGCTTTGTAGCTCTTGCTTTCTGTTGTTTAAACTTTCGCTGCCTGGTACTTCCTAAGTGGGGAGACACGATTTGGCCCATTGTACCACCAAATCTACGTTACAGAAAAGTGCTTTACAGAGAGATTCTATTATACGAATTAAGATATACTGGGAAGTATAGCCTCCAGTTTGAGCATTCTGGCGTCCGAATTGGCCTGCCATTAAATCCCGATGAGCTGGTGGATCTCAGGAAGAATATTGTCTGTGAATAAAAAAAGTTCTCCAGGCTTCAGTTTTGCCACCTGTCAAATGGGAGAAAATTAGAATTCTTGCCTCTTGACATCATTGTGGGGGTGACAGGAGACTGCCCCTGTGGGTCTCAGCACAGGGCGAGAATGCCAGATCTTAAAATGCCCACTTTAAGAGGTAAGATTTCC
The DNA here is from genome assembly GCA_028534135.1 of Potos flavus. NCBI lineage: Eukaryota > Metazoa > Chordata > Mammalia > Carnivora > Procyonidae > Potos > Potos flavus. The sequence goes on along the minus strand of CM052893.1, from coordinate 48,981,465 downwards.
AGTAGAATTATTCCCCCTTTTTTAAGCTTTTATTTATGTATTTGTCAGAGAGAGAGAGCACAAGCAGGTGGAGCAGCGGGCAGAGGGAGAAGCAGGAGCAAGGAGCCGGATGCGGGACTTGATCACGGGTCGCTGGAATCATGACCTGAGCCAAAGGCAAGTGCTTAACCGACTGAGCCACCCAGGCATCCCGTCAGGTAGATTTATTCTTATTTTAACTCACAACTTGCAGTGGAAATGCCAAAAATGTATAACATAGACCAACCCAGTTAGATTTAAAATGCCTTGAGGGCAGAGGTCCCATTGTACGACCACGCCAGGGAACAACACAGACCCGATCACGTGACCGAAGATCCCAGACATCTTATTCCCAGGAAAATAAAATAGATCCAATGCTGAAGGGCTTCATTATAACACCAGGGCTCAGTCCCAAAGGACCTTAACTCTCAGACAAGGTGGCACCTTCAACAGCATGTTATTGCTGTGGGATCGCTGGGTCCTGAGTTCCGGTCAGAAGCAGCGACGGCTTCCAGTGAATCTTGGCTGAACGTCCACTTCTGTCCTTGACCTCCAGCCGGAGACCACCCGGGATACCCCTGTGGTTGAGCAAGTGGAGCTTCACGCTCCATGCGGGTGGGAGACTGCTGGCCCAGGGAACCGTGCAGCAAGGGGCTGTTCACCGGGACTTAGGATAGCCCTTGGGCTTGTGTTAGGTGATTTGGGGGAAGATTCATGGAAATGGGCCCTTGTCCTGGGTGCGAGGCTGCCGGCGTTATTCCAATGGGAACAATTCCATGACTGGGTCTTTTTTTTTTTTTTCTTTTTTGACAGAGAGAGAGAGAGAGATCACAAGTAGGCAGAGAGGCAGGCAGAGAGGAGGGGGGAAGCAGGCTCCCCGCTGAGCAGAAAGCCCCACACGGGGCTCGATCCCAGGACCCTGAGACCATGACCTGAGCCTAAGGCAGAGGCTTTAACCCACTGAGCCACCCAGGTGCCCCCATGACTGGGTCTTTAAAAAAAAAAAATGAAGTAGGGGCATCTAGGTAGCTCAGTTGGTTAAGCATCTGCCTTCAGCTCAGGTCATGATCCCAGAGTCCTGGGATCAAGTCCCGCATTGGGCTCCCTGCTCAGTGGGGAGCCTGCTTCTCCCTCTGCCTGCCGCTCCCCCTACTTGTGCTCTTTCTCTCTGACAAATAAATAAAATCCTAAAAAAAAAACAACTGCTCTCGTTAAAAAAAATGAAGTATAATTGCTATACAATGTTATCTTAGCTTCAGGTGTAGGACGTAAGGATTCAATATTTGTATATATTGCAAAATGATCACCGCAAATTTAGTTATCATCGGTCACCATACATAGTTACAAGTTTTTTTTTCTCGTGATGAGAACTTTGAAGATCTATTCTCTTAGCAACTTCCAAATATGCACAATTGTATTATTAACTACACTCACCATGCTGCTCCTTAGATCCCCAGGACTCATTTATTTTATAATGGGACATTTGTACCTTTTAACCCCTTCCACCTGTTTTGTCCATCCCCAAACCTCTGCCTCAGCCACCAGTCTGTACTCTGTATCAGTGGGTATCTTAACAAATCCTATCTACGAAGTGGAAGGAAGAAAGCAAGGCTCACGTTTTAATTGTTAAAAAAGCAGCAGTCACTCACAATAGGCAGGACGAGGGGGGTGTCTGGTATTTTTGTGCTTAGCTGAGTGTTCTTTTGTTTTGATCTGCACTTAGACAAGAGCACCGAGTGGCCTCTTGTACATTTTTCCCCCTCTTTCTTTTTTTCATTACAGAAGTGTAGTTGACAGGCAGTGTCATATTCATTTCAGTGTACAAGGTAGTAACTGGGAAAATCTGGACATTACTCGGCGCTCACCCCAGCAGATGCGGTGCGTATCCTGCTGGTTTTCTGAGACACTGTGTTCCACAGCAGAACACCCTGGCTGAGCTGTGGGTCGCGAGGCAGTCCCAGCCACACCAGGGCTGAGCTCTAAGGGTCAGGTTCCAGATGACAAGGGGCCTTTATCTCTTTCTTATATTTTCGAGACTTAGTATATTTGTGCGTTTTAATGAAGGAGGCTGTGAGCATTTAAATCCTGATTAAAAGGCTCCTTAGAAGCTGTTTGATCCAGAGCAAGTTCCTTCATCTCTTGGGACATCCGTATCCCTCACATCTTCTACAGGAGGTAGGGTACCTACGGCTGGGACATTGTAAAAATGAAATGAGATCATGCAAGTTCCTGGCAAAGAGTCAGTGATCTTAATATGTTAGCTGTTTTTGGTGAGTCCCTCTGTATCCAACTGCCTCCCTGACTGGCTCATTTTAGGACACGAATCAAACGTACTTTCTCATTTTGCCTCGTTTTATTTCCTTGCCTCATAGGACTATTAAAAACAAACCAAACCTTTAAATATCATGATTAGAAGACCTGCAGATGCCCAAGGTTATCTGCAGATATTCATAGGAAATACTCTCATGCCATTGCTGTCACCACCACTGTCACCACTGCGACGGTGTCCAATAAGAAGGATTAAAGGGTCTGGCTAAGCTGTGTGTGGTCACGCAACTTGGGAGTGGCCAGATTATTATCCAAATATGCCGGTATCTGTCAACGGTCAATAGATGTATGTTGAATGAATGAATGAGTGAGTGAGTGAGTGAATGAATGAATGTAAATGGTGAAATGTAGCTCCCCTCTCACCTTGCAGCTTGTCAAGCAGGTCTTTTCTGTCTTTGACACTGACATTCCCATGAGGCTCCATTGTACAGATGACAATTCCCACTCAAGACTCCCGTGCAAAGAAGGCACATGCAAGCTATCTGTGGTTTCTCCGAGTCCGCTGGGTTTGGGGGAGCAGATCTCCTATCTCTTCTGGACAGTGCCTGGGGCTTGGGCTGCCCCACCCACATCCCCTGCCCATCATCACAGCTGAAACAGATGTCTTGAGACCCGTTGCTCATTTGATAAGATAGTGTCCTTTGCTACTTTGGGGTTCTTGATATCTCTTATTCCTCCTCCTTCCTCACCTCCCTTTTTTTGTTCTTTTTTTTTTTTGAGGGGTAATACAGAATTTATGGAATGATTTTTCAACTTATGACGGAGATCACATCTACATACTATTTAGCTTCTCTGCCTGGTACATCAATCCTCATGAATTTTGATTTATGATGATGGGTTTAATGATACAAACGCACAGATACACACTCACATGAATTGGTTTAAAACAGTGGTGCATACATTATACTCCTCCTAGGAAGCCAGCTTTGATTAAAAACTGTCTCAATTCAATTCAATTTGATTCATTTCAAAGATTAGTCTGATTTTGAAGATGAACCGAGATACATACTATAGGACTCTAAAATCTATTTTAGCCATATTGTACAATTGCGGTCTTATCGGACCTCAGAATGTGTTTTTCAAAAGGACACTGACAAGGGGCCCCATCTGGTTTAACTTTGACCACAGCCAGCTTTTTCCTCCTCCCCCCAAAACTGAGGGCCAAGAGTTCTCCATTGTGAAGGCTGAACTTATTCTTTTGGTTTAGAACATTTAAAAAAAATTACTAAATGGTAACAAAGCAAAAAAACACAGACACATGTAAAGGATTTGAGATAATTTCAAACCTCCAAGGAAAGTATGCTTAATACAATAAGTCTTCACACTCTATGTTTTGTTCTTCAACTTGTTTTTTTAAATTGGTAATATATCCAACCTGTCTTTCCAAGTCAGGACATAAAGACCTACTCTATTTTTATTGATTGCTATATAGTATTCCACCATGACTGTATCAACTTAAATATCTACACTCTTATTAAGAAATTTTTCTTCCTTTAGAAAATCATACAGACTTTAACCTAATTGGCATTACATTGGCATTATGCAACTGCTTTACCGGTATCACGTGTGTGTGAATTTAGAATTAACATCATTAAAATGTTTATGCTTTTGGCACACCCCCATAATTCCTTACAAAGAGTATATGGTACTTATATAATATCAGAGAAAAGTTATGTAAAACAGGATTTATTTTGCACATATTTTGCTCAGTTCCGAATTCCAGTGGTACTTATTGTTACTACGATTCGATTATGTGTCTCGTCTCTTCAAACAAACAGTATGTTCCTTGAGAACATGGATTGCATCTTAATAATAAGGACACTGACTTAACACTTCTAAGTGTCAGGTACTTGACTTGGTTCTATGATCTCGTGCAATCCTCACAAAACTCCTGCAAAGTCAGTTCACTCCTCTAATAGTGAGGAAAATAAATCTCAGAGTTTAAATGATTCACTCAGCTCAGCTGTGGCAGAAGTGAATTTCGAACCAAGGTCTCTGACTCCAGGGCTTGGCCCTTTTCACCACCCATCTTTTATTTGAATATTATATATTTATTTTAATTTTACTGAAATACAACGATCACATCAAACTTGTAATTTCACAGTTGTGCTATAAAATCTTTCCTTTTATTTGCGTAGGTAGCAAAAGCCTGATTTAAAGAAAAGTCTGAAATAATACTAGTGAACTTTAAGGACTTACTATAGTCCGTTAACATATATCAATGCATTTAATCCTCAAAACAACCCTATGAGGTAGGTGCTATTATTCACCCCCATTTTAAATAGGAGGAAACATGTATAGGTCACATCAGTTGCCTAAAGTCACAAAGCCAGTAAAAGGAAGCACCAGGATCGTAACTTAGGCACGTTGACTTCAGAACTATGTTCTAATCACCAAACCATACTGCGCCTCAGGAAAGAATAGAGGACATGGGTGCAAGATGTTGGCAAAATCGTGAAGGTGGTATTTGAATGACTGAAGTTTAGGAAGGAGTCACGTGATGGAAAGCACATGGGCTTTGGAATCGGACAAATCTCAAATGCCATATTGGTTATTGATCAATTATGTATTTCTAGGCACATCACTAAGCCTTTACTAAAATGATGGAGAAAAGGTGACGTGTCCATCATACGGTGAGGTTTACACAGATTAATTCCATCTCCTCTCTGTGAATCTCCATTCTCTCATTGGCAAAACATTAGGATCAGTGAATACTGAGAGTATTAGAAAAAGTAACCACTATCAATGCATGGCGGGTGTCTGTAAAAAAAATACACATCTTCTATTGTGTCGGCCTCTCCTTTATGACCCCTACTGCCTGAAGGAAAGTCCCTCTTTCCTGCTTCTCCAGTGACGACACGAGACGCCGGATCAGCCAGCAGCTGCGTGAATTTCACTGATGCCAAACTCCCTGCTGGGAAGAACACGAAGTACAGGGCGACCAGAGCCCGGAGGAGAGCACGGCCTTAGACTGGAGCGGAGCTGATGGGAAAGGGGCTGTGTCTCCATCAGAAGAGACAGGAGGGGGACATGAAGGCAACCTCTCAAGGTCCCTTCCAGTTCTGTGAGTCCATATGTGGGCAGGTTTGGAAGCCCTTTGTTCCCTGTTTCGTTAGGTGACATTCCGGAGCAACAAGGTGTAACTGTGGGCGGGGCCAGCTTTGGTTCAAAATGGGAAATGCCTATAGCAGCATTCCTGTGGTAAAATATTTCCAGATTTTATGACTTTGAACCCATTATCCCATAAGGAATAATACAAATGGCTCCAGACTATTTACCCAAGTGATTATAGTGGTATTTGGTAAAGATAGGGCCATTTTATTTCTTCACGAATGATTAAACTTCTGTGACCAATACAAGGGCAATTGCATTTTAAGGAAAAAGATTGATTTGCTAAGCATTTAGAAAATAATCAGATGTCCTGATATCATAACTGAAAATAAAATTTCATACATTTGGTTTGAAAGGGGTTTTTAAGCCCACCCCACTCTCCTCATGAATATATGTGCTTTTTTTTTTTTTTTTTTTTAATAATACTTCATTCTCCTTTTCTTCTTCCATACTATAGGGAAAAGCAGAGTCTGGGGCCAAAACTCTACATTCAAACCTCTGTTCTATTAAGACCCTGGGTAACTCATGAAACCATCTGGATCTGGGTTTCTTATCAATAAAGGGAGAGTAATGATACCCGCCCCGCGGGCCTTATGGGGTGAAGGCGGCTGTTATCGTGTAAGATAATAGATGTGAAAGTGTTCTGAAAACTATGAAATGCCATAACATGCAAGGTAGTCTATTATCCCCTGTCTTCTAATAGACACAGGTCAATTTCCCCTTCCAAGTTCCATGTGCCTTTTCTGTGGTCTCCCTAGAGCTTAACTCCAAAACGAAAGAGGGGTGGGGACTGGGAGGTTCTGCCTGGTCCAATTTAAGGCTAGATGTCTCCATTTTGCAAGCACAAAATGAGATCTCATTCTAGGAAAGCTAGTGAAAATCGGGAGAAAACAAGGAGTTATTAAAACTACTAACACTATTGTATTGTGTTTTTCCACTAAAGCAAGAATTTTAAGTGCCTACCATGTGTGCTCACCTAGATGTTAGAAGAGACACAAAGGAAGCTTTTGATGGACCTTTAGTCTAAAATTTTTTTTAAAGATTTCATTTATTTATTTGAGAGACTGAACATGAGAGAGCACAAGCAAGAGGGAACAGCAGATGGAGAGGTAGAAGCAGACTCCCCACTGAGCAGGGAGCCCGATATGGGGCTCGATCCCAGGATCCCGGGATCATGACCTGAGCCGAAGGAAAACACCTAACTGACTGAGCCACCCAGGCGCCCTGACGGACCCTTAGTATAACGTGTATGTGGGTGTGTGATGCTCCAAATGATTAGAAGAAGCTAGAGCAGGCACTCTTACCTGGTCTTCTTAAGGGGTCTATACCTGTGTTGTCAGAGGGTCCTTGAAATGGTATGTCAAGCCTTGTACGCACGTGCATGTGTAGACTTTCTGCAGAGAGAAGCCAGAGCTTTCGTGAGGGCATCAAAGGATCTGTGATAAAAACAAACAAACAAATCTTATGGACTGAGTCTGAGAACACAGCGAAGTCGCAGATCGAAGTAAAAGATTCATGGCACAGAGATGGTTATGTGGTGAACTTGGGAAAGGTCTTTCCAAAGAACTGATTAAGTCAGGCCCTGAGCGAAGACAAGTTTTTGCTGGGTCTGCTTATATGAGTAGATAAGATTAATTGGAGAAATATAGCAAACCATTATAGTAAGAAGTTCTAACATCTAGTATTTTTCTAGTTGTGAAAGCTTTAGAAAATTGCATTAGTCATAACTCCTAATTTCACTGTTTAACCCTGTAATCAGGCTTCGGTTTCATATTGAAACTCCCTGAATAAAATGCAATGTTCAAACAAACTTATATAATTTGGGGGAAGCAAAAAAAAGGAGTAAAGTGGAGAAATAACATTAGTGGACCAGATGGGACCCCAGACGATCCCTTTTCCTTCCTTCTTTCTTTCAATTCACTGTGTAATTAAGGACTTTTTCTATGGATTCCCATTCTCAGTTGTTCCCTCAGCAAACACATTTATTGAGCCCCTATTCTGTAGAAGGGGCCCTGCATAGAATTTAAAAGTTGTCTGTAATCAGGTGCTTATTATCTGACTGGGGAATCAAGAAGCAAAGGAAGCAGTGGAAAGAACTCAGGAGGTCCTCCCTCCATGCGGGGCTGGAATCCCATCTGTGAGACCTTGTCCTGGGGAGACCTTGGGGAAGTCCCTTAGTCAAACTTAGCCTTAGATCCCTCCACCTCCAGAACACAATGGGAATTTGGTTTCTTCCTTCACCTATTGAAAATCTTTTATCTCGTTTCTGGCTGGCCTAATTGGCAGTTAATCTAAGCCAATCGAGTCTGCAGATTTTAGAGTAGGAATGTCTTGTCAAATGCGTGGCAAGAGTGTTGTTATTTTAGAGGTAGAGGGGGTAGTTTGAGGCAAAATGATGAGTGGAGGCTCCCTGGACGGGGTGGTTTCAGCCGAGTGTTGAGTAGAGGGCAGGGTTGGCACCATAAGTAGGGTAATTTCATGTCTAAATTTCATTTTCTAAAGTTGGCTAGTATTATCATTCTTAAAGTGTATGGCAAATGAAGTCTCCAAAGCCAATGTAAATGTGGTCACTAGCTTAGCTCAAGTCAAATGATTATACATTCTCAACTGGTATTAATGAATCGAGGATGGATTTTTCCTTTTCTCTTAAAAAAAAAAAAGACATTAACATAATGAAAATATTCCCGTTTAGAGAATTGTAGGCAAGAAACTGAGCCATTACAGAATACTTTTAAGACAACTCTGTGGGGCTAACAATTTGTTGATAATAGTAAATCTGAATAGAACGTTATAGTTTGTAAAGTACGAGTAGGATAAAGTATAAAATATTGGCATAAGACATCATGTATGCAACAAGGCAAAGCATGACCTATATTACAGGGTCAAATGTTACTCTTCATCTTTTTGGAGACAGGAAACAAGCTACAGAGAAATTCAATGACCTGCCTGTGGGTCACTGATGAGTTAGACTCCAGTTTCCACGATGCTGTGCTTTGTGGCTCCAATCTCTCTGGTTACTTGTCCCCTGTCTCCTTCACTGGCATTTCTTTTCCCCCTCCTTCCCTATCCTCTGCCTTCCTTCCTTCTTTTATTTTTTAATTTAATTAGTTTTTTAAAAAGTTCTTTTTAAAAAAAAATAGTAATCTCTGCACCCAACACAGGGCTCAAACTCATGACCCCAAGATCAAGAGTCACATGCTTTTTTGACTGAGCCAGCCAGGCATCTCCCTTCTTCTTTTAATTTATGCTTTCACTTGATTGTGTGGTGGTTTTCACTCCATGAATGACTCCAAATCTTTTCTTGGCATATTTTGCTATTTTTGTATGCTCTAGAGCTCTGTTCTTAACTCTCTGCTGGGTAGTTTCTACCTGGAGATCCTACCAGTACCTGAAACTCATTAAAAACACATAAAAAAAACCCCACACATTAAAAACACATTAAAAACAAACTCATTATTCCTTATGCCAAATCATCTTTTCTTTCTGACCTCCTTAACTCTCTTAATAACGTCACTCCTTCCAACTCACTTAGGCACCAAAATAACACAAGCTCTCATGTCATGAGAGCTTTAGGGAGCTTTACTTATGTTGTTTCCAAAATCTTAGCAGACCCTGCAAAGTATGGCACTTTATTTGACTATTCCTCATTTCTATATTCCTGGCTGAGGATTGATATCCAACAGACCTGGCTGCCAATAACAGCAACTCAAAAGATTAGTTGTGGGGCCTTGAGAAGGTGGATTTATCTCTGTTTCCCTAGTATGTAAAATGGGAATAAGAATATCCATTTGCTTAGGAGGAAAAACATCTTGAGGTCAGAAAGGAGTAAAGAGACAGATGAATTGGTAGCAGAAGGAAAGTAAGTTGAGAGTGTCCCCTTATGGTGGGCTCTATTCCACTCAGAAGTGGGGTGCTTTTGGAAAGAATAGCTATGAGGTGAGGCCAGACGAAGGTAGTGAAAATTTACACAGCTGCTCTGAAGGACGGAAGAGCTGGGGATGAGCCCAAGGGAAGGCTCAATGAGGTCAAAGAGGAGGACCCAAGTGTACAGGGAATGAGAGATGAATGTCTAAGAGTACGAAACTGAAGCTTAAGATTGTAGAAATGGAAAAAAAAAAAAAAAAAGATTGTAGAAATGGAAGAGCTCCAGGTGAAAAGTGCGTCCCAAAAGTGGGTGGCTGCTGTGGTCATTGGAATCAAAGATTCGTTCGGAGTGTGGCCACAGTGGAATTTACTGGGATGACAGTGGACAGGTACCAAAATTAAAGTCCCGCAAAAAGTTTCCAGAGCTCTCTTTACAAGGAACACATCCGATCATGCCATTCCCGGCCTCAGAACCCTTCACATTGTTCCCATTGTACAGGAGGAGCCTCAACTTCTAATTTAAAATTCAAGTGAACTATCTTAATTTTCCTTTCCAGCCCTGGTTTTCATCACCATTCTCTTTTCACCCCCTGTATCAGTCACGCCGGATGGTCCGCCCTTCCATTATCTGTACATTCTCTTCCTTGCCTCTGTGCCTTTATCTGCTCACGTGGTCTGTTGACTGGAATGACTTGGCTTCCTTTTCCATCGGAAGCTGCAGGAAGCTGACACCGAGGCCCCAGGCTTGAGGTCCTATTTCTCCCTGGTCTCCCGTAGTGCCCGATTTCAATTTCCCTTCAGGCCTCCGTGGCCTCCGTCTTGGTTTACAATGAGCCCTTCGTGCACCTGAGCTCAGTGTTGCACCATTCTTGAGCACAAGGACATATGTTGGCATCTGGCACATGATATACATGTGCAATTTATTTGTAAAATAACCTTTTTATGAATGTGTTCACTACAGAAACCTTGGAAACCATGGAAAAGCACATCTCTGTGCACAGACACATGCAAAGAAAATAAAAATCCTCAGTCACTATAGCATTTGGAGATAAGATTGTTCATCTATTAACATACGAGCTTCTAGTTGAAGGCTTACATTATAACACAATCTACTCATGGTCATGTCACCTCAATCCTTGGCTGTGCATTGGAGTCACTTGGAGAACTTTTATGTCTGGGCCTCAGCCTTGAAGATTCTGATTTATTGGGTCTTAGGTGGGGCCCGAGTCTGCTCTCTTTGTGTATACAATAATAGCTAATATTTCTCAGGTGTTACTGTTCCAAGCACTTTACAAGAATAATAATGTCATTGAATTCTCCAAATGATCACAGGAAATTGATGTTCTCATTGCTTATCCCCTTTATTCCTACTTTTAGCTGAGAAATCGAAAAACTAGAGAAGCAGGGAATTTGTCAAAAGCAAGTGTGAAATGGCAGAGCAGGAAATAGACCCAGGCATTTGGGCACCAAAACCTACTCATAAGTATACAACCTGGATTAACTCTTAACATAACATATATACAGAAATTATACATATTTAAAAATCAAAACAGTACCATTCTTAAAATGGATACGTTTTCTGTTTGTTATGTAGGTATTTAGATAGCCTGAATTTCTTCCTTTGTCATTTTTATTGCACAGTGAAATTTAGCATGGAGTAAGTTAGTCAAATTTTATATATGTTTTTTATGTATTTTACTAGATGTTTGAACATGTCTTGAACACTGGTTTTATAATCTCATGAATGGCAGCCTTGTATTTGTTTCTTAGAAAAATTTCTGTGAATTTCATGTTTGGGGTTAAAGATTTTGCTTTGGCTACCCAGAAACTAAAGTTCTCCCCGTGCAGCATTGCTGTCGTATACCTGATTTTTCTAAAGTCCCAGAAGGCTCTCAGGAGACCCCAATACACGGCTCCAGTTCCATGCACTAGAAATGAGCACCCAAAGATGAAATAAATCAATTCAAGAACCTAATCTGACTGCTGAAGCAGATTATGATCTAAGCCTCAATTTCCTTCCCTTAAGGGCATTTCCCAAACCAGAAATCAAGGTTTGTCAGACTCGTATGTGTGTAACACTTGGTTCATAATCTTCTACATCAATGATCCAATTATCAATTGTGAAAATAGATTTTCCTCCAAGATTGTTCATAAAGCTCTTGTACCTGGTAAAGGAACATATAAAAAAATGGGAAAGCAAATAAGAATATAAGTTCTTCAGTGTCTTAGGAAATTCAAGTCTGTTGCCTAGAACTTGTTACTGTTTAATTAAATTTCACCAGAAAGAATCTTTCCAATCAAGAACATGGCAGAGATTGCCAGGTATCTGTCAGTATCCATTCTCCCTACTCTCCTCATTAATAGAACCCTGAATATTAGCTGGGCACATAGACACTCAGAATAAATGCTATATTCCCATTCTCCCTTGCAGTTCCAGGTGGCCTTGTGACATGTTCTGAAAATGTAATTTATGTAGAAGTAGCATGTGCAACCCATCTGCCTTCCTTTTGGCTGGCTGGCAAGCAGAAGCAAGGGAGAAAAGAAATGTGGCCATTTTATAATCAACAAACACCAGCTATTCTAATTCTATGTGCTAAAAGCGTCTTTCCCCACTTGGGGCTCACCTTTTCACTTTCAGTGATGTCTTTTGCTAAATAAACATTCTTAATTTTTTAATGTTATTCAATTGATCAGTTTCCCACCTTTCATACAGTTGCTGTTCAAGTCGCCTTTTCCCACCTCGAGATCACAAAGACTCTCCCATGGTGTTTACAAAAGACTGTTTTACAACTCACATGTCTGTATACAATTTCCTGGAATTACAGTATAGATATGGTGTGAGGCTGGGGTTAAGTTTCATTTATTTCCTAATATGGCTATCCAATTGATTCTGTACCATTCATTGGAAATTAGATACTCCGCTTCTCTGCTCTGGTCACCTTTGTCATAGATCAAGTGTTCATGTACACGTGGGTCTGTTTCATCGCACTGTCCTTTTAATTTGGTCTATTCATTTATCCTTGCAGTGGTCCCACATTGTCTGAATTGCTATTGCCTTATAAAAATTCTTTATATCAGATATAGAATTCTAGATCAGCAGTCATTTTCTTTAAGAATTTAAATATATTATTCTTTTGTCTTCTGGCTTTTGCTGTTTTTGTTGAGATATCAGCTGTTGCTCTATATTTCTGAAGACAATCTTTCTTTCTTTCTTCCTCCCTTCCCCTCACCTCTCCCCTCCCCCTCCCCTCCCCTCCCCGCTTCCCTTTCCTTTCCTTTCCTTTCCTTTCCTTTCCTTTCCTTTCCTTTCTTTCTCCTCTCCTCTTTAAAAATTCCTCTTGAGATATTCTTATTGTCTATTAAGTATAAAACATATTGGTGTCTTTTTTTTTTTTTAAAAACCTCTTTTTCTTTTCTGGAAGAAAGAGGATCTTTGTTTCTCTCCTTAGCCCCTAGAACATTAACCAGTCCTCTGTTTGTATAGAGCAGTTAATAGTATGACTCAAAAGAATTATCCTCATCCTGGCTAAAAAGACCACCTCTGAGGGACTCTCAGAGACTTGGCTGACAAAGCTCCAGCTGCCTGGGTAACTGAGAAATGCAGAAGCAGAATCTCAGTATTCAATCACTTCCCAAACAGGCTTTATTTCGTTCAGGAAGAGAGGGAATGCACTGTGATTCTTAAAGAAAATTGGTGCATTTCTGCTTCACGATAACAGATTTGCAAGACGCCTATCCCTTTGCTACGTGTACTTAGAGGTGAAAGAGGAGTAGACGCAGTGATCTGTTTCATGGAGATGGCAGAAGATGTTACAAACAGGGGCAGCCAAAACAGACTGCGTGAAGTTGCCCAGGGATCTCTTTATTGCTTCCTTATGTATCTGTTCCTATTCTCTGTTTACTTACCAAGGATGTGAGCCCGACTTTTTGGTGCAGGAAGCTACAGATGTTATGATAGCCCTCGGACAACTTTATGAGGGTTGAATACAAACTGAATGTCACTGTCATAGACTTTTAGATTGACTCCTTGGTGAGAAAGAAAAGGTTTAATCTGAGTTCACAGAGTTGCTCCTGGATACTGTCATAAATCTGCACCACTGCTATAGGACCTGCTTTGAATTCTAGTTTAGTCTAGCAGATAAGAGATTACCACTACATATTTTTTAAATAAATTAATGGATGAGCCTTCCATTCCCATGTGAATCTTTTCCGATAAACATTATTTTGGCATATTATTTGGCAGGGGTAATCGAAGTCTGTTTATCCTCAAATATCAACTGAAGACTCAGCTTTCACACCTATGCTTTGAAAAAAAAATTAGTACACTATCATCATTGCTGAAAGAGTCTCATTATCTTTATTCCTAGAGGGAGGAAAGGATTCAGGAGATAATGTCAGGAAACTACTTTTAGCTTTCTATAGTTTAAACACAGAGAGACTCTGATTATCAATGCATCTTAGCAGCCAGTATATACTAGAGATGCAGACAGAAAGGTGCATGTAATAAGTCCAATAAAAAACTGGCATCAGACAGAGAGAAAACCAACCCCCTCTCCCCACCAAAAAAACCTACACAAAAGGCGCAAATTTCATGAGTCTGCACCTTTTGCTACATTATTGATTAGACTACACTGCTTTTTTTTCTGTCAAAGATCAGCTAGAGTAATGGCTACGAAGAATTATTAGATGCAAAAGAAATGATTTTATGTTAGTTTTATTCCAAAAAGACTACAAAAACCTCCAATGATGATAGAAATCCTTGTTATTAGACTTCCTAATGTTTCAGGATATAGACAATCTCTGTTCAGCTTTATTCTTTAACTAGTTCCTGGATACATTTAATGTTTTTTCAATGTTACATAATTTAATTCACTCATAAAATAATAAAGATGCAGATGCCATTAAGAATTATCCCCAAATAATACATCTTATAAATAAGGCAGACATTTCATTGTATTAGAGGAGGTGGATTTATCATATATGGTTATTGGTTACACAGTAAGATAATTGATATCAATGTAAAATGTTATTTAGATATTTTTGGTTTGCAAAGTGGCCAAGAGTATTAACCAAACATTTTGATTCAGTGGGTAAGGGAAAATAAATCACTGACAGTATTAAAGGCTTGTAGAAGAATTAGGCAAATGAGCTTTTTACTTCCAAATTTCCTGCTGACAGTAATCTTGTTACATTTATCCAGGCTTGCCTGGAAGCTAAGTACTTTAAGAAGACAATTTTCAATATATAGTTATAAATGTGACACTCACTAATAAGTTTTAAACTTGAAATGGTTTTAAAATGAAACATTCATTTGATTGCCAAACTTATAAGGTACTTACTCAGTGATTTAATTTTCTCTTGTAGAATCAATAATACAGTTGGATATAATAAGGCTACAGGTTAAATATTATTTAACTTGTATATGTTTATTTATTTTCTCAATATCAATTTTTATATCTGTACCAGAATAACTTGACATCAAACTAGCAGGAAGATGACATGGAATTTGTGAGTTCAATAGTTTTCCCTGTATGTATAAAATGGAATAGAAACAAATGGAAGAATCAACATTTCCTCTTCAGGGTAATTCTCTCTTTCAATTCTATTTATTCCTGAAGTATTAAATTTATACACACTACAAAATTGGATGGAACCCTATAAAATTATTTTAGCATAGTCTGCATTTTTTCCTTTAATGTTTTTGAGTTGAGTAATGGGGCTGTACTTGGTTTTACTCTGAAGATACTTTAGTTGGAGTGAAATGGCTTGACAATGATCATGACTGAACAGCTCGACATTTTGAACTTGAACAACTCACCAGCTGACCTTGTTGGCTACAGTGCAATGAGATATTTATATTTCTTGAATTTTTTCCTTTGAAAAAAGAATCTAAAAAGCTATTTGATAACTTGATAAATGAAATAATCTTTCTGATCTGATTATATAGTTTTGTTTGTAACAGTTAGTGAAGACATATTCATAACATGATACCTTAGTGTATTATTCACCCACTCACAAGGAGTTAATGCTTTTCAAATTGTAAAGAAAAAAAAGACTCTTTAACATCAAATGTTAACTTTTCAAACATTAGCCTTTAGCAAATAAAATATTTTTATTTTATTTATGGCACTTAGAACATTGTAATTCCTTAAGATATAGAGAAAAATTTCTGGAAAAAAAAGTGGCTTCAAAGACAGTTTTGAAGAGCTTACTCTTTAATTAAATTACTCACAGAGAGACTGTAGAACTCTGAAGCCTACCCTGGGATTCAGTCCTGTGTGTGAGCCAAGTACATGCTTTCTATTTTATAGGTTTGTCAAGAGATTTATCCAAGCAAAATCAGGATTTCCAAGGTTGACTCTCAAAGGAATAGGCTTGTTTTATGCGTGTCTAGAGCTCAAATTTGTCCAAAATTGATAAATTCATGTTTATCTATGCATAGCATAAAAACAAAGAAAGAAAACAATTAGCAATTATCTTAGTAATTTTTTGACATGAGTAAGTTTTGTATGCTGCAATATAAAACCAGCTAAGTTTCTAGAATAAAGAAAACAGAAGGGGTGATTTCAAGATCAACATGAAAATTATCCAAGATCTTCTCAAATTTTAAATTTAGTAATGCTTCCCACCACCTCTATTCAATTATTTTCTAAGAAATTATTTTCTGGAGGTTTGCTAACCTGCAATTTTAAAAGTTTACTTCCTAGTGCAGTACATTTACTAATATTTGTTAAATACCTATTTTCATCTTCATCACCTTGAAACATCTTCTGCATATTACCCAATTCATATTGTAAAAAATGTGTATAGTATGCATGTATTTTGTCTCTAATTTCCTTGAAACTAATGATAAAATATAGACATGTAAGTTATATCTCTCACTACAGAAGACACTAATCATTCTTTCCTCTTTCCCTCTGGTTGGCAGCCATATTTTGCTCTGTATTATTCTGCAACTTTCTGCTATTAAAACTAATATTATGCACAAATCACATTGTGTCTCAAAGTTTAGTTTTGTAAGATTATAAGTGATCGGCTGAGCTCTCTGCTTCCTTGATTTACTGCCATTGGTTGTATTCCTATTGGCATGACCTGATTTTGCCCATTTCACTTACTTTAGGGATATTCTGAGTTTTCTGGCATTGATTTAACCATTTTTCTCTCTTTCAGGAAAATGACTCCCCCTTATTTAAGCATCAAACCTTAAAATTAGCTTTTGGTTTCAGATACGTATTTTATATGTTCTTTGTACATTTGCATATTTTTTTTGCAGGACCAGGAACAATGAAAACAGGAAAGGTTGAGAAATGAACACCATGTTCTTTCATCTCTAGACACTTTGAAAAGGAGAAAAATACCCATAGATGCAATGAAGAGACTATTTGATATTTTAGTATGTAAATTCATTTTACTGGATTTAGTTAAAAACGAAATAAACCCTCACTTTTTGTTTAGAGGAGAGAGAATATGTATTTAGAGGTAGAAGGGGAATCCCACTGAAGCTACAAAGATGTTTTGAATAAATTCTTATTTGTTGCACATTTTTTGGCATTGGTGGCCTGAGATACTGTTTACCATTGCTTAGAAAGTAACCTATTGAGGACCTAACTGAAAATAAGCATCTTTAAAATTTTAAGGGAGTTCAGATTCATATAAGATACTGCAGCTAATCTTAAAAAAATTATATTGTTTGCAATTGATGGCTAGGAAGGCAAAAGCTGAGAGCTTTATTGTTACTGTTATTACTATATGCTTTTTTTCTGGCTTTGTATATTACTCACCCTGTGGCCCAAAGGAAGTTTCCATAGGTCCTCTTGAATTGGATGAGTTTTTACAAATCCTCCGCGGTTGGATAAATTCACAGCAGTTGCAAAAAGTCTGTAAGTGCTGAGTGTACCTGTCGAGAACAATTCTGTGCTTTTCTCCTTGGGGCTGCAACAGATTCTAGCGAGTGTTAGAAGTTATAAGCAGAAATTAATTTTGAGCTTTCAACTTTGGCCTGGTAGCGCCCCCTGATGTCCAGGGTATAGAATATACAACGAGTGATGTCTAAATCTTGTTTGAGTAAGAAGCCCAAACCCGTGGCTTTAGGCTTGGACCGTCAGTGACAGAAATGGCTTTAACTTGCTGTGTCTCACTTGCTGTCTTCTGAAGACCCAGGGCCAGTAATCTCCTGTGCTCTTTCCAGCCTCCCCAAATCTGTTTTTTGGGAAGGAATTCTGTAGACTACACTGGGATGTAATTTGCTGAGATTTATTATGCTGCTCCCTTAGGAACATTTGCATTTTAATGGCAGACAGTGCTATAAAAAAGGGGGTTCCTGAAGTGTGGAATTTCAGGGGTCGCTGAATGAGTATGGAAGGGCCAAGATTAGGGCGAGGTGAGAGAAGCCAAATTAGTCAAGTACGGGGTCCCCTTCCATCTTTATTTAAAATTTTGACAATTTGCTCATCATGGATGTTTTGCATTGATAGCTGTTTTAAAAAATATTTTATGAAAATATGATTTATCTTGATTACTAAGTTTTTGGCTTAAGTTCTGCAATCCCTGCCCCTCCACACCCCCGGGCCCCCGGCCTTGTTCACCTCACCCTTGTCCTGAACCACTCAGTAGGGAGTGGCCTTTGTTCGGTGCCTGCCATTTCTAGAATTCTAGCTATCACACTACCAAGTTGCCACCCACTCCGCCTTCCCATTGAACTCGATGACCGCGGTGAATAAGCAGTTTCACCCTGTCTACCAGAAGCACAGGGCAAGCAAATCCAACCGAAAACTTGCCACCAATCCAGTGACGTTAGAAGGGTTTAATGGGTTCATGCAACAAGGGAGGAGGAGGAGGTCCTTGGGTTCAGAGGATCATAAAATAATAAAGTCATGACATTTGTGCCGCACCAATAAAAAAATAAAGAACCTGCCATATGCGATATTATCGAAGGTCTTGGAATGATCTTTTGCTTTGTGTGGCCAAGTTTTCAGTAGTCATCATTCTTAACATTTAAGCCCCCGGCTTTTTCTGGTAGGATAAAATAGATGTAACCAGATTAGAGAAGAGCATAAGGTTTAATATTAGCTTCCTCGAGAAGGTGGGTGACTGTGCGTACCCAAGCTCAACACTCCCATGTCTGAAATGTGACCAGATGTTGGTCTCCAAAGGTCAGCGTCTGAGACTTCTGAAATGTAGCGCTATGAGCACTTTGGAGGTTTATGGCAGGAAGAGTAGCCGAGCTACATTCAGCAGCCTGTAGGAGCCCAAGGTGGTCCTGTTTGAGTTGAATGCATCGTACGTTTTGGAGGAGTTTGTTTTTTCCATAGATCAAATTTTCCTGGTTTTGACAAAATAAGGAACCCAAAAAACTTTTAATTACAGCTGGGCAAGAAGGCAGGGCTAGACAGAAGACGAGAGTGGTCAAAAGCAAGAGTTTAAATTCACGGAGGTCTTGGCTTTTACATCCGAAAATAGATTTCCACCTAATTTAGATTTTCATTTCAATGTGACTGGGACATCGTCATCATTGCGTTCATTGGGAATTAAAATCTTGAGGGTCAGTTTCTAATAAATTCACTTAAAATCTGCTTTGAACTCATTTTGAAAGAAATCTGGCTATAAATAATAAACCAGTCTCATAGTCGACACAGGCTTAATTAACAACAGTGTTGGCAGCCAGACCTGTTCCTTATTTTCTATTTCCACAGGAGTCAGAGAAAAGGAATTGCTTAACATTATGTTAGGAAATGACTTCCTGTTGTTTTTAGAAAAAGCATTACAATATTAGATACTAGCCTATAATAGATATTGCTTCTCTTGACATCCTTTTGACCAGAAACACTTGTGTGTTTCAAAGGGTTCTTTTGGTATACATATGCTTTGAATGTGGGTTTAATTAATTTTGACTTTCTAAGCTTGAATAATCTATACTGTAACTGGATAGGAACTCAGCTAAAAATCTCCATACTTTATTTAATAAGATTTTCAAATTAGTGTTTTAAAGTCGAGAGAACAATTTGGTTTAAAGAGTATTAGTTGCCACACAAAGAGACTCATAAATATCCTTGGATCATCAGAAGTATCATTAACGTTGTGTCAATTCAGCATCTCTATTAGGCAGCACCTCTATCTAGGAAAAGTGAAGTCAGACTCCTAGAGTTAACATGCATAATATAGAACTTTCATATTGGTTGCAAGTGTCCAGAGGATCAGAAAAGCCCACATTTGTCTTACTTTTCTATAATTAAACTTTCCGTTATTCAACCCTGACACTTAAAATGAATAGACGGTATTTACGAATTGAATTTATCTTCCTCAATACATTTAAATGCTAGTATCATAACGACAATTTTGTATTCTTTTTATTGCAAATCCCTTCCCACTCTCCCTCCCCACCTCTTTTTTGGCTTATGTTCAAGTAAGCAGATTCTTGTGATTTAGCCTTGGAAACTGGCCACCATCTTAAATACCATTACGATGGGAAAAAGAAGAAACTTTGCAACGTAATATCTGCACTAAAGAATGCCTCTATTTGTTAGAGAGGATCATGGACCCCATGATTGTTCAGGTTATCTTAGTGAGATATCAAAATGAGTTCAGTTTAAGATCATTTTACCCAGGGGTGTAAATTTCCCAATACTGCAATATTTTCCTGATTAGAGTGGTGGTGATATTAATGAATTCGATTCATTGATGTTACATAATGAAGTGTGTCAATATTTGAGATATCTGCATAACTCAAAGAATCAATATTTTCCAAATGATCAATGATATTATAAAATCATGCACAAGTAAAAGACTCATTTAAAGTGTGAGGCAATGATTTTTAATGTTACAGAGTAGAAGCTCATTGCTGTGTTTTCTGATTCTACATTGCAACTAACTTGAAATAAATTACCATTTCTTGTGTCTTTGTGTAGTTTCAAAAAAGGATATCCAGAGGTGGCTGGCTGGTTCTGTCAATAGACGTGCAACTCTTGATCTCGGAGTGGTGAGTTTGAGCCTCATGTTGGGCAAAGAGTTTACTTTAAAAAAAAATTTAAAAAAAGAAGAATATCCATGATTATCTGAAACATCTATCATACTCCTTTTTCCAACTACATCTATGTGAGGCCAGATTTGCTCCATAGACTTCAGACTTCAGCCAAAACAATGTATTGAATGCAGAAGCAGCTGGGAAAATCCAGCTGTTTTCTATCAAACCAGATTCTTGCAAAACCGTAAAACAATGCCACTCTTACTTTTTTTGTTATTGTTTGGAGAACATGGTTATTGTTAATAAAAATATATTTTCTTATGTTAACATATATTGAGTTTATTATCTCTCAATGAATAAATATTTTAAAAATATCTTACATGTTAATATCTAATATGGTAACAATTGAAAGATACAAGCCACGTAAGCTCTTTGGCATCTTCAATCCTTTTTAAGAGTGTAAAGAGGGATCTGAGATCAAAAACATTTGAGAACCTCTGTACTAAGGAGAACCTCTAACAGAGGGCTCTGTGGAGGTGTGGTAGCTGCTACCTGCTACTAGGTTCCGTTAGCCCAATTTTATACATGCACTGGAGAAAGGCAAAGTTCTGTACAATGTCAGGATGATCAGGATTCCTGCAGAATGTATTATGACAAAGAGCAGGAGAGTTCTCTTTACCCTGAGCGTGTTTGCTCTTTCTGTGTTAGGGTGAACTGCTTTCCACCCTTGCTAGAGGTTACTGTTGACACAAAGCATTCGCCAAACTATGAGGCACATACTGAGTGACGAAGTCTGCTGATTGTCCCTGTTCAGACACAGTGTTGCAGCTTTGGGCTCTCACCTAGTGAAGAGTATGGCAGTTCACCCTTATCTGCCACTGTCCATCTCATTATTCTAGAGGTCACAGAGGTCAATTGAAGGATCTGATGAGGTTCCATGCTCTGGCCTCCCTCAGGTTTTCCGTGGTGGTGATAATCTCTGATGCCCCGAGGCATTCGATGTCACTTCTGATTTACTGTCCTTCAGTTTCAGAGGCTCTGACTTTGTTCTTCCGACCACCATGGTCCTCACTCTATAAATACCGGAACAGTATGAAGGTTCGTCCAGCTGCCAAGCCCATGGTTTCACTGGACCCTCTGTGAGATACACTTGGCCCGTTGATTGTCTACATTATAACCATCTATTGTTTTCTTAGCTGTATGTCCTTTTGATCTGACGATCTTTGGAAAGACCTTCAGAAAGATGTGTTGTCCCACTGCCTCCCCTTCCCCCTCCCTCAAATTCAACAACGATATAGGACAAGGATAATTACAATAAACACTCTTGTTCAGAAAGGGGAGGCACAAAGCAACCACTGGCTCATGATGGCTCTAAAATCCTCCTGGGAAGATGTGTGCAGATCCTCTTGGAGTGAGGACTGTTCCTTGATTAGACTCTGTATCTGCTGTTCAGGGTGGCTTCCCCCAGGAACACTGTCCTATATGTCTCTTGGCTCTGCCCTCTGAGACATACTTTCTTTTTTGTCCTACTCGCCATTTTTAAGGAGGGCAGTGGAAAATATGCCATTTAAGCGATTTTTCAACCCGATTTAAGAATATTAGGTCCCAGAGAACTTTTTTGCATTTTGAGCAACCTCATTCTCTTTTAGTTCAGGCTGGTGGCACGTTACCCAATGCAACTCCCTTAAAATTATTGTAGCCTTCTTATGAATATAATTCAAGATCCTCCATTCAATTAAAGCCATAGTCATCATTATTTTTGAGATGTGCTTCTGAATGCTTATTTATTGTTATTTAGGGATTAAGCATCCATGGGACAATATCATTAAGATTCATACAAGTCATTTTGCTTGGGTGAAAAGGTCTACTAGGCACCGTCTTAACTCTTCCATTTTTTTTTTTTTAGATTTTATTTAAATTCAAGTTAGTTAACATATAGTTATTATTACTTTGAGGGGCAGAATTTAGTGATTCATCAGTTGCATATCTTTCAGTGGTTTTACTAAAGGTTCTTAGACTCACAGCCCTCATCTGAGCTTTGTGATCAGGCCTTCTTTTAGCGGGAATCTCTACAAACTGGGGAGGCTAGAGATGAGAAGCCTACTTTATTTTGCAGCTCAGTGAGTTCTGACCTCTCCGTAGTTCCTTGACATTGTTCTCGCAACCAGGCCAGTTTTTCATGAGCTCCTCTTTTTCTTGCAATACTTTGTCTTACACACCTAGGAGCGACCAGCTGACACTTGGAGCATTTTGCCCCGGAAATCATCTCGCTCAAATTCGGAGGTTTTCCCATTTTCCAACTTGCTGTAAGCAACAGTTTTACCCATTGCTTTTCCACCACACAACATGGATTTACATTTTCCCAGGCTGTTATGGCCGTTCCCCACCCCTTTTTCTACCTTCTTCCTGCTCTCCAGTTTCCAAAGCCAATGTCACATAGTTTAGTTTTGTGTGATGGCAGCTCTGCCCTTCCGTGACCAATTTCTGAATCGGTTATCTATCGACACACCGACACTGCGTGATGAGGAAGCATCAAACCCCGGTGACATACTTCAGTGAACATTTCTTTTTGTTTCCAGCTCTGTGGGTCTGCTGGCTCGGCTGCTCTGAGTTGGGTTCAGCAGGGCTCAAACATCTAAGGTCAGCTGCGAATCAGGCAGGTGACTATTGGGAGACTTTTGAGGGCAAGTGTGAGATTGTGATTTATAAGAAGAGATACATATTTGGTCTTTGTCCTCAGTTCTGACACAGAGCTTTAAAAACCCTTGAAATTTTCTAAGCGTGGAGATGCAGGTGTTTTTTGTTATGTTCATGAGGTGACTTCTGGCTCTCACCTAAGCTTGGGGGCTGATGGCCAGGGAAACCAACTGTGTGATTAGAGGGCTGGAACATTCAGTCCCATTCCCCTGATCTGGGGAAGGGAGAGGGGCTGGAGATTAACTTCAGTCACCAACTGGCAATGATTCAGTCAATTGTGCCTATGTGATGAAGTCTCCACAAAACCCAAAAGGACCGGGTGGCAGTGCTTCCTGGTTGGTGAGCACGTGGAGGGCGGAGAGAGTGGCAAATTCTGAGGATGTGGAAACTCGGCGCCATTTTCCTAAGCGTCTCTTCCAACTGGCTGTTCCTGAGTTAGATCCTTTTATAATAAACCGATAACCTAGTGAGTAAAATGTTTCTCTGAGTCCCGTGAGCTGCTTTAGCAGATTAATGGAACCCAAGGAGGGCGACATTGGAACCTCCTGTCAGGAGCACAGGTGAGCTGAGCTTGTGATGGGTGTCTGAAGTGGAGGGAGGCAATCGTGTAGGATTGAACCATTAACCTGTGGGATTAGACACTAAGATAGTGTCAGAATGGAGTTAAATAGGACATGCAGCTGGTTTTACTTATTGGTGGTGGCAAACTCCCTCCCCACAGTGTTGACATTGGTGACCAGAATCGTAGTTGGTGATCGGAATCTTCATGAGAAACATCCCTTATTTATCTTTGTACGTACTCCTTTTTCTCACATTGTGCCTACACAAAAGACGGAAGCATAGCTTGGAATATATTTATGTACTTTCCTCCTATGTTGTTCAGAATTCTTGTCCTCCCTGATTGGCCTGGGGCTTCCTTCTGTCTAGGGGAGAAGGAATATTCGCCTTCTGATATAAAAATGAAATTTCTAAATTCTTTTATATTTCTTTTAAAATTAGGACTGGCCAGGCTCCCAGAGTTACTGTATAGTATTAGGAAGAGACATGACCCAGCATGGCCATTGGTCTTGCTCTGCTATGCTAATGGTGACATCAGAGGTCAGAGGATTATGGAAGGAGGGAAGGGGAGAGAGTGAGGGAAGTGGGTAGATATGTGGGTTTTTATTTGCCCTCAATGTGTTAGATAAATTGAAGAGAATGCCAATGACTTAAGGGTGATTTCCTCACTGTTGGAGAAAGGGGCGTCTCACGGGCTGCTCCGGCATCCAACTTTGAAGGGCCCTCTCTGCTCAGTATCACTGTAGTGAGACGCAGAGGAACATCCTTAGCCTTAGCTTTCCCGAGCTTTCCTTAGTGTATGTAGGGCAAGGATAGGACCCAGCGGTGCGCAGGGGTGTTGGGGATTTGGCTGGAGGGCTTCAGTGCAGCAGGTGCAAGGCAGATCTGTAGCACACCTGCAGGGCAGGTGGTCCGGGCTGCGGCTGAGTAGAAGTCCCCTCTGGACCTCTAGGAGGTCTGTTGTGCTAGCAGGGCATGGAGCTGAGATAGGATCATGAAAGGAAGGCGGTCCTGGCTTCCCGGGAGCAGGGCTGGACTCTCGGAATGAAGACCATGACTATGAGTTGGCCAGTTGCAACCTGTGGCTCGTGCCCACTGGGCCTTCTGGCTCCTACACGGAAGACAAACTCCTTGGGGACCAGAGGAAGTAAAGGACACCATGCCTTAGGACCCTGATCCTCCCCTTCTGTCCCAAGGCTCTGTGGGCCACACCTCTGCATGAGGCTGCCTTGGAGAAGAAAGGGGGTGATGGTGTGAAAGACAAAGCAATCTAAGTGATTGGCCAGTTTTTCCTAGAGAAACCAACATTTACTTAAAGGAGATATTTTTAAACCATTATTTCTAGGGCACCTGGGTGGCTTAGTCAGTTAAGAGTCTGCCTTCAGCTCGTCATGATCCCGAGGTCCTGGGATCGAGCCCTGCATCAGGCTCCCTGCTCAGCAAGGAGCCTGCTTGGGTGCTCTCTCTCCCTCTCTCTCTCTCAAATAAATAAATAAAATCTAAAACAAAACAAAACAAAACACCATTATTCCCATTAACCAAGGGAAGGAGAATAAGGAAAGCAATATTGATGTAATACTGATGTTAATATTTATTGAACATTTATTATGCATGAAGCATGTGCTAAATTTAAATAAGGAGATTAGGGCAGAGAGGTTGAGAAATTTCCCCAAGGTCACACAGTTCTTGCCAAACGAGAATTCAAAACCAGGCAGTTTGAAACCGGAGCCTCTGTTTTTAGACATCTCCGTTGCAAATTCAAACTGTAGAATGAGATAAATTTGCAATTCCATTTCATAAATGGTCATAAGTACTATTTGGATAAATAAGTATTATGGCAAATCAGATTAATAGAGATTATACTTGTCCGATTGACTTGTAGTCTTGGGTTTGAATCCCATTATTTTGAGAACTGCTAAAGAAGTAGCTCTTGTTAGACTACTGTGAAGTTTAAGGAGGGGACTGCTAACCAGAAATATAAGCAACATACTCATCTCTGTTTCCTGAACCAGGATGAATTGGGACATTTCGAGGAACTCTGTTGAAGACTCAACACAGGACTCAGCATTTCTGTTGAGAAGTATTATTTTGAGATTTTGATATCACTTCAACCCAAGATGGGCAATAGACCATGTCGCTGGAAATAAAGGGCCTAAGAAGAGAGAGTAGGGGATGCATGAAGGGGGTTTGGTTACCCAGACAGGTCTTCTGTAGCATGGTGGGATGGGGAGTAGCTGAGGCAAGAGGTCTAGTCCGGGGATGGCAAGGCCTAGAAGGGCTCCAGGTGCAATTAAAGCAGTGAGCACGGCTGCAGTAGATGGAAAACCCTGGAAGGTCAACTTCGAGTGCGCCGACATGCACAGAACACACTGAATTTAATCTTTGGGGCACTGTATGGGGCGTGGCTCCAGAAGATTTGTCTCCTGAGTGGTGGGCTCTACTGCTGGGGCCACCAGATGGCCAAGATTGCAGATTGGAGGAGTCTTTGAATTCTGGGACTGGGGATGTAGAAAGTAGCCCAAACCGAATATTTTAGGTCAAAACTAAATATGCTGCTTTTAACTTAAACACATTTTTAAAGCAAATATACCTTTATATTTTGATGCCTCACTCTCCCTCCCACAAGCTTTCCACCATGAAGGAATCCAAACTTTCCAAAGATTTGCTAGTCAGGGAATATGTCACAGGCTTTTCCAGGTTTGCTCACTGAATCCTTACAACCTCTCTGAAAATTCGGCATCATGGCTCCCCATTTAATCCATGTACAAAGTAAGGCTCAGGGAGATTACCCTTCCCGAAGAACAGCTGGAGTTAGAGTTCAGCTCTAGGTTGGTTTGATGCCAAAGTCAACGTGTTGACTTTGCTCCTCTTCTTCCTCCTCACTCAACAGTGGTTCCCGATGCTTCCTTCTGGCCATCGTAGACTTGGAGATGCCATGCAACTCAACCATACCCATTCCTCTCCCACTATGGACACAGATTTGTAAAAACCGTAAGGCAAGATTATGCATAACATGTGTGCGTCACCACAAAACATGGTTTACTCTGCAGTTTCATCTGTTTATCAAATAAATAAAATGGAAACAGAAAACAAGTCCTTTTTTTAAATTATAAATATAGACTCGGTTATTCAGTCTTTCTCCTCACATTGACTGAGGACCACATGTGTGAAAAATGCTGTGCTGAGCCCTGGAGACGGTGGTGGGTGTGGGGGGGTTACAAGGGTATGTGAGTCCTAGGTCCTGCCTTCTGGAATATCACTATGACCTTGGACTGTGAAGAGTGAATTCTGCTTTGCTTGCCACACACACACACATACACACACACACACACAGAACTTACACTGTGATTACGTGCAGCTAAATTACCCTCACAACCAAGGTTTGCCAAAGCAAATACTGGGAGTAAGAGCAGACAAACTCGGTGACCTCGGGTGTGAGACCCTGGTGTGATAACAGCCCCATAAAAGTGGCTGAATTGGACTTTCCTGGGAGAGAGAGAGTCTGGCGGTCAGTTTACTCAGCTTAAGGGTGTTTCCTGAAAGCAATTCTCTGGGGAAGGAGGAGTAAGCCTGGGATCCTCAGGTAGAAGTGACAGATAAATAGGACAAATTCTTGTGCTTTTCCTTTCATTTGATGACTCTCGAATATTCTCAAAGAGCAACCTATAAACAGCCTCATACTCAAAAGCCTGTGTAATCGCTGAGCCTATTTGAAAGGATCATTTTAAGCGGCCAAGCTTTCTCTCACATTCGTTGGCAGTTGGAGGAACACAGTCTACACACTGTGCTTTGTTTCTTGACGCAGCTCACTGTTTCTGCGGCTCCTTCCCCTTGAGACACAGGTCAGCCTCGGGAAGCTCAGGATTTCCCCGAAGCCTCCTGTGGGCAGGCAGGAGGGAATGTCTGGGCCTGTAGGACTGAAGGCCTCCTCTGCTCACGGGGTGGCTTCTGAGGTTACTAGAAACAAGGGGAAGAATATTCTCATTTATTTTTGCTAAATGGGAGAATGCAAATATTGGCTACTTTGTTAGCTTTAGTTACAGTAGGATGTTTAAGTTCATTTCTTGGTTGAATTGTGAAAATTCCAAACAAACACATGAACAAACACATCCCTCTTCCCTTGACAAAAGGGAAAGAAGGGAGCCTCTATTTTACTAGTTAGAGACATTTATGTCAGAGTCGAGCACGTTCTGCTGATTTATGGGGGAAATTGTAGCCAAGTGGCAGACAGCACATGGTTTGGTTTTCATCACATTAAAGGTGGAGTTGGGATCCATACCCCCAGATCATGTACTCTAAGCTCTTTACCTTGATTTCCTCCACCTTCATCACCATCCTGGAAAGAAGATAAATTCCCCAGAACCCTCCACACTCCCAGTCCTCAGAGCCCATCTATCCTGGGATGTCTCAGATCACTCACTGTCCTGCATCTGGGTTCTTGCCCATAGATTAAAGCTCATAATCTAGCATTTAAAAATGAGAGAAATGAGAGAAAATGGAGGATGTAGATTTGTTTTTCTATAAAAATTGTCACCACTGGGAAAAATATATATTGCTTAAGATTCATTCTAAATTCAATGTATACTTTGCTTAAAGGACCAAATTCTTCATTGACTTAAAAAACATATTGAAGTATCATGACAAAGAAATTCAAAGATCCAAGTCAAATTGTATTCCCTGAGTACCTAGTAAATTGTAATATTTATCACTGTTACATGGAATACTTAACATAGATGATATTGTTTAGATTTTACTATTGCATTTTTATTTTTGTTTGCTTTTTGTTGTTTTTAAAAAATTTTACTGAAGTTCTATCAGTTAACATACAGTGCAGTATTGGTTTCATGCGATGGCATTTATTTATTTCATTTATTATTATTATTATTTTTTGCATGAAGCCAAACATTGGGTTTGAACCCACAACCCTGAGATCAAGACCTGAGCTGAAATCAAGAGTTGGATGCTCAACTAACTGAGCCATCTAGGCGCCCCACTATTGCATTTATTTTTAAGAAGCCTAGCAAAGGACTTATTTTAGGAAGTTTTTTATTCTTCAACTGATTCGAGGTTAAAACATCAAAATTCATATAAATACACATTCCGCTTTGATTCTCACAGAAACCCAAAGTATCTAGCTTTCAAACATGGACAGAGTTATAAAATGAGAGTCCTTGAGTGCAGCGTGATGTAGACTCCGGTGTGCCTTCTCAAAATTATGAAAAGGAGTGATTATGTCTTGAACCCAACTTCCATTTATTTAGCTTTGTTCCCATTGCTCCTTTCTTGCACATTCTCCTTATCCCTCAATATTAATCACTTCCCATCCCATCAATGCCCTAAAGGAATATAATTTCAAAATCGACAATGCATTATTTATTAGTATGAACATTTTGGGTCTGCTTCTGAAAGAGGGAAAAAAAACACACATTACCTCTAAATAAAAAATGTAAAAAAAAAGTTGATCAAAGGTGTGAGTGTAAGCTAAAATTTTAAGCCTCCGTTTTAATTAGGGGCATTAAGTTTACTTCGCTTTATTAAGACTTGGACAATCTGGGCATTTGAAGTCCTTCATAAAGGAAGGAGTCATGTGATCTGGCTAGGACTCCAGATTTAAACTATGTTGCTATTCACCATAGGAACTTGACTGTGGGGGAGAGGGCAAACAACAACAAAACAAACAAAACAAAAAGACAAAGGAAAGAAAGAAAGCACAATTTGGGATCGGAGTCAGAAAATCTGTGACTGAAGCCAGCACTGTTCAGTGACAGGGACGACTGCCAACATTGACTTCCATCTACCCAACGCCGATTGTTTTTCCTCCTCTCTCAGGGTCTTGCTAGCTGTGGGAACGGAAAGCCTCATAACCTTTGTGAAATCTAGCTGTAAGTGATTTAACTAATACTGTGTACCCATCTCACTTTGTAAGGTTGTTACAACTCAGGTGAGACAATAAGTAACACCAACACTAAATGTATGGAGCACTGATTACATATTAGGCGTGGTTCTAAAATGTATGGCGTGGTTAGCTAAAATGTATGGAGCACTGATTACATATTAGGCGTGGTTCTAACCACTTTGCCTGTGTTCCTTCATTTATTTTTGCCAACTCTCCTCAGAGGTGGGAAATACTCTTTTATAGACAAGGAAACTAAGGCAAAGAAACTTCAAGTATCTTGCCCAAGATTGTATAGCTAGCAAGATTTGAATGAAATGCACACTAAGGTGATAGTGATGGTGATGGTGATGATGATGATGATGATGTGTGTGTGTGTGTGTGTGTGTGTTTGAGGGTGTGTGTAATTTTTCAACAGAAAATCCTCAAGTTAAACAGATTGGGAAGTCTAGTGACCCCTTGGATCTTCATTTAGGAGCTTACCACGAATTTGCTTGTCGTTTGATGACACTGAAGGAGCAGCTCTTAGGAACTGGGCAGTTCCACGGACTTCCTGTTTCTGTGTTGTTATTCAGGCACCTTCGTGACAGTTCATGAAGGGTTCCCCTCTCTTTTCTCTTGCTGTCAAGTTTCTGCCATTCACTGCACCTCTGTGCGTTACCAGCTTATGGTCAACTAGAGAGTCTAGCCTTTAGGAAAAAGTGACTTGCACTCTTCGCAATGCCCAGATGAGGTCAGCAGTTTGAACGCCATGTGCCTTGGGCTCACGTTCAATTCAATGAAAGGAAGGTCAGGCTCACTGTGTGACCTTCCTCTCCCATCACTGCTTTCATGATTACACTCCATGCCATGGTATTATTATTGTTGGCATGGTTGTTATTTGCCGCTGAGGCTGGAAAACAACGCCATGCCGTGGAGGTGACCAGAGCACGTTGTGGACCCAGACCCCTGGGGTTTGAGTCCCAGCTCCACTGCCTAGATCAGTGGGGAGACTCTGGGCAAGTTATTCAACGTTAGTTTATTCGTCTGTAAAGCTGGGACTACTAAGAAGTCCTACTTCGTAGCTCTGTTGTAGGGACTAAATAGTTACCATTATGTAGAGTGCCGAAGAATCCTGGCACAGAGTGCTAGCAGCAATAGTAATAATAAACAAATAATACTATGTTATATGAATAATTCATATGCAATATACAATAATAATTCCTTGTCATCATCACTGTTAGTTTTATGACCTTGTCTGTAGACTCTAGCAGCTGAAGTTCCTTCTGTTTTTTCACCCTTGAAAAATCACGGTCCTCTATAATTTGTCCTTTAGTTTTCTATCACATTAACTTTTCCAATAAATGCCTTTCATCACTCCTTTCTCTTGCTCACCACATGGGCTGACCTCACAGCGAATGGACAATAAACCAAACTTCTCTGATTGCCAATCAAGGCTCTCCACAGCCTGACCCCTCACAGGCTCCAAGCTTACAGAGGACCGTGATTTTTCAAGGGTGAAAAAACAGAAGGAACTTCAGCTGCTAGAGTCTACAGACAAGGTCATAAAACTAACAGTGATGATGACAAGGAATTATTATTGTATATTGCATATGAATTATTCATATAACATAGTATTATTTGTTTATTATTACTATTGCTACGAGCACTCTGTGCCAGGATTCTTCGGCACTCTACATAATGGTAACTATTTAGTCCCTACAACAGAGCTACGAAGTAGGACTTCTTAGTAGTCCCAGCTTTACAGACGAATAAACTAACGTTGAATAACTTTTCCAGAGTCTCCCCGCTGATCTAGGCAGTGGAGCTGGGACTCAAACCCCAGGGGTCTGGGTCCACAACGTGCTCTGGTCACCTCCACGGCATGGCGTTTTTTTCCAGCCTCAGCAGCAATCACTTACTTTGGATGGTTTCTCAGTTCAGTGTCAGGGACAGCAGCGCCATCTACTGGACAGTTTTTATTCTAAATAAAACAGCATCCACCAGTCTAGATTTTGGGGGACTTAAAATATCATCAGATACCGGGTAAGGCAGGGGTTCCCCATCCCAGCCACACACCAGAATCACTTTGAGAGCCGTGGTGTAGACTCCTGGTCTCTACCCCAGGCCCACCTGGGAGTCAAGTTGGCAGTTAGTGGTAGAACCTATGTAGAATTCTTCCTAAAGTTGCTCTGCAGCAATTCTTCAGGCTATCCCTGGCTGTTCCCAGCCTCCTTCCGGAGCCTCCCCCAACCCATGTAGCACCTCGTGGTACAATATCTCCTTCTCTCTACCCTTTAGCAAAATGGCTTTCTCTATGTTGCCTTCCCTTTCAGAAATCTATACAGTTGGAAAGTAATATGTTAAAATAAGCAGTTTGAAAAAAAGTTCTCAATTTTAAATGACAAAGTTTGAAATTAATTTATAGAATTTGAAATACATGATCCCCAAAACAGAATCCATCAATACAGAAGTGCATGAAAGTAAAAAGCAAAGCTCCTTTCTTTTTTGCTCCCCTCGTGGCCAATGTTGGAATACATCTCTTAGATGTTTTGTCTGTGTTGAACACCAATCCATCCTTTATCAAAAATACCTTTAACGAGATGTCATTGGCGTAGAATAAACAGCACATATTTAAAATGCACAATTTGATGGGTTTTGACAAATGCCCACACTTGTGACACCATCGCCACACGAATATCTCCCATCCCCCAACATTTAAAACAGGAACACCGACTTGAGACCTCTAGCTCTACAAGGATGGAACACATTTGACCCATTTCAGTGCTGTTAAGAACAAGACATGCAGAATATTTCCAAATCCCCTTTTCATGCTTGTTGAGTGCATGTTTTCTGTGTGCACTCCGCATTCCATGGGGTTTAACATAAGGAAAATCGCTTTGAAACACCCAGCCGCTGGCAGACAGTGGGGATTTAAGAGGTTGTCCTGCAGCCTGACCACACCTAAGACATCAGCATTTTTTTTTTTAACAAGGATGGCTATTGGAGCTAGCTTTTAGTTTACTCATTTATTCTAAGATCCCATTTCAAAGAAGAACAGATATAAGACCGTGACGAGCCATGGAGATGTCATGGATAGTAACTATTATTTCATTTTGAAAATCTTTGAAATCATGGTTCCAGAATGCAGAGAGCTTAGATGAGAACAGTAGCGACGATAGAGTCCAGCTGTGTGTTTATGCATCACTTCCTAGTTCTTTAAGACCCCTCGCATGATCTTATTTAAGATAGCCTTCAAGTAATGGCATTGTCATGCCTCACCTCCACTTCAAAGACAGGGAGACTGAGGCACGGGGAGTTTAAATTATGTGCTTTGGCTTTAGAATCAGGACTTATGACTCCTGGTCCAGTGTACGTCCCATTATACTCTACTGACCTACTCCAAACTCTCATTTCGCCCTTGAGAAAGCTGGATCGCAACAAGGCTAAGCAATGGGTCTCAAATCACGTGGTGAGTCAAGAGCCTTATCCCAACAGGAGCGCAAGCCTCCCCGACCTACCACCCAGCACGGGCACCCTAGCTCCTCTCTCAGTCTGCCCGAACCCCAACAAGGACGGCCTCCGTGATGAATGTGGCTGATGAAACTCTTGTTGGAATCACTGCTCTGCATTGTGAAAGCGGGCAGGTGAAACGAAATGATTTGCAGGTGATTCTGATACCCGCCCTGAGCAAGACCTGCCCAGGGCGGGGCCTGACCTCCAGGCCAAGGAAAGAGGTGCGGAGAGGAGGAGGCATCCCTTGGAAACCTCAGGCCTGCTCCCTGCATATTCTCAGGGTTGGCTCTGGCCCACATCCTCAGTCCCTCAGGACGCCAGGCCGAGGGAGCCACTCCAGCAAGGCTGCTCCACACCTGCCTTCTGACCCCCGGGCAGACCCTCTCTCCTTACTGCAGGAAGTTGGGAAGCCGCGGTGGGAGCTATGGGTTTTATAACACTCCCTCTGCCAGGACTGAGATCTGTTTCCCGAGCAGCTCTTATGATTTGAACCCTGGTGCTCAACACCTTGGTGCCGTGAGCATGTCTTATTTCCTGGTCTCAATTCCTACTTCTGGGAATTTTAATGAAGACCTGATCATTCTCCGTGGGCTGAATCTTGGCACAGGAGCTTCCTGGAAATATAAAAATGTCACCTGGGCTTGCTTGCACTTAGGTAAGCCTTGCCGGAGCAACTTAGTTTGAAAGAAACCAGGAGACCCCTCTAGTCCAAATATTTCAAACCATTTAATTCTCAAACTCGCACAAACTATTATGACTCTTTTGCAGTTGATTAAATTTTCTAGGACCACAATTCCTGGAGCTAGTATGGCTTTATAAAACCTATTTAAAAGTGAGTGTTCATCTAGACTCCAAATTTAGCACTTTGCATTTTCCCTGCATTCTGCGGTTGCCAGGAAATACTGGAAGTTTTCCTTGTTGGGTGGACAACTGAAGTTTTCGAACTATACTGTACGATTTTCTCTGCCTTTCTTATGTAAAGGGGAAACATTTTTTTTTCCTGTATAAACATCAGCTCCAAGTTTCAAAATCTGAATTGTAGAGGATGGAGTTCAGCTTACACCCCCCTCCCTCTGTGTCCTTCAAGATGGCGCCTTGAGGGATGGCAAGGACACACTGTGGAGGAAGGCATGGCTTGAAGGTGAACACGCAATCCATAATTCAGGCTCAAGGAGGATTTCAAGGGTAAGAGAAGATTATTAAAAGGTAAATTTTTTCCTTCCCATTTGTAGTATTTGCCCTTCGGCACCAAAGGGGCCTTAAGTGGAAGCAGCTCAGAGATGATAAACCTAACAAAGCTGCTGGGTTCATTGACTTAGAAAACAATGGGCTTTTCGGGTGGATGCTCTCGACCTCTTTGGAGGTCATTGCCCAGGGAAGCCAGTTGGGTGCAGAAAGTTTAACAGAAACGTGTTTGAAATCCAAGGAATATTGAAAAACGGTTTAAATCTTCATGGAAATTTCTAGAAGGGGTACAAAAGGAATGGTTACATTGTTTGACATAGGAAAACACCCTCAATTTTTCATCAGTGATTTACCCACACAACCTTATCCTCAGGGCAGGGTGACCAGATTAGTTATTGTTCAATCTGGGACACTCATGAAAGTGAAAGGGGTGTTATGGGTGATGACACTGGAGTAATAGGCATAGAGCCAGCCTGTACTCAGCAAACTGGGATGAATTGTCATCCATGCCTCGTCCCACTGCTCTGTCTTCTATTTCTCTCCAATTCTGCCATTCTCTGAGTCATCTACCTTCACTGTTCCTCCCAACTGACTAATCTGGGGGATTTATTTTGTTTTCCAAGAGGAGCCAGAATGTAAATCACTGCCCTGCCCGTTGCTGGGATCAGCACAACAAAAACCTGGTGACTGTTGGTCGCATCTCTTGCCCCCATCCCTCTCTCTGTGTTTTAAAGGAAAGCCTTTTGGTCTCGAAGGAGTGACATTCCAGGAGCATAAGTACAGAGAGTACCCAGATCTTGTCTTCTAAGTACTGTTCTCCAATAAAATGAATAAGGAAGCCTTATTCATAAGGCTTCCTTATTCATTTCCTTGGAGAAATGGCTGATTCTGGGGATAGAGCAGGGAAAATACAAGATTTACTTGGAGAATCTTGTAGTGGCAGGAGATAGAGAAGTGCTCAAAAAGCAAAAGGGTAGAGGCTTGTCAAAGGGACACAAACACCAACCCAAAAGAGCTCCTGATGGCCAAAGCTGGAACAATTTAAAAATTAAAAAATACATACAGTATTGAATTGTAACCCAAAGTATGAAAAACTATGCATGAGTGCCTACTGCTAGAAATAATTGGACAAATAAATAAATCAATAAGTGGAGGAGATAAATCTTCCTTACAGAAGAATTCCACATAATATATGTAGCTATTCTATCCCCTGGGAAATGGAGCTTAATCCTCTTGCACCCTTGCACCCCCAATCAAGT
Source organism: Potos flavus (assembly GCA_028534135.1). NCBI lineage: Eukaryota > Metazoa > Chordata > Mammalia > Carnivora > Procyonidae > Potos > Potos flavus. The sequence goes on along the minus strand of CM052893.1, from coordinate 48,946,097 downwards.
GTGGGCTGGAGGTACTGACTCATTTTCAATGCATAGAATATAAAAAGGGAAAAATAGTAACTTTACCATAGAGAAACCTTAACCAAAATGAACAAGGTGAAAACCCCTGGTGATGTCATATTGCCATTATATACCCCCTATGTAATGACAAAGGGACTTCATCTCTGTGGATTCCCCAAACCCCATAACCCATGCCTAACTAGGATTAAAGCATCCAAGATCCCAGATTGAGATATATTCTAAAAATTACCTGACCAGTGCTCCTCAAAACTGCTGAGGTCATGAAAAACATGGAATCACCGAGAAATTGCCAGGGTGGAGAGGCATTCAAGAACTTCTCAGAGTGGCCATATTCAGTCTTTACAAAGGTAGTACTTAACTCTTCTCCATACCCCTTTTGTTTCAATGTAATAGAACTACTTGATGTTGTTTTTTTTTTAAGGATTTTATTTTTAAGTAGTCTCTACACCCAACGTGGGGCTTGAACATACAACCCTGAGATCAAGAGTCACATGCTCTACCAACTGAGCCAACCAGATGCCCCAACTACTTGATGTTCTTGATAAGCGAGGGCCAAGGCTCAATACTTTTCTCCTGCTGGTATTTCCCAAGGTAGGATTTGTATGCCATTGTTGGTATGAATGATGTTGATGGCATATGTAGAAATATTTTTATTCTGATAGTTATATATCAATTTTAATGTGTATTAGAAAGTGATATCATTAAACCTAGGATTTCATGAATGTTATTGTTAACACAAGTTTTGTTAAAACTGTGGATCAGCTTAAAGTCAATATAAAGAAAAATATTATATATGATATTATATGATAATAGAACTAGGAGATGGCCAAAACTGTGACAGTGTTCCATGGAATCCGAAGTTTGGGAAACACTGTATTTTAAGAGTGTAATAAAAAAAATTTTTATTATGATAAAATTCCCAACATACCAGAAGTACCCAGAAGGTACCTATCATTCAGCTTCAACTACGGTAGAACAGATTGCTTAGATCTGCCCTCTGGTCCACCATAATCCGCTCCAGCTTAGTGAACCAGAAGAACTCATAGGGATTCAGTGCCCAAAGTCCCCATTTCAAAACAAAGGGCTTTGATACCCACCAAGGAATTTGCACTTCACTTTATCATTTGGAAATGGGATGTCAGTGAAATTATCTGAATAGAGAAATGGTGCTATAGGAAGTTGCCTTTCAGTTTAGGAAGGATTTTTTAGCAAGTAAAAAAGTAGTATCCCAAGGTGCAATGGCTGGGACGGTTTTTATAAATCTGGGGTTTGTATAATTTTAATAGCACTGATTATTAAGGGCTGTATCTTTTTAGTTTTATTGAGAAATAATTGACATACATCACTGTGTAAGTTTAAGGCATACAGCGTGATGATTGATTTACATATATTGTAAAGTGATTATTGCAGTAGGTTTAGTTGATATCCATCATCTCCTATAGGTACAATACAAAGAAAGGAAGAAGAAAATTAAAGAATTCATTCTCCTCTTGATGAGAACTCTTAGGGTTTACTCTAACACCTTCCATGTAACACCATACATCGGTGTCAGCTGTAGATATTGTGTTGTCCATTCCATCCCTAGTGCTTATTTATCCTATAACTGGAAGTCTATACCTTTTGATCACCTTCCTCCAACTCTCCTCCCCGCCATACTCCCCTCTGGTAACCACAAGGCTGATTTCTTTTTCTATGAGTTTTGTCTTATTTTTTTAGATTCCATATATAAGTGAGATCATACAGTATTTGTTTTTTTCCGTCTGACTGATTTCACTTAGCATAATGCCCTCAAGGTCCACCCACGCTGCAAATGGTGGGGTTTCCTCATTTTTTGTAGCTGAATAATATCCCCTAGTATATATACACCACAACTTCTTTATCCATTCACCTATCGATGGACACTTAGATTATTTCCATATCTTAACTATTGTAAATAATGCTGCTATGAACATGGGGATGCAGATAGCTTTTTGAGTTAGTGTTTTAATTTCCCTTGGAAATATTTCTAGAAGTGGAATTGCTGGATCATATGGTACTTCAATTTTTAATTTTTTGAGGAGCCTTCATGGTGGAAACTTACAATCCTACAACAGTGCATAAAGGTTCTCTTTTCTCTTGCATTTATGCCAGCATTTGTTAACTCTTGGAGGCCATACATTGTTGTAATGTAGCCATGGGTCCAATCAGATCTTAGCATGGGAGATGTTCACTTCCTCTCTCGTGTGGCAGACACACTGGGAAAAACAGTGGGTGTAGAGTCAGACAGCTTCAATACTGCAAGCCTGCCACTCCATAATTTGCTACTTTCTTTTTTTTTTATTTTTAAGATTTATTTATTTGACAGAGAGAGAGAGATCACAAGCAGGCAGAGAGGGAGGCAGAGAGAGAGGAGGAAGCAGGCTCCCTGCTGAGCAGAGAGCCCGATGCGGGGCTCGATCCCAGGACCCTGAGATCATGACCTGAGCCAAAGGCAACGGCTTTAACTCACTGAGCCACCCAGGTGCCCCAATTTGCTACTTTCTAGCTGTATAACCATGGGGGAAGTCATCTTAGTGCTGAGCTTTTCTTTTGTTTAAGCATGGTGTTTTCTATACAGATCTAATAAGATAATAATGGCTGTAGTTATGACACCAGTCCAGAAACATCTGCTCTCTTTAGATAACTGCTTTGGTTATTTGGCATTCCTTTACAGTGGCTTACTCCGCCTGGCCCACGCCTCCACCCCTAACCCTCGGCCCTAAGTGAATAAATAACAGTAATTTAAAACTTTGGCCTCCGAGCCTCTTGCTCTAAGGGAATCAGCAGGTTATCCTCTGTTGGTTCCTGTGATGATGTGGAAATAAATAAATCTTGATCGAGGGAGGGGATGCTGTTGGTGAAGTTCCTTCCTTTGGCTGGCAGAAAGAAGAAAGTACTGAAATGTATAGCAGTAATTCTCCTGGCATGCTTCTTGCGGAGAAACAGTGGGATCTTGTCGGAAATAGTTACGCCTTTGGAAAGAGAGAATTTCCTCAATTAGAGGACATAAAACAGTAATGAGAATAAGCATTCGGTAAATTCAGGAAATCAGCTTCAGCTTGGGAATCTCAAAAGGGAGTATGTTTGGTGGGGTAGGGAGCAATTTTCCAGGGCTGACCCTTGGCGAAAGGAAACTTCTGATTTTAAGTTTTAAGCTCCAAAGGACTAATTCAGAGTGAAGAAGGGAAAATGATTTCCATGGGGATGTCTGCTAAGACATTTGCATACTGTAAACCAATTGCCTGTTGGCCGATGGGGTTTGAAATTTCGGGCCTGCACACTTTTTTCATTTCCACCACTGAGTACAATTATTCCCTAAATCCATTCCTATGGAATGCAATGAAATCAATGTAGGCCAGTTTGAACTTCCTGGATTAAACCTTCATAATATTTTAGAGGAGGAGACCCTAGAGTTAGCAAGTAATTAAAAACATTTTATTTTTCACCACATAGAAAATAGCACAGCAAGGATTTGCCAAGATCTCCGCTCGGTAAAGAGTGCTCCTTCCTGTTTATGTTCTGGTGTCTTCAGGAGGCTCGTGTACAACACTTGGTTGGAAAATACTCTCAATATAAGCAACGTTGCTAGGTAACCAATTGGCCTGATTCATCAGAGATTGCCTTAATTTAAGCCTAACAGATCAAGTCGGTTTTATAGCTTCTAGAATCCATGGAGCTAAATGAAGTGGGACAGAGAATGGGAATTTGACGCGATACATTTGGAAAAGCATAACTGGTCAGGACTCTACCCTTGAGCAGGTGCATTCTAATTCATAGCACTCTCTTCAAATCCCTATTCTGGCTGCTCTCTCTCCGAGCATCTGCCAATCTCCCCATCACATCCTGACCTTTCAGTGACTCTCCATGAACTTCAGTTTAAGTAAAGTGAAGCTCTTTCATGTGGTCCACCACTCCCTTCCTCTACCCAGGCTGCCTCTTAGCCTGGTTCCCCTTGCTCCCGGCCTTGAATTTGACTCTCCAGGAGACCAAATGAATGGTGCTTCTGAGCACATAGCATGACCTTAGGTTCAGCCCCTGCCTCCTGCAGCAGGCACCCTTCTGTCATCCCTTCCTTCCAACTGTTAACATGTTAATTCCCCCTTCATCCTTCAAGACGAAGCTGTCTTTCTGCAGGAAGAACTCCCTGCCTGCTTGGCTATCCTCTTATTCTTTTATAGGATCTTGGACCTCCTGCAGTGATAACTTTTACTGTTTTATAATGAAATTATCTGTTTATTTTCACCTCCCCTCATCCTCCACCTGATGAAATTAGATCGTAAGCTCTTTGAGGGCAGGAGTCACACCTTATTCATCACTTTCATTCCAGGATCTTGACTATGGAAGTAATTTTTGATGGATTTTTGAAGCCAAGTTGGATCTTGTTCTCAAGGGGCTCAGGGTCGGGGAGGAGACAAGGAACAAGGAACAGTGACAACACAGGGTCACAGTGACATGTGCATGGGGGCGTGTTGGAACACAGAAACTGGGCCCCTCCTCAGTAAAACTGACATCTACCTCGATACATTGGCATATGGCCAGCTTTTAGGTGAGATTTTTATTATTGCTGCCATTGGATTATTTTGTTTTGCTTTGTTTTTTTTTTTATCTTTCTCTTTTTTTTTTAAGAGATTTGGTTATTTATGGGAGGCAGAGGGAGAGGGAAGGAGAGTCTTAAGCAGACTCTGTGCTGAGCGTGGAGCCCGATGTGGGGCTCGGTCTCCTGACCCTGAGATCATGACCTGAGCCTAAATCAAGAGTTGGATGCTCAACCGACTGAGCCACCCAGGCACCCCTATCTTTTTTGTTCCTGATGCTTTCTTCTAATTTCCGATAAGGCTTTGGAACAAAAAGCTTCATTTATTGAAGGCTCCAGTTTCTTCATGTGTGAAATGAGAGTGAGTTTGTAGCTGATGACTGAAGTTCCTTCTAGACACAACTTTGACAAAGGCTGCAAAATGGAGAGACCCATGGATCCAGGAGGCCTATGTGAGGGGATGTTAGAATGGGACTCTGCATCTAGCTCAGCCAATGCCCAGAGCTGGTGATGGTTTCATGGGGGGCAGACCACCCACATGGAACGTGCGAAGGACTATTAACATGATTCTGTTACCTTTCACTCACCACTTACCTCAAGGTTATGGAAGGTGCTGGAGGTTGCTCAGAGAGAGACTGGAGGGCATGGATTCCTCTGGTGAGGGTTGTTGCTTGTCCCTATTCCTCCCCAGGGGCATGGGTGGAGCATGAGTCCCGGCCACGGCCTTAGAGGGTTGAGTAAGTGTTCCCAGGAGCTTGGGAAATGTAGAGTCTGGTGTTTGATGCCCTCCTGTGTAAAATATAGTGTATTAATAGAAAATGTGAGGTCTGGTAAGGCCAACAGATCAGGAGACGCCTGTCATTAAAAAGATAGGCTGTTCCTCGGAGTTCCCGAGAGGGACGGGGCGTGCCACACCATGGGGGTGGGTGCACAGTGAAGCTCCGGCACCGTCAGTGGGCGGAGGGACAAACTGTGGGTAAGAGGCTTTATTCTGGTTTCTGCATGAAGGAATGGTAACGGAGAGTCAGCAGATTGAGAAGTAGCCAGTGTGAACAATTTCAGTGGGCTCTGGGCCTAGCCGTCCCTACTTGATTGGTGCCTGGTCCTGGAGTGATTAGGGCAGTGGTCTGGGGCCCGAGAGAGGAGGTGTGTGGGGGTGTGGGCTCTAGATGGGTTGGTTCACGTGTGACAGGTGCCCTCACAGGTAAATCGTTTACGATCTCTAGGAACTGGTTAATCCTAGGAGGTGCACCTCTCAAGGGTCACGAAGTGCTTGGACGTCCAAGCATCAGACAACAGAAAATGAAAGGCAAGGTTAATACCCTCCTGGGGAAGTCTGAATTCAGCAGGCTGGGCTGGATCGGCACCTGCTTGGTGGGAGACAGAGAGGTGCTGGGAAGAGCTTCTGTTGGCACAAACACTGGGAAAACGGGCCGAGGGTGGAGCCAATGTGAGGGCCTTTTTCTGTAGGTATCCCTCCCAGGAGAACCTCCCGCAGAGGCATGGGAACTGCACAGGGGTTGAGGGCTAGCAACCCCGTGCCCGTGGACGTGTCACAGGGGGACAGCAGGAAGAGAAGCATGGCCCTTACTTAGGAGAGACCTTTAAAGAACCCAGAAAGGGGCACGTGGGTGGCTCAGTTGGTTAAGCATTTGGTTTCTGCTCAGGTCATGATCTCAGGGTCGTGAGATCGAGCCCCCCGTTGGGCTCCCTGCTCAGGGTGAAGCGTGCTCAAGATTCTCTCCCCCTCTCCCTCTGCCCCTGCCCTTGTGCTCGCTCATGATTTCTCTCTCTCTCTCTCTCTCTCAATTAAATAAATAAAATCTTTTTAAAAAATAAAGAACCCACAAAAATCTATGAAAAAGAGTAAGTTGGATGCCAAATATATAAATATGACTGTCAAATGTGACTGTTTTGTACCCTTTCTCTTCTGGCTTCTTCCTGGGTCCGATACCAAAGGAACAGCAGGTACCAGACTGGGGCAGAGGTAGATCGACAATGGGAAGCACTGCCTCCTCCTGGATGGCCTCAGTGATTGTGCCTGAACTGCGGGGCCATGAGGAAGGCCCACTGCTTAGGAGTTTGGAAGTAATTTTAATCTGGACTGGTGTTGGCTGCTTATCAGTTACACGTTATATTTTCTAAGCTGCTTGGGAGAGCTGTGGGAGCTCCCCGAGGTGTCATCTGGGTGTGGAGAAAGGGCTTGGATATAGGGCAGGTTTGTGGAGGCAATAGGGTGAGAGGATAAAGCCGTGCTTTGGTTGCATACGACTGTGCTCCAACTCACCTCGATACACCTAGAAAGAACGACGAAGGTCAGCTTGACAAAGTTTTTTTCAAGCTCCCTGTACCGCGGAGCAGCATCTCAGGACCTTGGGGGACGATAAGTAGTCAGTACATCTGTCCTTAAAGTGTTAACAGTTGTTTTTTTTCCCCCCAAAGATTATTTATTTATTTATTTGAGAGAGAGAGAGAGAGAGAGAGAGAGAATGCACAAGCACGAGGGGCAGAGGGAGAGGGAGAAGCAGACGCCCCGCTGAGCGGGGAGCCTGACACAGGGCTCAATCCCAGGACCCCGGGATCACGAGCTGAGCCAAAGGCAGAAGCTTAACGGCTGAGCCCCCCAGGCGCCTCAAAGTGTTAATGCTTTAGCGGGAGGGAGAAACAGCTGGTCCCTTGTAGCCGCCTGCCTCTTACAGGTCTCCCCGTCACTGGTTTCTCCCCACGTCAGTCCCCCTTGTCCTGCCTCGAGGGTTAGGGCCTCGGAGGTGGTGACCGCCTGCCCGAAGACCCTGGCACCATCTGCAGTCCTCGAATTGCTGGCTGGGCTCCAGGTACCCGTGCGCAGGTGGCCCACGTCAGGGCAAGAGACGTCGGCCGCGGCGTGAACCTTCCACCGTGATCTCGGTCAGTTACTGCACCGTCCAGGCTGGCTTCCCAGTCCCTACATGGACATGAACTCTATGCCTCGGACTGCTTGTGAAATGAGATGACATGCGATGTTTGTTAGGCATTGGCCAGAGTGCCTTCAGACCGAAAACCTTCCCAAGGAGAACTACTGTCATTCGCCTCCGTGTCTCTCCTCCCGTCTCTGGCCTCCTCCCTCGTGCATCTGAAACCCCCTGGATGAGTTTCAAATGGCTGCAACCTGAAGACGATCTTTATGGTTAGATGTTTCTACGGGGAAAGAAGTGTAGAATTTGTTCTTTTTTTTTTAAGAAACGAAGGAGTAGGGCATGACATCATTCTTAATAAAACAGAGTTAAGCAGTCCAACTGGAAAGGCTGATGCCTTTGTAGTAACTTTGTGTGCGTGAGCGTACCAGGGAGATTAGGCGTGTTGGACACATTTATATTTTGCAGAAGGGAGTGATTTAACTTGCCTGAGTATACGTTGTCCATGAAGCCAATTATACCTGGGATTTATAACAGCGGATCCCTACAGCCGATCCATTTAGTGAAATGGGAAGGCACTTGAAAGAAATGAAAAAGTGAAAATGTCGTTGTCATTCCTTCGGCAGGTGAGCTTCCACTGCCCCTTGCCCATCTGACGTAGGAAAACTGGTTTTCCCGGAGGGCAGTCGGACGCTTTGGGGGCTGTTGCCTTGTTTTGTAGTGTGATTAGGGAACATCTTGTCTCCACCAGAGTGTCTGGGTCTTTAGGACAAGGATTGTCTCCTCTATTTTTTTTTATTGTTTTCCCTGTACTCTTTAGTAATCAGATCACTTAATAATTATTCATTTCCTTTGTCTTGTAAGTGACTCTTGAATCACCAAAAGTGTTTTAAAATAAGTTTGCGGTACTTTTAATGTTACTCTTTTTTCCACATAATTCTTTGAATGTAACTATTTGAAAATTGGCCATCTTTGTATTTATTAGCCAAAACAGTTCATTTTCAAACCCTGCCATGTAATGGGGAGTTCCCTGGCTTCTTTTTATTGTTATGGCCCATAGGAGACTCAAGGAGTAAATGGGATCCATCCACAGACACATCTTAGCATTTGGAGTCTCACAGATTCTGAAATTTAGAATTGATAATTAATTTTAAGGTCTGATGTGGAAATATGGGCCCACTGAGAATTCTCCTGAGCTTGTTTATAGAAAATAAATATTAATTTTGTGAAACTAACGCATGAAACTGAACGCATTAGCATTTATTTCCCCGAATCACCACTAGCTTGCTCAACAAAAGGCAAATAGAGGCCAATGCTCCTCGATTAACAACTTCGTTATTTCTCTCAGGGATGTTTTGAGTAGAAACGTGTGTGTTTGATAAATATCTACAAATTTGGGGGGTATCAGTTTCCACCGTCCATTGAAATGAGAGCTTTCTTATTTAAACATAATTCTTTCTGGTTCATTTTCATTACATTGTCTGAGTAGGTGAGTGATTGGATGGGACAGTTTGTCGGACACGCACGAGACATGCTGTCAGGCCAAGGCCGGACTGATGAGGCTGGTAAAGACGAGACAAGCCACCTTCAGATTCAGACCCTCTATTACGACATATACAACAAGAGGAACAACAGGTGTGCAGTTCCCTGGGGTCCTTATCCCTCCCACCGGAAGGGGCAACACAGACAAAGGGGCTGGATCCCCGCACCACGACTCGGGGACTCCCCATTGCCACACAGCAGCTGTGGAGATTTATATTTTGCATTTCTGCTGTGGGGGAGGCACGGCAAGGACTCCATGCCTCATCAGAACCTGGGAGGCGAGGCTGAGCTGTCTCATGACAGCCTCCCAAGGGAGGCGGGGAGGTGAGGGGGCAGAGGCCTCACAGCGGCTCCCCTCGAGCCTCCCCTGCACTTGCCTTCTGGGAGAAGCAGAGACATTTTGAGATAACTCAGGTGACCTGTGCTTCAAGCCTTTGCCTGCACGGCCTAGGGGATACGTGGAAGGTTGCTGGGGCACCGTGGTGGAACTCGCCCTCCTATACCTTTTTGAAAACTGCCCCCTGCGGTGGGCGTGTGAGAAGGACTGTAGCAGGCTTTTCGGTTTCATTCTGAAGCTCTGGCTTGTCCTGCTTGCCCAGTTTTCTCAGAGCTGCTTGGAATCCATAGCGAAGTTTCCTGTGGGCAGATCTCAGTTATTGGCTAGGAGAGCATCGGTCTCTGATGCTCGACCTTGGGAGGGCGCCTGATTTATTTAGCAAGTTGAGGACTTTCCGAAGGTTTTGCTACAGATTTTGCTGTACTGGGCTTTAGTTGGTAAGCACAGCCTGGTGGTGACTGATTTAGATGCTGCAGCTAGAAGATTCTGCCATTGACTTGCAGGGTGAGCTTGAGCAAGCTGTCTAGACTCCGTAGGTCTCCATTTCCTCATCTACAGAAGGGGGACAATAGCATGAGAAGCTTGTACAAAGTAGTACGGGTAACATGCTTAGAATGGTGTCCAAGGCACGGTAAGCACCCAATAAAAGTAACCCTCGAATTATCGAGAACGTATTGTGGTGTTGCGCTCTCTACCGAGCACTTGGGATAGAGGAGGAAGACAAGGAAAGGAAAACCCTAAGCTTTGTTAATTTACCGTATGGTTGCATTAACCGAGCATGGACCAATGGTCATAAAGCTGCCAGTCAATGAGCATTGACAATGGCTATAGAGTGGTCTTTGCAAAGGGGAGATCAATGGTCATAGGAATTATCTTTGGTTGGATGATATTTAATGACATCTCTGAACTGGCCCCATGATGTGGCTACAGGTGGAGAGCATCAGGTCCCCCAGTAAAGGCCTCCATCGAGGAGTGCCGCTCACAAAATCTTTGTGCGTAATGACCTTGGCCAGAGATCATCTACACACCTCTCTTTGCCTTTCATCGTCCAGCCTGAGGGATGCCTGCACAACCTATTTGATCATTTTGACTGAAACGACTGGTCATTTCACATCCTACGGGATGTTTGGGGAGGACATTAAACACAGGTGTGTGGGGATAGAGGGGGAAGGCGCCGCCATTTTCCAATTAGGGTCCCTTGGTTCCCTGAAACCCAATCACATGGAGTGAACCAGACGCCCCTGTCTGGAGCTCTGTATTCAACCTAGGATCTAACTCTCAGTGGAAAATTAAAAACAAAGTCATTATTATATATTAGATTTATTAAAAATGCAACTATTACCAAGAGCCTGTGGGCATGTGTGGAAAATGCTGTAATTAAATTAAATTAAATTAAATCCAGCAGCTAGAAGTAACATTTTCCATTAAGGAGGAGGAGGAGAAAGAAAAAATAAGCCCATAAGAGAATTCCAGACCAGAAAAGTGCAAGAAGTGGCCAGGATTCTTCCAGGAGAAGGAAGATGTTGTAACTGTTAGCATTATTATTATTGCTGCCCTGAGATAATGGAAAAGTAATATGTAAATTTGGAACAAGATTGGAACTTTCCAGGCATTGGGAAATGATGTTTATTTGGAAGGAGGTGAATAACATTAAAGCCAGAAGGGGAATAGCTACTATTATAGAGAGAAAGTTTATTTGTGGTGATTATCTAGAGTAATTATTCAAATAGTGACTCTCGGATCAGTGGGAAAGTGGTGCTCTTTCCATATGCTGCCAAGGTCAGGGGAGGGTAAAGTTGCTGGCAGATTCAACTGTCATGCTTCATTTCGGGAAGAATTAGGGTAGTGTTAAGATGATAGGTGATGGGTAAGACTGGAGCTTTCGCTCTTTCTTTAAGAAAGCCCATGCTTCCCGTTTTCATTTGCGTGCGGTAGGAGAGAGCTGGTGGAGAGAAACAGGCTGAAGGTCAGTGGGTTGAACCCGAGATGTATTTACATTTTGTTTCTCCTTTTTTTGAGATTTGTTGCTACGAAGAGGTTGGATAGTCTCCCACAGAGGCCCCCGAGGGGTATTCCCATGTCCCTTAGGACTAGACGCCCAGAAAGGCTTTCCAGGGGCAGAAGGATCTCCCAGGTCCTTGTGTGGCTGGATCGGAATCTCGTGTGGCCGGACCGGAATCTCGTGTGGCCGGATTTGCTGGCTTCTTCAGCAACATCGTCAATGGCCACAACCGTGCTGCTTTTTCTGAAACGAGGACAGTTCTGGGGTATTTTTAACAAGGGAAGTGGTCCAGGCAGCCTGAGGGGAAGGTCAGAGCATGGCTAGTACACTAGGGGCGACACTCCCCGAAATGCAGAGTCCAAGGAATCCCCGGGCAGCAGCAGCCGGGGTGACTGCTGGTCTTGAGGTCTGTGGTTACGGGCGGTCTGGCTACCAGAGACACTCCATTCGTTTTGCAGTACAAACTCTTTTTGCCCCATACCTGAGAAATTTATCATCCTCCTGCATCCCACCAGGGATGTGTCTTTGCTCTCAACAGGCTCATGCTGAGTTGGTTGAACTGACTGATGCAGTGTGAACATCAGATTGGATTGATTTCTTCCTTGGCCACATAATCCAACTCGCGTCCGTCGAAATGATGGAACCAGTGGCCTGAGGGCAACTCCAGATCGTGGCCAGGCCACTCAGGGATTGTGACTGAAAGCTCTGAGGCCCGGAAAGCATCCTAATTCTCTCAGCTTGGCATTTGCGGGGCAATCTGCACGAGGACGAGATTCACTCTGCTCAGGGGAGAAGCCCATGAGGACTTGTAATGATTTTTGGGATGTTTTTGACGGCAACCTCATTAGCTGTGGTTCTGAGGCTCTTTAGGGACAGGGGAGGTGGTGAATTTTGGCCTCTAGACAGGGAATCCTGTCTATAGTCAGGGAGGCTCTTTGGTTCTGTGGTAGGGCTGCCTTTGTCTCTGGCTGTGAACGAAGACGTCCTCGGTTTATATAAAAGGGGCTCACTCATCCCCTGAGGCCCTCCGTGGGAAGATTTGGAGGAATCGGGGGCTTGTTTAACATCATGTAATTTAAAGGAACACTCTCTACTTCTTTTACGTCCGGAGAGCTCAAGGGCCAAATGCTGGGCTTTGAGTCGGTCTGTTTTTATCCCTGTGCAAGTTTTCACTTGTTGTGGGTGGGGTGAGGTCGTTTGGCTGGTCACCTTGATCTGAGCCCTGGTTGCACAGTAAGTTTGTCATTTGTTTCTTTAATCCTGGCAAAGTGGTAGAACTCATGCTGGAGTATAAAGGGAATCCTACTTATAGTCATTTTTATCTACCTGGTTCAGATCTGCAAAACCACTCAAAAAGCCAAGCCATCTAACCTGCCACACGGCACGGGGAGAAGAATTGGTTTTACTTTTTAAAAAAATCTTATTTAGGGGCGCCTGGGTGGCTCAGTCATTAAGCATCTGCCTTTGGCTCAGATCGTGATCCCAGGGGCCTGGGATTGAGCCCCGCATTGGGCTCCTTTCTTGGCGGGAAGCCTGCTTTTCCCTCTCCCACTCCCCCTGCTTGTGTTCCCTCTCTCGCTGTCTCTCTCTCTCTGTCAATTAAATAAATAAATAAAATCTTTAAAAAAAAAAGCTTATTTATTTGGAGGGGGTGAGGGAGAGGGAGAAGCAGACTCTCTGCTGAGCAGGGAGCCCAATGCGGGGCTCGATCCCAGGACCCTTAGATCATCACCTGCGCCAAACACAGATGCTTAACCAACTGAGCCACCCAGGCGCCCTGAATTGGCTTTACTTCTATGGCGATCCGTATCATTTGCCAGTTAAGACTAGATAATTTGAAACGATGCTCAGAAATTTCTTTGTAGCATGTCCCTCTGTAGTTATGTTTCTCTCCACGAAAAAGGAGGAAAGAGAAAAAGATAATATCAGGAGAAAGAAATCACATTTCCTTAAAATAGTTTTCTACCTATATTTCTTTTTTTTTTTTAAAGAATTTAGTTATTTATTTGTCAGAGAGAGAGTGAGAGAGAGATCACAAGTAGGCAGAGAGGCAGGCAGAGGCAGAGGGAGAAGCAGGCTCCCCGCCAAGCAAGGAGCCCGATGCGGGACTCGATCCCAGGACCCTGGGATCATGACCCGAGCCGAAGGCAGCCGCTTAACCAACTGAGCCACCCAGGCGTCCCTCTACCTATATTTCTAATGCCAATACTAGCCTTGCTGAGGAAGAAATCCAAGTATGGCCTGGTGGCTTTGTGTGTTGGGTTTGCTCTGTGATGCTCTCCTGAAGTCAGACCGCCAGACGCAAACTGGGGAGACAGACACGGAAGTGTGGGGCAGAGACAGGGCTGTTAGAGAATTCCGTGCTGTACCAAGGATGTGTGCGATTTACGAAAGACACCGTGAAGGCTTTGGAAGGCGCGTCTCCATGTCCACCGCTGCACGTGTGGTGAATTCAGGGGATCTGTGAGCGCACAGCTTGAACACGGCAGGCATCCAATTTCTGTAAATATTACGAACCAGTCTTCATCCCAAATCTGATTGATGCGGAATGGATTCAAGGGGGTGGAAAAAAGGGCCAATCTATGCAAGCAGGAGCTTAGTCTAGGATATTTACGTGTATTCCTTTTGTAGTGGGCCGTTGTTCAACAGGTGTGAATATAGCTTTGAACAAGACCTCTTGTTTTGTTTCTTAGTCCTGTTCAAGGGAGACAAGAGATGGTTAAGAGCATGCACTTGAATCAACAGATCTAGATTTGAATCCCAAATCTACTGCTTTATTGGCTCTTGGATCCTGAGCATGTTACTCAACTTTTTTCCCCCCCAGCCTGTTTTCTTATCTTCAAACCGAGGATCTAACAGTTCCTACCTCATATGGAGTCGTCAGGATTTAGTGGCAGGATGGATCGAAAGCACTGTCAGTTTGTTCAACTATAATCTGCAGTAGGAAATACATTTTTTTTTTTTTTTTGCTTTACTGGTTCACATACCTACATATATGCAGAGAAAAAGACACATCGCTTTAACAAGACTTCACGAAACGATAGTTATCCTTCCTATGTGCGATACGCTGATATTTTCTGTTCTATGCTATTTCATATTTTTAAAATTTCCAGTCATCACCCATTAAATTAATTTTACAGTGCATCAGTGGGTTGTGACCCACAGTTTGAAAAACACAGATCTAGGACTTAGCACAGAGACGGGCACACGGGCATTGGCCTGGAAGGAACAAGCACTTGTACTTGGGAAGGGGTGATGTCATGCAATCGGCAATCTATCTATTTATCTATCACCCATTCTGTGGTGAGAGGAAGCTGTAATAAAACGCTAAAAGTTTCTTAAAGCAAGTAGCATGAAGGTTGCCAATAAGATAAAAGCGCTAACATGTTAGACGGACTGCCTTCCTCTTTTGGAGACTTTTAGAATGAATCTGCCTCCAGGCTCATTGAGGTTGCTGACCCAATTTGGGTCCTTGCAGTTGTAGGACTGAGGTCCCTGTTTCCTCGCTGTTCGAGGTGCTCTTAGAGGCTGCTGGCACCCTTCCTCGTGCTTTCCACGTGGCTCAGCTGTGGGCAGAGTCCCCCTCACCTTTTAAAATCTCCCTGACTTCTTCTGCCACATCTCAGCCGGAGACATCTCTCTGCTTTTAAGGGCTCATGCAATTAGATTGGGCACACCAGCGTAATTCAGGATAATCTCTCTATCTTAAGGTCTGTAAGCTTAATTATCTCTGCAAAGTCTATTGTATCATGGAATGTAACATATTCATGGGATTCAGGGAGTAGGGCACGGACATCTTGGGAGGGGGGGTGCTATTATTCAGCCTACCACACTTGGTTTGGAAATTATCTTCTCTTTCGAGAAGAGCTTCTATTGTCAGATTTTTTTCATGGCTTTTAAATACCTAGAGTTTAAAATTTATAGAAATTTAAGATTCACAAGGTTCAAGTTCCTCATTTTACAGATGAGGGAATGAAATAGAGGTTGGTGGGAGGGTCAGGGGTGCATCCCGTGTTTCTTGATTTCTGATCCTTCTTCGTGGCTTGCCACAGATTATGTTCCTGGGGTGGTGGGTCTTTGGGAAGAAATAAATGAGAAGCCCTAGCCATGGGCAAACCAGGCTTTTGGTTTCTTCCCTCTCCAGGTCTGACTTCTAGGAAGCATTTCTAAGGTGGAATTCTGACAAAGTTAGTTAAGGGTTATTTTATAACATCCCAACATGCTGGATGTTTTTGAGACTTATTGGACAAGTCTCGGTTCTTAAAAACACCAGGGATATTTAACACATTTCTCGTTCAGATATTTTAGATGAAAAAAGGAGAGCATTTTGTTTTTTCTTCTTGCTCGTATAGTGTAAATATCCTTGTATCTGAGGTTAATGAAGCCTGAGGGAAGGAGGAAGAAGAAGATGAAAGGAGAGCCTGAAACAATCAATTCCAGGAGGTTCTTCAATGACGTTCTCACTGTCGTGTCTGTGCCGTCTCAGGCTGAGATGAACACACAAGAGCAGCGGTGGTTTATTCTTGCGAAGGTCAGTGGGAACTGGAAAGAGGACCTATTGTCTGTCTGTCTATCTATCTATCTATCTATCTATCTATCTATCTATCTATCTATCTATCTAGCCATCCATCCATTTATTATCTCTCAATCATCTATCAATCTGTCATTTGTCTATTGTCCATCCAACTATTAATTAACCTTCGATCTCACTTCATTCAGTCCATACTTACAGAGGTTCCTGTTACATGCCCAGTGCCAGGCTGAGGGCTGGGATACACCGAGGGATCAGACACGGCCTCTGTCTTTAAGAAGCACACAGTTTAGTAAGGGAGACAGACACAGGAACAGATGCTGTCCCAGAATTGTGACTAAAACCCCAGTCTGAAAGTAAGAGGCTCCAAGACTCCTACTTTTTTTTTTTTTTTAAAGATTTTATTTATTTATTTGACGGAGAGAGATCACAAGTAGGCAGAGAGGCAGGCAGAGAGAGGAGGAAGCAGGCTTCCTGCTGAGCAGAGAGCCCGATGCGGGGCTCGATCCCAGGACCCCGAGATCATGACCTGAGCCGAAGGCAGAGGCTTTAACCCACTGAGCCACCCAGGCGCCCAAGACTCCTGCTTTTTAAGAAGAGGCCGAGAGAGGGAAGCAAGCAGGCACCTCCCTCCAAGACCTCCTGGGAGGCGGTAGAACGTCTCGGCCATCACTGCCACCCCATCTGCACAGGAGGAGAGGGTGGGAAGGGGGACGCTGTCAATTTATATAAGATGCTCAGAGACAGGGAATTTTTAGTCATTAGCCTTGTGAGGAGTCAGTGTTCATGGTCAAAAGGGATTGCTACCTCCCCAGAGGGAGAACAAGGACGCTTTCCCTTCCCTCCCATCAAATGAAGGGAGACTTCAGACGATCTTTTGTAAAGCTGGAGTGTGTGCTGCAAGGCAGGGAGATTGGGCTCCCTGGTCATCAGACTTGCTGATCGGCCCCTGAGTACCTGAGAAAGGGGGAAACATTGGAGGGAGCCCACAGGGTGAGAAGGGGGTCACCGCAGTGCCCTGGAGTGCCAAGCACTGGTTGGCCAGGGAGGGGGCTTGGGGTCTCTAGTGGGTTGAGTGTACTCTGTGGGACCTGAGCCCTTTTGCTGAAACTCCACATAAGTGGGCTACCCCATGATGCGGGGACCCCATGGGCCAAGGCTGTTGGATGGACCTCTAATGACAGGACTTGGGAAGATAGGAGAGACAGAGCTAGAATAGGGCCCCCACATCAGGGGATCCATGTGCTATAGCCCTGGTATCCCCCAATCCCTTTACTCATGAGCCCCATAGAAGAGTCTACTTTGGGCTCTTGCCCCACACACCTCTCCGTACTGGCCAGTCAGGGGTCGACCAGAGAGAGGATTGGTGACTCCGGTGAAGGAAGGAAGTGTTTGTCTTTCACCGATAACCCCCACCTCCCTTCCCCAAAGGATCTGGAGTCTGAGCAGAGGAGGTCATAAAAGCATGTCTTCCTTCCCACTCTAGTTTGAGCTGCCCGTCTGACTTGCAATGAGGGAGAGGGCAAGTTTTGAATCAGATATGAGTCCAGACTTGTTACAGGATGGGTCTGAGTTTTAATGACTGCAAATAACTGGAGAGTTATGGGGCTGCCCAAGGTGTGAAAGGATTTATGATCAAGCAGGGAAGAAAGATTTGAGAGTGTGAATAAAAACAGGGATTAAAAAAGTTTTTGTTTATTTCCCACTGATTTGAAATTCCAATTCCTCAATACACTGGTTACAAAATAAATGCAAAACAGAGTGACTGGTCTTCTAATGGTAGCAGACACAAGTATTTTTCCTTTCTTGCACAATGTTTTGTTTCTCCTAGACTTAACGAAATTGGTTTTTTTTAGGTTTCTATTTACATATCACCAATTCAACCCCAACCATTTACCCCAGTTGTCAAAACCTCTCAGTATGTTGAAATACATAAGGTATTCTGTCATATTTACCTTGTTGAAAACATCTTTTTTAGAACCCCTTCTGACCAAGTATAATATGGGAAAAGTGTAAAAGTGGTTTAGAGGTTTTAGGTGATAGTTGATTTAATTGATGGGAAGTTCATTGTACCTCCTTTAGTGTACTGGTGGACACTAAAAAACCTAATGAATTCTTAAGGGCTTATTAATAAAGGTATAATGTTTACAGTGAAGGAGGTGATTGACTTATTCTCCTTTGTGAAGCCATATTTCACACATATTAACTCATTTAACCTATGCTTTATGATGAGAAAAAGAAGACACAGGAAAGTATAAGTTCTTGCCCAAGGTTGCACAGATGATAACTTTTTAAAATATCTTTAACTTTTTGAATAACTATTGAGAGAAAGAAGAATTAGATTTTTTTCTCTGACTCCAAGGACAAAGCTCGGACCAATGATTAGCAGCTATAGTGAGGCAGACTTCAGCTAAAGATGCAGAAGTCCCCTCTAAAGACCAGCTTTTCAAAGACTGCTTGAATTGTCTTGAAAAGAACTAGTTCCTTGGCATTGGAAGTATTTTTTTTT
>CM052893.1:48774101-48927609 GCA_028534135.1 Potos flavus | reverse complement strand
GGTTTATGAACATTTAGGATTGAATGGACAGTTAGAGAGTGCTGAGTGTGACACTTTCTTTGCAGAGGAGGACCTGGGAGCCCTCCAGTAACACAACTTTCCCAAGATCACCCTGCGGGCTTGTGGCAGAGTGGGAACTAGCGTCCAGCCCTCTAGATTGTGAGTTCAGTTTTCTTTGCAACATACTACACTGCCTTTCACATTCCCTTTGGAAATTCCTTCCTTGCTTCTGACTTAAATTGTTCACCATGTGCTGTAATTCCAGTTTCCTACTGTGTTTTCTCAGAGCGGTGAGGGTTGGCCATTTTTCCTGGCAATAAAAGGTCTTTTGTCTTGAATAATGGAATTCTCTCTGTTAGCTGCCTGTGGTATTTTCCGCAGCTGGGATGGGGCCATGCCCATTTCACACTGGCGCTCCTTTGAAATCAGCAAGAATTCTGAAGGATGAAAGGCAAAACTAGCTGTTACTGCTGTTTGCAGGCACTTCTCAGATACTTGAGACCAGGGCGAGGTCTGTTTCTCACATGCGGGGTTCGTGCAGATGTCCCCTCTCCGGGGTCAGGCTGTTGTCTGTTTCATCACTGACTGAAGACATTGTTTCTAACTGGCAAAATTGTGGCGAGGTAGAGAAGTCAGTGCCGGTCCAGAAGTTGCAATAGTAGCTTTGCCTAGAGCAATCCTTTCCCCACTATTTCGTTCCTGAGTTTCCATGATTTACCTTGACGTGCAGTTCCCCTAGAGCTGGGCTTTCTAAATAGGCGTGCACCACCTCTTTGTGTATAAATATCATTGACTATACCCCTGCTTCCTCCCCTTCTCCCCTCTTCCCCATCCTTATTAGAGCAGAGTTCACTGCGAGGAAAGCCCACGTGGCTATAACTCCATATAACCACAAGGGGGCAGGAGAGGCTCAAGAATGAAAAGAAAAGCCCTCTGAAAACAAATTCCCCTTTGTTCACCTAGAGGCCAAATCATCAAATGATCTGCAAAACCTGGCAACTTTTGAGAACGCTAGAGGAGTGGTGTGCATTAAGTGGCCAGCTTGCTAGCTAGACCATCCGCGGTAAAGCGCAGGGCTTTGGGGCTTGTGATTTACAAGCCGTGGTCTTTGGCAAATCAGTTAACCCTCCTCAAGGGTCTTGGTTTTCTCTTCTATAAAAATGGGCCTGATATTGCCCATCACCCAGGCTCACTGTGGAACTTAAATCAAAGAGCACGGAAAAGCACCTGTGCTGGCTTCCTTCCAGCCTTCCTCAGCAGCTGGTCCTCGATGCCCGATGCCCCTTGTTCCTCGATGCCAGACACCGCCCCTCCGAGAAGCCTTCCAGATTCCCCGATCCTGGTCTCATACTACTTCGTGTCTGTCTGGTGGTCTTTCTCACGCTGCGTTCTAATTATTTGTTTCCGAATCCGTTTTCCTCCTTTGATCAGAGGTCTTACAGGGCAGCTGACGTGTATCTCTCCACCGGGGACCCAAGGCATGGAGAGATTTTCAGCATCTCTCTCTCTTTCTCGCCTTCCCCTCTCTGCCTTTCCTCATTCACTTAGGAGTTTATTGAGCCCAGCAGCACACAGTCCCTGCCGACATGGATTTACAAATTAAATAAGGTTTTGGGTAAAATTACTAGCAATGAAAGGGTCTGCCTGACAGCCACGTGATTCACCATCGCTCCTACCAAACTAGGCAGATGTCAGCACGACGCTAAGGGACAAGGGAAGATGTGTCTCGTCTGGCACAAGCTGGGAGTCCCACAATTCCTAGCTGTAGACATGAAGATGACATTTAAGAAGAAATATTGAGAATATAGGCAAGGAGGTTGGTTAGTCATTTAACTGGGAATGGGCAGATGAAAGAGGTTTCAAAGTTAGAGTGAATTCAGGAAGGGGGCCAGAGAGGAGAGGAATGGTGCTAATTGATGTCTTGCTAAGGGCAGGATGGTGGAGCAGAGGTCAAGGGCTGGGCTTTGGGGTCAGGCGGGGCCAGCTTCTTCATTTACCTATGTTGGAGGGCCGGCGACGGACTTCACCTTCCTAAGCTCTAGCTTCCTATTTGAAAAACAAAGAGTTTCTGTGAATATTAGATAGGACACGGTGGGGTCCATATCGGGCCCCGAAGAAGGCCCAGGGAATAATCGTCCCCCTTTTTTTGCGTTTCATTTCATCTTGTTCAAGTTCAATAACTTCCCACGGTGAGGACGAGCCTTGGAATAGGTGCCTGGACATCCCTGGAATGGCAGTGGATTTTCCAAGGATTGTCTTGAGCCCCTGCCAATGCAGCTCTGGGAGCCCTAGCCCGGTGCCTTCCCGTGTCTGAGAGTGAGGCTACAAGATCAGTGGTGGGGGAGGGGAGAGGTCTGGTTGCCACCAAGATTGGGTGCTGGCCTCCTCACATTCTAATTTTTTTAAAGATTTTATTTATTTATTTGACAGAGAGAGAGAGATCACAAGCAGGCAGAGAGGCAGGCAGAGAGAGGGGAAGCAGGCTCCCTGCTGAGCAGAGAGCCCGATGCGGGGCTCGACCCCAGGACCCTGAGATCATGACCTGAGCTGAAGGCAGAGGCTTTCATCCACTGAGCCACCCAGGCGCCCCTCACATTCTAATTTTTGTTAAACATTCATGATGAATCTGCCATCTATGGGAGCTGGTGAAGAAGTCTATGAAGGCTATTGTTTCTGTGCCTGGTCTGATGGAGAGCTGGAAGTTGGGGAAGACAGCTGGGGAAGAAATAGCACAGGAGAAAAGGGCAAGTGAGCTCGCAAGGACAATCTAGAACCCACGGCTGTCTCCTACCACTTCCAAACTTGAGCGCACAGGGGTGACCTGTGGAAGGAACAGGACTCTACACCCTAGAACTCCACATAGAACACACGGATGCTGGAAGAGCTGCAGACAGTCTGCTGCCCCAGGCCAGCAAGATTGAGCGGACGGCTTGGCGACATCAGTGTTTGGTGCCACACCCCAACCTTCAGAACGTCCTGGCCACTAATTTACTTCTGCCTTCCGAACGCCAGGCAAATTGCTCTTGAAAGGTCAGCCTTAACCTGCACCTCGGAGAGGCGGGAATTCGGGGAAACTTAGTTCCCCGCTAGCTAAGTAGATACAGTGCATAGCCATCGCAACAATGAAGTTTCAGAAATTCTTGGCATCGACGTGGAAGCAGAAGCCACCACATTCTGTATATTTAGTAAATTAGTATTATTCTTATTTTAAAATCATTTTTAGAATTGAGGTATATTTGACACACATCGTATTGGTTTCAGGTGTTACGACACAACGGTTGGATATTTGTGTATTTACAAAACAATCACAGCAAGTCTAGTTAATATTCATCACCATCTAGAGTTGTAGGATTTTTTTCTGATGATGAGAACTTTTAAGATCTACTGTCTTAGCAACTTTCATACATGCAATGCAGTCTTATTAATTATAGTCACTGTGCTCTACACTACCTTCCCATGACTTATTTATTTTGTAACTGGAAGTTTGTAACTTTTGACCCTCTTCACCCATTTTGCCCATTCCCCCCACCCCCACCTCTGGCAACCACCAACCTCTTCTCTGTATTTTTTAGCTTTGCCCCCCAGATTCCACATATAATGAGATCATATTGTATTCCTGTTTCTCTGACTTATTTCACTTGATATAATGCCTTCAAGTTCCACCATGTTGTCACAAATGGCAATGTTTCATTCCTTTTTATGACTAAATAATATTCCATTGTGTGTATGTCTATTTATCTAGTGATATGTCTGCATATCATACAGCAGTATATATAGATAGGTGTATGTATTGATGCTGAGTACCTATCTATTCATGTATCTGCTGGCCACCTGTATGCCTTCTTTGGAAAAAATGTCCATTCAGATCCTCTGCCCATTTTAAAATCAGATTTTTTTTTGGTATTGAATTGTATGAGCTCTTTATACAGTCTTCATATATTTTGGATGTTAACCCTTTATCAAATATGTGACTTGCAAATATTGCCTCCCATTGCCTTTCATTCATTTCACAGGTTGCCTTTTGATGTTGTTGTTGGTTTCCTTTGCTGTGTGGAAGCTTTTCAGTTTGATGTGGTCCCACTTGCTTATTTTTTCTTTTGCTGGCTTTACTTTTGGTGTCAAATCCAACAAATCATCACCAAGACTGCTGTACAGAAGTTTCCTGCCTATATTTTCTTCTAGAAGTTTCAGCGAATTATTATTGAATGAATAAATGATTTAAAGAATAATACTGAGCTTTAGCCTATCACATTTTGGAGATCTCAGCTTGGCAGTTTAACGCAGGGTTTGGAAGAAGGTTGGTGTTCAGTGAATATTCATTGGATGAGTTACTGAATGGTATGGTAGGAGGAACAAAGGACTGCCAATCAGGAAGCTTTGGGATGGTCCTGGTTCTGCTACTAGTTAGCTGTGGGGGACAGGGTTAATCCCTTCAGATCTGTGGCCTCGTTTGATGTCAGGGGGTCAGATAAAATCATCCCTAAGTAAGTTTTTGCTTAGAAATTTTGCAGTTCTAGAAGTTGATCAGATTGCCTTCCAAACCAGGTACTTGAGAATCCCAGAGTGTGAGTGATCATTATGAAAAGCAGTGCTGGCTGAGGTCCCAGGGCCGAGAATCCTGGAATCCAGCAGTTTGCCCGAGGACGGACTTGGAGGATGGTTGATGGGAAGAGGAAAGACAGGTACAGAAAGGGGGATCACAAGAGTGCCCCCGGCCAGCTTCACCTGCTTGCAAATCGTGCCTCACGCTGGCTCTGACTCAATTTGAGTCTGGTTTCTCAGTCACGTCAGTTTTTCTGCTGAGCAAATCTCCTCTGCAGCAAGGTTCTTTGTCACATAGCGAGAAGCAGCGTCCTCTTAGATCCCAAGGCTCTCTGGGACACAGACTCATGCCTTGAAGAGCCTTCTCTCTCTCCTTAGGCACCGATTTCTGAAAACCATCTCAATTCTGCCAGGCCTTTTCATACACGTGCTGTTTTTACCAAGCTTGGCCGGTGGCTCCAATTTTGAGGACTTGATGAAAATGAGGTGGGAAGTCCTTTATTACAATTTCTGGTGCCCTTTCCTTAAGCAGCTGTTCTTTTCTTTCTAAAGGTGTAAGATGTCATTTGTAGTCTTTGAGCACCAGACAAGAATAATCTCTAGCTTAGCCCATGGTAAATGATAACAACCACGAACCCTCAATTCTGTGTCAGAGGAAACAATCATTTGCCCGTGCGCATCTCACCCCCGTTGCATCCCAAGACCTTAGAGCTCTGAGGTCCAATTCACGCCCAATTTTATAGTTCTCCTAGAGCTTAAAGTCAACCCTCAACTGTTTATTGAGTAGCTACTGTGTTGTTGGGCTAAAATGGTGCTTGGGGAATCCTGAAGTATAACCAGCCATAAGACTTTTCAAGAATGAATCTTTCTGGAAATAGAATAAACACATAATCAACGAGGAAACTAAGGTCCGTGATAGGTGGCTTATAACACCGGTAGGGCTTTAGGAAAGAGCCTTACAAATCTATGTGATTCACAGAGAAATTTTCGTATAGGTGTTGAGTGCGAAATTGGGCTTTCAGCAGTTGTCAGAAAAGAAGAATAGCAGTCTGGACATGGGAGTGCTTGGGGGGATTGTGTGGGGAGGGGGTGGTGGTGGAAATAGCCCCAGGGGACTGCAGTGAGTAAAGAAAGTCACAGGAATGCTGGGCAGCTAGCTAGTAGGACTTCTGTGTGTTTTCAAACTCATCTCTCCTCGATATTTCTAGACCCTTCTAAGGCAAGATGCTGGACCGGAGTGGAGTGTAGGAACTCCCCGGCACAATCTCAGTCTTAGGGATACAAGCCTCTGTTCTTGGAAAATATTTTTAAAGAATTATGGTCTGAGATAACCAGTTTGGGTTCCTGGGCCTAGGGCCACATTCCTAGAGCCTTTCCTATTTTAATGGTGCAGACTCTCTCTTCTTGCTTCTTTCCCTTCTAGCATTGCAGCTCCTGTCGGTTGTGACTCTGAAAAGACTTTGCAGGTGGCAGGACGAAAAAAATAAAATAAAAATAAATAAATGCTTTCCCCAACCCATAAAATACCTCTTTAATTTATGCCTTTCCATCCTCTCGAATAGCTTTCCAAAAAATGAAACACGTACATAAAGACAAACTACACCCCACATGCCAAGTGGGCCAGGGGGGAGACGAGCCTCTTGATCATTAACCGAGGCTCGGCGGAGGCATTAAATTGTTTGATTCATCGCTCCGGGCCTGGTGAAATAGGTAGGATTTCATTTCAATCCTTCGTGGGCTTCAGGCTGCCAATATCTGGGCTTTGAAGTGGTTTCACCCTCTGTGATGTAACGGGATCCCTGGTGCTGGGCCCGAAGAGGCAGTTTCTCACAGTCCCTTGTGCCCGCACTAGTCACCAGTGCTTCGCCAGCCCGTGACCCCGACCCCACTGCCCCTCTGGTTTCCATCAATTCTCCCCGAGGTCTAGATTTCCTGCACTAAATCCTCTGAGAGATGGAGATTTCAGGGCATTCCGCTCGAATGTGGTGGGTGCTGTTCCTTTGAAGGGGCAGGTGCGGAGGCGGCTTCAAGTGCTGTGAATTTCTTTCTTTTTTCTTTCTTCTTTTTTTTTTTTTTAAGTGCTATGAATTTCAACTGGCCAATTTCACTCTGATTTCAGAGTGACCTCACTAACCTTTTTTTGTTTTCTTTTTTTTTTTTTTCTGGAGGGCGATCGTTTCCCCACACTGACATGGGGCTTGTTTGGCTCTTTAATTTCTATTGAGAACAGTAGACCTATGCTTTTTTCCTGGTTGATTATTGAAGGAAATCAGTAATTCATTAATCAGAATCACAGACTGTCTGCACTCCAACGGTTTTCCAGAAGTTATAAAAACCTGAACGCACTCTGTCCAATCTTTTTCCATGGCCAGTTGTGAGAAAGTTTTTGTTCCTTAAAATTTTTTTTTTTTTAGAGAGCGTGCAAGAGTGGCGGGGGAGGGGCCGCGGGGGAGGGAGCGAGAATCCCCCCGCAGGTGCCGTCCTGCTCAGCGCAGAGCTGGTTGCGGGGCTCCATGTCATGACCCTGAGAGGATGACCTTGAGTGGGACGCTTCACCGACTGAGCCCCCCAGGCGCCCCGAGATGGTATTTATTGAAGATTTTCTGAAAGAGAGAAGTAGGCTTTCCACACCTCACCTTACCTCTAAATAAAACCGCACTACCAAAAAGCCATGGGCTTCGGACATGTTTTGGCCCCTTGGAATAGAAGCTTGCACTGAATTTCACCCTGAGGTTGTCTCCAGACTATGCCGACAGGTGATCCAGGGAAAGCTGTGTGAAACATATTATATTTATTGTAAGGAACTTTTTGAAACCTTATCTTACATCATATAGTGCCCGTTTGATCAGGATAAGGACAGCAGTACAAACAAGTGTAGAGATTCTCTCATGTCTCGGCATTAGGGAAAATGTACTTCTCCTGAGCGGTGGTTTCTTTATTTTACTTTATTTTTTTATTTTTATTTTTTAAAGATTTTATTTATTTATTTGACAGAGAGAGAGAGATCACAAGTAGGCAGAGAGGCAGGCAGAGAGAGAGGGGGAAGCAGGCTCCCTGCTGAGCAGAGAGCCCGATGTGAGGCTTGATCCCAGGACCCTGAGATCCTGCCCTGAGCTGAAGGCAGAGGCTTTAACCCACTGAGCCACCCAGGTGCCCCTGAGCGGTGGTTTCTTAGCAAAAGCAATTTCGTAGTAGATATAAATGCAATCTCATTGGATTGGTCCCTGCTGAGTTGAAATTATTTCGTAGTTTGTGCACGTGATTTTGATCTCAAAGTGACCGTGGCATATCCTGGAATTTAGGCTCGTGGCACATTCTTTTACAATATATTGTCAAAAACCTTTTGGCTGGTTTCAAATCATGGCCTCAGTCCTCTGCCCCTGACCTACGCACGCTCATTTGTGTAGCTTCTAAAATAGTCTGGGGAAAGTAGATGGTATTCACTCGAAAATGTCTTGCAATTTGGAGGTTATGCTGGGTTTCTTCGGCTAGCCACCCAAATTATTTTTTCTAGCTCTTTTCACACTAGGTGGCAGAAGTGGCTCATAAGAAGCTTAATGCCCTAACCAAGGACTCTGTTGGCCTCTGGGGAAGGGGGAGGGGGGCGGGGAGGCAATTTTTACAGTGGACTCTGCTAGGTGAAGTGAGTGAATGTGTGGCTTGGGCAGGATGGTCTGATTCTAAGCCTGTGACCCCACACGTGTTCTTTCTGTCCCTATTTTTGTGCCAGAGAGAGACAGAGAAAGAGACGGGGTGGGGGGTTGGGGAGAGAGGGAGACAGAGAGTGAGAGAAAGAGGGAGGGAGGAAGAGAGAAAGAGAGAAGGAGGGAGGGAAGTGGGGGCAGGGAGAGAGAAAGAACACCTTCCTTTTTCCTTTTATGAAAGTAGCCAGAGTCTCATTTAATAAATAAGAAGACAGATGAGAAGTCCCAAGCCTGCCTGCGAGTGAGGAGCTGCACAAGCGTGCGGTCTCTGTCACTGCTGACGTCACTCTCCACCGTGCTGAGAGGTGCCGGGCCATCAGCGCTCCTGCTGGGAATTCGGCTCAAGTATGGCCTTTGGATCATTTCGGGTTTTCAGTCCATGTGGGGAGGTGGCACGAGAAATGGACAGAGGGTCACGCAGCCTGCTTCTTAGACTTGGCTTCGTCTTGGGCAAGTCACTTAATCTCCTTAATGCTAAGTTTCCTCATCAGTGAAATGGGGATAATAATAGTGCTTGTTTCATCATGTGGTTTTGAGAATTAAAGGACATAATACCAGGGAAACATTCGGCACCTGGGAAGCGTATGAGATATACGTTAGTTGTCACTGTTTTTTTTTTTTTTTTTTTATCTTGGACAAATCAAACACTGTGAACTTCAGTTTCATGACCCACAAAATGATAGCTTTGAATACTATGACTTCCAAAGTTTTTTGTAGCCTCCGAAGTCAGAGACTTTGTGTATTGTGTGTGCAGCATTTCTGTCATTTTTACGTCACTCCTAAGGCCTCTGTGGTTGTGCACACAAGTTAATTGTGTGTTTATTAAATGCTTTTGGAATTCTAACTGAATAGAAAGTATACTCTTTTAATGTGATTTATTTTACACATAAGTAGATAATTAGGGCATAAATAATATATTCTATTTTTTCCCTCTTGTTGATTTATTTAATCATTACTTTTAAAGATTTTATTTATTTACTTATTTGAGGGACAGAGAGAGAGAGCATGCACAAGCGGGGGGGCGGCAGAGGAAAAGGGAGAAGCAAAGTCCCCACTGAGCAGGGAGCCCAATGTGGGACTCGATCCCAGCATCCTGGGATCATGACATGAGCCAAAGGCAGAATTTTAACTGACTGAGCCACTTGGGCACCCCTCATTTAATCATTACTTTTAAAGTGATGTGCATTTATGGACCAAATCCTTAACTATATACAGGAAGTGAGCGAGAAACCGCGAGGGATAGAAAGCTAGGATAGAACACGAGTCCTGTCCTCAGAGACCTGAACTCTGCGTGAGGAGGCAGACGCTCATGGAACCACAAAACTGCTGTCTGCACGGGGTCCCCTTGGAGTACAGGGTGGATGTGCCCATTATAGCAGGGACTCGAAAGCCGTTCGGTGCAGCTGGTGCATGGACTTATGGGGAGTGGTTGGAGATTGGGCTACCTGAAAACATTTCCCAGGTCTGCAGTGTGCCTAGGCTATAGGAACAGCCACGTGTGAAGCTTAAATGTGCGTAAAATGCTGCATCTTTAATCGTTGGAAATATACTACTGGCTTTATTTTAACAATATGTTCTAGAAATTCCCTGTCATAGAAATGATAACGGGAATAATTGTATTATATGTTATAGTTTATAAAACTTTGACATCAACGTATTGGTTAATCATAATAACAGTTTCTTGCATTTAATGAGCCCATGTTATTTACCAGGTACTTCATTTGGCCCCTGACGTTGTTACTTCATTTATTCCCAATTAGAACCCTTTGTATCAGGAACCCAAGTTTACCACTAGGGGGTGCTAAGATGGGAGAAACAGATTAAGCTCTGTGAGGTAAAAGAATGTTTCTATCCATTTGTCCATTAGATCTCTAGCCTCTGGCCTGGCACCTGGCACATAGCAGGAATTTAAATGGTATTTGCTAAGTAACTAAACGAAATAACTTGTCCAGGATGGTATAACTAGTAGGTAGTGGAGTCACGTACAAAAGTACTGGATTTTGACAATTTAGATAGGAAATAATCATGGCTAGAGACAGTCTATTTTCTGTAATGCGGAAGCAAATCCAGCTCCGTATATGTCTTTTTGGCTATAGACCCTTGGTGGAAAGGAATACACTCTTTTTTTTTTTTTTTTTTTTAAAGATTATTTATTTATTTATTTGTTAGAGAGAAAGAGAGAGAGAGAGCACAGCAGGCAGAGTGGCAGGCAGAGGCAGAAGGATAAGCAGGCTCCTTGCTGAGCAAGCAGCCTGATGTGGGACTCGATCCCAGGACCCTGGGATCATGACCTGAGCCGAAGGCAGCTGCGTAACCAACTGAGCCACCCAGGCGTCCCAGGAATACACTCTTGATAGTCATTTGGCTTCATTCATCAAGGATGTTGACTCTTTGGTGAGACGGTCTTGAGTTGTACATAAGATGATTGAGTAGGGACTCTTGACCCCCTTCTCCATGAGATCGGTGTGATGAGAAAAGCCAGTAGGATGAAATAGGGAACACATCATTCCTGCTCAGCTTTTCTTCTCTTAAAGCTAAGTATCTATGACCTCTTACCTTTTGTTTCTGTTAAATTCTGGCTGAAAGGGATTTAGAGAGACTGCTATTCTCTCTAGCAGTGAGAACGAGGAAGCTCCAAAGGTAGATATAAGTGTATTACGGTTTCTAAGAAATGTTTTCATTCCTTTTTTTTTTAAAGATTTTATTTATTTATTTGATAGCGAGAGAAAGATCACAAGTAGGCAGAGAGGCAGGCAGAGAGAGAGGAGGAAGCAGGCTCCCCACTAAGCAGAGAGCCCGATGTGGGGCTCGATCCCAGGACCCTGAGATCATGACCTGAGCTGAAGGCAGAGGCTTTCATCCACTGAGCCACCCAGGCGCCCCAGAAATATTCTCATTCTTAATCAAACAACCTCTAGTTAAAGACATTTTATTTTTTCAGCTTCTGGTCTTGGAAGTCATTTTAATTGAGGACAGATCATCAAAACTTTGGAAAATGTGCAGATCTAAAGGACATTTTTGAGACTTTTCAGCTTACTCTCTTTAAAAATAATAATTTTCTTCTTAATGAACTGGACCGAATAATTCAGCAAATAGTTATTGGCTGCTTACTAAATGCTAGGTCCTGTGTTGGGTGCTGGGGATACAAAGATGACAAGACACAACTCTTGCTTTCAAGGATGAAGTGGGAGATAGACTTGGAGGCAGATCATTGTTGTACTTGCTGGGTGTGAGACCCTCAGTGGGGGAACACACAAATGCCTATGGATGTACAGGAAAGTTGGAAACAGAGGCTCCAGAGAACTTCCCATCATTGGTGACTTGAGGCCAGGAGGATGCTACAGACTGAATTTATCCCCGGGGTTTGTATTTTGAAATCCTAAAGTCTAATGTAATGGAATTAGGAAGTGGGAACTCTGGTAAGGAGACTAGGTTCTGATAAGGGCAGAACCCTCATGAATGGGATTAATGTCCTTATAAAAGAGACCCCACAGGGCTCTCTTACCCCTTCCCCCACATGAGAATACATGGGAAGCCAGCAGTCTACAACCCAGGGGAGGGTCCTCACCAGAACTTGACCATGCTAGCACCCTGATCTTGAATTTCCTTGCCTCCAGAATGATGAGAAATAAATTTCTGTTGTTTATAAGCCACCCAATGACACTACATTATAGCAGCCTGAACTGCTGGGAGGGTAAAGGAGAAGGGAAGGCCTTCTGGAAGGGGCAAAATCACGGGCCGAATATGGATGGGTGAAGAGTTTCCCACCCCACTGGCAGCAATCTCATATCTCTACCTCATTGCTTTGATGACCAACAACTCCCAGATTTTAGGACCAGATTTAGTACTGTATTATTATGGTTTGTTTTATATTTACTAGCTGAAAAGGCTGAATGGAATTGACCCAGATGGTTCTCAGGGGGAGAAGCTGAAGCTGAAGCTTTCCTCTTCTTCCTCCACTGACGTGTGCACCTTCCATGTTGTCCTCAGATGGGGCTCTGAGGGGCTGACTCCTCTTTGGCCATTTATCTTGAGTCTGTGATCTCATTCACCGCTTCTGCAGCCTCTTCTCTTTTATTGTCTCCTTGTTTCTATTCTGTTGTTCGACCCATGCTGCAACGATCCTGTTTTTCTTCTAAGAAATGTGGCACAAAGGTTAATGCAAACCTAAGCACAAAGACTTTTGGGCAGCACTTTTGAGTATCTCTATCTACTGTTAGAGATGGAAGGACTTCTGGAGATCCAGAGACTCTAGTAACACATTCAGTCATCTGACCAACTCCATGCCGTTGAGTTCTGATTTCAGCTTAGTTTACCAGATGGAATCCACGACCATCAACACACCAGACCAACGTTAAGTCTGACAATGGCAGCGTCACAGTGTGTCTCATGATTAGACACGAAGGGCAGGTAGCAGTCATTCAGAAACCCTGAAATGGCAAAGTTAGCGAATTGAGTTTTGAAAATGAGTCACCCAAACATTTTCTTTCCAAACATCTGCAGGTTGTTAGCCTGATTTATTTTGAATTAAAAAATCTTTTTGAGCTGGCTGACAGCTTATTTTAATTCCCAGCTGTTAAAATGTTTCAGCAATTGGAATTAGGGGCTGTGCCATGGCTTTTGATGTGGTGGGAACGAGTTCAGCACGCAGGTACACCTGGGGGACCTGCCCCTTCTCATCATGGTCCTCCAGTTTTATTCCTTCTGTTTAAGAGCTTGGTGCTTTGAGCTCTTTGTTTACGATCTATTTGTTTGGGTCTTATAGCACTGGTGGCCAAGGGAGTTTAGCTCATATTCCAGGATGTGGTGGCTTTTATCCAGCACCTAGCACTTTGTGACTGCCTTAGATTCTTTCTGGACCAAGTTTGGGGAATAAACAAATACGTAAATAGGTTTATATTTAATTGATATTGCCTCCTCCTCTCCCAAAATATGCCGAAATAATTTTTCTACCCAAAGCTGTGGTTCTTGTAAATGTTTTTAAGATTTCTCTGTAGATCGTTGGCTTGGTAAGGGCTTCTGACTTGTCCTTCACTTTTCTCTGGTTGTGGGTGAGCACCTCTTGTTTTTGCTGTGATTTGGATGGGAAATCTGGCGGCTCAGTCTCCTCTCCTGATCCCAGCCGCCACAAACGGTAACACCACCACCTCTGTCTACTACTACCAATGCCACCTACTACTACCACCACCACCAAGAAGTCATTCCTTGGCACTCCTAACCCCCCTAGCCTAGCATCCTAGTATTCGTATTACTTTTATTGTCTAACTTCCCCAAAGAATTATCTGTACTAGCTATTTTCACCTCTTTGGCTCACCTTTATGCCTCATTTTTTTTTTTTTTCTATATCCACTGTGGCTCACTCCCACCACTCTGTTGGGACAGGGCTGTCAAAGGTCATCCGTTGCTGTTTAATTGAGATTCAGTCCTCTTGTTACCTGACTTCTTCACTTGTTCCCTGACCTCTGTGTATCTATGTTAAGGGAAATTTTGAGACCCAAAGTGAGAATGACAGAGTGGGACATTAAATGCTAGAATAAAGATGTAGGGGTTTATACAATAGAAATTGGGGGACCCAATCCTGTTTTTAATCTACATTAAACTAAGGAGTAAATAGATTAATCCAAAGATGAAGAAATGGTTGGAAGATTGTCACAATAGTCTAGGTGGAGAAAAGTACTGAGGGTATAAATTAGAATGATGAGGGCACCTGGGTGGCTCAGTTGGTTAAGTGACTGCTTTCGGCTCAGGTCATGATCCCGGAGTCCTGGGACTGAGTCCCGCATCGGGCTCCCAGCTCCATGGGGAATACGCTTCTCCCTCTGACCTTCTCCCCTCTTGTGCTCTCTTTCACACTCTCTCTCTCAAATAAATAAATAAATATTAAAAAAAAATAAACTAGAACAATGCTAAAGAGAATTGAGTGTCAAGCAAAGATTGGAGAGATATTAAAGGAGTCTACTAGAAGATATGAGGATTGATGAAATATGTGGAGGGAAAGTGTCAAGAGAGCCATGGCCTCCTTTAATAGTCTCCCTCATCTTTGACCTTCATGTTTTGACTCATAGTCTTTCTTTGTGTAATGTCCTTTCTTGGCCATCTCTGTTCAGCTTCATGCTTCTTATCAGGACTCTTTAAAATATTATGTTTATGAACTCTTTTTGATCACCCCAGGTAGATATTACCTCTAATTTCTAAGGATTCTGTAGTACTCTATCTTCACTTTCTCATTATCTTAGGACAATAATCTCCTCAGTCTGGTTTTAGGTGGATGGCATGTTGTTAAGGGTGTGACGAAGACACAGGAATGAGGAAAATGGAAGAGACTGTTGATAAGGAAAGGGTTTTGTGGTCTAATGGCCAAGGTAGAATTACAAACTTCATTTCATGGGTGGTGTGAATTTGGATTTCTATATGTTTTTACTGTTTTTATTGTAACTTGTGATAAAGTTGAAAGCTAGGCTCTCAGGAGCTCTTGTTAGAATGAATGGGAAACACTTACCCTTTGGTAAATATGACACACAGTTCCCACATCTTTCAGTGAACTGGAAGAGGGCGCTGATTCTTCTTCCTGGAAATTAAAAAAAAAATTTCTGCTTGCAATTTTAAGTTAAACAACTTGCTACTCTTATCTCCTGACAATCTTTCTGAAGAATTTATCCTCTTGTGCTGAGTGCAGCAGAGTTGGTTTTCTAGAAAGATGCATTCAGACCCAACAAAACAATATTATTTTCCCAGTAGGCTTTTCTTTTGCTAAAGAACGTCATGTTTGGACTCTTAAAAAGAAATGTAGTATTGAATGTTTGAGTAATATATTGAGGCAAATGAATATTTTCTGCTCCTACCCTTTTATTTTAAATGTGACTAAACTTTGAGACTCATTTTAGAAGCACAGGGTAATATTTCTAATTGGATTCTCCCAGAGGCAGTTGAGTTGGGAATGAGTTACATGGGTACTTTTTAAATGACACATTATGACACATCTGCACATTAAGAAGATGACTGGCTTTCTGTTTTTCCTCTTTCTCTCCATCAATTCGTAAGCTCCTTTGCCTCTTTTTAGTGTTGAGTATAATGCTTTGTCTCATCATTTTTTCTCTCACATTACAAATGGGGTTTCACGTTTAGAATTTATGAAAAATGAAAATTTTTGTGCAAAATGCTAATTTCAGAACTGTCTTCAAAG
Organism: Potos flavus; assembly: GCA_028534135.1. Lineage (NCBI taxonomy): Eukaryota > Metazoa > Chordata > Mammalia > Carnivora > Procyonidae > Potos > Potos flavus. The sequence continues at coordinate 48,912,180 of CM052893.1, read as the reverse complement.
ATTCTATTCAGGAGTTCGGGCTGGGGCCCCATTTTCAATATCCACCACCACCAACCCATCTTCCCCAGGGGACTTAGACACCAGGGACTCTGGGTCACACGAACTAGCTGAACTTCACCCTTCACTGCATGGCCCGCTGTCCACAGTGGCTGTGCCTGGGAGGGAGCACATTTAGACTTGTAAGTTTCTTCCATCCCGTCTCTTCCAAAGAGAAATTATAGGGCATATATCCAGTTACAGCTCAATACACATGAACCGAGAGAATTCTCTCAAGTTACCTGCCTTCATGACTTCGAGCCTCTTATTCCTGGATTGTGACCATCTTGCTTACCTCAGGGAATCCTCAAATAGCCTTTAAAAAAAAAGTACTCTAAAGAGTAAATTAAGAGGAAAAAGTATCTCACATGGTATTCAGGTATCAGCAAAGGATTTGGGCTTTAATAACCCTGAAATTCTATAATTTAATCAAATGTTTTTCTATAATATTATACTCTACATTAAAGTGACATATTAAAATACAGGAAAACTTCTTTCTTTGAGAGAATGTGCAGCTAAAGTTGTGAATTTACTTCTTATCTCTTCCTAGCCTTTCCTTTCCCCCTTTCGTATAAGATGACCTACCTTTATGATTTATCATGTTATTATTTTGGTGCATCAATATTACAATGGTTATGGGTAACGGGACTGGCTATTGGCATTGTTCATTAACTCTTATAAAGGAAACTAAGAAAAGTCAAAATGTCAGAACCAGTTTAATGATGGGTTCCTAGTGATAGTTGTACATACATCAAAGATAGAGGGGACTAGATGCTATTTATTATCACACTGTATCAAGCGTGTTGAAAACCTACTGTCATTTCATTTTTTCTCATTTTATTCCTATTTGACTCATGCAACTTAAGTGGTGTCATTATTTCAGTTTTGCAGAGCAGAAAGCAGAGACTCAGTGAGTAACCACACTGCCTGAGAAGCAGCCGAGGCAAAATACGCAACTCTGGCTTCCCTAACGTCGAAGTCTGTGCTTTTTTTTTTTTTTTTTCTTCTTTAATCATACTGTACTGTTACGATACTTAATTCAGTTTAGGGATAGCAACTCAATCAAAGTAGGTTTTGTTCTGATTCTGCCAAGGAACAGACTCTTCTCTCAAGTAACTGGCAGTTGCTTGTAACTGGCTAGGCAGAGCTCATAGTTTCTAGGGTGGCCAGTACATAAAATTGGAGACATGGACAAAATCGAGACAGAGTAGAAAGAGCTATGTGAAGGGTTTCAGAGCCTTTGACCGACACTTGCCTCCTGGGACGGTTCTGATCTCACTGCTTTTCCATCACCTCTTTCTTTTCGAGACTTAACTCACCCCTACCCTAACCCTTCCTGCTGGTGGCTGTCCCATTCACAAGGGAGCAGATACCAGATGTGAGAAATTGAAGAAACAGTTGTTGGGCGATTGTTCTTCTGAGTTATGTACTCGGGCTCTTGGTCGGAGGGCTCTGATCTGAAAGCTTGCTTCAAATCCACTGAGAATGTAGAGTGATTTAAGTGATGAACTGGGGAGGGCTGGGGAGGCTGACCGTGAGGACTAATTTGTTCTTTAAGTTTATCTAATGGTTTGCAAGGGTGGAAATATCTGCTAGGGAGATGTGATGGATTCTCCTAGGAAACTGACTTCACTGGAGAATTCTTTAGAAACTGTTCTCAGGAGTGAGACAAGTGACATGAATCTATGGACAAAGGGAATCGGCCCAGTGTCTGACTGGGTCAGAGACCCGAGGCATGCCTGTCGTGACACGATGTGGATGTTTGTTCAGGGGGCAAGTGCTCATGCTGAGTGATTTTCAAAGCTGTTCGAGGGCATTTATCAGGCTTTTAAACTCTAGATACTCTTTCCCACGGTGTGAAGGCTAAGAGAAGGGATCCTGGGCTCTCTTCCCTGGCCCCCAGGATGGGAATTCAGGGGGAAAAGGTCACCTATTCTTATGCCACAAAAGAAAACTTATTCATCAGTTTTCAAGTAAAGACCCTTCAGTGTCTGCAAATAGGGCAATTGCTAAGAGCTTATCAGGGGTGCTGCCCCTCCCCCCTAACCTGGTGCTGCCCTATGGGGGGGGGGTGCCTTGTCCTCCTTCAGGTGAAAAGGGAGTGTTCTGGACTTCTTTTGATAAAACACCTTCCAATTCCAGTAAAAACATGAACTCCAAAGCCGTCATCTTTTTTACTATTTATGGGAGGGGGGAATCCGAGAGATAGAGAGAGAGAGAGAGAGAGAGAGAGGGAAGAGAGCAAACAGCTGAAGTGGATTTACAGTTACTTCTCTGATTGCTTTTCTTGCTGAAGAATATTTCCTATGACAGGATTTTCCTTCTCCTCTGTCCTTTTGATACACCTGAGATCTTCATATCCTCCCAAACACAGATTAAAGATGACACAGGGTGGGGAAAAAAACCAGGAGGAAATTGCATTTTAAAGTTTTGTTCCATTGGTAGTACCAGCAATTCAAACTCTTTGTGGTCCCCACCCCGATCATAGCAGCAGCGCCGTGAGGCCGCCCTGCTGTGAATTCATTTCCAGTCCAGCCAGCTAAGACAACGCTCCGATGAATTAACAGGCCCTGCTGGACTTCGACTCCCTCTCCTCGCCTCACTGAGCACGGTCTGGTCCCAGGCTTCAGTGGCTGCACGTGTGAGCGCACCACTCCTGCCCTTGACCCAAGCACGCGCTGAACTTGGTGCACGCGGGAACCACGCTGCCCCTCTGGGCTGGGATGGCAGAACAAAGCTTGCAGGGCGCTCCTACGGGTGGCAGGAGATCTGCGGTTGCTCCCCTGCCCCAGTGAGGGCGTCTCCCTTCTTCACCCCGCATCTGCCCATCCTTCTGGAGTTTGTGCCAGGGCTGAGATCTGGCCTCTTGGGGGAGGTGGAATATGGCTTCACTTTGCAACAGCTGAGGTTTGCTCATGGAGGCAGAGGTGCTGGAGTCTGAGCCTATGGTGTGGCTAATGCCAGCATTTCTTAGGAATGAGCCTTGCAGACACATCCCAGGAGAGGAAGTTCGATTAGGGCAAGACAAGTGAATGACATTGTTTAAAGGTTATAAGGAGATTAAAAAAAAAGTAACTCCTCTTCATTTAGGGTTATGAGATCCTCTTTCCCGGGTGACTCTGTAGGCAGTGTGGGCTTAAGGCTCCCAGCCTCGACCTGGAGATTTCATGTCAGAGGAGATGGAGATTGCGGGGGAGGGATGTGCGTAGGAGCTGGATTGTGAGTCAGCATTGCTGCCTTTTCACTGAGTGTCTCGGGCAAGCCCTCCCCAGCGCCCCTAACTGCGAGTCACTGGCGTCTGGGAGGCCTCCTGGATTTAGGGTCTGCTGGACAAAGGAGTCGATTGCCCCAGAACAGTTGAAAATGGGCTCATTTTTGAGGCTCACAGCTGTCCTTCCTGGGCTTCTACTCGGGGATCACATACCATCCGGTAGGTGTGAGATGCGTCCATCACTGTAGGCAGGAAGGAACGAGAAGCAGTGTTTTCGTTCCTACGTACGACTTCAATGTCAGCTGAATTTCTCTAACATTTTATTTCCTAAGAGAGGAAGTTTCTCATTTTTTGTAGAGCTGGCATAATCCCAAATAATGGAACCCGTGGGGAAGCAAAGCAACCACAACTCAAGATAATCCACTTGCATGAGAAGCTTCGGATGGTGGTTTTGATTTCAAAACTAAGTGGTGGGATGTTTACGAGAACATGCATCTTGGGAAGAGCCCCTGGTCTGGTCAGGCTGTTGTAGGGTGAGATGTGTCCTTAACCTTTGCCTGAGGTCCCTCCCGTGACCCTCACCAACATTAGGTACAACATCCCAGGTTGGTGGGATTTGGTGGTGCAACTTTTGAGAGCTCCTACATTATAGTAATTTCCAGATGGTTTAATAAAATTAAAAAAGAGAGAGAGAGATGAGGGAGAAACAAAGATTCCTTCCTGCCTGCCCTGAGTAATAAGCCTCTTGGATGCAAGACTACCTTATAAAGGCTTTTCCCTCCATTGGCCACTTCCTGCCCCCCAGATCGGGGTTGGGGAGCTCCCAAATCTGGGTAACAGGTTGGCATTTCTAATCTGAGCCCAGGCTCATCTCCTGCCGCGTGTATGGGTTGTTGAGCAAACTGGCAGACTACGTGAGAGTCTTGCCTGAGTGATGAGCTGCACATATCAGTTTGACCAAAGCGTTAACGAGAACTGGCCTATGACTCCAACCTCGCTGGATTTGGTTGGATTTCCTCTCTCTCCTGCCGGTGGACATGACAGCCCGGCAGAAAGTGACTGGGAGCCCGTGAAAGCAAACGGGACACGAGGCAGAAGCCTGTCTTGAGACCTTCCAGCTGGTTTGCATTTCCTCATGGGATAGGAGCCCTCTCTTGTAGGCTGGGAAGGCAGTGGGACCACCACACGATTTTATGGATCCGTTTTCACTTTTCCAGGTGCAAAGAGAGGAGGCGTCATTACCTTGCATACGTTTTGCTAACGTCCCGTGGGCAAGAGGTAGGTATAACTCACAGCAGATAACGTCTGCTTTTGCTCCCTCGTTGTCTCCTTTATCTGCAACAGGGGGGTGTTGAGTGATGCCACAGGCAGCTGGAAGGGCTCATTTATTTGACCTAATTATTCCCAGTGTAGACCTGACTCATCAGAACGGGCTCTTCTTCAAAGGAAATGAGGGCCAGATTGTCTCCTTGGCAGCGATGGAAAACAAATGCTATCCACAGAATGGCTGTTAGATTGAAAAAAGGCGCAACTGGCTTTTGGGGCCAGCCGATATGTAACCATTGTTACCAAGAATAGAGGAGCGGAGAGAGAGGAGTGTCGACTCCTGACATGTTAGCTGTCTCAAAATGTTCTTAATAAAATTAACTCGCCCTTGGATGCCGGGGACAAAAGTAACCACATACTCAGAACCCAGAGAAAAATGGAAAACTTCAGTGGGGTATTTTTATTAATAACTGACTGAATCCCTGTGGGTACAATGGGGGACTTTTCACATGGGAACCTTATTATTTCTTGGTCTTCTTAGAGGCTCTATTGAAGAATTGGAATTGTCTCTTCTAAGGGATGGGGAGATGGAGAAGGGGAGTCGAAACGGCCCTCCTGGTACCATTAGGCACATCAGACATGAGCGGGAACGGCTTGCCACGTTCCCGCTGTGAAGCCTGAGAGTAGACGGCCTTGGCTCAATGATGCGTGACTGAATATTGAAACTTCATCTCAGACAATTGCAAATTGTTCATACTGACACACAGGTGTACTGAAAAGAATCATTTAAATGTTCCCTGGTCCCACCTTCCTGTTTTACAGTCGTGATTAAGAACGTCACGACCCTAAGAAATCTGGGAAACAAGCACACTTGGCCGATGTCCATGGCACAGTCTGGCTTTCGGCCTTCTGTTCCGGGACTATGAAGGTGCCCCACTGACTACAGGGTTCCGGGGTCCGCCTATTGTCGCCAGAGACAAACCTCCAAGAGCACCGTGTTTGAGCTCAGCCTGGATCCCGTCTGGGAGGAGGAGAGGGAATCCCACGAGCAAATAGGTAAGAAGATCCCATTGTTCAGTCATGCCCTCTGATGCCGGAGCGATGCACGCACGCGGTTGCACTTGGCATTCTGACACGTGCGTAGCGTGTTTTCATCTCTTCCCTGGAGGTGAGGCCAAAGCCTGAGGTTCCTTTCGACACAGCTCTGCAAAAACTCTGGCTTTGTGCTCTCCTGTGCTTTGCAATAACATACCAGCTCTGTGGTGTGGCCAATGTTTACTTAATTGGTGGGAGGACTTTTTAATATCAAAAGGAAAACATTTCTTCTGCATTCCATGTAGGTAAGATGTGGTTTGCTGTGGTACAAGGGTAAGGATTGGGGAGTGGGGAGGAAACGAAGAGAGGAAAAACAGTCCTTAGGGCTAAAGTCATAGGAGGGGGTGGGTAGATAGCAAAGAGAACCAAGTAATGGGGGGGGAGGCAGACGAAAGATCAATGGGCGTCACTTTTAAGAGTCAGAGCTGTGACTGACCATATGTTTGCTTTGAAGTTGTTTCCCAAAATAGATGATTAGTAGTGAGAAGCAACTGGTTTCTGACGCTTATGAGGGGGTCCATTAATATGATTTCCGACCGTTGGGGTAAGACACGGGGTAGGCCGTATATGTAACAGAAAGAGGTTGCTAAACGTCACGGTGCATTGGATTAGATTTCACGGAGCTTTTTACCAGCTAGAAAAAGCTGTAGCTACGGAAGAGGAAGTCACCTGAGGATACAAGGGGCTGGTAACTTGTAGTGGTCACTGCAGATATTCTGTATTTTAAATAGTGCAAATCTACCACCAGTCGAATAGTCATTAAGAAATGGGGGCCAATGAGCACAAGGACGCACAGAGGCAACACCCTGCGGACCATTTGGGTGATGGGACGGGGTCCAATAGGGGGAATCAGTGCTCTCTCTTCTTCACAGAGCACTGGATGTGTGGTGACTCCTAGGTCAGAGATGTCCCGAACCTTTACTATTTCCTGGAGAAGAGAAGAGGTCGAGGGCGCTCTGAGTTCAGGGGAAGGCTAACCCTGCTGTAAATTGTGTTGCTAAGTGGTAAATGTGTACGCATTTCTACAACTTTGATTTATTTTGATTGCGATGCTTCATGAAAGACGTTGTAGCACTTAAGTTTTCCAGTTCTCCCAAAGCAGAATCTGCCAAAGGGTTTCCTTAGGATCTGTACCAAGAGAGTCCCAGCAGGACAGAGGCATGTGGGTAGAAGAGAACATCCCTGGTGGTGAGAATATGGCAACAAGAGATCCCAAGACATAACAAAGGCACCAATTTGACTTCTTTTCTGGATGCCCGTGGTACCTTTCCTTCTCTCTAAACCTGCGACAATGCTAGAGGTATTAGTTTCTTGAAATGTTCGCAGGCCCTTGTAACGGACTGCTGCTATTTGCACTGAGATATGTAGATGGGACATGCCTCAAATGGAAGGTTGTGGACTGAGTTTTAGTCCCGAGGGCTCACATTCCATCTTACGGATTACTCTATCCAGCTTTCAAGTTCAAGTTGAGCTCTGAACAGCTGTTGGGTCTTTGATGCTCATATCCCCAAAGTCCAATCTTTCAGTTGACTGCTTGTTCCACAGCCGTGTGCCATGCACTCCGAGAGTGACGTAGGAAGTCCTAGCACTGGTCTCCTTCCGCACTGATGTGCAAAAGCAAAGATAGGCAGAGATACAGATTGGTTTGTTCTGTTAATTGGTTTTTCTTTTCAGATCAAGTGAAACAGTATTATGTAATCCTTAGTAGATTTTATAAACATTTGTTGACCATCTACTGTGCGTCAGGCTGAGATTCAAAGTTTAATAATACACAGAGTGGCCATCAAGGAATTTATACTTGGTGTATATTTCTCTTCCTTCACTAAGCTCAGATTGCGAAGCTTAGCATTATTCTTAGTTACCTTCTGATCTCTGCCGTCTAGCACGGAGCCTGGCCCATATGTGGAAACGATGTGCAAAGAGCAGTTCACCTTGTTATTTTCCTTTTTTGTTCTCTGACATCCTTGCCTTACAGAGGTCAACTGTTGGACTTCTTCCCATCAAAATACCAGAGCATCTTTCCCTCTAGATGCTTATTTCCTACTGCACCTCTTACAATGACTGTGAGGAAAAACAAACTTTTTCCCTTTATGGCAAGGGTGACTTCCCACTACTATGTACAATGCCCCATAAAGGCAGACCTGTTTTTATCCTTTTGTTTGCTGCTGTTTCGCCAGCACCAAAAATATGATCTGGGACATTGTAACAACATGTTAGCTTATTTGTAATTATTTATTGAATGAATACGTAAAATTTAAAGCAAGACAAAAGACGTTAACATATTAAATAGGTTCAGTTAAGCCATGCGGCAGTAACAAGCAAATCTGGAGATTTCGGGGGTTGAACGTAGAGGTTTGTTTCTTTTTTCTGCAGAGTTGGCCATGGGTCCCTCAGTCTTCTGGATCTGCTCCTTTCCTGGTGGTAACACCAGGATCCAGGATAGAACCTATAGCTTTTGGGTTGCTCCTATAGAGAAGGGAGGGTGGAAGGGTTGCCTACTGACTCATAAACACTTTCGCCTGGAAACGATGCAAGTCCTTTCTGCTCACAGTCTTTTGGTTACATGGCTGGGAAATGTGGGTGAGCCCATGAGTATCCGGTGAGCATGTTCCACTAAATATGTTAGTCAGCCTTGCTAAGGGATGCTGTAATGTCCTAGGAAAGCAAGTGTTGGTGTCCCACCCTCACTCGGACCCCTTCAGTGCATGCCAGCCACTTTCCCAGTGTGAGCCGCTGCCCTTCTTTGCCTGAAGACTGTTTTGTGGAGCTGGAGATTGCTTTGGCCTCCTGCTTTGCCTTTAGCATGGGAGGCTCCCAGTGTCAGGAAATCACCCTACATCAGGCTGAGATTAAGGTTGAATAAGACATAGAGCAGCCATCGAGGAGTTTATATTGTTTAAATTTTTGTCTCCCTCACTAAGCTCACCTAGTTAAAGGCAGGATTGACTCGATCAATGACTGATGGGAATTAGTGTATAACTAGCTCAGGCAGGACCCCGAGGTGTATCTTCTACACTGGCTCCCAGAGATAGCAGCAGGATGAAGCTCTAATTGTCCACAGCGATGGCTTGCTTGATGACAAATCTCTCATCAGCCATCTCCTCTTTCCCATCTCACTTCCTCACTCCCCTGACAGTGTTTCTCGGGATTTCCTCTCAAATAAACTATTTACACTTGATTTTGTGTTTTAGGATCTTCTTAAGGAGGAGCTCCAAACTAAAATACAAAGTTGCCTCAATAGTTCGAATTGTGTGTGTGCGTGTGTGTGTGTGTGTGTGTGTGTGAGAGAGAGAGAGAGAGAGAGAGAGAGAGAACGTTGTATTGATTTGGGAAAAGCACAAGAGAGGCTTCCTTGCTGTCTCCATCTGAGAGACTTCGTGGGTAGTTGGAAAGAAGGAAATGAAAGGAATAAAAGGGAGGGGAAGGAGAATACCTAAGATGCCAGAAAGGCTTTCTCCTATAACTGGGTTGTTAAAAACATAAAGCCTGGATCCTGTTATTACTGTATTGGCTCCCTGAAGTCCTGGGGAGAAACGTGCTCAAAGGCTTTCTCAGGTGGGCACCTCCCGGCCCATCAGCACGAAAGCCAGAGAGGCTGGAGTGCTCTGTTCTTCAGCACCTCCTGGTGGGAATTCCAGAAGTGCTTCGGACATTCCTAAGGTGGTGACACTGGTCTTTGGTCCTTCACCTCTGCTTTTCATGTCCTCTACTCCTTTTTTGGTGATCTCCTGTGTCCCAGGATCAAATAATACTAAAGTGACCTTATAATTTGTCATCCACATCAGGGCATTTTTTGTTCTTAGGTCCTCGCAGACCAATGACAAAACTAAGGTATCACATAAACAAATCATTCTCACTCAGCCGGTGGTGGTGACGGGGTGTAAGGGGGGGGGGCGGTGTGCTTCCTTAAGGCACCACCTGCTGTCCCATATTTACTAGCTAGGGGTTTCAGGGCAGAGAAGAAGGCCTGGGGCTCCAGGGTAGGAGTCAGGACGTGCATGCACAGTCTCGGCTTTGCTGCTCACTCCTAGGGGAAATTTTACAAGTTTTTTTGCATCTCTGGGGGCAGCATCAGTATCTACAAAGGACGGGCCTAGGATTGGGTAAATAATAGTGATAGCATATAGCAATAGTGATAGTGATAGCAATAATAGCAGCCATACTTTCCTGTATATTTAGTGGCCGAGACTTAAGAGCATGGATCTGAAGCCAGAAACTTGGGTTCGAATCCCAACTCTACCAGTTACTAATGTGAGATCTGGGCCAAGGTACTCATCAATTTTCTTAACCGTGTAACCATAGTACAAATGCCGTATAATAAACCGTACCTATTTAGCAAGTACAATTTTTAACTTTTGCTATGTGGCTATGCCCATGAAGCCATGAAACTATGACTACAGTGGAGATAATGTACCTATACATCCCCACCCCGAGTTTCTGCTTATCCCTTTCCTAATAGTAGTGTCCTCCATACCCCACCTCATGCCCCACTCCACAAGCAACTACTGATCTCTCTGTCACTACAGATCAGTTTGCATTTTCTAGAGACTTACGTAAATGACATCATGCAGTAGATGCCCTTTTTGGCTTGACTTCTTTCACCCTGCATGCTTATTTTGAAATTCATTCTGTGTCATATCACTAGCTTATTCCTTGCTATTGCTGACTAGTATTCCACTGTGTGGATAAATTGCAGCTTGTTAATTCATTCCCCTGTTGCCTGATATTTAGGTTGTTTGGGACTTTTTTGGATATTACAAATAAGGCTCTGTGAACTTTATGTGTAATTCTTTGCTTGGACGTATGCTTTCTTTTCTCTTGGGTAAGTAGCTGGGAGTAGAATGGTAGGCTCATATGGTAGGTATATATATCAACACTTTAAGAAACTGCTACATTATTTTCTGAAGTATTTTTACATTCTAAATTCTAAAGTAAATTTTCCATTCCCACTATTAGCTTATAGTGCAAGAGTTTTAGCTCCTCCCCATTCCCTTCAAGGCTTGGTATAGTCATTATTTTATTTTATTTTATTTTATTTTATTTTATTTTATTTTATTTTGGTATGATCATTATTTTAAATAGCTGTGTAGTAGTATCTCATTGGTTTTGATTAATTTTTTTTCCTCGTGGCGAATGATGATGGGCATCTTTTCATGTGTATGGTGGCCATCAAGTGTCTCCATAGATGAAGTGTCTATTAAAAACTTTTGCCCAGTAAAAAGAACCTCTTTTGTTTTCTTATGTTTTGAGAGTTCTATATATGTGCTAGATAACAACTCCCTTATTAGATACACGATTATAACTATTTTCTCCATTTCTGTGGCTTGCCTCTTCATTCTTTGGCCGTGTCTTTTCCAGAGCAAAAGTTTTTAATTTTGATGAAATCTGATTTATCGATTTGTTCTTTTATCCCTAATCCAAAGGCAGCTTTTCTCTTATCTTTTCTTCTAGAAGTACTACAGTTTTAGGTTTACCTTTAAGCCCGGGCTCCATCTTGAGTGAATTTTTGTATATGATGCGGTATGAAGTGTGGATCAAAGTTTGGTTCTTTAGCATATAAATAGCTGACTATTCGAGCACCCCTTTGTTGTAAAGACTATTTTTTCTCTGCTGGATTGCTTTCGTACTTTTGTAAAAAATCAATTGTCCACATGTATGGGTCTCCTGGGCTTTCTATTATTTTTATTTTTGTTGTTTTTGTTTTGTTGTTTGTATTTATATCAATACTGCACAGTGCTCTAGGTTTCTAATAAGCCTTGAACTAAGGTATTGTTAGTTTTCCAATTTTGTTCTTCATTTTTGAAATCATTTTGGCTCTTCTAGGTCCTTCGTGTGGCTATATGAATTTTACAGTTGGTCTGACAGTTTGTACAAAAAATCCTGCTGAGATTTTGATTGAAATTTTGTTGATCTCATACATCAATTTCAGGAGAATTGACATCTTAACAATATTGAGTCGTCTGGCCCAGGATCATACAAACTGGGACACATTTGAGAGTGAAAGGGGTTGGTAGGAAAATTATGCTTGGATAGCCAGCATAAACCAGGGCTGTTCTGGGATGTATGGTCATCCTATCATGTGCCTTCTCATCAGCCCATGTGATAACATCCCACTGGTGGCATGTCTCAGTAGATTAGAACTCTCATCTACTCCTGTCAACTTCAAAATTTATTATGCTTCTAATAGTATTAACTACATTACTGGCAGAAATATTTTCATAAAGAAAACCCTAAAATCTCAGTATCCAATTTGCAATTTTTCCTGGATGGCAGGAATGACAATGGGTAGCCTGATAAATCAATCGGTACTAAGAATTACACAGCAGATGTGTTATTCTATTAACTTTTCGTTCTTCTCACTTAACGAATGTATCCAACTCATATATTCCTTAACTTTTAAGGACTGATTCGAAAGGCAGATTAGAAGGACAGTGTTTAAAAGAGTTTTCAAACATCCATCCTTATGAATTAAATTAAATAACAGCTGTAAAACACCCATACTATTTCTGGTGCATCCAAAGCCATTGGTAAGTTCCCATCCCTTGAAGCACATCATAGCCTTGGGCAGTCCCTGCCTGTAGTCAGGAAGGGCTTTCCTGGGGAGGGAGGGAAGGATGTGAACCCTGATCTTCCTATATTTTTCTGGGTGGATCAAAAGCAAAGCTCATAAAAAGTTGGCAAAAGAAAACTCAAACCATATCATAGCAAAAAATCTGGATTAGTTCTTCGTGGTATTACTGCCAGCAATCTTGCAAGATACTCAAGGACATGACCTTCACTGCTCTTTGCTGTCAAGCACTCAAGGGTCAGGGTTTGGGTGGTGTAGGAAGGAGGCGGTAGCTTTGAAGCCCTCTGCCATTACCGTGAGCAGGAAGTGAAATATCAAGGCTATTATTCAAGAATTCTCTCTCTGCTTAATTCTGTTTCATTCTGGCTTCCTGTGTATCTCTTCTGCACTGTGCTCTTTCTCCACGAGGCTCTGAAGTCATTCAGGTGGTCAAGATGATGAGCTCAGCGGGTTAGCTATGGGCTAAGGAAATCAAGGTCACAGGTTCGGTCTCCATATGAGCCAATTAACTCTGCAGACAAAGAAATCTGTCCAGATCCTCAGATTGCCTTACTGACTCTCACCAGCTGGCTTGAAAAACTGTGCTCTGTGGGGCCTGGAACATGGATAGCTAAATAACAGGCCTATCCTTAGTCCTGGAGAATTCTCCCCGAGGAGTCCTTCCAGACGTTAGAAACCTCTCATTAGATTCTGGGATTGTTCATTAATCTGGCAGCACTTCACTTCAAGGCCTGGTGTTTATCTTGAAGTAATTTATGAGTGACTGAGGATTTTGCATTGTTGTAAAAATTGATTGTTGATAGTGTACCAGCCTACTTGATAAATGATTCCTTGCTTCAGCATGCCGGAATGCAGAGTCAGATGCGTGAGACTGCAGTGGGGAGGCCAAGGGCTAGCAAGTTGGGGCTTCAGATGTTGAGTTATTCATTTAAAAACTTCCTTTGAGGGCACCCGGGTGGCTCAGTGGGTTAAGCCTCTGCCTTCGGCTCAGGTCATGATCTCAGGGCCTGGGATCAAGCCCCACATCAGGCTCTCTGCTCAGCAGGGAACCTGCTTCCCCTTCTCCCTCTGCCCGTCTCTCTGCCTAAGTGTGATCTCTTTCTCTCTGTCAAATAAATAAAATCTTTAAAAAAGAATAAAATAAAAACTTCCTTTGAGTGCCTTCCATGGGCCAGGCACAGTTTGGGATATTGGGGATATAAGTATTCATTATTTCCACATATGTTTTAAGGCCTCTTCCGTGGGAGGCATTCTAGTGGACCCAAAGGACACAGCAGAGAATGAGACGCTGCTTTCAAGGTGATCTGGGTTTAGGGCACGGGATCTTAACCTTTGTGCCATGGACTCCCTTAGCAGTCTCGTGAAGTCTGTGGAAGCCTTCTCAGAGTAACACTGTTAGATGTCTAAAATGAGCACACGAGTGCTCAAAGGAAGCCAGTTATAATACAATACAGTTGTCAAGATACTAAACAAATACATCCATGCTAAGCGCTAAGTATTGAACATGTACCCGTGGTCCATGTCTGCTCATAGGGACCTCCTTTCAGGGACCCTGTGCCAATCTCAGCTGCTGCTTGGAGGTGGGGGCGGGGGGCTTCTAGACAGCCATACTTTGAACCACATGTCTTGGTCCTCCCAGGCACAGCTGAGTAAAGCCAGGGAGGCACTGACCCGGAGGCTGCTTTCCATCTCGGACAACCGAGATGCTCTGACCAAAAGAGCTGTCCCAGGCAGCAGGTCATTCTTAGCAATGTGCATTTGGGAAGCAGGGCCCATTTCAGATATGGCTGGGAACCGAAGATGAAGAAATGCAAAAGGCAGACCCCGAGGTAGTCATGAGATGTCTGGAGCAAGGCGAGGGTCTGAGGAAGCTGAGTCAACCAGTAGGCAGAGCTGCTGAGACAAAGAAGAGAGTTAATAAGTCACTTGTTGTGGGTAGAGAGGCAGACTAATGCGCAGAGAAACAGAAAAGGCCAAGGAGCTGAGTGGGCTGGAGGGCAGAGGCTTAGAGTGAAAATCCAGAAATTTTTCTGCCCAGATGTAGAATTGCTTTGGATCTAGAATAGTCCTTCAGTTTGTGTCTCCATTTCCATTTTCCCCAAGGGGCCTGGTGGTTCATCTTTTCCTCAATCGTACTGAAGGGCTAGCTTCCTGGCTGACATTCCCATTTTCTTTATTACTGTGTACATTCTTATAATAAACTTTCATGTCCCGAGGCAACTAGAGTAGATCTCTGTTGCTTGTTATCAGGAGTCAAATGCAAACATGGCAGGGCGGGGTGAGCCCCCAGGGGATTATGGGGGACTTCCTCAAGCAGTAGGCGTGGGCAGAGAGTGCTTCCCAGCACGCTTCTAAGTTGATTTTTGGATTTGTCAAAGACTAACCAGTACCAAATTTTGTCAGAAAATTCTACGGCTCACTAAAATGTTGCTTCTTTTTTATGTTGCGGACATTTGAATTCCATTACAGTATGTGGTGTTTATAGTAAAAACTTCATTTTGTGTGCTGGGAGAAGGGCTCGGTAAAGGGGCAGAGTCAGGTTCAGTAGAAAATTCAAGGTAACTAAAAGTGGTATTTAATAATGAAATCCCATTCACATCTATTTTGCTTGGTAATTGGTAGTAAGGTAAGAAAAGCCAATAATAATCTTAAAATCTGAAGTTGCGTATGGATCGCGTAGTGGAAAAGGAAGTGCAACCCCAAATTAGATAGGAAAAAAGGGGTGTGGGGGGCCAAATAGGCATTTATTCATTTATCCACCCAGTGCCTCTTATAGGTCAGGCAAAAGCAAGACTGACTGTCCTCAGGAGCTTACATACAACACATAAAAATAAATAAATAGGTAATAATGCATTGTGAAATGTGCTAAGAAGGCTATAAAAGGAAGGCATGATAAGTGAGGAACTAGGTGGGGTGAGGGCTACTTCAGACAAGATGGATAAGAAGAGATCACTTCCTACCTTTGTAAGAAGGGACATTTGAGCTGAGACCGGAAACTTGCGTGTCAGTCTTGGGTACTGCCAAAGGAAGTACTTTCCAGCCAGAGGGAACAGGAAGTGCACCTTAAATATAGACTGGGGCTCAGGAGGTAAAGAGGGAGAGGGAGAACAGTTCGAGTGAGGCTGGAGATAAGCAAAGACCCTTTGCTTAACAACCATTCATGCAAAGCATTCCAGGACCAGGCTCGGTGCTTTTCCAGGCATAGAGCAGTGAATAAGACAGATAAAAGCCTCTGCCCCCAGGGAGCATATACTTTAGAGTGGACCTGGTCATAATATGCCTCATAATAAAGGGTTTGGACTTTAGTGTAAAGACAATGGGGCGCCTTTGAAGTGGTCAAAGCTGGGGAGTGACATAGTTGGATTTGCATTTTAGAAATCACAGCTCTGAGAGCAGTGTGGAGGTTGGTTGGGGCAGGGCAGTCTAGAAGCCAGGAGACTAGAGAGATCGGTGCAAGAAAAGAAAGTGTTATTCTGTTTTTAGATAGTGCAGTAGGTTGGAAATAAATGGAGAGATTCCAGAGGTATTAAGAAGGTATAATGGACAGGATCAGGTGGACAGGTGAAAGATTTAGAAGGACACAGATATGTGTGGTCAATTTTCTGACTTCAAGAATTGGGTGGATGTTGTTGGCATTAATTTGGGGGGGCAAAACACAAGAAAGAACAGATTTTTTTTTGGAGGAAAATTTAAATGGTATCATTCCTGCCTTTGATGAAATTTATACTTTATTGAGGAGACAGATATGCAAATAAAACCACTTTATCAACCACTGTGAACTACTCAATAAATTATGCTGTGCTAACAACCACCATAATAGTGTTTTAATACAGCAAAGATTTATTTTTCTGTCATGTTGCACGTCCAAAGCCAACGGGGTGGGGTCGATTGGGGGAAGCACGGAACTCTTCTCATTGTAATCAGTGGACTGAGGCCAACAGACGGTCCATCTTGACACAACCTTCTACCCGCCAAGACAGAGTTAAAAAAAAAAAAGGGAAAGAGAAAGAAATAATGAATCTGGCTCTTAAATCTTCTGTCTGCAAATGATCTGTGTCCCATCTGTGCCCATTTCATTGGCCAAGTCATAGGGTCATGCCTAACTTCAAGAGTCCGAGAAAGGACAGTCACACTGTGTGCTGGGAAGGGAGGAAGAAGACTATTTTTTCTTTTTACTGCACCCTATGGAGGGGTGAGGGGAGCACAGTTTCATTTTGTCCTCTACGACAAATGGCAGTCATTTTGATAACTTGATGAAGTTGGTATCTGCCAAACTTCTCCACTATAAACCTTTTCCCCCTTTGTAATTAATAAATATGTTGTAGGGAGTTACTTTGAAACTATCTTCATTAAACTTTTAATTAATTAAGATCTGAAGGAACCCATGGTTTTCTCTTTATTCAATGGGTTACCATTCATTACTATAATTATTTATTTTCACACTCAAATTGTCCCAGATTTCGCCAGTGGGAACCCCTTCCATCTGGCTTCCATGTCCGTTTAGCATGTTCCTGCATTCTTTGAGTATTTCCTTGCCTGTGGCTACAGGCTTATCTTACACTTTGCTTGCTCCTACTCTAGCTGTGGCATCGGTCACTTCTCCAAGGAGCCCTGATTGTTTTTAGCAGAGAAGAGCATGTAGAAGATTAGAGTGTTTGGTGTGCTGTTTGCTTTGGGGGTGTTGCTGCTCCCAGGCCCTCTCAGTGGACAGAGAGACAGGATGCACATATGCACGTACACATACACAGACACATGCATACACGTGTGTAGCACACTCACATCTATATTTGTATCCGTATCTACTATGTATATTGAACACCGTGAGTTTACTTTGATGTCTCCAATTCCAATTCAACAGCACAGAGTATATTCTTTCTTTCTGTATTTATAAATCTTTTCTCCTGCATTGAGAACATTGGCTCTCATCCTCACACATTTACTTAGTTCATGAGTCCTGTCCCAGGCCCTTCCCATGTGGGTACTCTCCCCACTCTGCTTGGCCCCCAACCCATGCCAAGCTACCTTCCTTACTATGGGTTAATGGGGGTTAATGGGGACAGTGCATCCTGGGTTAATGGGGACAGTGCATTTTTAACAAAGCTTACATGGTGATATCCCTCTATCCTACCATGAATCTGTTTGGGGCCCCTTTTTATAGGGAATGTGTGGTATTGAGAAAGGATTGCAAACAACTAAAAGTTAGAAATCCAAATCTTCTGAGTCCCATTTGCCCCCCTCTAAAGCCCTGGGCATCAGTAGTAATTACTGGAATCCGTGGAAGATTTCTCTGGCTTCTCTTCCTCAGTTTTATTCCCAAATGGATTGACTTTGGAAAGTAAATGAAAGTCCATTTACCCATTTCAGAGTTATCTAAAGGTGAAAAAAAATGCTATTTTTCAGCAGTTCAGAGATTTTTCAAATACTTTTTTGTCTTTGGATTACTCAAAAGCAGCTTTGTTTGGGAATTTCAAACTTGGCATCTCTGGTACAAAACCCTGAGTAAGGAATGTGCGCTTTGCCTTGTTTGAAGAAATTTCGTTTTGAAATAACACAGTTATGGATGTTTAAAAATACTGCACTGAGCAGAAACTGTGTGTTATTTTCCTCTGCCTTTGAAACATGCTCTATATTGTGAAGCCGGTAACTTTCATGGCTGGGAGAATTTAATAGCGTATACTTAACTGATGCAAATGTGAGATCATTTTATAAGTCGCATGGGAATCTGGTCGGGTTGTCTTTTCAGCTTTTATTCAGTAAATTCACATGATCTCCAAATAGCTTAGAATCCTTGGGCACACTGCCTGGGTACATATCAGGTGCTCAATAATTGCGGAGCTGATGTGAACTGAACATGCTTGTTTTCATTTGGCTGTATGGTTCCCCTCCAGCTTCGAGTACTTAATTATGGTCTAAAACAGGAGTTGGCGAATTATGGACTATGGACCTAATCCAGCTTGCCACCAGCTTTTCTATGGCCTGCAGGCTGAGAATGTTTTTTACATTTTCTAAATTGTTGAATAAAAATCAAAAGGAGACTAACATTTCGTGACACGCGAAAGTTATATGAAATTGAAATTTCAGTGTGCACACATAAAATTTTATCAGGATATAGTCATGCTCATTCACTGATGTACCACCCAAGATTGCTTTCACATGACAATGGCCGAGATGGGCACTTGCAATAGAGACTGTATGACCTGCAAAGCCTAAAATATTTACATGTGGTCCTTTACAGAAAAAGTTTGGGGAGGGGAACCTGGGTGACTCAGTCAGTTGAGCATCTGCCTTCAGCTTGGATAATGATCCTGGGGTCCTGGGATCGAGTCCCATGTCTGGATCCTTGCTCAGTGGGGAGGCTGCTTCTCCTACTCCCTCTGCTGCTCCCCCTGCTTGTGCTCTCTCTGTCAAATAAATGGATAAAATCTTAAAAAGAAAAAAAAAGATCATTGACCCCTAATCCAGAAGATAGAAGATGTTGCCTGTTCATTTTTAGGATTTTTTTGCTCTAAAACTTAAAGCAAAGGCTCCTTTTTAATTTTCTACCCATCATACTACTAGCCTGCCTCTTCACTGGCATTCGATTGGATTCCAACCTCATTTCAATAACAAAAGCTACAGTGAAAAGAATAAAAGTATAGAGTATAAAGTCAAATATAATTTTGTTGATTCTGTCCTTTTTGTTGTTTGTCTGCACTGCTATTTTTATATTAGATGACAAATGAAGGCAGTCATGAGTGAAGGGACCTGAACGATACCACCTATTTTATTTGTTGTGTTTGTTTCCAGTTGTTGATTAATTTTACTTTCTCAAGCTCTTTCGAAGCTCCACAAAGGTAGGGATGAGCTTTATTGCTTCTTTTGGATTTCAGGCTTATAATGTGCGACCTAGAGCTTGGAGTCACAACTATCAAAATCATTGCCTATACTTGCCATCTGCCTGTTCTCCCCTCAACCCATTCTAAGCAGACTCTGTCTCCCACCATGCATGATACTAGGCAAAGTCACAAATGACTCCATCTGGCTAAATCTAGTAGTTGATTTTGTGTTTTGACCTTACTTTTCTTATCACTAGCTTAGAGTGTGGTTGTTTACTTTCTCTAGTCTTCTAGGGCGCCACACATTTCTCCTTTCTCCCACATTGTTGGTGACTTCTCCTCTCCTTGGATGGTCCCTCTTATTAACCAGGTCTTTTTATACTGATGCTTTGACATTCAGGGTCTTGCTGAGAATGAAGAGACTCTTCCTCTCAGGGTTCAATAATAAATAACTCAGCCCTGAGTGTGCCTTTCAAATGCAAACCACCCCATCCAAATCCCATACACCCCAACCAGCTTCTTTCCTGGGGTCTCACACAGCCCTTGCACTCCAGGGCAATATTCCCCTGACATAGTCACCTATGGCCACATACATGACAACTAGGGACAGTGCCTATACCCCAGAGCCTACTGAGCTTATTCAAACTAGCCAATTCCAAATGGGCTTCCCCTGCCTTGCCCATTCTTTTGCATGGAAATCATAGGAAAAGCTCTTGCCTACATTTTCCTTCTAACTTCTTATGCCTCCTGATTGGTTCTGGTACTTTCCCGTGTGGCCCTGCACAGTGGGCCCCACCTCCCGTTTCTAGGACTCTGTGAGTGTAACAAACTTCTTTCTTCGTGATAGTCATTTCCGTGTCTATATGTCTTACCATACTTGCCTAAAATAAATCCTGGGTGCCCCTAAAACACTCTTTTTCTTTCTGACCTTTAAATATTGAAGCCTCTCTAGGATCTTCCTTGCTCTTCTTCTCTTCTCTATTTACCCACTCCCTGCCCTCCAGGCTCCCAACTACAAGGATGATCCAATTTATGCTTATGGGTATGGCCTTGAATGCCATCTACATTTGCTAATCACCCTCAAATTTAAATATCTAGCCTGACCTTTTCTCTGAGCTCCGGGCTTATATATACAATAGCCTAGTTGACATATTTATTGAGTATCAGTAGACACCTCAAACTTAATATGTCCCACATGAACTACCTATTTATCCTGCCCTTCTCTATCCCTACCAGATCTGTTCTTCATACTCAAGCCTGTTGCATTGAAATAAATGAACTCACTTTCTACCCGACTGCTCCAGCACACGAGACCTGGTAGTCAACCTATAGGTCTCTGTTTCTCTTCTATCCCACAACCAATCTGTGGTAGGAGGAATTCTACGATAAGTCCCAGTGAAGCACATCCTTATATAATCCCCTCTCCCTCGAGTGCTGGTGGAGCCCCTGATTTGCTTCTACACAATGAAATCACCGAAGGTGATGGTCACGTCTGGGATCTCATTACATTGTATGTATCTCTGACTTAGCAGACTGGAGCAAGAGATTCTCCTGTTGGTCTTGAATTAGTCAACCATGGTATCATGAGAGGGCCATGTGATGGAATTGCAGAAACTTCTATGCATTTAGAGTGGTGTCTGGTGGACAACCAGCAAGAAAACAGGGACCTCAAGCTTATAACTGCAAGGCATCAACTTCTGCCAACAACCACTTGATATTAGAAGAGGACACTAAACTCCAGAAAGGAATACAGCCAGATTGGTAGTTTGACTGCAGGGCCTGAGCCCAGGACCCCGCGAAGCTGTCCTTGAACTCCTGACCTATAGAAACCGTGAGATAATAAAGAGGTATGTTGCTTTCAAGCTGTTAGGTGTGTGGCAGTGTGTTATGCAACCGAAGAAGACTAAAACTCAATCTCTCATCAGGTTCTGTTGGTTCTACGTTGAAACCATCAGGATCCAGCCGCTCCCCAGCACCGCCACCAAGGCCTTATCCACTCGATGGTGTCATTTCTTCACTGCTTCGCCATCGTTCTCTCTCATCTCCCTGTCGCCACTCTTCCCCTCCTACGACTCACTTACCAGTTTCCAGAGTTCTTTCAAACATGTAAATCAGATTACATGACAGTGATGTGCAAAACCATCCAGGTCTGGCTTTGGCCTCTCTCTGATTTCTTCTGGCACCCTCTCCCCACTGCTGTTGTCATATGGGTCCCGCTGATCGTGCTGTTCCTCAGGCATGCCAAACCCATCCTTGCCTCTGGACCCTTGCACTTTGTTGTTTTGATTTCCAGGAACACTTCGGTGGCCCATGACTCATCTTTCCCCCTCACTTCCCCCTCATCCCAAGCGACGCTGCTTTAAATAGGCCTTTGCCAATAAATAGATATGAAGTAGCCACCTTGTTCTTCACTCTGTAACTGATTGTTGTATTTTTCTTATGAACTCTCGTCACTACCTGAAATGAATTATACATTCATTTATTTCTGTTATATGGTTTATTTATGGTTTGTTTCTTTAGAATTTAAGCAACAAGGGCAAGGATTATTTGCTGTCTAGTCTGTTTCATCCCCACCAGCTAGAACAGTGCTGGGCACAGAGCTGGTCTCAGAAATGATTTGTCGAATGAATGAGCTCACCAGCCTAGTTCCCACGTCAAGATCTCTGTGTTTGCTTCACTTCTCTTTGGAATGCTTGTCCTCCAGACCTCCACTTGGGCGCTCTTTATCATCCCTCAGGTTTTAATTCAGCCCACGTCCTAGAGCAGCCTGTTCCTGCCAGCCTTCCACTCCCTGTCCCCACCCCCGTGACTCTACTGTGGAGTTAGGCAGATCTTTTCTGTACAGTGTCCCATAGTAACTATCAACAGCTTTGTAATCCCTGCAGTGTCTGTGCACCCAGCACTGCTGTCGCGGCGTGGAAGCAGCCATAGACAATTCATACGTGAATGTGCATGGCTCTGTTCCAATAAAACTTTATTTATGAACGTTGAAGTTTGAATTTTGCACAATTTTTACATGTCATGAAATATTAATCTTCTTTTGATTTTCCCAGTCATTTAAAAGGTTAGTCTGTGCACTGCACCCAAGTAGGCATTGGCCCAAAGGCTATAACTTGCTAACTGTAGCTGTAGTTTATTTCCCTCCTCCATCTTCACAGTGCTGAAAATTGTCTTCTTCGTTCATTTGTTTTCATGCTTTGTTTTCCGCTGTTAGGACATGGCCACCTTGAGAGCAGGAACTCCATCCTCAGTGCCTAGAACTCTGCCTGGGTACCTCCCACCCAGGCTAGCGCATCCCTCGGCAGGCCTTGCCCACTCCCCAGGACTCTGTTTGTCCAAAGGCTTAATACCTTCCTCTGTCATGTTGAAAGCTTCCCTCTTAGGAAGTCAGGGTTCATCTCAGGAGAGGGAGCCAGTACATTTGGCAGCTGGTTAGAATAAGAATCTCCGTTTTCAGTGAGGAGGGGACTTGTTTATCTTGATCATGGCTGAAATTGTTCTAATCATATCCCATTCACTTCAGTTAATAAAGGAGTGATTGCCTGCCACAAATAGTATGAGCTAGTCATTCACTCCTCAGCCCCTGATACTGGACAGGTAAGAGTGACAGCAATTTATTAGTTACATATATTCACACTCTGGGGGCACAGGATGCTGCACCCCATGCAGGGCCCCATGGGGGCTGCATCAGGAATAGGGAAACATATATTTCCCAGGAAATGGGAACTACAAGATTCTGGCTCTCCTGGATCAACTTATTTTGATAAGACTCTCTAGTCTTCATTTTCTTTTTGTGTGGTGGGAATTTGGATATATATTAATTTATCAAACATTTATTGAGCAAGTGCTTTGTACCAGCCAGAAAGTCAGGGCCTGGTAAAAACGATAGTAACAACAAACACATCTCCATCTTTGAAGAACTCGCAATCTGATGGGGAGAAATAACAGCACAACAAAAAATAGCAAATAAAATTCAGTGTGATAAAGCATAAGACACTGTTAAGCGAGAGAATTCAAGTTTTTTTTTTCTTTATTTAGATTTATTTATTGGGGCACCTGGGTGGTTCAGTCTGTTAAGCCTCTGCCTTCAGCTCAGGTCATGATCCCAGGGTCCTGGGATCGAGCCCCGTGTTGGCCTCCCTGCTCAGTGGGAAGCCTGCTTCTCTCTCTCCCTCTGCCACTCCCCCTCCTTGTGTTCTCTTATTCTCTCTCTCTCAAAAAAATAAATAAAATCTTAAAAAAAAGTAATTATTTGTTTTTAGAGTGAGAGAGAGAGAGAAGGAGAGAATGGGGAGGAGGGGCTGAGGGAGAGAGAGAGTATCTCAAGCAGACTCCTCGCTGAGTGTGGAGCCTGGTACGGGGCTCAGTCTTAC
This sequence comes from Potos flavus, assembly GCA_028534135.1. NCBI lineage: Eukaryota > Metazoa > Chordata > Mammalia > Carnivora > Procyonidae > Potos > Potos flavus. The sequence goes on along the minus strand of CM052893.1, from coordinate 48,888,816 downwards.
AACACTGAGATCATGACCTGAACTGAAATCAAGAGTCGGATGCTCAACTGACTGAGCGACTCAGGTGCCCGAGAATTCAAGGTTTTGATTGAGTCATTTTCTAGCTGTTAGTTGTTGGAAAAATAGGTTAACCTGTTTGCTCTTTTCTAAAAAGAGAATAATAGTACCCCTACCTCATAGTGTTATTGTGAGAATTAATATTGTAAGAACTTTGGGCAGAGTCTGCACATAGCACTCCGTATTCTTTTTTTTTTTTTTAAGGTTTTATTTATTTGACAGAGAGAGACACAGTGAGAGAGGGAACACAAACAGGGGGAGTGGGAGAGGGAGAAGCAGGCTTCCCGCTGAGCAGGGAGCCTGATGCGGGGCTCAATCTCAGCACCCTGGGATCATGACCTGAGCCGAAGGGAGAGGCTTAACCCACTGAGCCACCCAGGTGCCCCAGCACTCCTTATTCTTGACCTTGTTATTGTTTCACTGTGTTAGAGACATGCTCAGTGTGCAAGGAGTGCATATCGGATGGGCGCCTAATAAGCAGGAAAGGATTCATGGAAGTTTTCCTATAAGTTATGATGCTTGAATTGAGTCTAGAAAGAAGGGTAATGATAACAGCTAAAGGGTACTGAGTACTTACAATGGGCCAGCCACCATTCTGAAAATGTAGCATGGATGATCTCTTTTGATTCTCACAATTCTCTGATGTATGAATATTATCTCCATTATTACAGATGAAAGACAAGGAGGGCTTAACCAGGCAAAGATGGGGACTATGGGTAAGGCATTTTGGACAGTGGTTCTGATACGATGGTCCAGGGATATGGAAGAACAGCAGATTAATGGGATTGGAAGCAGTGCAGTGTGGCTGGAACAAAAACGTTGTGTGGGCAAGTGGTGTGAGATGAGGCAAGCCAGACAATCGCTGTCATCTGGAGGGTTTACCGGACCCCCAAATGAATTGTCTCCAACCAAGCTCTGGCCATCCACTTCCCACTGTATTGATGGGAAGCAGATGCCATTGGACTCTTCATTGGAATATGTGCTCTTCCTTTATAAAAACACATAGCAAGGTTCTTGGGAATTAATGGAAGGAACCATTCCAGAAAAGACTGGACAAAGAGACAGATGCATGACTTCTAGTATCTCTGTTTTTACATTGTCCAGCTCAAGTGATTTTAAATCCAAATGTTAAACTCACATAAAGATGAGATTGATTTCAAATTCAGAAGCATGTGCACAAAAGTGGTTCTGTCTTGACTCTCTTATGTTCTCTGATAATTACTTTCTTCCTAGGCCTTGTTCTGATCCTTTTTCAGTCACTTGACCCAAAACAATGAAATACTGACCTGACTTAACCCCACACTGTATAAATAAGCACTAAAAGGCATTTGAACTAAGACACATACAAAGAAATAGGCAAAAGGACCAAACTGACAGCAACAAACCCACAGAGAACTGGAACACAAAAGCCCAACACCTAGGTCATGTCCATGATTAAGGGTTGCTGCTTGAAAGGCACAGGAACCTTCTAACTGATAGGAACCCCGAAGCCGCTGGACCAGGTAAGGTAACACGTCTGAGAATAGACGGCTGGGCTGGCCTGGTTCCAAGTACAGTTCATACTGCAGGTGGCAGATTACCTTGTCATAGAGATCTTTGTCACCAATTATGAAGTCCTTAGTCAAATTATAATCTTTATCACTAAGTAAGTGCTAGACCCTGACATTCAGGAGAGGGAACTATTATTACCCCTTAATTGGTGATAATGCAGAAGTTCAGGGAGGTTCTAGGTTGGTGAAAATCACCCAGTGCACTTGGCGTCCGCCAGGAATCAGAACCAGATGTGGGAGAGCTGCCTGGAAGGTGCCCGTGGCAGGTAGGAGAGATGACAATGAGTTGGCTGCCCCGAATGACTCAGCATGTAAAACAATTAGCCTGGCCCAGTGCTGACATGAACAGTGGGTGATTTCCAGTTGCTAAGCCTCTGGTGAAGATCAGCCAAGCCAAACAGTTTCTTGGTGAGGGAGACTCGAGGGGGTGCGTGCCAGGGCGGTCACACTCTTTGTTAAAGATGAGACTGGCCAACATGCAGAGCCTTACTCGGAGATAAGTCCAAATCCTCCAAGAAGACTTTTCCTAAAAGAACCAGGAGCCAGAAGACATGCTTGTATTGTTAGTTCGTGGGATGAAATACATAGAATCAGAGGATATATATAATATGCTAGAATATTAGAATATACACACATATATATATATATATCCTAGAATATATATGTATGATAGAAAGAGCCTTGTTTATGTGTCTTGGAAGCTGCTGTGTTTGCTACTGTTTTCACCAAGTGATTTTGAACTGTTCACCTGTGAATCCAACATGATCTCAAAGAAGCTCTTTAGTCCCTGGAGGGAGAATCAGTTAGGCAGAGAGTGAAAATGGCACAGGGACTTGTGTCCTGCTGCCCATGTATTAACTCAGTAGCTCAGCCATCTCACGAACATGACGTGTTTCTCTGTGTGTGCTCGTCTATCTTCTTTAGTCCCAACATTGAAAACTCTCTGTGCACAGATATTGTCTCTAGCCTTTCTTACTCAACCATTTTGCACAGAGAGAACCCGGCGCTTAGTGATGAACAGAAGGTCTTGCAGTGCAGAGGCCCCAGGACCATGGCAGAGGCTGAAGATGGTGGTGATGTAGAGAAAGCTGGGGCAGGGGGGCGTGTGTGGGCGGGAGGAGAAGAGCACACTTGGCACACAACACTTTGTACAGCCTACATGATTTTTGTTCATGTTTTGATTTCTGTGTCCCGTCTGCCTGAATCTGTGCTCAGTTTCTCAACGGTAGGGGCCTTGCCTCCTAGTTTTATTCCCAGGGCCATATGTGTGGCTGCCAAATGCCCAGGGATTAACAATTGCCTGGGGAGACCATAAAGCAAGACCTGAAACTGAGAAATTACAGGTAATTGTAATTGCCTTTCTTGCTTCCTTAAATTTTGTGATTCATTTTCTTTTTTTTTTTTTTAAGATTTCTAAATTTATTTTGAGAGAGAGAGAGAGCATGAGTCGGGGAAGGGGTAGAAGGAGAAGAAGAGGGAGAGAATCCTCAAGCAGACTCCCTCCTGAGTGCAGAGCCCCATGCGGGGCTTTATCTTCGGACCCTGAGATCATGACCTGAGCTGAAATCAAGAGCTAGGTGCTCAACCAACTCAGCCATCCGGGCTCCCTGAGTGATTCATTTTCTAATAAGGGTTATCATAACTATTCACTTTCTCTTGGTAATAGCAATTGTAAACATAAGAACTACTGGGTGGTGTTATACCCATTTCAGGACACTCCCCACTTCTGGATTATTCTGGCACATACTAGACACTCAATAAATACATCCTATGAAACAACTGTGTGCCATTAATTTCAAAAACACTGAAGAAAAATATTGTCTGTTGAACAGCAAGTTTGTACCAGACATGGGGTTGGAGCCTCCATGTGTTTTTCATTTACTCCTCACTGGAACTCCCTGAGAATAATTGTGATGTGCCGAGGAGGACACGGATCAGAGAATCTACAAGGTTTTCTGAAAATACCTCCACCAGTGGAGCCAAGTTTTGAGCCACACTTTGTGTTCAGGTAAGGTTTCAAAATCCAAGGTCTTGTCAATATGGTGCTGTAGCCAACCAAGTCGATAAGCTTATGTTTACATAATTGTTGCATTCCTGGTGGTTGACCATTCCAACCTGTATGTATTATGAATTCCTGGAATGCAATGCGTGTAACACAGAGCTTGTCCTATTCTTTTCGAAAGTCTTTATCTCCTTTGAACTTCCATAATTTGGTTTAAAGATACTACTTTTCTTCCCATCACTCTAAGGCAGGGTTTCCCAGCCTCAGCACTGTTGACATGTGGGGCTGGAAACTTCTTTGCGGTAGGGAGCTGTCCTGTGCGCTGGAGGATGTCGAGCAGTGACCTTGGCCTCCGCCCACTAGACGCCAGTGGTACCTCCAGCATTCTGGTCGTGACAATCAAAACTAATTCCAGACATTGAAAAATATTCCCTAGGGGAGAAAATCACTCCCAGTTGAGAACCGCCTTATAGTAAAATTCTTTTTCTATGCATCCTCTTTTTAAAAATACTGTATCCATCGCTCAATCTGTTGCATCTATTCACCAGCTTCTTGCATTCATCCCTTGTGTTTTTATTGCTCTTACTTAACTCATGCCCTTATCTCTTCTTAAAGGGTTTTCCTTGCCATTGGTATTTATGACTTCCAATTCATCCTGTACTCGGGTGCCAAATTAATCTTCTTATCAGTCATGACATCTATCTGCTAAGCATCTCAAACAGCTCTCTCTTGCTAACTGAACATATTTTCGACTCTCTGAAGTTATTGGGCTGTGCCTGTAATTAGTGGGTGAGTTTAAATGTGGGAGGTTGACTTCATGAAAACATTATAGAAGCAGATCAAAGCTACTAATGGGCTTCATCAGAAACAAAGGTGATATTTTATATCTCCACTTATTTTATAAAACCCAACCAATAAAACCTTCTCTTCCTTGTAGTTTCAGTAGGTTTGTCCCATAAAAACCCTTGAACCTGGTGTCTACTGAAGAGAAGTACTTCAGATGACCAATTCCATTTCTTTCATGTGTTTTTTGTTTATTCAGGTTTCCTATTAAGCAAATTTTGGAGATAATAGATATTATTTATTATGTGTAATATGTTACTTATATGTATTTTTATTATATATTATATATAATATCTATAGCATATATATAAATTATATTTAAGCTAAATTTTAAAAAATGCATTGGCATAAAGCTTTATGCATAAATCCTCTTGCTTTTTAAACCTCTGCTCTATCTATGGATATGTCCTTTTTTCCTCCAAATATTGTTTAATTATAACTTTTCTCTACTGTTTTTGATCCATTGTGCTAAATCTTTTCTCTTTATTATCTTTTTGGAAGTATGGGCTTTAGTGTTTCTGTTCTTTTCATTGTATTACTTATTATTTATTTTTAAATTTTTACTTTTTATTCTACTTATTTATTATTTCTTTATGTTCTACTTCATTAGTTATTATTTCAGATTTTTTCTTCTATTGTTTTGATTTTTAGATTTATTCTCTTTACTAGCTTTGTGAGTTGGCTGCTTAATGCATTATTTTATTCCTTTCTATTTTAAATAAATGCATTTCGAGCTACAAATTCCCCAGCAAATATGATTTTAGTTATATTCCACAAGGGTTTCTTTTTTTTCACTTTATAGTATTTTTGTCTTCTTGCATTTCTAAAGATTTTGTAACTTTCATTTTGATTTTTCACAAGTTATTTAGGAATATATTATAAAGTTTCTCCAACATATTTTTTTACCTTTGAATTTTTATTTCTAATCTAACTTTTATCTGATAATCTTTGCATATTAACACTTAACTTATATCATTTCATATCATTTGTTTTTTTTTTATTTTAATGACTAGATTTTTTTTATTTCCAAAAATTCTCTTGGGTGCTTTTCCACCACTATTTATTATTTCATTTTTTTGTCTCTTATAGAAATTTTCTTATTTAAGAAAAATTGACAGTATGCCTTTTTTGATCTCTTTTAAACCCTCGAACATAATTTTTTTCAGACTGTTCCACAAAATTAATATCATTTGGACTTAATTCATGTTCCAATTATTGAATTTGCTTGCCATCTCTCTCAGCAGTACATCTCTCCAATCTGTTGTGGAATTCTTTTTTGCAAACTCATTCTGAACATAAATGTTAATTATTGTTCGCTCTTTTTTCATTCTGCATCTCTTCCCTCCCTCTCTCCTTCTCACTCTGCCATCTTTTTTTTTTTTTTTAATTCCCAACAGACTTAGATTTTAGAAGGGTGTTTGGGCCTCCTTCTCCATGGTGATAGTGATTATATTGGAGATATAGATATGGAGCTGGGGTGTGGCTTGGTTCAACTTCTGACTAAAAGGCCATATCTTATTTTCTCACTTCCCTAGGTCTCCAACTTCCTCTAAAACCATGGCTACCTTTTCTCCCCATACCTTCCTTTCTGAAGAAAAAGGGTGGAGCATGGCCCTTCTTCATTTAGAGACACATAGGTCTGTCTCTATCAGAGACATGTGTCTATGACTTTATAAGGTAATTGGGTAACAAGAGAAGCAGTAAAGGTTGGTGAGGAAGGAGGATGACTCAAGACTAGTATTTGCATGTCTTTCTGAAAACTCCCCTGGACCAAACTTCTAGTGGAGGAGAGGGTTTCATAACTTAGGAAGAGGCTTGAGTGAGAAATTTTCATCTTTCCTCAGCCTGCCCTGGGGTTGATATGTCGACTGTAGACATTAGTGAATCCCATGGAAGTCTTCTGGGATGGAACCTTTCATCTGTGAGACACTTTCCAGCACTTCATTGACATTACCCTAAACTGAGGAAAATCCAGGGTTCATCTGTAGGGAGGTGTAGGAGTGCTGACAGCACTGACTCATCTTTGGCCCTCCATCTTATTCATGTCCGCCCAATGACATCCCTCCAGGCTATGTGTTTTAGGTCCCTTGGAACTTAATGTATGCCTTGACCAAAAACTTGTTCTGTTGTTCTCTAAAGTGGTGCATAGAAGTCGCTACTTTAGCTAACTTGTAGAGAGGATGGGCAAAGAAGGCCCCACTTTAGATGATTAGTAAAGATGGCCGACACACAGAAGGTACCACTTTAGATAACTTCCCTTCGACCTCACCACAACACCTTTTGGTCTATAAAAGCTAGGGGTTAAGGTCTGGATCTTGTGAAGGGTAGTTGTGCAGTTTGTGTCTTTGTTTCCCCCATCCAAAAGTTATCTTGAATGAAACTGAACGGTGTGGAGTGGCTTGCTTTGCTTTTAGTCTTAAAGTGCCTTCTCAGCTTGGAGGATACATTTTTGACCGTTCTCCACCTTCTATTTAACAGAAGGTTTGCAAGCTTTTGGTTCCACCCAACTGAGACCTCCCTGAAAGAAGAAAGATGTTCCAGATTTAGGGAGCCTCCTGTTCTTGACTTGCTCGGGCATAGTCTATTCTGTCATTTGCTTGGGTGACCTAATGCTTGTAAAAGTGTGCATCTGTCCGCCTGTCTCCGTGCTGAGCAAGCTTCAGTTCCCCTGCGAAATGAATGCCAGGGGAAGGTTTGTCTTCTGAGGAAAAATAATAAGGGTCGTCTCTTGAGGACCTATGATGAGAAAGATGCTTTACATATCTTCAGTACAGAGATAACCCTTCCTTCCTTTCTCTCTCTCTTTCTTTCTTCCTTCCTTCCTTCCTTTCTTTCTTTCATTTTAGAGAGGGGGTGGGGAGGAGCAGAGGGAGGGAGAATCTTAAGTCCCAGCACAGGGCTCGATCTCACGACCCTGAGATCATGACCTGAGTCAAAACTAAGAGTCAGACTCTTAACCAATGGTGCCACTAAGGCACCCCGAGATGATTTTCTTCATTATTCATAAGAGGGAAGTGAGGCTCAGAATACATAAACTATGAATCTTGGGTCCTACAGTATGTAATTAACTTGGGATTCAAACCCTGGTCCCTCAGACTCCAAAGCCTGTGCATTCCTCCTACCAGGTCAGAGCCTCCAGCTGTTGGTTACAGAACGCTCTGGCTTTCTCTCTCCTGCCTCAGCCGCCAATATGCCGTAACCTCATTTAATGTTCATGGGTAGTAATCACTGTCTTTGTAGTTCTTGTGGAATTACCTTTCTCCTTTTATCTTAGATTATTTCTCATTTTCTGATTTTTGTTTGTAACCCTTGCTGAATCTGTTTGGAGTTTTTATGGCCATATGCCTCCAATTCCTCCACTTATTTTAGAGAGTCTTTGGAGTTCATTATAAATAAGTCACTAATAAAGTCGTCCCATCTTCAGCTCTTTATTTAGAGTTAATACATTTCTTTGCTGCTGTTGAATTTTACCTGGGGATTCACTGGTCATATTGCATTTAACTTTCCATTTAGCCAGAGGCCAGACACCTGAGAGCCAACCCTTCTCCTCCCCTTTGTGCCGCCATATGCAATTAGTCATCTGGCTCTCTTGACCCTACTTTATCACTTCTATGGCTCCCTTCCTCTTTTGCTAGTTCAGGCCTTTGCCATCCCTCTTGACTACTACAATTACCTTCTTACTGATCTTCCTGCTTCTGGTCACTCTCTTCTTGCCAGAGGCATCTCCGTAAAGTATGCATCCGATAGATTTATGTAATGCACCATTGGTTCCTGTGCTTTAAAACACTGGGTAAAGAGGGTGTCCAATGGGTAAGATGTTTGAGTGGGGCACACAGAAGAATCACCTGAGAACTTGCCTCTGCTTACCCCATCCACCTGGCCTTTTAATACTCTCTCACGAGCCCCCTTTTAGTGCTACGGGCTTCAAGCTGCTACAACTTCTTGAGAATGTGGTGTTTTCTGGAGGTTTCACACGTGCTCTCCTCCCTGCCTGCACTGCTACTCAGAAGCCCCAAACACATCAGCTCAAATGGTTCTCTTGGCGGAGCTTTCTCTGTGCTTCTTCCTGCCTCAAATATATTTAGCCTATCTCTTTTTTACGTTCACCTCAGATGCAGTACTTCTCTGTTATTCCCCCCATCCTGTGGGAAAGTCTAATTGGCCTTTGTTTATGCACCTGTCTTCTCCACGAGTCTGTGGCTTCTTCAGGCGCCGGGAGCGATATGGAGAAGTGCAGAGACGGTACGCTGGTGGCCAGCAGGCCAAGTCTGGTTCTACAAAGGTATTTGATATGCCTTTCATAGCATTTAAAGCTTTAAACAATTAGTTGCCAACCTGGGAAAGGGATTTCATGTAGAAACCAAGCTTCCGGCTTTTCTTTAAAAATCAGAAGGCCGGCATCGCGGGGACCTCCTCGCTCCACAGCTCCTATCACTTGGAGCAAGGCAGGTGCTCTCAGGTTTGCTTCCCTGATTTCTATTCCATAACGGGTTGGCTGGAGGCGTTGGAGATTGGAAACCCTGAGGTGGTAAGAGTAGGGGCTTTGGAGTTGACCTGGGTTTTAATTCCAACGTTCCCATTTGTTGCAGATCACATTACCGTGGGCGAGTTTCTTAACCTCTTTGAACTTGAGTTGATTCATGTCCAAAAAGCATCTAAGTAGAATATGCCCTAAATGGTTTTATGAACTTTAAATGACAAAATGTACAGAGAGCACTTAGCTTATAGTAAGCACTCAATGTTACCCGCTGTTTAGATATGATGTCATTATTGTTTTGGGAATTCTGCTTTATTTGTCTTGTGTCTCCAGAGTCAGATTTTTGATCTGTGTGGTAAATACCAATGAATGAATGTGAAGCTTATTTCATCAACTATGCTGGGCGCTCTCAAGGCCAGACAACAGGACTGTTCCTTATAGCTTTGAGCCAAGGAAACATAGTAGATTTTCAACAAAATTCTCTATGTAGTACCCTTGTGCGATGGGAGTAGGCAGTATAAATGTTCTAGAAACAGTCAGGGAGGCTTGTACCTTTTGGATTTCTCTGTGTCCCTCAGGGTAGAATCTATAATTTCCAGGTCTGTAGAAAAGTTTAAATGTCATTTTCTCAGGGAAGCATTCCCCAGCCCCCAGAGTAGGTCATCGTTCCTGTTGGATGTTCTTGCTCCATCTTACACTTCTCCTTTGCAATGTTTTCACTCTTGATTAACCAGACATTATCTTTACTGTTTATTTCCTCTCCCAGATAGTACGGTCCACATGGCAAGGATCACTGCTCAGCACACAGTGGCATTTGGTAGAGTAAGAGAATAGTGGTAAAGAGCTCACACTCCGGAGCCATGCTTCAGTGGGCGACGGGGGTACTAATACCTGCCTTGCAGTGTCGATGTGAGGATTAAGTCGGGTAATTAAGGTAAAATCCTTGGCCTAGTACCCGGCTTACAAAAGCACATGTAAGCACTTTGTAAGCTTACTTTAAGTCAATATTTGTTGAATTTTTGAATGAGCCAATGCAGGTGCTCTGTTGCCCACTGCCCTCTGGGTCAGGGCACAGTGACCTAGCAGGGACCAGCATCCAGACTCCGGGACACTTGGCCCTTGGTCTGCTACGTTTATGTACTCTTTTCCATGCCCCGTATTGTGTTTGTGTGTAATAACACCGGGAGTTGGCAACGCCAGTGGGTGGCCAGGAACATAGACACTGGCAACCTCCCTTATAACAAAGAGGCTTGACCCAAAGTTTACTGGAATTTCAGTGGTCTGGGCAAAAAAGCTGGAAAGGTAGCCGGGAAGGGGCTGGGATGGGTTTTGGTTAAGTGTTAGCATCAGTGTTAACATGATGGAGTAGCTCTTTTCTTAATGGGCAGATGAAAGTACTAGTTTAAGTCTCAAACATTAGAATAGATTAGAAGAAGATCTAATTTCTCAGGAGGAATAGATGGCAGGAGTTTCTCCCAGCTCCCAGGGTGATGGCGATGGGGCCAGCTCAAAAACCACACTTTGGGGGTGAAGGTTTAGCTTACAATTTGAATTTATCTATCAGAAACAATTGCTATGGAGAGAAGCAATCAGGGCCAAATCAATTTGTGTGTGTTGGAGGAATTAACAGCATGCGTTTTAGCAGAACCAATTTCTGATTGTTTTGGCCTGAGTGGCAGAATCCCATTATCAGGTGGATTGGGCTTTTTAAGTGATAATGAGAGAGCTGCATCAGCATATTTTGGGGCACATCATCTGAGCCATCACACACCTGAAGTCATATTATAAGGAGGCACTTTAGGCTAGCATTTCATTGTCAGGTGGATTTAAGTTTCTTTTGTGGAAACACCTTTTGAAATAGAGAAGGAGGAGAAATAGAATGTCCCATGTGACATGAGAATTAAGACAGTTGGAGGGGAAATACATGAGTGGTTAGAATGCAGCACAGAAGGGGAAAAAACTCCAAACCAAACCACCCAAACCCAGTAGGCCTGCCATTTAAGTAGGAGCCAAAAGAGCAGGCTTGCGATCAATCTTCTAAAGCCCCTGCATTCTGAAGGTAGGAGAAATGCTAAAGTTAGCATGTGTGGCTTCCTATAAACTGAGAGTAATCTAAAACAGATATTCTCCAAAGGACACTTTCAATGTTTCCTGGCGCTGGGCCAGACACTTCAAAGCCCCATTATCAGTGAGTTGTGGTCCCCCTCTTGGGAGAGCTGGGCGATGCTCTGCGGAAATGTCAGCCCCGGATCACAGTTTCCTCTCATTTCAGTGCAAGGAGGTCAGAGTTGCTGAGGGCTGCCCACACTCTGCTGGCGGCCAAGTTCCCGACTCTGAGTGTAGCTCTGGAGCTCGCCTTGACTTCCGTCATGAACTGGGATGCTATCTGACAGGAAGCAGGATTTGAAATGGTCTCTGCTAGCTAATTGAGGATTCCTCTCCGGAACGCTGACTCTGCCGGAAACCCTTCACCCTGTTAATGAAAAGAGCACAGAGAGGTTCGGTGTCCTTCCCATCCCTCACTCGGCTTGGCATTTGGAACGCTCCCAGCGGAGTTGGTCGTGTGCCAGCCGGGGGCACCCACGCGGTGCTGAGCCTCATATGCTAGTCAGCTCGTGGGTGGAGGATCTTTAGAAGGCGATTTGGAAAATTATAGGTCATGACACTGGGGACTATGTCCCCGGTCTCTAGAGCACTCTCTTCATTTATGATCAGTAGGACTTGCTCTAATGGACATGAATGGTAGAGCGGAACTTTCTCAAGCCCAAGAATTTCAGTGAGGACCAGACGTTCTCTTTGTAGTTCAGTAAGCCGGGGGTGGTCTAAAGATGAGACCACGTCCGCATAGCATGCCAACGTCCCAATTATGTAAGGTTCCCTCTCTTGGCCTTGGGGAAGCGTCAAGAGGTTAAGATGGCCAATTGGGATCTAGAAAATTGTCCTGTTGTTGTTGTTGTTTTGAGTTGATTGATTCTTACTTTGGGGACCTGGGTAGAGAGAGGAGAGAAATAAAAGGATAAGGGCATAAATAGAAAAACTACTCCAGGCCAAGTGGTACCCATCCTTTAATTTTAGATGGGCTTGCGTGGCACCTTTGGGTAAAAAGGAAGTATCCCTGAGTGGATTCAGTATTACACACCATCGTCAAAACTTTTGTCAGAGTTTTGAGTTACCTAGTAAGTGTGTCATTAGGGTAAGTTCTTGGAAAACTTAGGACTTTTGTCCTTAATAATCATTCATTCTCTTTCCCCAGTAAGGTATTAGCTGATAAGAGAGATCACGTGTTAAGGCTTGGGGATATTAGCATCTTTTCAGAACATTCTTTTTAAAAAAAAGTGTTTGAAATAAAAAAAAAAACCAGATTCATTGAGATATAATTTTTATACAGTTAATTATACATATTTGAAGTGTACAATTTGATGTCTTGACATATATATATGCTTGTGAAACTATCACCACAATAAAAATAATGAACCTATCCATCTTCCGCATAAATTTCCTCATGCCCCTTTGTAATCTCTCCTTCCCATCCCTCTCTTAATCCCCTCATCATTATGCAACCGCTGATCTGCTTTCTGTCACTATAGATTAGTTTGCATGTTTTAGAATTTTGTATGAATACAATACATACTTTTTTCCCTTGGTCTGGCTTCTTTCACTCAGAATGATTATTTTGAGATTCATTTATGTTGTGCTTGTATCAATACTTCATTCATTTTTATTGTAACAATATGCCACAGTGTGTTTATCCGTGCACCTGTTGATAGGTGTTTGGGTTGTTTCCAGCTATTGGCCATCTCATTCTGCTATGAACAAACCAGCTGCTATGAACATTCCTATTCATGGACATATGGTTTTACTTCTCTTAGGCCAGAACCTAGGAGTGGAGTGGCTGGATCATAGTAAATGCTTAACTTTTTAAGGAACTGAATGCTTTTAAAGAAATGCCAAAGTGTTCTTCAGAATGGTTGTATCATTTTATAGTTTTACCAGTTCCTCCTCATCCTCACCAACACTTGGTATAGTTAGTCTTTTTAAATTCATCCATTTTTAATATGCATGTATTAATATTTTATTGTGGTTTTAATTGGTTTTTATTTAATAACTAATGATTTTGAACATATTCTTGTACTTATTTGCCATCTATATATCTTCTTTGGTGAAGTGTCTGTTCAAATCCTTTGCCTATTTAAAAAAAAACAGTTATTTAGTTTTGAGAGTTCTTTACATATTTTGGATACAAGTCCCTTATCAGACATATGATCTGAAAATATTTTCTCCAACTCTGTGATGTGTGTTTTCATTTTCTAAACAGTCTTTCAAAAAGTTTTAAGTTTTGATTAGGTCCAAATTATCATTTTTTCTTTTATGGATAGTACTATTGGTGTTGTATCTAAGAAATCTTTGCCTAATCCAGAGTTACAAGGATTTTTTCCTATGCTTTTTTTCTGTTTTATAGTTTTAGGTTTGCGTTTGGGTCTATAATTTGAGTTAATTTTAGTATATGGTGTAAGGTATGAATTAAATTTTATCTTTCTACATGTCACTATCCAATTGTTCCAGCATCATTTGTTGAAAATAGTATTCTTTGTGAACGGAATTGTTTTTGTTTTTTTTTTTGTCATTTGTCAAAAATCAGTTGTCATTATATCTAAGACATATATGGAACTTATGTCTGTTCCATGGACTTGTTTGTCTCTGTTGAGGCTGATATCACACTGTCTTGCTTACTGTAACTTTATAACAAGGCTTGAAATCAGATAGTGTTAGTCCCCCAACTTTGTTCTTTTCTTTTTTTCCTTCAAAATTGTTTTGGGTATTATAGGTCATTTTCATTTCTAGATAAACTTTAAAATCAGGTTGCCAGTTTCTGCAAAAAAAAAAAAAAACTGCTGGGATTTTGATTGGAATTGTATTGGAGTCTATAGATGAATTGGGGGAGAACTGACATTTTAATAATATTAAGTCTTTCAACCCATGAACATATTATATCTCACCATTTGCTTAAATTTGATTTAATTTCTCTGCAGTGTTTTGTAGATTTCAAGTCTTGCACCTATTTTGTGATATTTATTTCTAAGTTTCCATATTTTCACTATTATAAGTAGTATTTTTAAAATTTTAATTTCCATTTGTTGCTAGTATATAGACATATAGTTGATTTTCGTACGTTGCTCTTGTAGCTTGAGACCGTGGTAAACTCACTGTATCTAGTAGATTTTTATAGATGCCATTTGATTTTTTTTTTTTTTTTTTTTTACATAGACAATCATGCTGTTAGAACCTCATTTAATACTAACAAGACATCAAGACTAATACAACTTGAAAAGTAGCATTTTTGGTACATGAGTATGTGAACTCCATTAAAGCTGCTTATGGGGAAAGGTGAATACTTTAACAGTTTCCTTCTGATGATGGTCCTGGAGGTGCTGGAAGGTGATGAGTGGAACAGAAGTGTCCTTGGCAGACACATTGGTTTCCCTGCCCAATAGTGGATGAGCTCCCTCTCGCTTCCTCCAGCCCAGGATGGTGCTGGAGTGTAGCTTCCATCTTACAGCCCTACTTCATGAGCACTTGGAATAACTCTGCAAACCACAGGAAAACCCTATAGGGGCAATGGTATGCTCGCCTGCATTTCAAATCATGGCTTTCAATTCACTGACAGTTTCAAACTTTAGACTGTTTTATAAAAGAGAATGGGGGGGGGAACCCCCAACCGTAGTACTTTTTCATCTTTATCCTTTCTTTGCAGTCCTAAAGGTTTAAAATAAAATGAAAGTTTTCTTTCTTTCTTTTTTTTTTTTCCTTTGAGGGGAAGCTTGTAGAGGGAGCTAAACCACATGGTGAAAACTCATGTGGAGGCTGAGATTTCGGTGCATTTATTTTTGCTGGCCCAGGGAGGTATGGTAATTGATGGATGGAATCTTTTCCCTCCCAGGTGGTGCAGGCACAGGGACCGTGAAACATGGCCTCCCTCACCTCATCCCTTCACGCTTGTACATATGCACTGTCTTGTGTTACCTGCAGAATCTCTCTGACCTGCATGCGTGTTCCACATTCCCTATCCCGCGCTCTTCTTCCCCATCCCTCCTGGCTCAACGTGTGTGCCGATGATGCTGAGGACAGTAGGTATTAACTTTGTATGTGGTTCTGGCGGAAAAAGCAAGATTAGAAAAGTCCTATGCATGTGTTCATGAGAGCACCTTAGCTTTAGTGTCTACCCATCCCCAGGGCAATGGAAAGCTGACTGAGGATAAGTGGTCAAGGGAAAACATTATGGCCATCCATTGAGCATAGTTGGGGAGGGGGTTGCAGTGAGGATAAGAAGGTCCCTGCTAGCATTCATGTATTCAACAAATATTTTTGAATGCCAACTATGTGCTAGCTTCTATGCCAATCACTTTGGATACTCAGTCAACAAAAGGGACAAAAATCCCTGCCTTCTAAAAGTTTATCTTCTAATAGGGGAGTAGGTGGGGCAGAGAATAAATAATAAATGTAATAAATAAATACATTTTATAGTCAAAGGTAACAAATGTATGGAGAAAAGGAATAGAGCGCTGTTGGCAGGAATCTGGAGAGAAGTGGAGAGTGATTATAATTTTAAATAATGATTGAAGCATACAGAACGATATTTAAGCAGAAGCTTGAAGGAGGGGAGAGAGTGAGCTATGCATAAGAACTATGCATAAGGCCGGTGTGAACGGTATGAAATGGAATCTTGCCTGGCACGTGTGAGGGACAGCAAGTGGCTGGCACTCTGATACCGTGAGCTGGTCCCGTCCAGCTCAGTCTCTGATGGCCCTAATGTGGGAAGAAACTGACTGGAGACTGGAAGATGGGTTAGATGTCTTCTTTAGGTCCCTCTTCTTTTTTTTTTTTTTTTTTTTAGGTCCCTCTTCTTTAGTCTCCAGTATCCTGGCTTTTGGGCCCCTCTGAGGAGAGTGCTAGCCTGTGCTTTCATCACGACATGTGTTACACTCTGTTCGCTAGCCATTTCATTAAGGTACAGTTGGGCGAGAGTGAACAATGATAGAAGCTTCGGTTGTAAAAAGAACCTCAGGTGTCCTTAGAAGTTGTTTCTGGGGCTGTGTGAGATGGGGTGGTATTGGGGGGGTGGTGTGTGGAGGGGATACTGTTGCCTGGCAACTGTTTTGAATATGCTCAGTAATTTCAACACTTTGGCCTTTTTTCAAGGTCCAAGTACAGTGCATATGATGGGTGAGAAAAATAGAGTTGACAATCTTGGGTGAGCCATAACTTTGAAGGCAATTCTCAAAGTGAAGTTCTGATTCTCCAAGTGATGGTTAGTATCAGTAGGACTTTAGGGAGTATGTATGCAGCTGCCCAGGGGGTTACTTTAAGGAGAATACTGATTTGGGGTCAATAAGCTATGGAGCTTGACGTGATCCTCAAGGAAGGAAGGTGTTTTTTTAATTTTAAATTTTTTTTATTTTGAACATCAGAAGGAGGACCATCTCCCTTTTAAACCTGGAGTACCTACAGCATTTTGGTTTCCTAAAACATGGAGGTGGTGAAGTAGGGGTCACGTGGGTTTGGCCACAGGTCAACTGGAGGGAGGGAACAATACCTTCATTGTGGTACTTGTGCATTTTTCATTATTAGGATGCTATGGGCTATTCTGTATTTTAAAAAAAATGTGAGTCCGTAGGAGGTGGGGTTGTATCTTCAGGGGGGTGACGACTTTTCTGATATGAGAAAGAGTTATGGCTCAGGTCAGAAAATGGTAGAGAAGAGAGAGCATGAAATGATTTCAGGTAGGAATTAGTTCAATTAATCTAATGTTTGGTCTTAAGCGCGGGTGAAAATAGTGAGACCTTTCAAAAGGGGTTGCAAGGTGGTGCGGCCTAGCATGGTAGCGTCTTTGTGAAAATTGGCTAAAAGTTAGGTGTGAGCAGGGAGGAGGCTGTTCGGTTGTATAGCCCTTTGGGCTTGAGGGTAAGTGTCTCAGACAAAGTGTACAGTGGGACAGGGTCTGGGAGTCCCCGGCCCAAGCAAACCAAGGTAAGACCAAAACCCAGCTTCTTTGTATTTCTTGCTTTCTCTGTTAAATGAAAGGATTTGAAAATTTGAACTATGTTGAGGGAGAGCCAACAGTGTTGAAAGGAAGGCAGCTCACCAGCGAAAGGTAGTGAAAGGCCAGTGAAATGGTAGCAGTGGGGATTCAAGTCAGAGGCCTTGTTGGGAAAGGGGCAAAGGCAGGGGTCAGATTCAGGCTGTAGCTCACTCACCTCTTTGTCCCTGGAGACTCGCTTTCTCGAGCTAAGAACCCCCAGTTGGCAGTTCTGACTTTAGTTCGATTGAGAAAGCTGAGATTCCTTTGTAAGGGCTCAAATCTCCACTTGCAAGTCAGACCAATTCCATTTCCAATCCTCCGTCTGATAAATGTCCCACCTGGAGCTTATTATTTGTAAGCGGCGCTCTGTCAGTGATGTATTTCTTCACAGGCTACGTCATCAGTCATCACGAGGGTTCTTGATTAATCCAGTTTGATGGTTGTAGGCAGTGGGGTGCTGGACCCCCTCGTGTGGCTCGTAGGAGCTGATGATGCGTATCTCTACCCACTTCTTTAGTCAATGACATCGCAGGGGTAGCTGGAAATCGTGGTGGGAGTATTCGCACCACAGAAACCATCACATTCTGAAAGGCCCTGAAAGATCCGAGTGTTTAGCATTTATCAGCATAATTTTTTCCTACTGCTTTTTTCACTGTTAGTAGAAGAAAATATAAAATAAAAAATATTTATCTTATGGGTCCACAAGTGGCTTAAAAAAAAAGCTACCAAGAGTTTCGGTTATTTGGATGGTTGCTCAGTTCCATTCAAAAAACAAGAGGTGTTTGATCAAAGTTCTTAAGAGTCAGTTAAGAATTTTCTAGGTACCTTTGTGTCCTATTTTTTTGGATCGCATGATGAAATATTTGGAGTATTTTTTGAAGTCAGAGAATTGTGGACTGGAATCTTAACCTACTGTCTTCAAGACACATGACAACAAATGAATTCAATTCTCCAAGCTTTGGTTTTGTTGCCTATAAAATTAGAATAAAAATGATTTTTACATGCTTTGCAGAACTCTACACCTGGCATCTGCTCTCGTTACCCAAATTTCTTTCATAGGTGGTAGTATTGTTATTAGAGCTATGTGGCCAAGTTTTAAGGACCAGTTTACTTTTTCTTAGGATGAACAAGTGTGTCCTTTTCTTTTTTTTTAAAGCTATTTTGGTCTTCTACAATAGCTAAATATTTGGTTGACGAAGCTCTTCCCTTTTTGAACAGTTGCAGAGAATGTTCTTTGAGTCTGAAATGAATCATCGTTTAGCATTAACACTGGATTCGTGGCGACACTGTATGCTTCTCCCCCTGCTGATTGTCACCGTGTGCGATGGACGATGGACGATAGTAAAATATCAATTTGTATGGTTTATGAGGCAGAGGAAGCAAGAGAAGCTTTTCCACACTCCTTTGCCTCTTTCCCCACCCAGTCACCTTCTCAGACTGACTTTTCTCCTTCAGGCTCTCTGGAGTGTAAGTGCTGATAAGGGCCTACATGCAGGAGCATACTTCAGTGGGGACACCTGCCACTCGTCAAAGCTGGGATCCAGGCCACCAGTTCAAAGATGTCTGACTTCCTCCCTTATCTCTGGAGCCTCTCTCCGCTCTCCATTCCCCGCGCCCATCTCCAGCCCTGCATATCTACTCTCAGTTCCAGATCCCATTTCGCCCTCTGTTCTGTGGCTTTGCAGGTTGTTGATCCATAGATTATGTTCTCCTTCTAAATACCACAGTGTTTTACTTTTCCTTCACTTTGTACTCAGTACGGATGATTGGTTTTGCTGTTGGCCTTGTAATTGTTTCATTCATCTTTATTTTGCACTGTGAGCTGGCTGTAAAGTTATGTCTTCTTCTCTACAGTCTTTCCAAGCTTTTGTTTCCTCATCTGTAAAAAAGGAGAAAGAGGATGTTAATACTTACCTCTCAGAACTGCATGGATTCAATGAAATGATAGATACCCAAGGGCCCTTCACATGGTGCCTGGCATTTGCAGCTGTTCAGCAAATGGGACCCTCCTGTTCTTCCTTTGCTGTTCCCCTTACTGCCCAAGGCAAAGTTTGTTGCCAATGAGGCAATCAGCAGATTCTTTTGGGGTGAATGGTTAGGCACTGTTCTTGAGTATTGATATTTGCTTCTGTGTCGAGGAATTTCTATTAGCAGAACCCCCTGGCCTCACACACATCTTCCTTGGGAAGGAGTGTCTTAGGGAGGATACATTTGGGATCAGGAAGTCTGGGATGAGGCAGTAGGGCAGTCTCTGTTTGCCGTGTGTGTATGTGGTGGGGGAGGAAGGGGGGCAGGTGAAGGAATGATGGGGGTAGAGAGGAGATTCGGCAGCCTGTAAACATACTCTGACCTGCTTCCTCAGACTGAAAGTTTTATAGGGACAAGCTCCTCACTAGAAAGCCTGTGTTTTTTCAGCCTTACATACGCCCGCTTTTGGGATTCAGTAACAAAGGGCTCATTCCTGTGCCTGTAAGCCACATTCTCCAAAAAGACATTGATGAAAAAGATGATTTTTTAATCTCTATATACTTCTTTTTTGTGCCTCTTAATTGATTCAGAACTTGGGCATGAAAAACAGGAGGGTTTTTTTTTTTTTTTTTTTTTTTTTTTTTTTTTTTTTTTTTTTTTTTTTTTTTTTTTTTTTTAAACTGTGTTCTTTTCGTATCCCCAGCAATCTGTTCTTTCAGTTTGTGGAATAAAAAATTATATTTGAGTCACAGCATCCTGTTTCTGATACTTTTAAAAGTTTCTTCTAGGGGTGTTTGGGTGGCTCAGTCGATTAAGCATCTGCCTTCGGCTCAGGTCATGATCCCAGGGTCCTGGGATTGAGCCCCAAGTCCCTGCTCAGTGGGGAGTCGGCTTCTCCCTCTGCCCCTTTCCTTCCCTCCCCTCCCTTGGCTTGTGCTCTCTCTCTCTCTCTCTCTCAAATAAATAAAATCTTAAAAGTTTCTTTCATATGGATTCACGAGTGTTTCAGAACCAGTGGAAGCATCATGAAATGTTTTTTATAATCCAAAGCGCCCTTCATTCTCTTGACTCCATGGAGATGAATCTTTTCTTTTGGATGTCTTTCTCAAAAACGTTGGTGCCTTTCTGCCAAATTGACCTATTAGAATGATGACTGCTGTGTTTTTTCATCTTAGGTTTTAAAGATCTTCCTTCAGCATCCTCCTCCTTCTTCAAATGACAAGATTTCACTATGGAACATGGTGAGAGGCCAACCTTGTCAGCCTCTGAGTGATTATAAAATGCTTGGGTGGACTCTTTCATCCATCTCCCTTGGTTCCGACTCTGAACCTCTGTGTAGGGTCACAGAGAAGAGCGAATAGGAAGAGGGAGATGAGCCATTATAAGGCAGAATTGAGGCCAGACAGCCAACTTGGCTTGTGACTGGGAATTGGGAGGGCAGGCTGTCTCCGGGCCAGGCTGCTTTTTCACAACCCACAGAGCCTAGGACAACTGGTCATCTTCATGTGACACTGGTGGGGAATGAGTCACAGCTGTTGGAAGAGGGGGAGTTTGTCAAGCAAAGGGATGTGTCAGTGCTGAGAGACAGACGATGTTCTATGGGGTTTTGAAGGACAGAAAGATTGGCAATGAGCCATTGACTGAAGTGCTCTATTCTAGGCTAAAAGAGAAACACAGGGGATCTCACTCTAGAGCTTTAGTGGGTTTTGTCTGAGGGCTCGTCTCAGAGCTGAGGTTGGGGAACTGACTCCAGAGCAATTGGAGTGGTTTGCCTTGCTGACAAGCATTCTTTAAGGACCATGCTCTGTCCGTCACTTAGCGATCCAGCCATTTGGTTAAGGATGGATCGAAGGAACACAAGTTACACAAATTGGTCTAACCCACATAGTCCATCCAGATGGTCGCTTCATGGAACCCTGTCCATCAAAAACCAACAACCATGTATATTCTCGGGCTCATATTGATTAGTTAACGGTTTATTCGTTTGACATTTTTTGGACTCCTGGCATTGTGCTCGATGATGCAAATAGAAGAAACCAATTAACTGTGGCTTTGGTCTGCTCTTGAGGGAACTCACAGGCTAAGAAGCAGACAGACACGCACACAGATAAACCACGAGCTTCTACAAATCAACAACAAAGTGCTGTGGGAGCGCAGAGAGAGTCGATTTCTCACATGGCGTGAGAATATACGTGCTGTGGCTTTTCTAGGAGAAAGGTTGACCAGAAATGCGTGCCATTTCTGAAAACTGCCTATGAGTTAAGAATCCATGGAATGTGCCCTACTTGCTTCATGGGGTTGCCTCACCCCGAATGAACTGCCTGAGCAGCCTCACTGTGAGGATAGTCTGTGTGGGCACCCAGAATTTTATCATCACAGTAATCACTAGAAATTCAAAATGAGCACCTTCTAGGAAGATCGAGGCCCGTGAAGGAGTCGCCTGAGAAAAAGTATAGTGGGACTACAGTTGCTGGAGGAATTTCATTTTCAAATATATGTGTAAGCCACGCATACACCTTCTTCCAGAGAAGGAGGTCGCTTCTCTGGGCGACCTCCTTGCAAGTAGCAGAGGTAATGCTAATTCTGTGGCATCTGGAAGGGGCGAGGTTCCAGTTGTTTAGGTCCAGGGGGAGAAAGAGAAGATTTTATTCTCCAGACACTTCTTATCAGATGGAGGGTTGGAAGTATCCTGATAAATCTGGCGCTAGATAAACATCCACCGAATTAGATGCTCCCATGGGAAAATCCAACCCTTGAGAACTTGGTTTTCGTATTTGTTTTGAGAACCTCTTTTGCTGAATCATACAATTCCTGGAAGCATCTTGACAGCATGAATGGATTATGAAGATGGTGTTAGTAGCACTGAAAATCCGGTGCCTTAGGTCATTAGAGTTCTTCCCTGTGGAAGCAGTGGTTGGGACATTTGTTGAAAGGATGATGACATGAAAAAAACATCATTTGCCCCAAATCTACGATTACCACGGCACTACCACAAGTGGCTTGCCCAACCGAGGTGCCTTTCCACAGATCTTATTGGAGTCAGTGTTTCCATAAGTAGCCACTGAGCATGGGGATGACCTTTCAAAATGTGGTTTTATTTTTGTGGTTGTAAAAATGTGGCAAGTCCTTATAAACACGAAACCAGGGTGCAGCTCTGACAGGAGTGCTGGGAGAAGGGAGAAAATTCCTTTTCCAGAGCATCCACTTAGGTGTCTCATGCAGCCAGTTAGCGCTGCTCGCGTTTTTACTGCCCAAGTGGCGGAGGCACCAGTAAATTGAGTCAAGCAGGAAGCAAACAGGACACTGGGCTAGGACTTAAAACTTGGAATACAAACCCAACTCTCATTTCTTTGCAATGTAATCTTGGGCAAGTTATTCAGTCTCTAACCTCTGTCTAACATCTCAGCTGAATAATTGGAATATAACTATTACTAATACCAATAATATAGTACCTTAGTGTCCTGCTGTATGCTTTATGAAGGGTTTTCAAATTGTCTCATTTGTTCCCCACCAGGTGCCTGTGTACTAACTGGAGAGATGGCACAGGGGATTGGAAAGTGCTTGAGTTGGGGTAAGGGAGAGTCTTGGGTTCAAATCCGGACTCTGCCTTTGATCTGCTGTTTTGAGGTCCACTCCTTTCCAGTAAAATGGGGCTGAAGTATATACCACACAGCACATTTGTGAGCTCTGAAAAAGAAGTAGGTAAAGTATGCTAAAAAAATGGTAGTTTCAGCATGCCTGGGTGGCTCAGTGGGTTGAGTTATCTGCCTTCAGCTCAGGTCATGATCTCAGGGTCCTGGGAGGGAGCCCCAAGATGGCTCCTCACTCAGCGGGGAGTCTGTTTGAAAGATTCTCTCTCCCTCTCTCCGCCCCCCACCCCCACCGCACATGTGTTTTTTTTTTTCCCTCTCTCTCTCAAATGAATAAATACATCTTTTAAAAAGTGGTAGTTTCTGTTAATGTCCCATTTGAGGGATGAGAAAAATGATCCTCACATGTTATGTGAGCTTCTCAAAAGTTGCCCGTATGAGCCATACCAGGCAGGGAGGTAAGGAGCTAGGAGTGTGGGCTGTGGATTTAACTGGACTTGGGATTTAGTTCTGGCTTCATTTCTTATAGGCTGTGTGACGCTGGCCAAGCGTTTCAGTCTCCCTGAGTTTTAGTTTCCTCATATGTAAAATTATCTGTAAAATAATTACATAAGTGGGCAGGTGAGGGGGATGATAAATTATAAAAAGCACTTAGCTAAGTGTCTCTGCTTTTTCCCTGTCTTCTTCCCTTCCCCCTTTCTTCCTTCTTCCCATTTGTAACATGGGACATACCTAGTACAGTTGGGGGGATTGTGCATGGCCTTTATTAGCAGGACCAGCCTGATGTAGTAAAGAGCACATCGGAATTGCAAAGATCATGGTGAGGTGGAGGGATGGCTCTGCCATTCTAGCTCGGTGATCCTGTGCAAGCCAGCTCAGCAGTCTGTCCCATAGTTGCTGTTAATAATCCTTATCACACAGGGGCACTGGAAAGAGTATTCAAGATGATCATTCTGATAGTACTTTGTATGTCACAGAGCTATTACTAATAAGGAATTTAGGGCATCAGGCAAAGAATTAGTAGATGTTTGTGTGAGTGCAGTGGGCCCACACATCAATAGTTTTTAATTCAGAAGGCAAGTCCCGTCTCAGGGGTTCACCTTTCCTTGTGTTGCTTTCATTGTTTATCTCATTGACCCAGTGCTTCTCCACATCCAGGTACTGCCCCAACTTACTGTAAGGAATCTATAAGTCTATAGACATATGTATTTTCCCAAACAATGGATGTTAGGAGTGGATTTACTATCCTTAATCTCGCCAAAGATTTCGATATTAAAACAGAAGCAACATGACAGAAAATGCTAGAAGCCACTGCCCTGGAGTGGGGCAAGGGGATGGTGGTGGTTCTTTGGTGGTAAGAACTGGGTCTTAATTATCTTGCTATCCTAGTGCCTAGCGTAATGTATCATGAACTTGGTAGCTCTTCAATAACTAGTGTAGATGAATGAATGAATGAATGAATGAATGAATGAATGAATGAATGTGTTTTCTAGTTGACTTAATGCTGTGGCCCAATTCTTCCTCTTAGAAGCCTCCAGAGTTCAGCTGTGGCTAACTTGACCCCTGACTTCCTTTGCTTTTTCACATGGATCGGTCTGCCTCTGTGCTCACAGACTCTTTGAAGAGCATCCTGCTCCCTTGGAGTCCTTTGTCTCATAGACTTTCCCCCCCTCACAGGATGATGATATCACTTGAGAAATTCAGTTCTTAAAAATTCCATTTCTCCCAAAATAGGAAATGAGCTCATCTTGGTTCAGCCGTGTACCTGTTAGAGTATCTTGACGATGTCCTGTCCTACCATCCCTGTTGTCCTTCGTGTTAGGAAGAAGAAAAGCAACAGCCCAAAATGATCCACAAGAAACATCTTGGAAGTTTTCAGCACTTAACTTAGTTATTATCACCTCTCATGAGACAGAGCCTTAGGCAAAATGTGGGAAAATGGCCCCATAAGTGGAAAAAATTAAGAAAGGGGAAAAAATGAGATCAGTGAAAATGGATATAGTACAAAGCTCCAAGTGATTCAACTTTCTAAAAAGTAAAGCGATGATAGGTACAGGGAGTGCTGGATTGTGGGTTATTTTCTGAAACCCCACACAAAGGATTTGGAAAGCTGAAAGGCAAATCTGTCTCTTAAGCCTCCCCAGAGAGACCTTGCAGGGAGAGCTAATATCTGAGGCTATTTTGAGAAGGTCACCTATTAAACAAGAACCTCGTGTGCTGGATTCATGTGGGGCTAGCATGCAAGCTCATAGACATTCATGAGTCAAAGTGTTCCCGAATGTGGAGTGTCTCCAGCCAGTTGGACCCTGGTTAAATTTCGGCAGGAATTGAAACACAATCCTTATCTCTATAGCCTCCACAGATGCAACCAAACACCAGACAGGAGCTCTCCAATGGATCTAGAATTATTCCGTACCTTGGAGTGGAAGATCCATTTTGTCCCAAGGAATGTTCTCAGGAACAGAGATGTGTTACTCGGATGCCCACCTACTCTCTTCTGGGTCGGTGACTGTGAACAGAGCATGGTGTGTTGTTAAAGGTCCAGGAGCCTAGTGTTTCTAGAATTTGGTTTGGCACATAGTCTAGGAGCCCAGGGCCAGTGGTGGGTGACCTAGAGTTCTGGGGGCAGAACCCTGGAACTTTGGTGGTGTAGCAGATAAGAAGAACATGGCTTCAGAGTCAGGTATGTCTCCCTCAGCCACCTGTTTGTTACATGACAGAAGACAGGTTTTTTGACACCTATTGCCTTTTTTAAGGAAGATGGGGATAATAATATCTATATCATGGGCTGTGTGAGGATTAAATTAAAAATGATGCATGCAAAAAGTATCCTGAACTTGACCAGGGATAAGTTAGCAGATGTCGATATCCTTATTCTCCAACTGGAGAGTCAGGGGAGGATCCGGAGCACATACCCTATTTAGGAGACGACCAAGACCATTGAAACATCATTACAAATGGAGTTTAGGTTTCAAGGCAGATTCAGAATATTGCTGAAATAATGAACTTTAGTAACAATCTTGTTTTCTCTTCTCATTGTCCGTTAAAGTGATTTAAGTTTGAGCTGCTTTAGGAGATTTATCATACTGTTTTTATGGGCAAATAAATTCCAAACTACAGACAATTGTAATGTAACTTATTTGTGTGCTGGTGGCTTTCAGTGCTTGCTAAAAGGATTTTAATTGTGTTGGAAATCAGTACTCATTACTCCTGGTGAGATGTGTTTTTGTTTTTGTTTTTAATCCTTCAGGACATTGCTAGTTCTCTGGCTAAATGGCTGGGAGGCAATCTCAGGGTTGACCTTTCCTTCTTCTCCTTCTCCAGCTCTTCATCTTCTGTCTCTCCCCCGGATCTTGGGCATTTCTCTGGGTAAACAGACCTACTTGGAAGATATCTATTTCCATTTGGGTCTACTGTTTTGACGCAGCTTTTAAAAAAATGTTAATTCAAGAAATTTACTAAAGAAATATTTTTACAGTAACCCATCTGCCCGTGCATAAAGTTGCAACATTTCCTATTTCTACCATTTCCTCCTCATCCCTGCCAGTAATAGGTATTATAGTTATTTCTAGTTTTTGTCTGTCTGGTAGATCTCAAGTGCTATTTTCATGTCCTTACAAATGAGTTTGTACCTTTTTAAAAAGTTGAGATATAACTGACATGTAACATTAGTTTCAGGTGTATATCATAATGATTTGATACTTGTAAATATTGTGAAATGATCACGATAGGTCTAGTTAGCATTCATTGACCTCATAGTTGTGATGAGAACTTCTGAGATATACTCTCTTAGTGACTTTTGAATATACAGTACAGTATTAACTGTAGTCACCATGCTATACATGACTTCCCCATGACTTTTATTTTATAACTGGAAATTTGTACTGTTTGATCACCTTCATCCATTTAACCAACTACCCAACTGCTTCTTCTGGAAACCACGTCTTTTCTCTGTATCTATAAGGTTTTTGTTTTTCAGATTCCACATATAAATGAGATCATGTGGTATTTGGCTTTTCTCTGCCTGACTCGTTTCATTTAGCATAGTGCCCTCAAGGTCCACCCATGTTGTCCCAAATGGCGGGATTTCCGTCCTTTTATAATGAATGATATTTCTCTCTCTCTCTCTGTGTATACACATTTCCTTTATTCATTCATCAGTTGGTGGACAGTTAGGTTGTTTCCATGTCTTGGCTATTGTAAATAAAGCTGCAATGAACATATAAGTGCAAATATATTCTTAAGTTAATATTTTCATTTCCTTTGGATAAATACCCAGAGGGGATTGCTGGATCCTATGGTAGTTTTATTTTTAACTTTTTGAGCAACCTCTATGATGTTTTCCATAGTGGCTGCACCAAGAATTTGTACCTTTTTTCACGTATTTGATGGCTTTTTGGAATTGTTCTTCTCTAGATTATCTATAGATCCCTTGGACATTTTCTATTAGTTTAGAATCTAATATGAAGGAACTTTTAAAAAATAATGATTTTCACTTGGGGCGACCTGGGAGTTCATATTTCTTTCATGTGGTATTTTTGGGGGGTTGAGGGTTGTGGAGTGGTATTGCAGAGGAGACTACATCTTAGTAGGAACCATTAGCCATGGGGATAAACTGGCAAGGGGCATATCTGTTGTCCCAGCCCAAAGACTAACAACTGTCTTGGACCCTTGGGAAACGATTCCTTGTATCCTTACCAAATGACAGTTCATAAAACTATGAAGATGTAACAAATCATTTTAAAAAGAGTTCCCAAAAATCTTCAGAAAGAATAAAGTTTTGCCACTTTCTTCCTGCACATTCTGCACATTCATTTTTGGATGTGCTCTGCATTGTAAACACATAGTCTATCTTTCTGGTTGTCACTCTTATTAAAATGGTATCCTCCAACCTTACTTTGATGTAGACTGCATTTTTTGGCAAGATTTTAATTGTTTTTCGTGATATGTTGAAGCCATTAATTACTTAACATTCAGTTTTGTATACTGTATAAAATAGGGGAACAGTTTCTTTTATTTTTTTCTGGATGCATAGTCAGCTATGGCAGCATTATTAAATAATAATTATCTTTATACCTTTGTTTTTTTTCACCTTTGTTTTACTTTTAACTCTCATATGCACTGTGATCTATTTCTGTACTTCATTCTGTTCTATGATTGAAAAGTCCATTCTTGCCATTACTGCATTGATATGATTACAGTGGCTTTCAGTTGTGCCCTGTATCTGTGTCTTCTTTTTCATACTCCTTTTAGTTCTTTTTAGTCATTTATTGATCTGTATAAACTTTGGTGGCTATCCAATTCCAAAATAACACCACCTGTTGAGATTCTAATTGGAATTGCATTATATTTATGTTTTAATTTTGGGTAATTGAATTTTTCATAATGATAGATTTTCTCATCTAGGAACCAGTATAAGGGCAAATACAAATTAAGAGACTTAAATATATGTTGAAAATAAGAGACTTCTCCCCCTCCTTTCCCTTTTCTTTCAGAGTATCTTTCTGAAATTCTGTTTAGAAGACAGTTGGATATATGAGTTTGGAATTTAAGTGAGAGGTCTGGGCTAGAGTTATAAAATTGGGAGTCATTATATAGAGTATTTAAGCCAAAAGATTGTTTGAGATTGGTAGTGAGCATAGATGAAGAGAACAAGAGAACTAACATTAAGATACTGGGGAGTGATAAAGAAAGGCATGATTAGTGAGAAGAAAACCAGGAGAGTATGGTGTCTTGGAACTAAGGGAAGAACATTTTTCAAGGAGGAGGGTGTGATCAGCCATGTCAAGATGCTAGTTACAGATCAAGTAAGAGGATATGGGACATAGTAACATGGAAGACACTGGTGACCTTGACAAGAAACCACCAGTGGAGTGCAGGGTTGGGGTGAAAGTCTGATTAGAATGCAGTTAATACAGAGTTCAAGAATAAAATTAAATGTAACGCGTGATCCTTGATCGAATCTTAAATACTACTGTCACCACGGCTATTACCACCACGATCAATAATCAAAAAATCTGGAAAGGATATTATTGGGAGAAATGGGGAAATTGAATATGGGATATCAAGTAATAATATTGTAGCAGTGGTAGATTTTCCAAGTGTGATTGTAATGCAGTCCTATCGGGAAATATTTTTAGGATATACATGCTAATGTATTTAGGAATGATAAGATGAATTCTTAAATGCTTCAGCCAAAAGAATACACATGCATGTGTAATAAACACATGCATACATTATATATATATATATATATATATATATATGTGTATATATATATATATGCCTATGTATCAAGAAAATGTGATAAAATAGTAATAATTAGTGAATTTAGGGGGAGTATATATGGATCTTCAGTCTGCTATTGTAACTTTTAAGTTACAAAATGTATGCTTAACATTTTTTCTCAATAAAAGTTGTAAAGAGAAACACTGAATATAGAAGGAGAGGAATTGGAGACAGTGTATATGTTTTTTTTTGGATCTAGTGCACAAGGGATTGGTTTCAGATGGGAGAGCATCATTAGCAAAAGGCAGGAAAGCAGAGTGTATGGGTATAGGTGTCAACAGATATTGGTAGATATGATAGTGTGAATCTGTTGAAATTGTCTTCTGATGAACTTTCTCACTGAAATGGGAAATAATCATCTGCTGAAGATGGAGACTTAAGGAGGAAGGAGATGTAATGTGGGAAAGTGAGGGCACTAGGGAATCCAATATGATTACTGAGCAGTTAAGGGGCCACCTGAGGTTCAATAACAAACTTCAGTGACCATTTAGGGTAGTTATGCATTTTCCTTAGTCATGTTCAGATACTCAGGTGAGGGCGTGAGGGTTGGGGTGCTAGGTGTAGCCAGGGTTGTCATTTCCCAAAAGGTGTAAAGCTAGAGACAGCAAGACTGTCCAAGGCCTAGGTAAGGACCTGATTATAATGACTGATCATGGAGTAAACCTGGGTGAAGAGTGGGACCAATGATACAGTTGTATGATCAATGGATTAGAGATTGTGTTGCAGGGGGGTCGGGGAGGGAATAATTGTAGGAGTTGGGTACCAAAGAGAATGACCCAGAAAGGTCGAGATAGTAGTAAGAGAGTGGAAGGTATGATGAAGAATTCACAGAGGGGTTATAGTTATTGTCGATATTGAATTACCTTCACATATCTGGAATAAGACTTCCTTAGTCATAGTATATTATTCATTTGATTGCTAGAGTTCTATTTTATTTAGATATTTTTCTTTTAAGAGTGAGATTATTTTGTTTGCTTGTTATATTCTGGCCTTACGGATACACTGATTTCATAAAGTAAATTGGGAACTGTAACTTCTTGGCCAGAATATTTTTAAAAAGTTTTTATTTATTTATGTATTTATTTATTTAGAGTGAGGGAGAGAGAGAATCTCAAGCAGACTCTGCACTGAGTGCAGAGCCCAATGTGGGGCTTGATCTCATGACCCTGAGACCATCACCTGAGCCAAAATGAAGAGTCAGATGCTCAACTGACTGAGCCACCCAGGCACCCCTAAAAAATTATTTTTATAAGAGTAGTAAATCATTTCCTTCTTAGGGGTTTAAGATTTGTTGTCACAGATTAGTATTAAATATTCTCTTACATACTTCTGATCTCTCCTGAATCTGATTTTATCCCTTTCCTCATTCCCAGTCAGATCTATTTGTGCTGTAAGTTTGTTGTTTTTTTCCAAAAGTAAACTCTTGGATTTATTTATCATATTTATCAACTTTGTTTTCTACTTCACTAAAACCACATTTTTGATTTCTTAATTTCCTCTTCCTATATATTTTTTTAAAAAGATGTATTTATTTATTTGAGAGAGAGGAAGAGAGGAGGGGCAGAAGGAAAGGGGGAGAATCTCAAGCAGACTCCCCGCTGAGTGCCTAGCCCATGGCGGGGCTTGATCTCACGACCGTAAGTTCATGACCTGAGCCAAGAGTTGGATGTTCAGCCGATGGAGCTTGGGCTCAGTTTTTCATTTATTTTAATGGTTTACTTTTAATTTATTAAAACAAAAGAACGAAGTCCATATATTCTCTGTTTTTCAAATATGAAGGCATTTAAAGCTATACATTTTAGCTTTTGCTACGTCTCATAGGATCTGATATGAAGCATACCTCTTTCTCTTACTCTTCCGATTTTTTTGTGAATTAGCTTCACCTTTTGAACCAAGAATTATCTAGATATTTATAAATGAGCTTCTAAGTATTTAATATTTTTGGCATCAACTTTTCCTCATTTGGAATTTTATTATATTATCAGAAAACCTGACCTGTAAGATTTCTATTACATTAGATTTCTTAATTTTTTCTTTTGTGGTCAAATACATAAGTTGCTTTTGTGAATGTCTTTTTTTTTTTTAAGATTTTATTTATTTGAGAGGGAGAGAGAACATGCAAGAGAGACAGTGCACATGTGCACACATGCCTGAGAGAGAGAGACAGAGAGAGAGAGAGAGACAGAGACAGGCAGAGAGCACAATGTGGGGGGGTAGAGGGGGAGGGATAATCAGACTCCATGCTGAGCAGGGAGCCCCATCCAGGACTTGATCCCAGCACCCTGGCATGATCTGAGCCAAAGGCAGACACTTAACCAACTGAGCCACCCAGGTGCCCTGCTTTTGCAAATGTCTTATAAATATATGGAATAAATATATACTCTATTCAAGGATTTTAAGGTTCTCCTCTTTCTAAAATCAAATGTTATTTAATTTACCCTTGACTTACTTGTTACTTGTTTATTAGATATGTTTAATTCTGTAAGAAATATATTAAAATCACTTCCTATAATTGTAATTTAGTCAAATTCTCTTTTATTTTTATGTGTTTTATATATTTAACTGCCATGGGATGCCTTTAGGTTTATCACTATTTTATCCTCATAAGTTGTGCCTTTTACTAACATAATGCTCTTCCTTCTGGCTTATGTTTTCATCTTTAAATTCTACTTATCTGGTATTTTTCTTGCCACTTTTGTTCTTCTTGATATTTGCCTGGTATTTTCTTGCCCTTTGCTCTATTGTCAACCATTCTTCATCTTTTTTTTTTTTTTAAATAATGTGTTTCTTATAATAGAATGTAGCTTTATTTTTGTTGTTAAGCTGAATATCGGTCTTTTTTAAATGAGGGAATTTTATCCTTTTTCATTGGCTATAAAAACTTCTATACTTGTTTGGTGCTCGTACTTCTTCCCTTCTCTGGGTGCTGAATGTCCGTAGATGTTATTCTAAGCTGCACTCATGGTTGTGCAGGTCTGGTTGTGGGTGTGCTGAGCTGCCAATAGTTGCTGTTCTGTCGGTAGCGAGGGGCCCGCTGTGTTGTCCCTTCTCCCGTGTCTCCTTGCATCCTTCCAGCCTTGGGGGTAGGGAGGACTGAGTCCACCCTGCTAGTTTTTTCCTAGCTTCTATCAGGCCAGCTCCCCGGAGAGAAATGCTAGCGTCATTTCTCTCTATTTGATTTAATGCCAAGGCCAGGGTCTTACCTAAACCTCGG
The DNA here is from genome assembly GCA_028534135.1 of Potos flavus. Taxonomy (NCBI): domain Eukaryota; kingdom Metazoa; phylum Chordata; class Mammalia; order Carnivora; family Procyonidae; genus Potos; species Potos flavus. Next base: position 48,856,750 of record CM052893.1, on the reverse strand, counting down.
TGACCATGGACCCCAGCAGCAGTTTGGCTCAAGGATATACAGAGTGGAGTCAGGAGTAGAGAGATCAAGAGGTGAGTTGAGATGGCCGTTTTCCTAACATCTTCTTGGGAAAACAGAACCCTTTCTTCCATAGTTTATAGAAAGCTCTTTGAGGAAATCCTTTATTTTGTCTTTTTAAAGCACTGAGCAGAAACAAAAAAAAAAGAGTACAATTTTTAGTTTTAAAAGGACACAAAACAGCACAAAAAGGGACCTCCCATCTAACCCTGCTTTTATTTGGCTGAATTTTCAAGTTTGTGAGCAAATCACCAATTGGCCACGAAAAGCAGATGGGTAGCTGCGGGCTCTTCCAGCCTGCTGGAAGGTTTTCCCTACCTAGCCCTGTTCGCTGCCCACTTCACGAAGCGAGGAAATCCTCCCCCAAAGATAAAACCCTCCTTGAGAGTCTTCTGATGAGCACAGGAGAATGCATTTTGGCCTAAAGGTGACTCAAGCTGCAGTGCGAGCCTGACTAAGGAAAACATCCAGTTAATTCCAGTCAGAGTTAATAAGGGCAGCATGCTGTGACTTGAAGTAATAACTTGCAAGACACAAAGTGCTGTGGAAAGCTGAAGTGAGCGGTCAGGGCTGCTTCCTGAAGGTGCTGGGGCTGGACATTGGATGGATCTCCCTTTCTCAGTTGCCTCTTCTTACTGGGTCTGATCGCCGTATCTTTTATACTCCACATTCCACGAAACTTTCTCAACGTGCTCGACAGTAATTTAGGAGGGATGGAGATTATATCCTTATTTAGTTTTTCTAGAGAAGGAATCCTGTATACTCAAGTTTGGGGATGGGTTGACAAGGCTTTATCTTGAACCTCCCTATGTCCTCTCTCTTTGGCATTAACTTGGTTTATTTTTCTAGTCACTTATTTTTTACTTTATTGCTTCCTATTTCAAAATTTTAAAACTTTGTTCAAATATTTTTATGAATGACAAATAACATTTACACTCAAAATTAAGTATCTGTTTAATGTTTGTCTTTCCTACTGGGCTATAAGCTCCAATGATTACACATAATATGTATTTTAAAAGATATTTTTTGAATAAAGGAATTCATGTACTTCTTCCTAGGTGATAGAATATACATTTTTTTCACATACTTTCTTATTTTATTTTTTATTTTATTTATTTTATTTATTTTTCATTATTTTGATTTTCATAGCTGACTCCTTTTTTTTAGATAATTTGGATAGATATTATTGCCATATGAATTTTATAAGGGAGGACATTAAACTTTTATATGTAGTATCCTTATAGTCCTAAAGCTACAAAGTAGTAAAGCAGTGGTTCTCAAAGTGTAGATCCTGGACCAGAAGCATCCATTTCCACTGGACCTGGTTAGACAGGTGAATTCTCAGGCTCCAACCCAGATATATGGAATCAGACCCTCTTTGAGTGAGGCCCAGAAATTTGTTTAATAATTGCTCCAAGGATCCCAAAGCATGAGAAAGGCGGAGAAACACTGATGTAAAGGGAGAACGGTATCCTCTAAATCCAGGTTCTGTATGATTTCTGCTTTATCGCTTTGGTTCTGTAATACTACTAAAATGTAAAGAAGTTTGCTAAGTGTATAATGCCAACTTGAATCTCTGAGGGGAGGAGTCCTGCTATTGACTTACATTCCATAACAAATAGTTATTTAGTGAGGGAATGGTAGGCTTATAAATGTTTCTTCTTCTTTCCCTCCTTTTGTCTTTTTTTTTTTATATTGCCTTTGTCTGATATTGGTATCAGGGTAACACTAGCTTCATAAAACAAGTAGGAAGAACTATTCCCTTTATTTTATGTTTTGGAAGGAATTGTGTAGGATTGGTGTTATTTCTTCTTTAAACATTTGGTAGAATTCTCTAGTAGAGACCACCTAGGCCTGGAGATTTCATTTTGGGGAGTTTTTAAACTAAAAGTTGATTTCTTTCTTTCTTTGAGAGCTGTTATCTGTTATTGTTGCGGGAGAGCTAGGTTCTTGTCTCACGGAGTCGAAGAATGAATCTTAAGGACAAAGGAGAGTGAGTAAAGCGATAGAAGTTTATTAAACAAGGATACAGAAAAAGCTCTCAGGAGTGAGAGGCATCCTGGCAGCGTTGCCACCGAGGGCCTTTAGGGTTGATCTTTTATAGAAAGTTAACCAGGGAACTTAAATCTTTTTGACTTCTCTACTTGACAGCACCTTTTTGTAAGTAGGACTAGAGATAACATCTTTAATGACTTACTTCTCTTTAGGGTCTGTTTATTTTCTACTGACCACAGGAGACTGTCATAAATGAGACTCCCCTCCTCGGACACCTCTGCATTTTTGGGATTTCTGTGAGCCTGATTGTGGAGCCCCCTATCTACCTCTCCCTACCCAGCCCTGCCTGTCCCTTTCTTAATATGGGATGAGTTACAGAGGCTTGTATTTTTGAGGAATTAGTCAATTTTGTCAAATTTATTTGTTCATTGTTGATGTTCAAGTGAGGGAAATTCCTTGTTACTGGTGGGTTGTGGTGGGAGTTCCAGCTCCCCATGTAATTCCTACTGAGGCCATGGAGAGATGACCTTGCTCCTAGCTGTGGGGCTGTGAATCCTGGCTCCACAGTTGGCTTTTTTTGATGTTATCTCAACAGAAGTGTAGCTGTACTTAGTGGAAGGAATAGGAAAATACATCTACTCCCATCTTCCTGGAAACGGAAGTCTGTTTCTTGATACAGTTATTTCTCCAAAACAATGGAGCCTTTTTTTTTTTTTTTCCAGCTGTAGTGTAGTTTTTAAAGAAAATAGACCTGAATGGAAATGTATTCTGTGCAATTGTCTCAGTGCCTTGACTATGATGTTGATGCAACATACCAGTACTTTAAAAAGCTGCCTTGTTGATTTTTTGGCCCCATTCTGCCTTGGCTCTCAGACTTCCTCTCTATGTATATCAGGCAGCGATGTCATTTTAGTCCTTTACCAGGGGTGCCACCCATCTCAAATAATTCTGGTTGGGAAGTGGCCAGGAAAATATTTAGCTTTGTTCATGGAAAATGGATAAACCTTTCAATCAATTGTTGCGTACTCAAAAATGGAGCACCTGGGACTTCCACTGGATTTTGACTGATTGGTAAAATTTGATGAGGGGTGGAGGAAAAGATAGATTTCTAGGTTTTAAAGAATTGCCTAGAGAACTATTCGAATGACCCTTCCATGGCAGCCCAGTCTGGAGTGAAGGGAACATTCTGGAGTGCCCCTTTGAAGTACTCCTTGAACTTAACAGAAGGTCAAGAGAGCTTAGAGGCTTCTCTAATTTAGCCCTCTGGTTTCCACAGAGACCACTTCAATGTGGCATCCCGAAGCACTGGAATGCTAATCTGTTCAGCTGATAGGAGCAAGAAGCATCACCAGAGGGAAGGACTGGTAGCGAAATCCACAAGTTAGCTCTTACCCCTCAGGCTGCTCTGTAAATGGCTCCTTTGTCTTCTCCAATACTGCTCAAGGGTGAGCAAGAGTTATTTAGTGCCCAGAAGTCTTTGCAAACAAGTCTGAAAAAGCTGGTTTATGTACCTTTCTATTTTGGTCTCTAAATGTCCCATTTGTAGAGGTGAATCCTGTTTACTCATAACAGTAATGCAAGACCTTGGGGCATGCATTTTAGTCCGCTCACTTTATCTATGGCTCCCCCTTCTACGCTACCATCATTATCCCGGCACCTTGGTTTTATTATCATTATTTTTATCCTATTGCATTATATGAATTTCTATAAGCCATTTAAATATTTCTTGAATATGGTGGGATCTAAATAAATAAAAATCTCCTTTCCCTGCCACATAGCACATTTCTGAACCTTCTCTCTTCCTACCTTATATTTCCTCTTTTTCGGGAAACAAATTTAGACTGCTAGAGAATGAAAATAAAAATACCCCTTTACCTTTCCTGACTCTTCAATCTCACTTCCTAGGACTGACCATTGAGAGCATCTTATGTATGCTGACCAATTAATTTTAAAACAAGCCTGTACTTCGCTTGATTAAAGAGAATTTTTTTTTCTAAAATCTTATAAAGCATGAATAAGAAATATGGAACTCATTATCCTCTGAGATCATATAGGCCAAAAATATGAGCATATTCAAGTCAGTTTTAGTTAAGTTCCTAGATAAAAGATTCATCTAAGAAATTTAAAAAGAACATAGGAATGTTCAGGGCTCATCACATTTGAGGCTACTAAATGGAGGTCAGCTCCCATGGTTTTCCATAACTCTCCTTGGATCTAATGTCTGATGATGTTCTGGTAAATGTTTAATCACTGGCAAAAAAAAAAAAAAAAATTGAGATGTGTGCATTAGGTACATATATCACTATATGTACTTTATTATAAATATTACAGATATACGGATGTATAGCACAATTTACAAATACTAGTAGCACATACAATACTCCTCGTCGTAAATTCCATATAGCCAATTGATGTGTAGAGAATGCTTTTGTTGATTTTTGCTGAACTCATATCTGTAGCCAACCTATGATTGCAGGTCAACCATGGCCTGGCAAATGGAGTTCCATCTCAATCTGCTAATTCTTTTCCCAGTAAAACTTATTGTTATCAAACATGCTATACAACCTATGATTAAACATTTATTGATGACATGAGTAACTGCTGAATCAGATACTTTTCAAATACTGGATGAGTATTTCCTCAGTATTTTGCATAGTTGAGAATCCATGGCTATAGATAGGACACACTTGTTTTTAAAGTTTAAGCTACATTGCTAACATTTTATCCATCTTTCTTAAGACTAGACAATAACACAATAAATCAGACCCAGATGTTTTGTTTTTGCTGATTTCCATGGTGTAAATACACCCACCATGGCTGCTTTTTAGTTTTTTTTTTTTTTAAGATTTTATTTATTTGACATGGCATGGCATATTTAGAGACTATAGAATATACATAATTTTATACATGTAAATATGTATGTAGATATAAAAATACATTTTTATTAAAATGTGCACTAAAATTTAACCAAATATTGGCAACAAATTAGACTTTTTCACCATTTTGGTTCCAAATTCAGAAGGAAGATTTTAGATTTTTATTTGTAAACCCTCTCCACACATATTGTTGGTATATAGTCTTTATTCTCATAGTTTCTCTGTAAACAGTTTTTTAAAGTACTAACTCATCTCCATGAATTGTGTAATAATTTCCATTAGATAAATGAAACGAACTGAAGAGTGTCCTGAGATTAATTTATACAGTTATACCCATATTTCAGCATCAGTGTTATGATCCTGTATTTATCCAACAATGCTGTTATGCATACAAATTTTAAGATACATGGATAAAAGTCATTTTTTACTGGACCACAAGGGAAGAGAGCGTTCAGCTGAGAAATAAATTAGCTGAGTGACAGAATCTTGAGCAGCTTCCCAACAAGCTCACATGTTCACTAGGTCCTGAGAGTCTTTCACACTGATTTATTTTGAAGGGGAAAAAAATTAATGACAATATTTATTGATTAAAAAACAGATGGCATTCCTGTCTTTAGTTATGTAATCCACAAAATACTTTGCAAACCCCAAAACTAACAGCCTTGAGTGAGGAAATGTCATAATATTGAATCATCTTCTAGAAGGTTTTTCTGTAGCTGAGTTCTGTTTGTCAAGATCACCAGAACTTGGGAAGACAGAGACATCCCTTCTCCACTGCAGTCCTGGGATTGGCCACATCTCTGTGAGAAAGACACATCATTGGAACATCTAAAACCACCTGGTTTTTTGTCAAAGGCAGGCTTTGTCTCCTAGGAAAGACTCTTTCTTGCTAATAAATCTCCTTTGACTCTGCTTCTTGTGGATTGTTTCTTTGGTTTCTGCACATTCTTTGCCAATTTCTTCATCCTTCCTGGTTCTGAATTACCTATGTGGCTTGACCTGGGACCTAGCTCTCGTGCTTTCTCTTGACCTTACCTGCCTTAACTCAGCACTCAAAACAAAAAGCAATTGTTTGTTCCTTTTCAGTATTACTGTTCATCTCTGAGATGACAGCTCTGAAACAAGACCTCAGAGTTTCAGGCAAAAGGTGATAAATTCTAAGACAATGGGACAATATCCATGGAAGGCAGGCAAGAGAAAATTCATCAAACTTCTTTTCTAGACATAGCTGACATCTTTCCATTTGAATGAAAGAGAAAATAGAATACATTCTTTTAATTGGGTCTATTTTTTTTTATTTCTAAGTTGTGTTTCTTTTTAAGATCAAAAAGCATCAAAGAAATCTCTTGAGGCTCTTTTCTTGTCATTGATGTTTAAAAACAATAAAACACCTTCACTGAATGGTCATAAATTCAATGCCACATAAAGGAAAAACGTTGATGGTGCTTGTTTTCTTTTGTCAGAAAACATTTGTACAACTCCTCTTCATATCATTCCTATTTTTTTTTTTTTATTACTTCCAATACACTCTTGTTGACCTTTTTGCCTTTGACAGTGGGGTCAGCCCTTCAGATTTTGCTGATGGAATGAAAACATCTTGCACATGTGAAGCACGCTTCTCATTGACCTCTATCATGTCCTTCACAGAAGTCGCAACTAGCAATAGGAGAAGGGGGTTGTCTTGCAACTAAGTGTGCATGGGGGAGTCTAGCCCTTTAAGAAGGCAGCAAAAGCTAAGGCCATTGATAATAGTGATCTCTTCCTTGATAGGGCAGAAGACTGTGGTCCTGCTCAGCAGTCTGTACCTCCTCTAACAAGCATTCATGAGAGGAGACCTCAGAAAACTCAGATAGAGGCCTCTCATGGAGTGGGCAGTCATGGCCTTGGCATTGCAGGGTGTCAAAAGGAACATGTCACTGCATAAAGGAAACTGAAGAAACCTGTTGCCACATTTCTGAGAGGTTCAATTATCCAAGATCCAAAAGGCCATTCTAACTCCAATCAGGGATTGCAAGGAATAGAAGGCTTTTGTTCTCAGACGGGTTCTCTTCTCTGACACTACCACAATCTTCTGCCCCTGAAGTGGCCATTGTAAAGCTCATGTGCCTTTGTAAAGTTACCTATCTGTAGCTTTCTGGATGTAAAGGTAGGTGTAGGCCCCCAAGCCTGGGAGGGGACATGTACTTGTCCTCTCCAATAACCATCTCTTCTGTCTTTCTCCAAGAAACCATGAGTAAAATGTCTTGTCATCAGATCTCCTTCCCTTCATTTAAATTACCTCAGGCGATAGGTCTTGGAGCCCCATAGTGGCTCACAGTTTCATCTGACTGAGCTAGACCCTGAATCTCCATTTGGGGTTGGCAGGGTAACTCTTTTGTGATAATTACTAATAGCCATTGTCATGTGTACATTTGCTCTTCACAAAAGATCCATGAGATGGGCAGTTTCAATTCTGAGAGGCTGACTGAGTGGCCTGATGTCACGTAGCCAGCAAGAGGCAGAGATGAGCTTAATCTGAGTCTACTCTCTGACTCCTTATCCAGTGCTCTCCCATGACACATTGTTTCCCTCAGGCATTGTCCACCAAACATTGAACATAATATCTGGAAGGGACATTTGGGGATATCTCCTCCAAACTCCTCATTTTATACACAAGAGAGCTGAGGCTTCTGAAGGGGATTTTCCCAAGCCAGGCTGGGAGTGAAAGCCAGTTACACAGGGTTCTCTGTCTCCTCTTATAGGGTATGCAGGTAGGGTGAGGGAGATAGTGTACCTCCTATTCTTCTTTCTCTGGAGAAGTTCTATTTGGTTACTTCTCCCTGCTTAACATCCTGAAATTTTTCGAAGGCTGGGAAACAGAGGAGCTGTTGCTAAAAATGAACATTTTTGACATATCGAATCAGTGGAACCCATTTTGTTCTTTTCTTTGGGCCTGGGTGCTCATCCCGATAATTGGCCAGTGCTTCCAACAGTTTAGCAGATGTGGTAAACTTCACCTGAAGAATGTAGAAAGCTCCTGGTCTATTTGTAAAATGGTATTTCTGTGCAAGAACAACTTTCTTAAGTTGGTGTGATGTAGTAGAAACCCTCAGAGCAAAGACTTGGAATACCTGGGCTCTTGCTCAGACTCTACCACTCAATGGCTATGTGACTGGGAAAAGTCATGTCAATACTGAGTGGCCGTTTTTCTCCTGTGTCAAATGGCCACTGGAGTATCGTAATCACTAACTGTTCAATAAGGTGATTGTGATGTTCAGATGAGATGAGTTGCAATGAGCCTCCTGAGGACTGGCACGTGCTCTAGCCACATGAGGCACCGTCACTAATAAGTGCTTCCATTGACAGTGCACCCCGTTTTCTCTGCACACCCAGACCTTAATGAGGTCACATAATGGCTCTTTGTGATATTCTGAAGCAAGACTGAATCATGGATGTTGTCTTCTGCAGCAAAAAGTGTATTTTCTGAAACTTTTGACAGGAGTATTGGAGTCAGTAGTTCTTGTTGCCTGGGCGACTTGGTAAACACACCGACTCCATGCTCTGCAGGAGATACGTGTTTTATCTTTTGCTTCTGAAAGGGCTATCGAGGATATAGGCCAGGATATGAAGGTAAGGTGGTTGTGTTTTTGTTTTTGTTTTTAGAATTTATCAATTTATTTGAGAGAGAGAGTCTTAAGTAGACTCCGCATCGAATGTGGAACCGCATTGATGCGGGGCTTGATCTCACGACCCTGAGGTAGCGACCTGAGCTGAAACCAAGAGTCGGCCGCTTATCCGACTGTGCCATCCAGGTGCCCCCCCCCCTTTTTAATTGAAGTGTAGTTGACACACAATGTTACATTAGTTTTAGGTATTCAGCATAGTGATTCAACAAGTCCCTACATTATGCTGTGCTCGCCACAAGTGTAGCTACTCCTTGTCACCATACAGGGCTACTACAATACCATCGACTCTATTCTCTATGCTGTCCCTTAACGTGAGTATTTTAAAGCAGAAAAACTCCTTTTACTCTGGTCATGTCGAGTTTAGGTAGTTTAGGAACTTAAGAAATTTGAAAGAGCATTAGGATCCTCCCTCCCTGGTTTCATCTGCTGTTACAGGAGTCAAGAATTGCTTCCTTTGGATCTGAGTCCATTGGATGCTTCATATTGAAGATCATGCATTTCTCCAAAGGTATTTGTTTTATGAGGGCATAGGTGTTTGTTCTGATCCCCTGCTATTGGGGATGAGGTGGATGAGGAGTTGGTGACTGTGCCTTCCTGAGTCATGTGACTACAAGGTAACTTGCTTCACCTGTAACAGAGGATAGTCTACTTCTTTAGGAGGCTTCGCTTCATTTTCCAAGATTAGTTAGAGGGAAAAGTAAGATGGGAAGGAGTTCTCCTGTATCAGGTTTGACTTGAGAAGGAGAACCATAATGAGTGATATGAGATGAGGGGTTTGTGATAGGGATTAGACTTTCCACGACTATGGGATCTGGTAAAGAATTCTATAGAAGGCTGTTTGCTCCGATGTATCTGATGTAGGCATGAAGTTGCCATGTCTATAGGACTGCTGTCAGGAAGCTGCACATGAAATGGAAGAGAACAAAAGTCAACTGGAACATATGAGATTCAACTCGACTCAAGGACAAACTGCCTTGGACTCGAGGAAGATGAAGGAAGCTCTGTGGCAAGAATTGGAATTGCCATAGGCCTGGAGAGTCCCATGTCCACAAGGTGAGCTGGCAGATCAGTGGCAACACCCACAAGCTGCACCTGTGTCTCACGCCATTTACCGACCTTCAGCGTATAAAGCCTGCTGCTTCACTGCCGCCTTACAAGACTTACGGAAATGTCTCCCACTGATCCTAACCTGGCACCATGCAGGGAAGGAAATTCTGAGAAATGCAGCCCAGCTTATATCCTCTGCATTTTACAGTTGAGGGCACTGGAGTATTTATTCACCAGGAACCTGAGGGCAAGAAAGAAGCAGGAATATTTATTACAACAAAGAAATGATTTCTTGGCTTTTAGGTCAGTAGCAATAAATTGAGTGTCCCAAATAAGGTCTGAAGGAAATTGGTGAGTTTGGGCGTGTTGATTGGAGCCATCCTTTCTTGGATGGAACTGATGAGCTTTACGATGGCCACTGACTTCTCAGTAAAACCTGTGAGCTTTCCAGGTGAAGAGGGCCTCTAGCCACGTTCATTCTGTTGTCAGGTTTATCTGAGAAATGAAAACATTGTTCTGGAGGCCTTAGCTCTCCCTCTGCTTTCTCACCACATTGAGAGCATTCCTAGCATTTTAAAATATGAAGTTATACTTATTTAAATCATAACTTGAACCAAAAATGTTGACATTTTTTCAATGCGTTTATAAAATCTTCACCTTCTGAAATCTCGTTCTTCTTGCTGACGAGAAACATCTGATTTTAGAAACATCAATTGATAGAAAATATTCTGGCGGTAAAAAGCACAATGATCTATTGGGTACTGAGGACTCAATTTCTCAGAGTAGCTGTGTTTTGCTTTTTTGGATATTTATAATTTAAAATGCCAGCACTCTATTTAGTCAGAGTTGTAGGTTGGAGGCTTGCCTCTAGAAAAAAAGAGCTTGGGGGAAGAGAAAGAAATGACTTTAATTTCTAAAATTATCTATCTATCTATCTATCTATCAATCAATCTATCTATCTATCTTATAGTGATGACTGAAGGAAATTAACCTAATGACCATCCAGGATTCTTGGACTCTTGGATCTTTCTAGTCCCTTTTTCTGTTCATTATTCATTTATCTGGGCCCAACCACTGTATTTTGAGAAGTCATAGATGGGTGAGATATATTTTCTGTTCCAAAGGGGTTTTCAGTCTCACAGAAAAGACAGAAATGTAAACAGAATAAATACTCAGAATACTATTAAAAAGTCTGCCAGGCAGTAGTAGAGTCACGAAAGTGACAGAAAAAATGATAGAGAAAGCCACTCTTCAGCAAGACTTGACTGTTGAACTGTTATTTCCCAAACCAGAGCTTCCTGTTCTGGGTAACAGGCCACAGGGATTATAGGTGTGTTAGGTTGTCAGGTTCCTTAGCCTTTGGGCTCTTGGAACCTCCTCTATAGACTCCAGCATGTTGTATAAATATTGCCATTTTTAAACGTGTGCCATGGCATGAAAAATGTTGGGGATCACTGCTAAGCTGACACATGGGAAGAGGGAAGAAGTAGAGGGAGGTGCCAGGGCAAATAGACTAAGATGGAAATTGGCACCAGTTTTAGAAGCATCCAAAGGATTTTGAACGAGGCAGAACCATACTCAAATATTTTTGGATGTTCCCTCTCTTCAAAGTATGTAGGTTGGATTGGAAGGCTATGACACTGGAAGCATGGAGATGTTTAGGGGACTTCTGTAATAGCTGAGGTGGGAGGTTATTGAGCTCTGAATGAGTAGCATTGGGGATAGAGAGGCAGAGAAGAAGATGAGAGCTGTTAAAGAGGTAGAATTGAAAAAAAATTGGTTACATATTATTTGGAGGGATATAGAGAATCCATTCACTTCTTCATTGGATCATTCATCACATTTATTGACTGCCTACAATGTACTAGGCATTGTACTGGGATCTGGAGAAATAATGGTGAATAAAGTGGATCCAGTCCCTGCTCATGGATACGATGTTGTGGTAGGTGACTCATTGATCGATCAAGTAATCACAAATATAAAATTGTAAGTGGTCTGAAACACAGGAGAAGGTTGGTATGGATTGGGTGTGTATGACAGCCTAATTTAGTCGGTAGTTCAGAGAAGGCTGCCTTGAGGAAGAGAGTTTTGAATTGGGATCTGAAGGGTAAACAGAAATCCACCAGATGCTGGAGGGGAAGTTGTAGAGAAGAGAATCTTACACAGGCTGAGTCAGCATTACACAAAGGGCTTGTGGCTGTGGGAAACATGAGTGTGGGAGGTATAGGGAAAGACCAGTGTAGCTGGAATGTAAAGTAAAGGTAAAAAGTGGTGTGAGATAAGATTGGAGAGAAGGTAGGAGTAAGTCACGCAGGGTCTTGAAGGCTGTGCAGAGGATTCTGGTATTTATCCCCAGAATAAGAAGAACCAAGAGAAGAATTTTGACTAAAGTGGGATGTGTGTGTATGTGTGTGTGATCTAATCACATTTTAATTTTATAAATTTTATGAAGGTCACATTGGCTGCAATGTGAATGACTTGGAGATGAACAGGGGTGGAAATGTGGGAGGTCAGTCAAGCCTATTGCAATTGTCAGGGTGTGGCTTAGAGGCCAGAACGAGGGTGGTGACATCAAAGAGAGAAGGGGGTGGCTCTGAGAGGTAGTCCCCCGTTAGTCAGTAGGTCTTGGTGATACCTTGGGAATGGGGAATGAGAGGGGGAAAGGTTGTCCTCATAAGTCTCTGGTTTGTAAGAAGGATAGATGATTCATATTCTCTAAAATAGGAATCACAGGGAAAAGAGTAGGTAAAGGAGGAATATTAGTGACTTCAAGTCTGACACGGGTCTATGGGACTTTTAGGTGGATATATCCACTAAGCATTGAGAATTCAGGAATAAGATCTGCATGAAACTATAATTTGGGAGTCATCAGTCCATAAGTTATGGGTAAAATGTAGGAGTGGAATATATATGATAAGGAAGATTATGTAGGGTGAGAGAAGAAGAGGATTGAAGGCAGGAGCTTGAGAAGTGCCAGCGCAGAAGGAAAGGCCCAAGGATGGGGACCCGTCTTGGTAGTGCTGGGGAAGAAAATAGTTTTCAATCAGAGCCACTGAGGACATGAAAGTAGACATATTTGTCAACATTCAGTGAAACAAAGAGAATCACAAGAGTGTTAAGTCTTCACGAAACATATATTTGTCTTCACAAAATGAAAGGCTAGGTCTATGCAGTAGCAAAATAGCTTCTTAAAAAGGGAGCAAGTAGAGATTATCAGTAGACAACATCAGAGATCTGCTGTAATCATGTTTATCCCTGACAAACAAGAGTTTGCCCCACACTTTCCCTCTTTTCCCCTAACATTTCGGGCATAGAATACTGAGGCTAAACCTCCTAGAGAAATAATAGGTTAGACTGCAATCAGGAGAAGATAAAACATGACTCCACCAATATACCTAATGAATTTAATCAAACACCAATTCTTATGTTGTCTTCTCCCTGTCCCATCATCTATAAAGAGAGGACTTTTGACTTTCAAAGTGCGGACTAATTGATTTGGGCAAAAGTCTCAGATGTGACTGGGAATGTCACTGTCCCCTTGGGCCTCCCCAGTAGAGTGCTAGATGCTTAGGAAGGCATATTTTTTCATTGGGGTCACATAGGGTCCTGAAACCTTGGGATGATGTTTAACTGAAATCTTGGAGATGCTCTGTTGGTGATTTATTGAGAAGTATATTAGTTCTTATTGGCCTCCTTTTAGTCAACACATAGTTATTACATATCTATCATTTGTAAGGCACTGTTAAACACTGTTAAACACTGGGGGTGGCTACAAAGGGATAAAATTCTTGCTTCCTTCCAGCCTGGCCCACATTCCCTTTTCTCTATGGAACCTCTTGATGCCTCCAGCCCCCAGTGACGTCACCCTCCTTTGAACTCTTGTTGGGCTTCACACGCTCTTCTAAGATCTACTTTTAGCAAAAAGAAGGTTCAGAGAGGCTTGGACTCTGCCGTTCTTCTGAGACAGTACTTGGCAGGTTAATTGTAAATTAATCAGAGCCAGATGGATTTAATCAGACTTGTAGAAAGATTTTAGAAGGATCTGGACTCACCAAAATGTCCACCAGCCTGGAAACATTCCGATAAAGATAACAAAGGTTTATAACACTCAGGAGAATTCTACATATTTATAAACTAGGACCCAAAGCTTTCTCATATAATTGAATAAAAATATCGACCTTCCCAATGGAATAGAGCATTCTTAGACCTGTGTGTGGGGTCATATCTTTCCCGTTTGTATAATCCTGTTCTTGTGATGGGATACGAACTCAGCGTTCACAGCTTTCATAGATGCATTCATCTCTCTTGTACTGGCTTGGCTCACACAAAGTTACAGAGAAGTTGGCCTTTGGACCTTCTTCTCCATGTCTTTTATGCTCTTCTCTCTCTCCTAGGTGTTGATACCCTCCTGTGGATTCTGGGCTACTAAGGTTCAATCTCTGTAGCCATTCTTTCTGCGTTCTCTCAGGACTCTATCCTCTGTTTTCTAAGGTGGTTTCGAGTTATTTGATGTAATAGTTTATGCCTAGTTTTTAACACTGAGAATGATTACATATGTTACCTCTCCCTGGGACATATACACCTAGAATTACAGGGCTCTAAAGTGAAAGAGGGAAACAAACAAGCAGCATTTCAGGAACTCGATGAGGAAATACTGTAGGATAGAATGCTGGGCTTCCTCTTCGTGGCTTATGTCTCCTGAGCAACGAGCACATTTTTATAGGTTTTCTCAGATTTTGAATGTCAAAAATTGGTGAATGGATTTTGAAATGAATTTGGCAATATGAGATTCTGAGTACTGGAAAAATACCTACTTAATTTCCAGAGACCCTCTGACTTGCTTGTTGGCATTTGATTCCTATTGATCGCTGGAGCTGTGAAGCCTGGCCCATCAGGTCAGGTGATCACCACAGGCTTTTCATGGTACTGTAATTGGATTAATACAGCATATATCAATTATATTTGTATATTCACATTTATCTAATTACACTAATTACATTTAGTTTAATTGCAGGCTGTCTAGACTTCAGCTTCCTATCCCTTCCAAGCACAAGCTCCTAACAATATAGCTAACATCAGTACACGTTGTTTCTGCCTGCACCCTATTTTCTTCTGTGGCTTCCTTTCTTTCTTTGCTAGGTCTGTCCCTTCTCTTTCAGGGCTGCTCTAACCGCAGGCTGTGGGTGGTGGAGCTGTGGTGTTGTGTCAGGAATCCTGGCAGGAAGGGGCCAAATGAGGGAGTGGGTGGCCTGAGCTCAGGGAAGGTTCCTTCCAGCAGCGTGGTTGGGACGGAGCACACACAGGTCCCACCGTGAGCTCTCCTGCAGGGCAGCCTTGCACATGCTTCTGCCTTCCCTCCCTGTCTGCCCTCATCCGAGGCAGAACATTCACGGAGTTATCTCCCTGTGGTTTCTTTACAGTCTGTTCCCTTTATCATGTTAGTCATCCTTCCCTTAGTTTGTTCTTGGATAAAGTTCATCGGTTACCTCAGCTAATCCCACGGATCACGTTTCATGGATACATCCATCTATCCTCCATCTACCATACTATGTCCTGACATTTACCACTTATTATAAACTAGGCACTGAGCTAAGGGTTCTGCACACATTTCCTCTTTGAATCCTTCCCATAACCCTGTCATCTGTTTTATGGGTAAAGAACCTGAGGCTGCAGGAGATAAAGTCACTTGTGCAACGTCTCTCTGAAAAACTATTGTGCTCCTAAACACTGTTCTCTATTACCTCCTTTCTCATGCAAAGGTGCCCAGATTGCTTCTTTTCTCCAGTCACCTCAGACCCGAAAGTCTGAAGAGCCTTCTGTCTCCTCATCTCCCACTCCTCCCATAATTCTCTACGCTTCAGTGAGAGTGTCATCAGGGAAAGCCATAGGGAAGGGATGGACTCCAGCTGGCCCTTCAGAATGGGGATGATAAAAATGTTCTTGAAGTATGACGGTTCTGATGTGGCCACTGGAGGCACATAATGGGTGCTCAGTAAATAATCACTGAAGGAAAAGCCAAATGAACCCAACAGTGACCAGCACAGTCTTTTATGTTTGTTGTGTATATTACACGATGATACGGTACATTTAGCAGTTCCTAACCATAATGTTCAGATGTGGCACTGTGTAGCAATCTGTCATGAGGCTCATTCAATAACGTGTTGTCATAGAACGTTTTCCAATGGTTTATTAAAAAATAGCCTTTATAGCTTAATTCAAAGCCTTTGCTGACAGTACGATGCACTTGGGGCAGAGCTGAGAACTGAAGGCAGATTGTGATTGAGAAAGAAACAAACCACTGAGATTTCAGCAGCGTTTGTTATGAGCGTTACTTACCTTGGCTAATACCTACGTCATCTGCATCATGACAGAAAGGTCAAGGGCCACTGGTTGATATTTTAACCTACATTTACCCTAAAACATATTTCCTGACTCTGACATTTGGGAGATTATTCTATTTTATTTCTATTCCTAAGACGTCATTGTTATCATCATCATCCTCTCTTTAACCTTCACATGTTGAGCACTGACTATGGGTCAGGTAGTAGCCTAAGGGCTCATCAAGGTCCGAATTAGGACCTTCCTTCCATCTGCCTCTCCCTCTATCCTCCAGGCACACAGGCCCAGTTATTCCACCCTTGAAAAAGGCCATGATGTTATTATTTGAGGGCTCTGGCATTTGTTTCATCTGCCGGGAACATTCATCCTCTGATTATTGCTGCTTGGTTCTTTGTAATCATTTAGTTTTCATGTTGCTCATGACCCCCTCAGTGAGGTCTTCCCTGATCATGAAAACTAGAGTTTTTATCCAGTCCCTCTCGCTAGCTGTTTTATTGTCGTCGTGGTTCATATCATGATCTGAATTTACCTTGTTCCCTCTGCGTTACCTCACTCTCCCTTGCTCATCCGTGTTCTCTCAGGCCTGGAACAATGCCTAGTACATAGCCGGCCCTAAACGATGGTTGGTTGAATGAATGAATGAATAAAATTGATGTGGTAGAAACTATTATAATCATAAATGTTAGACGAAAAAATGAAGGCTTAAATAGATGCCCTACCTTACCTTTCTTTCCCTCTTTTTAAAAAAATGGTACATATTATATAGGTTGTGTCTACAACTGAAGTGAAAAATTCGGTTTACCATGTAAACTTTCTTATTTAAATAATGGCAAACATCGAGATATTTGGAAAGGTTAGATGTTTAGAATAATGTAGACCCAGCTACTTGACAGATGTATTCAAACGTTTGGATCGGTTTAATACATACTTAGAAGCATTAAAACAAATGGTGTATGTTTGAAATAAATACATGATTTTTAATGTCCATGTTTCACAGATCAGATTTTTTTCTTTACAAATAGAGACCTTTCTTCTCTGAGGAAAAGTGTTTCTTAGTAAAGTAAGTTTTGGAGATGGACACACTATAATTTTTTCTTAGGTTCATCAGGTCATTAGCATATTTAAGGCTTTGGGAGCTCCCATTGTTAAGAAACCTGTTGACTTTTATTTAATGCAATGTTTTCTAACTCATTTGACCGTGGAACAGATTTTTTTTTTTAACATATAATCACTACTGCAAATGAGTCTCTGTTGGGAAATACTCTTCTAGGATTTGCTAAAAATTCATAGTGATTTCAATGAAGAGTTTTGCTTTCTACTTTGCAACCCTCTCCATGTACAAAATTTACATCATTTTACTTCATGAGCTTCTGACGCATGATGGAAATAAACTATACATGCTGTATATTTGCAGTTCTCTGTTTCATTGAAAGAGCCTTTATTATTTTTATTATTTATTATTTCCTGCCAAGTAACAAATTGATATGGTCTAATCAGCCCATAGTCATGAATAGGGATTTCCACATCTGTATGGTTACTGTATTTTCTTTTAAAATGTCCTCATCAACTATTTTCTCTTAATCCATTTCCACAAATGTGGGAAGATTTTTTTTCATAAATTTAGAGACGAAGTATTGACCAAAGAAAGAGAATATGACTGAGACAAGTAAGACTGTTCTGACAAAAGAGGTCTTTCTTTTTCTTTAGGAATTTTCTGAATTTGAGGTTTTTAATCAAGTAATTATCAGTATTTATTAATATATTTAAAACACAGTTTTATATTTGTTGCCAGGGTATATGAAGAATAAGACATTGTACTGTCCCCCTAGAGCTTATAGTCTTGCTAGAGAGAAATCATGAATGCTCACTAAACAGAGAGTAAAAATCAACCTATAAACCTTAGGGTTTGAAATTCATAGCAAAGCAAAATCTCCAGATTTAGTTAGCAAACATAATCACACATTTCAAGTTTTATTGATAAGATAACCTTTTTACTGAACTCTCAATTGCCTACTGTAATGAATTCGAATAGTTAAGGAATTCTCTGGCATTATAATTTATAATTATTTGTGAGTCTGGTAAAGTGAAATTAGGACATTTTGTTCAGTCATAAGCATTGGTTTGGTCAATTTTTGGGCATTTTTCATAGCTCGTATATAAAGTGAATTCTCCTCTTTCAAGGTTTTCCCACATATTAATAGATTTGGATTTCTTTAGTGCTTGGGTAAATAAATATGCAATAATTTTTCCTCTGAATTTCACTTCTCTTAGACTGTTTACACATATAAATGTGGTTTCAAAAAAATTAGTTAAAACTTAAACTTGTCCTCATACACAAACCAGTGGTCCCATGGAGGGTGGGGATGAGGCTTAACACAGATCCTCATAAAGTTGGGGAGCTTGACAAACATGGTGGTGTAAGTTGGTAAGAGACTGGACCAATGGATAACCTCAGGTCCTTACATGGTTGGCAAAGACCCATGAGTTTCCTCTGTGCCCAGAATATAGGGAATATTAGCTGTGAACATGATCCAACGGGTTATTTGGCAAATCGAGCACACTCCATGGGTGAAGTCTGGCTGCTCACTGGAGGTAGGGGCTGGCTCTGTGGGATCATTCAGGTCAGGAAGCTGCACAGGGATCCAACTGAGTGGCTCTAGACCATCTAAAATGCTGTGTAAGTGTGCTCAAATCCTTACCCTTCACATAGAGCCTAATGCCCATATACCTGAGAAGAGGAGAACAAAACCATACCAAGAGTGGGAACATATCCCTCTCCCTGCCCTTTCCTCTCAGACTTTTATTATTAGTACCTGACTGCCTAAATTCTCCATGCTTTCAGTAGAGAGTGAGAGAGTACAGAAGCAGTGGAAAAACTCCTTTAAGAAAATAACTGAGTTTAAATTGAGTTTTGAGTTAGATCATATTGGGCTACATTAGATTTTCTGTTGCTAAGCTGAAATGGAGATCCAGATTTGAGATCAGTAATAGAAAATAGAGCTTTACTTTTGCAGTATTGTTGCAGCTAAGGACTATACTATACATACAATGAGCTCATATATTCCTTTCCAAGTCACCAAAGCAAAATGGGAGAAACTGGGCCTACCCATTTTCACAGATTCCTATGTTAGATGTTCTTTTGTGATTTATTTTTTTTTCCCTTTCTTCAAAGATGTACCTTGATATTCACTTGAATAGGGGTTCAGAGAAAAAGAGGTAGAGGGGAGAAAGAGAAGAGACCCTATAGATTTATTCACTCCAGGGTGTAGACCCTGTAGGAATGTTCATCAGCAAATTTTCAGGGTTGCTACATTTGTAATTCATTTACTTATGGATTTTTTCCCCACAGTTTTACCATTTATAGTCCAAACTTAGGGATGCTTTTCCTAGAAGAGCACAAAGTATTAGAAATGAGTTTTGGGTTCCATACATATTCTAATAAATCCCAATAAAGAGCTATAATTTTAAATCACTTGAAGCATTTTCAAAGGCTAATATCAATAGTGGAAGAATAAAGAAGAAAAAATATCCATATGCGGTATAAATATGACATGGCTCACTAAGTCTTCTCATCTCTTTGACCTTTTCCTGAGGTAGTGTTGGCATTATTTCTATTAAGGAAACAATACGTGGCATTTTAATACTAAATTAGAGTTAAATGGTTTTGAAAAGATTTCATCTGGGAAGTTAGATCAAAGTGAATTTCTTTGAGTGCAATGTCTTGGGCAAATGTTATTAAAATATAAAATGCATTTAAGGACAAAGTGAAGGAGGGAGATATAGGGATCCAAGAAAAATAGTTCTTAATTATGTGGTAAACCTATTATGTAACATCCCTCTTCCAAGACCAAACAATTGGTAAGTGGCTGATGTGCACATGTGGGAGTGGATAGGATCCAGCTACACCTGGAAAGCAGAAGTTTGGTCCTGTAATATGTGATTCTGGGTAACTCCATTTGGGGGGCTGTTTTTTTCATCTACAGTTATAGGAAGAGGTAAGGCATACTCAAAGAGCCATAATCTGGGGAGTAGAAGTGTTGGCTAGAGAACCCAAGCTGTTTTTACCCTAGTGTGTAGATGTGTCTGGCCATTTCTTAGAATACCAAATGTGCTAACCAGTGTTTTCTTTGAAGAAGGGATTATGAGAGATTGATTACAAAAATGTCCCTTATTTTCTATGTCTCCCTCTAGCCACACCCTTTGCAATGTGAATATGCTGCTCCCTCCATCAAGGGATAGAATCTAGTTCCCCACCCTTGGCATCTGTGCTGTCCTTATGACTTGCTTTGGGCAATAGGAATGTAGAGGAAATGAAATTATGTCAGTTTTAAGTCTAGCTATCAAGAGACTGTGAGTACCGCTGTTCTGCCTTGGACACTTGGCACCACCATTTGAACCTGCCTGGGCTATCCTACTGGATGGTGAGCAACACACGGCCCAGTCACCCTTGTCACCACAGTGGATGTCAGTCAAGTACCAGATTTGTGAGACAATCCTAGATCAGCCAACCTCCAGTCCGTTGACCCCAGCTTTATGATTAAGCTCAGCTGGAGATCATCTAAGTCAGCCCAAATCAACAAAACCATCCAGCTGAACAATAGACTCATTAACAAGAATCCATTTGTATTTTTTAAGCTACTAAATTTTGGGATGGTTTGTTATGCAGCATTATATAACTGATACGGAAACCGAGGTGGGAAAGCAAGTGTCCCAAAGGTAAGGGGCACTACCATGCCCTAGCTTGGTTCAGGGATAATGACTCATTTCAGAGTACAGATAGAGGAGCCGTTCTCCAAGCATGGTTCCAGAACTGACATCATCAACGTCATCCTTGTACTAATTCGAAATACAAATTCTTGGACTCACTGAATCACAAACTCTGCAGGTAGGGCCCAACAATCTGTCTTTTTATAAGCCCTCCAAATAATTGTGATGCTCATGAAAATTTGAAAACCACTCAGATTTAAAAGGAGCGGGATAAGAAGAAAATTTCTTACATCTCTCTCCTGGAAATTCTTCAGGTGGTACTCATGATTTGGTAATTATGAAAACATTCAAACCATGCACATATGTACAACTATTTAAGAAGTATGAAAATTTCAGATAGTTGGAAAAACAAAGAATTTTTATTGAATTTGGTGATACCTATTTTATTTTGAATCTCAGAAACTTAGAATTGGTCTCCAAATTTACAATAACAGTTTTAAAACTCAATCTAAATTTTTAAAAATCCAGACTATATCCATTACTACTGCTAATGTTTCAACAATGCCTATTCACAGCACCCCCCTATCCTGGCCACAACCAACTGCTTCCCATTGTAGGCACTATGCTAGATACTTCCCACAAATTATCCCAATTAACACAACAATCCTATGAAGCAGGAATTATCTTTTTCATTTCAAAGATAAGTAAGGAGGGAGATTTAGAGCGATTAATTTGTCAAATATCACATACCTAGAATTTCTGTTGGGTTTCTCTTTCTAAACAGTGGGACACAAGGATGAACTGGTGAGTAGTGAACAATTAGATTTCTGAAAACAACAACAAAACAAATGAACAAATCCCTGATTTGCAGTGTTTGCCAGTTTTTATGGTATAAATACACCATGGCCAATTTCAAGTTACCATTGTGAAGTCATGAAATGTGGAGTTGGAAAGAGATGTGCATGATTGGCTTTTCTGACCCAATATGAGCCGTCTTCGGCACACCATGGTAGGGAAGTATGAGTGAACGTTGCTTCAGTGGCAAGATGGGCATATTTATATTTTAAAGTTTATCTCGAAAGTAATGATGTTCATTTTGTCAGTTCCAGGGATAATCAAAATATGCTTTGGAATTGCTTTGTTTCTTAAATTTCAACCCTGAATTTACAGTGAAAATATTCAAAATCAGCTACTTTTTTTTTAGTGTTTTTTTTTTTTAAGATTTTATTTATTTATTTGACAGAGAGAGAGACAATGAGAGAGGGAACACAAGCAGGGGGAGTGGGAGAGGGAGAAGCAGGCCTCCCACTAATTAGGGAGCCCGATGTGGGATTCAATCCCAGGACCCTGGGATCATGACCTGAGCCGAAGGCAGACGCTTAACAACTAAGCCACCCAGGTGCCCCTAAAATTGGCTACTTTCATAGATTTTTGGGAAATACTCATTTTATGGAGTCAGAGCTGGGTGGAACCTCATGAAAACCTCTTGTTTTTTCTCCTGATGTTAGCAAGGGATACTTATCTAGAGCAGATATTTTATCTTCTTGAAGATCTCTAAACATGGAGGCTTTACTACATTTCTCAGTGTTCTAAACAGTGCTTTATCATCCTCAAGAAAGTTCTTTTCTAGACTGATATGTAAGCTTTCAAACTGTAATTTAAGCCTATTCCCTTCATTTTATCTTTACACACATGAAAAGAAATTGATTGGCATTCACCTCTTAGAAATTCTTCTGCTTTGACAAAGATGTTAAAAGATTCTTTTAGTATCTAATTCCAGCTTCTTTAAAAATAACTTTTCATCATCACATAGAGAGGAAGGTTTCCAGTTAGGCAGGCTGCCATTATTGGTCCCTAAAAAGTACAATCTTCAGACCTCTCAAATTTCCAGGCGAGAAATGCCCTGATCAGTTTTTGACAACTTCTCTTCTTGATGTCATCCAGTGTTAGATTTTTAAAAATTGTGTTAATGTTTAGCATAAGATCAATCCTCTTAGCAAATCTTTAAGTGTACAATGCAGTATTGTTAACTGCAGACATGATGATGTAGAGTAGGTCTCTAGAACTTATTCATCTTGTATAATTGAAACTTGATGTTGGATTTTTAAAGAGCAAGGGGCATCAGGTGTACATCTCTAGTGATTTAAATGGCTCCTCATTTATTTTCACTGGATTCATACTGCAAGAAATGGACCCATTTGGAATATCTTGGCCGTAATGCTTTTAGTAAAATAGGGGAAGTATTACTGCCCTTAACTCACATGGTTGAATCGTGTCTTCTACAACAGAGGGGGAGATGATTCTTCATACATAACAAACTTGATTGTATAGGGAAAGGCATAAGATACACAATCAGGTGTTGAATTGTTCTCCATCATTGCTATTCTCTTTTCTTCCCACCCCTCAAGTAAGAGTCAATCTCTTGAAAATATCTAAGTAACCTCTTCTTCATTTAAGTGTATAGAAAGAAGATTTCAAAAGAGATGTCCTTCTGATATTTCTTAGCACACTTTTCCTGCCCTTTCTCACTGCATTTTGGTTTTGCTTTGTCCTTTTTGTCATGATGGGGAAATCAGATGTTGAATTTTCAACCATAATTTGACAAGAAGCAAAAGATCCTCTGGGGAAGCTCCGGCCTTTGACTTTTATGTCCCCAGCAGTTACATACGAAGGACAGGTAACACTGGGGGCAATCAGGTACTGGTTTATGAGCTCACCAGGTTTATTAGAAAGCTGGATAATGAAAGGCATGGTAGAGAGGGAAAAATCAAATGCTAACGTTAAACTGGCCAGGGTTGAAATGGTGCTGCCCTTGCTTAGTTAAAATGGTGCTTCCCTTATTTAACTGTGATGTTAGGAACTCATTCAACTTCTGTTTGTATCTACAAAAATTAGACCAATATTGTATACTGCACAAGATAAAATGAGTTAACATACATGCTACCATCTACTTTAATGTCTGCTACTTAGTAGGTGCTGAAAAATGCTTGTAGGCCATCTGTGTTCAGAATGCATGGTGTTCCCAGAATGTATACAACTGGATTTCTATGTGTTGTCCTTTGTTGGGTAGAATAGTATTACTTCATATAATGCATAGGTCTCTTTACCTTCTTTCCTGGCTGCAGGCTTTCCTTGCACTGCTAAAGTGTTGGCTTGCCATGTTAGATCAGTAGGTATTGAAAACTATGCAGCATAGGAATAGAGTTTTTAAAGTTATTTTTTTCTACCTAAACTGTTCTGACTCCAACATGACAGCTGAGTAGAATTCTAGTATGCTAGATTGCCGGGCAGCATTTTCAGGGAAATCAGTTCACTGTTACTTCTGTCCTTTGAAACCTTGAAGTATAATTCATCCTTAAAGAAGCCGGATTAGCTTGCAAAATATGATTTCAGGATCAGCATAGCTCTCTCAGACAGCAAAACTGTGGTCTCCTGAAATTCCAGAAAGACAAAACCTGTCCCGTACTTCCTGAAATGTAAATACTGGCTAGATAATTTACATGTTAAGTTGTTTCAGTGATTGACACCACAGTGTGAATAAAGTTGTAAACCTTAAATAACTTTTCTCTAGCTTTGGTGAATAGAAAAGGCATGAGAATAAATGGAGAGGAAAAAATAAGATGGACGGGTCTGTCTCATGTACTACCCTATGAATGAAGGCAGATACGGTAGATGGCTCACCATTCCGGGAACAAAATAAAGACTCAATAATTATTTGCTAACAACATAAAAAAGAAAAACGTTCACCTCCAGCACAGTTTAGTTTGTAACTGATTACTAGACCATTATTTATTTTCTAAGATTTATAGGAGGCCCTTATTTTCTGAATATTTATCACCTGATTCGAAACAATTATGAGGTTGTAGAAACAAAATTGACCACAACATAAAAATATTCATAAACAAACTGTGACTTTACCGAAACTTCTTATTCTTTCTAGAAACACAGCCAGAACTACATAACCCAGTATCCCTTGTGGCTATGGATGGCCACACAACAGAATTTTGGCTGAGAGAATTTTGGCTGAGAGAATTTGGGTGGTAATGATATATACAATATCCAGGTTTTGTCCACAAAAAATCTTTCTCCACAAAGAATATTGTCTCTCTTCCATTGTTGGCTAGTTGGCTGCTGAAGCCCAGAGAAATGTGTGAAGACACTGAGGTTGAGAGGTCTATCTGTCACAGATGCTATTGTTACTATAATTGGCATGGAAATTGGAACCCAAACTGATGTGATGTTATCAAAATTGAAGTATGTGACACTGACTTAGCATTCATTTCCTGGAAATGGGTGGTGGGAAAATTGGCTTTCAAATCTGAGAAGATAAAGACCCATGCTATTCAGTGGTGAAGCATTTGGGAAAGCCATTATCTTGGGAGAGCTTGGACAGCAGACACAGTGAAGACAAAGTGTATAGCTCTAGGTTGGAAAATAGAAAAATAGAATGTTACTAGAGTGTGTTGATTGTTACTGACTTAGCTGGTTTTTCATAGAAAGAAATTTGGCTGGTTTGCAAAGAACTACAACTCAACACCAAAAAAAAAAAAAAAAAAAAAAATCCAATTAAAAGTGGGCAGAAGACCTGGTAGACATTTTTCCAAAGAAGACATACAGACAGCCAACAGACACATGATAAGATACTCAACATCACTAATTATCAAGGATAGGCAATTAAAAAACACAATGAGATAATACCTCACACCAGTCAGAATGGCTGCTATCAAAGAGACAAAAAATAGTAAGTATTGGCAAAGGTGTAGAGAAAAGGGAATCCTTTGTGCACTACTGGTGGCACTGTAAATCAGCATAGCCACTGTGGAAAACAGTATGGAGGTTCCTCAAAAATTGAAAATAGAAACACCATATGACTTAGTAATCCCACTTTTGGGTATTTACCCAAAGAACAAAAACATTCAAAAAAATATATGTACCCCTGTGTTTATTGCAGCAGCTAAGATATGAAAGCAACCTAAATGTCCACCAATAGGAGAATGGATAAAGAAGATGTGATGTGATGTGATGTGATGTGTGTGTGTGTGTGTGTGTGTGTGTTTACATACACATGTTGGAATATTATCAGCCATAAAAAAGAATAAGACTTTGCCGTTTGCAACAACATGGATGAACCTAGAGGGTACTATACGAAGTGAAATAGGTCAGACAGCAGAAGACAAATACTGTATGATTATATGTGGAATCTGGAAAAAAACAAGACAAAACAAAAGAAAGTTTATTCTACTCTTATCACCGGCAGTATCTAGAGCATCAGCATTTTGGCCCCAGTTCCTTAAACCCCAGATCCCAGAGCGGAATCCCCAGAGGGTGAGATGATACGTGTCCACTCAATGGGTTGGGTTGCAAGAGAGAAAACAAACTTTAGGGAACTTGAATCTTTTATATTGGGTAGTAGGCATGCTGCTCTTTGCTCTAAAGGACGACATTAATTTTATTATACTAGACAGTAAGTGTGACTGCCTGTTGCTTCAGAAGGAAACACTGTCTTTATAGTCTAGGACTGTACGGAAATCTGCCCTTTGCTCCAGTGGAAGATATTCTCTCTACATTCCAAGAATATTTACTATACAAGTCTTCAAAAAGATAAAATAAAGGGTACCTTGCTTGCAAAATGTGAAGAAATTCAAGAGACCTATGAAGAATTGTTTCTAATACAACTCTCTAAACCTTTAGACTTAATGGTTCCTAATTTGTTAAGAAGTAGGTCCATTCCATGCCTTTATAAATTTAAGAAAGTTCACTTTACTGCAATACTCATTCTGCCAGATTGTCTGCTGCCTGTATGCAGAAGTGTCTTTTTTTTTTCTTCCTGAATGTGATTTTCTTTCCTGTATAGCAACCATGGAAGTAATCACATAGATTTTTTTGATTTGGAGGTGGGAAGAAGGTCAGTTGTGCGGCGTCTGAAATGTTTTTCCAAATATGTAGAAGTTACCAACTTTATCTTAACTATTATTGTTCCCACTGTCAAATATCAGTTCTGATTGGGTTAGCCAAGATTTTACAATTTAAATAAATAAATAAATAAATAAATAAATAAATAAACAAACGCGCGCGCGCGCACACACACACACACACACACACACACACAAACCTTGCCTTCCCTGCCCATCATGGCTGCTTCTCTTTCTCCCTCCCATGCATGTGTGTGTATATATATATATATATACACACAAACCATACACACATATATAAATACATAAACCATATATATATATGTATATATATATACACAGTTCTTTGTTTTTCTTTTGAGTTTAGTTTTTAGGTTATTAGGTTTGTGGAGAATACATTAAACCTAAATATATAATTACCTGGGAAAGAATTTGTCAAACAAAAGAATCTTGCACGGTGTTTTTTTAATATAAAAATATTTAATACATATATGCTCATTAATACATGTGGATACATTTTTAAGAGTGATAATAATTTTTAAAAGAGTGATAATTAATCACCAGAAGTTTGTTAATGTGTTAGTCTTGTTACTTTCTACAAAGGAGGAATAAATCTAAGATCTACATTAAGATAGAGTTATATAGATCTAATACCAGCATTGTGTTACTATGGATTTCATAGAAATGGGGAACAGATACGTACAAGATGTGTGAGATATTTTCTGTTACTCTGAAATTGATTCTAATGTCCCAAAATGAAAAAGAGCAGTAATTAAAGCCTTCATACTCCTGATCGACATTCTTTATACTTTGACCCAATAACCAACCTGACTACCGAACCTAGGGAAGGGGAGGCTGAACCAACCTTGTGTGAGATATTTTCTGTTACTCTGAATTTGATTCTAATGTCCCAGAATGAAAAAGAGCAGTAATTAAAGCCTTCATACTCCTGATCGACATTCTTTATACTTTGACCCAATAACCAACCTGACTACCGAACCTAGGGAAGGGGAGGCTGAACCAACCTTGCCTTCCTCGCCCATCATGGCTGCTTCTTTTTCTCGCTCTGGTACAAAAATTGTGGAGAGGAGAAGAGAGGAAATGGGAAGGTATTGCCTCTGATGAGATGTTATTTTCTTTCCTTTCCCATTGGTGGACAAGCATTCATTGATATTGGGGTCATACAAGGGGAAGACTGCTGTTTTCCTTCTTGGCTGCTTGCTGTTCTGCTGGAGAGCCTTGAGCCCTCCCTGGAACGGCTCTGGGGGCACAGCTGAGCTTGAGGCTCAGGTGTACTTGATTTGGGTCATGCACTGAGAGTCAGGTACCTACATTTTACCCAGAGGTTAGTAAAGGTGGGGGCCTTGCTAGAATAACCTGTGCCAGTGGGACAGAAAGGGATTATTAAGCTGGGGGAAGAAAAGGAAGCTTTTGGCGGATCTCAGGGGGTCACCCAGAGGGGCATGAAGTTCAGGGAAGGAGCAAGAATATGTTGCAGCTAAGAGAGAGATTGGGAGCCTGGTCTGTTGGGTGCTGAGGAGAGGTGGCTGTAGAGCAATGAAGGGCTAACACCTCAACACCGATTAGTACAGTAGCTTTTGTGGGTTTTCTGAGGAACTGCATCCCACAATCCCGGGATAAGCCATCCTATCCCGCTGCATGCTGCTTCAACTTCTGTGCCTCCGGGCCACTCTGGGAGCTTCAGGTTTTTGTTTGTTTGTGTGTTTGTGTTTTAGATTCCTCTCAACATGTTTCAAGTGCGACTGAGCCCATAAAAACTTGGCAGAGAGACCCCTCTTCACCTACACGAATTGCTGTGAGCTGCCGAATGCACAGCTTTTCTCTTCACAATCAGAAGACAATTCACTCTGTCCAAAGCACGAGCCCTCCAATCTATTGTTCTGGAAGTTTATAGATCAAATAATGTTAACGAGCTACTCTGTGTTCATGCAGGACCTGACCCTTCTGGGCACAGCTCTTGGAAGTGTGGTGGAGAAAAGATATTTGGTAATTTCTAGAATTATAGAGATGGAATTGGCTATCCATTTTTGCATGGATACCACTTTAGTTTTACATTTGTTTTAGCCTCATGAAGTAAAATTCTTAAGAGTGTGGCTAAGGTTTCCATTCATATAACCTGGGGCTCCTCATTCCATATCATGGATCTGGGGGAGCTTTTTCCTACTTTCTCTTGTTTTCTTTGCCAGGCTTGTACTCTCTGGGCTTCAGGTCCTGAGCAAGGGCCCTGTTTATTCAAGCAGATTCCCCCCCTCCTCGACCCCCCAGGAGTTTGGTTTTCTTCTATGACTGGATCATGTTGGGAGTTATCTTTCAATTTCTGGCTACCACAGCCAGAAAACTCTGTTAGCTAATTGCATTTTTTTAATTTTTTGGTCTCCCTACAGACCCAGAGGCACTATAAAAAGCTCAGATCTGACACACCAAGGGGAGAAAGAAGAAGAATAAACAAGCATGCTGTGAGCTTTCTACTGTGGAAGGGCAAAGATGCACTTGAGTTCTTAGGATCTTTGCATACCATGACCGTAGTTTGAGAGGTAGCCAAGTCTGACCAGGAGTTAGACTTCAGACGTCTTGTGCCTCCCTCAGCAGCACTGTCACTGATCTAAGACACGGGCTGAATATGAACCAAGTTCTCTTTGTTTTGTTTCAAAATCCAAAGCAGGGAGGGAGACAATCACTTTACTCCTCCTCCCAACAAGCCTTCCCCTTGTAATGATGGGCTTTGTTCTAGGGACTACATTTCTCAGCTTTGCTCTCATGCTCGGGTAGTTTGGCAGGCTTTCTGATGCTTTGGGGCAATCTGAATCACACCTGAAGCTGATGGGTTGTTGACATATGGGGCTTTAATTAAACCAAGCTGAAAACAGAGAGCATCTGGAAACCAGGGCTGGGCCTTGGAAGGGCCTGGGTGGTGCTTTTTTGATTATTATTATTATTTTTTTCAGATACCATGTTTATCTTTTCTACCAAAAAAAAGTTGGAATAACATGAATAATCACATTGAACTTGGTCAAAATGTCGTGTCAAGACAGATTTGTTTTCTTTTGTGAGTGTTATAGGCAATACTTGAAAGAGTTGAAGTGGGATTTGGTCATGAAAACAGCTGTTTGAAGGGCACATTGCTCTTCTCTCTCAAGATTGATTTTCATTGGCCTTAAGGGATGGTGGTGGAGGACCATTAAGCCAAAAGTGACCCATACCAGGAGAGGGCTTTTCAATTCAGAACCTGTAACAGATGACCGCTGTAAAGCTTTGGCGATGCAAAAGATATTTCCTGTCCCTGAAACTGAACTATTTCCTGTCCCTGAAACTGAACTATTTCCTGTCCCTGAAAGTGAACTATACGAAAAATTAATTGTAGTCACTATATGTGCCAAAATTGTTACTAAATTATAAGAAAGAATGAGAGTACATTTCCATTTGGTTAGTATTTATTCTGACCTAGGCACTGCCCTTGATTCTAGGGATACAAGTACTCATTCATTCATTCATTCATTCATTCAACAAATACTGTGTGCCTATTACGCACTAGGAGCTATTTTACATACCAGGGATAAAATAGTGAACCTGGAAAAATATCTGTTCTCATGAGGTTTATTTCCTAGTGGGAGAGTCAGACAATAAAAATGTAAGCAAAGAAACCAATAATATAATTTTAGGGAATGATAAGAGACTTAAGAAAAGCAATATGAAATAACATGACACACATACCTTCATTCCTTAGCTCATTTGTCCCACAACATTTCACTGAGGGTCCTCTAGGTGCCAGGGACTATGCCAGGCACTGGGGAGCCATTGGAGACTGACATGTGATGAGTGCCCTGAAGGAAACAAGGGTGGAGATGAAGAAGAAGCAGAGGCTTGCATGGGGGCTTGATGGGGGCTTGGATGGGCCTAGGAGTACTTTAGGCAATGACTTGGAAAAGACTTCTCTGAGGACCTAAATTATGAGCAGGAGTTGGCAGAGGGAATGGTGCTGAGTGTATGCATGTGTATGCTGATGGTGGTGGGAAGAAGATCATTCTAGATAGAATGAGCACAATATGCAAAAGTTCTGAGGCAGAAAGGTTTGGTCAGGCTTGGCCATGAACACTCTTGATTATGGGTTGAAAGAGCTGGATAACCAGTGTGCCTAAGATGGTGTTGGGGCTAGATCACACAGTGCCTGCAGGCCATATGCAACATTCTGAACTTTATTCTAAGGGCAGTGTGACGACACAAAAGAATTTTGAGCAAGAGTGTGACATGATCTGATGCACCTTAAAATCACTTTCAGTGCCATGCAGGGGACAGATTAAAGATGAGCAGAGTAGAGGCGGGGAGGCCCGTTCAGAGGCTTTTTTAGTAATGTGGGCAAGATAGCTGGAGAAGAGACCCGCCGATGAGCCTCATGTGCAGCAAACACCTCTCCAACAGTCTTTCTTCCACCCTTCATCAGATCCACAAAAGTGGGCCCATGATTCCAGACTTCTGCCTGAAGGCCATCGAATGCCTAGACTAATTTGAAACCTGTGGATTTTGAGGTATTTGGAAAGATAGCTCTTATTTTCAACTTAATTTTAATCAGAATGTTTCCTAAGAAGCTCAGTTCCTCCTTTTGATCAGAGTCTGACATTAAAACCACCATCACCACCACCTAAATCTCTAACTCCTGAGTATGTCGGTCAGAGCTTGAGTTCAAAAGTAGGGCTCGTACAACTGATTGGTACTAATGTTGCAAGCTTAAATATTTCTTTGCCGGCATTGTTTGGCAGGAGAGCACGCTCAGGGCAGAAAAGTGCGTGTGATTTTCAGATCCAATTTGCCACCCCAGCTGTGGGTGAATGGTTTAGGGTGGTGGCCTGGAAAGGAGGTGGATTGTAGATGGGACTAGACCTGAGTGCGAATCTCAGTTCCATTGCTCAACTGACGAAGTGACATGTGGCGGGTCACTGGGGCTTGTGAGTGTGAGTGTATGTTTCTTTGGAAAGTGAGATGCTGCGTATTCAGGGAGCCCAGCTTCCCTCTTTGAAAGCGCAGCTCACGTTTCCTGACTGTGACACTCCTGAAGATGTTCAGTTCAAGTTTCTTCCATCATCACAGAAATATGAAGAGGAGAGTTCTCTCCTCCTCTCTCCTCCCTTCCACTCCCTCTCCTTCTCCCTGTCTCTCTCCCTTTGTATTTCTCCTTCTGCTCTTCCCTCCTCCTCTCCTCCTTCCTCTCTCATGCTCTCTGTCCCTTTTTTTTTTTTGGAGAAATAGTGCGGGTTAACAATTATGTCACGACCAAAAAGCTTAGTTACTCTGCGGGCATTATTAACACCGTCTTCACAACAATTCCAAGAGGGAGGTACTGATATAATCCCCATTTTATGGATGAGGAAGCTGGGGCTTAGAGAGGCTTTGCTGCTTACCCAAATATCACACAACCCATAATTGGTGGCACTGGAATTTGAATCCAGGCAGTTTGACTCCAGAGCCCTTTTCGGGTACTTTTTGCGTGTGTTAGATTTCTCTAACACAATTTTGGTGAGTGTGAGGCATGGGGACATTGGTGTTCCTGATGGCCTTGGTGGAGAGGTGGGGGTTCCTGCAGGGAAGTAAGTAGGATTTGCTGTTTATGTGAGTGCATGGATGTGTGTGTCTGATTCATGAAAAATTGTTCCCTCCTCCCTTTATTATCCACCATCTGTGTCGCACCTGGGGTGCTCAGTATTTTCCAGAAATATAAATGATTCATACAATTATTTTCTTATAATGTCTAACCTCCCAGAGGATGGACCAGAGAGGAAAGTTCATTTACAAAGATCAGTTATGCTTTTAGAGGCATCTTAATTTGGCGAGTTGGAGAAAGCCAGGCTGCTAATTGATTAGCTTGTTTCTTGACCTGCTAATTGAGACTTGGTCTTTATTCACATGGCTCCTCGGCAGTTCTGGCTTCAGTTGCGTGTCCTGATCGAAGCTTGCCAAAATCAGATGCTTTGGGGTGTAGAATTAACAATCTGGCAGAGCATCTGGACATGTAACGTAGATGCCGTTATGGAAAAATGAGGAACTTCCCTCCCAATTAGAGAAGATTGTTGCTCGCTCTGTTGTTACAAGCTTGTTCTCCTAAATACCTCCATTGCTGCCTTCCAAAATATAAGACAATATTTTTTTTTTTTTT
The DNA here is from genome assembly GCA_028534135.1 of Potos flavus. Taxonomy (NCBI): domain Eukaryota; kingdom Metazoa; phylum Chordata; class Mammalia; order Carnivora; family Procyonidae; genus Potos; species Potos flavus. The sequence continues at coordinate 48,823,986 of CM052893.1, read as the reverse complement.
GGAAAGGGAAACCTGTGTATGTTTAAATGCTCCTTCTAATATACATGAATGCTCTCATGTGAGCGCTCGGTGGCGAGGCATTGACTCAGTTAACGTACTCCCTGTAGGACAAGGTGAAGAGGGCGAGAAAGTCTCATGTAGATCATAACTACTCTTTTCAGAGAGGCGTGAGCTGCGATTCCGTCTGCTGAGAGGGGATCAGGGAAAATGGATTTCCGATTTTATTTATTTGAGAGAGTTTTTATTTATTTGTTTGAGAGAGAGAAAGAGAGAGAGAATGAGCGGGAGGGAGAGGGAGAGAGAATTTGAAGCGGACTCCATGCTGAGCGCAGAACCCGACATGGGGCTCAGCTTCATCACCTGAGATCATGACCTGAGCCGAAATCAAGAGTTGGACACTTAACGGGCAGCGCTGCCCAGGGGCCCCTTGTTTTTCATTTTCAAAGCAGTCTCTGCACATTACAAAAAGAGGAGAGAAACAAAGTTACTCGAACCATCTGAAGTAATTAACAAACCACCAAGTTTTCTTTTTTTGGTTGGGAAAAGGGAATAATGACCTACCCATTTTTGAAGACTGATACAATAGCATCTTTAAAGCATAAAACACAAGGTTAGGCTTCACGAAACGGTTGTAGCATTTAATTCATATTTTTGTGTGTTTTAGCAGGTTTACCTATTTGCCTCGACCCCCTTCTCAGCCTTTTCCTTCCCTGTTCCCCCTTCTGTCTCTCCTTCTTTATAACACATAGACCATATACAGATTGATAACTAACTTATCATAGATGTTTTGACTAGAACATTTGAACCAAGTAATCCTCATTAAGAGAGTGGGCCCCTATCTCCCATTCACTAATTTTTTTGACAATGCTAATTTATCATCGTGTTCCCCACCATAGCTTCAGCAATGGAACTGGATCTGGCAATCTGCTTGCCTTCGGTCCTTCCCATCCTCCTTCTCTCCTGGCTTTGCAAATGGCAAATAACTGGGAGGAGCCAAGTTCAGGAAGCATACACACCGATCTCAGAAGACGGGGTTTGGGAAGCGTTTGCAGAGGCAGAACATTCTCAGAATTCTACACAGTGAAGCTGACTCATGAGTCGTTGGGCACTTAGAGAAATAAAAAGTGGCCCAAATTGGGAGTGCTTTCTTGCTCCCTGTCCCCATTTCCACTTCAGATCATCTTTCATCTGGTTTAAGCGATTTGGGTCACATTGTGATTTGAACTTAGGGATCGTTTTGCTCAGACCCTGTTTGCCTCTGAAACGAAGGTGTTGGAGATCAGGCTGGGGCAAGATGACCTCTGATCTCTCTTCCAGCCCTGTGACTCTGTGACTTTTATGAACAGGAGGAGGAAGACGAGGCCCGCCAATGGCATTTACTCTTTTGAAAATTTCCCAAGCACTGCACGACCTCAAGTCTATTTATTCAGTTCCTCTGAACATTGGGTACTCTTTAAACACGTGGCAGGACAGCCCGGCTCCAAGGCTGTATATTTGACTAAGAGGTTGGTGGGCTTATTTGAGTTAGCTCATGTTAGAAGTTTAATTGTTTTTTTCTTCTTCATCTTTTTGCTGGCAGTGACTGTATCTAGGAGAATAAAGCTTTGTCCAAGTGCGCCCTCTCATTCCTCACACACGTGAGACGGGGACTGGGGACGGCTGGTGTTTTTCTGAGGTCCCTGCCACCCCCCCAACCACCCCCCCCCCCCCGCCCAACCCCGGACCATGTGTTTCACATCAAGTGAGCAAATACCTTTTCAGCTGAAAACCTTTCAACGGCCTCAAGTTTCCAGACCAGACTTTACCTCTGGGCTCCACACAGATCCAGCCTTACTTCATGTTGGTTCACCCTTAAGATTGGCATAATAGATGCTGATTCATGAGAGTATGTTCCAAAGACCTGCCTCGAGTCTGAAACCTGTTATTTCTCTCCAGCCTGAAGTCCTGCCATCCTCTTATGGGAAGATCTATGCATAGCGATGGCATAGTAATGATTACACCCCTGCTGCTTCATAAGAACTCTGCGAGGTAGGCATGGCTATTGTCCATATTTTACAGATGAGCAAAGAGGCTTAGAGAGATGGCCCCCTGCTCAGGTAGAGGCATTAGCATGCAGGGTCGTCATTAGAATCTAGATTTGTAACCCCAGAGTTCAGGCTTTTAACCCCACATCCGGCTGTCTACAGCAGGAAGGGTAAGCGCTAAGGGCATTTTTCCCCTCCAGTTTTGATCAAATTAATTTAGAACCAAAGGGATTTCTGAGCTCATCTGGTCCCACCTCCGGTATAGATGAAGAAGCCAGGCTTGCAATGACCGCTGGTTGGCTCAAGGTCATGCTCCTAGCGGTGCCAGGTGCAGAACAAAGGGGACCTGTGCTCCTCCCAGCCCCTCAAGCTGGATGGGGGCAAGAGTCTGAAATTACAGACGAGTGAGAAGGTGCTGGCCAAGAATTAAGAGAGTTAAGATTTTGTCCTATATTAAAAATGAATTTACATTTCCATGAAATTAGAAAAAAAAAATGTATATATATATTAAAGAATCAAACACATGTAAGGGATCTGGAAGGCTTTTCTGATCCAGTCCTTCAGTAAAATCCAAACTCCTTCCAGGATCGACAAGGTGATGTGTGATCTCTCCCTGGCTCTCCATCCCAAGCTTTCTGTGTTATTCTCATCTGAGTCCTAGACTCCAGGCCATTTTCTACCCCGGGCTTTGTGCTGCCATTTTACCTACCCTCAGCCTGTCCCTCTCGGTAGGGCTGGCTCCTATTTAAAAAAAAAAAGTTTTTGAAATTGAGGGATAATCAGCACAGAACATTATGTTAATTTCTGGTGTATGACATAATGATTCAGTATTTGTATATATTGCCAAATAATTGGATGGGCTCTTTAGCGCCTCAACTCAAATATCCGTCCATAGACTTCATTTAAATAAGTCTTTCCTGCCATCACTCCATGTATACATACCCTCTGCCCCCTCCGTTATCATCTTCCCTTTTATTCTTTAGCTCGTCCCGTGATTTGCAATTCTTTCTTTTTTAGTTCACTTGTGTAATGCGTGTGACTTGTGCTGGTGCGGAAGCCAGTGAGTTCATGGCCATGCTTGTGTTGTTCAGCACCTATAACCCGGCACATCTGGTTGAAGAAATGGCTCACTGGCTGGATGGCAGGCTGCATAAGCGAGTGAATGAATTTCCATCTGCTGAACCCCAGATAGCCATTCGTTAGAACAGTATTACTTGAAGGCCCTCGTGGGGAGACAGTCCAGTATTCCAATCCAATACGAGTTTATTTTCCAGGAGTAGTAAACTTACATCGCTAATACTTCACTGTGACGTTTTCCCCCCCTTCCAAACTACATAGGTGCTTACTTCGCAAAAGCTCAAGAGAATGGGATAGAAGCCAGGCATTAATTTGGGGAAAAAGGTGAGGTATCAAGAACCGTGAGGGTGGGAGGTACTGGATATGGGGAGTGTGTGCATGCATGGACCTGCGTAAAATCCCCTTTTCCAAATTTTGAATAATTAAAAAAAATTCTTATTCTGATTAGCGCCTGCTCACTCTTTCCGTAAGTCCAGTCTGTCCTAGAGTGGAGTTCCCTGCTCTCCTGAAGACACTGTATCCAATGCCTGCTCCTGTCCCAGGGGCCTAGCCTGGGGCCAGGCGCTTCCCGAATGCTTGTCAGACTGTCTTCCTCCAGGAAATGAGTATGTACGCTTTGGAACAAAATTAGTCTATGAGTGTCTTAGAAATATAAAGTTAACAATACAAATAGTGATTATTCAGTGCTTACTATACACAGGCGACATAAAGCTTTGTTTTCAGTATTATTTAACTCTCACAATGACCCTTTGACATAGGTACTTCCAAGCTGATCTCTCTGTTTTTTTTTTTTTTCCTTTAAAGTTTTTATTTATTTACTTGACAGAGACAGAGAGCAAGGGGAGGGGCAGAGGGAGAGGAAGAAGCAGACTCCCCACTGAGCAGGGAGCCCAGTGAGGGGCTGGATCCCAGGACTCTGGGATCATGACCTGAACCAGTGGGATCATGACCTGGGCCAAAGGCAGACTCTTAACCAACTGAGCCACCCAGGCAACTCCCAGCCCTCCCCTGCCCTGCCCATCCCAGCTGCTCTCTGACTCCAAGCTGTTACACTAAGCACTCTGTGGTGAACACAAGTCTTTATTCACCTTCCCACCTTCCTGATGAGGAGAGCTAGTCAGGAAAGAACCATAAGTATTGTTTGATTGCACACTATCCAGGGTCCAGCAGTCCCGAATCCCACCGGCTCTTGTCCAATCTCTAATGGGTGGTGGATCCCAGGCTTCCAAAGCTACAGCCCTTAGAGTTGGCTCCCATTGTTGAGAAGTAGAAATGAGACTCGACCACAGGTTCCCAGACGTCTGGAGCGTTTGTCCCTTTGAACTCATTGCTGTGGAGCCTAATTTGTACGCTTTAGTTCTGTTCGCTGGCACATGTGTATTCTTTCCAAGCAATTGCCCCACATGCAAAAGTCACAGCGTTGGTAGCCAAATACTTTGTCCTGTCTTGATGGGATGCCAAGCCTTGCGTCATGGTCACACCGGAGAATCACCATAGAACCACCGATTTGCTGGGGGAGGAAAGGAGACACTTCCGCTCCTTCCGGAGTCAGCTTCCTGACTTACTGGTTTTGTTCCTTCCCACGTGAAGCATTCAGAGAAGTGAACTTGGCTCTGGGAAGCAAGCGTCCCTGACTGAAGAGACGCTCGCCTCAGTCAGGGGTGTTGAGTGCTTCAGGCAAGGTTCGAAAGCAGGGGATGAATGGTTTCGTATTTAGTGGTTCTGACAGTTGAGGGGCAAGACTTCCTTAGAGGGCGAGTTGAGAGAACCAATCAGGTTGAACCCAGAGCGCTTCCCAACCAAACCGCCAAACCAAGTCCAAACCAAACTGCCTTGACTTAGGTTGGAAAGCCCAGCTATGTCCTCATGTCACTGTTTATAAAGCTGTTGCATTCCTTGGCAGGAGAATCTGTACGCAACTCAAGAAGGAAACAGGAATCGTATAAAATCTTACTTTTGGTGGTGAGATCTCTGCTTTTTGTTGTAGGTCCTGGAGGAGCTGATAACTGCTACCTCCTTCCCCACGAGTTTTGTAACTCTTAGAAATGAAAGGGAGAGAAATGTTCCATCCCTAAAAGTCACGAGGATGCTGACAGCTCGGCTGCTCTGTCCAAGCAAGGCCACATCTCACCTGGTCTGAAATTTGGCAAGCCCCACATGACCAAAATGCTGGCATGCCCTCTGGGCAGAAGCATTTAATGCAAGCCGATGTCTTTTTTTTTTTTTTTTTAAAGATTTTATTTATTTATTTGACAGAGAGAGAGAGATCACAAGTAGGCAGAGAGGCAGGCAGAGAGAGACGGGGAAGCAGGCTCCCTGCTGAGCAGAGAGCCCGATGCGGGGCTCGATCCCAGGACCCTGAGATCGTGACCTGAGCCGAAGGCAGAGGCTTTAATCCACTGAGCCACCCAGGTGCCCCATCCGCTTGTCTTTAAATATTATATTTGTTCTGAGTGTTTACTTGGAATTCCTAAGTCACCACCAGCAAGCTGTCCCTTACCCTTGAGTTTAGATGACATGTGCTCTTGCCAGGTCTTCCGTATACATTTTCTTAAAAGAGAAAAAAATGTTTTCACAGCAAGTCTGGAAGCAAGGAGGTAGTTTATTTCTGGGGATCAGAGGTTTCCGTGGATGGGGTTTTACATCAACTCAGATGTGAGACCCATTTACATGCATCCCAGACCCCGCCCCTCTCCCAGGGATCCACACTGTGGGGGGGGTGGGCCCCTGCACTAGGTAGCCGGGCCCCTGGCTGAGATCCAAAACTTGGAAGACGCGTGGGGGGTTAAGCAACAAAATAGACACGTGGGGACTGTAACCATTTACATGTGTCTGTATGTATACATAGGATCAAAACATCTGGATTAAAAAAATAGAAAAAAGCTTCGTTTGTTATCCGCCTACATAAAGGTATACGTTGGTAAATTTCTGGCTGAATGCTTTATGACTCTCTCAGTTTTCATTGGGTTTTTAGGCTAAGTGTAGACACAGCACGTAAGTTCTGATATCACTTGTATGAAGTTCTTAACAGGTCTGAGTCCAGGCCTTTTATTCCTTCTTAAAAAGTGGCCGGTAACATCTGTGGCAGTTCTAATGCACTTGAGCTCTCCTATCAATGGCCCACGTCGGGAAGAGGAATGAATGCCCATGACAGGCCTTTGCGAGAGCAGAGCCAAGCTTGGAAGGTGCCACCACCCCTGCAGAGCTTCAAGGATTTTGAAACATTTACTTATTCAAGCTGTTTGGCTGAAGTTTCCAGGTAGTTGATAAAGGAAGAAGTGCAGTTATAGGCCATTCCTCAAAATGAAACAGCTGCGTCACCTGATGGATTTCTTTCTTTCTTTCTTTCTTCTTTTCATTGTTTGAAGTTACATGTGGATGAAGAGATGAAAAAATAGGGTTTGTAAAGTGACTAGTAATTTCCTGGGGACTGCCTCACTCTCCCCAGACTGGCTTTCTGTGCTATTAAGCTTACCATGTGATGCTGTGGGGGCTTTGGTTTTTGGTATGAATGAATTTATTGACATTTATTACGTTATGTATAATTTTTAATGAAAACTAGGCATAATTTTACTAGTGTTTCACCAAAGCATGGCCGTATTTACTTATTTATTTATTTTTGTGGTCCATGATGGTTTTTGTTTTTGTTTTTATTTTTACCTCACTGATATTATTATCCATAGACCAAAAAAAAAAAAAAAAAAAAGGTATCTTGGTTTATCCTACATTTTAAACAATTCAGTAAACATTTATTGAGTACCTCACACACTATGAGAAGTTACCAAGATGGCAAGACAGAAGTTCTGCTCTGGAGGAATTCACAGCCTAGTAAAGGGGTCAGAAGACAAACTATTTTTGAGACTATAAAACCCAATGATTTAGGGACAGGCACCCAGGAATAAGACTGCTTGGTTCCGAATTTTTTTTCTGCCATTTATTAGCTATGTGCTCTTGGGAGAGTTTCTGTTTCACTTTATCTTGGAGAAGTTATTTAACATGTAAATGGAGGTAAACATGGTCTCTTCTTTTTTTTTTTTTTTAAAGATTTTATTTTATTTATTTGACAGAGAGAGAGAGAGATCACAAGTAGGCAGAGAGGCAAGCAGAGAGATAGGGGGAAGCAGGCTCCCCGCCGAGCAGAGAGCCCAAGGCGGGACTCGATCCCAGGACCCTGAGACCAGGACCCTGAGACCATGACCCAAGCCGAAGGCAGAGGCTTTAACCCACTGAGCCACCCAGGTGCCCAGTCTCTTCTTACATAGTTATTGTGATAATTAAATGAGTTAATATGTGTTTAAAGTGCTTAGAACAGTGCCTAGCATAGCGGAGGAGCTCAGTAAATTTTACTGCTACTCAGAAGTTTGTGGGCAACAAATGTTTGTATTTGCAGCACACTAACCAGGGGAGGGGAGAAGGAGCTTAGTAAATGCAGATTCCTGGGTGTCCACCCCAGAGTTTCTGATTTGGCAGGTCTGGATGGAGCTTGGGATTCTGAGATTTTAACCAGTATCCTGGGTAATCTGATTTGTTCATGGCCCATACTCGGAGGAACACCGTCGTGCTGGGAGCAGAAGCAACGTTACGGAGGTAGGATAAGCCTTCGTTCAGAAGTAGAGTTAGGAGAGGCTTCACAGTAGAGGATATGGTATGGACTATGGGTTTTGAAGGATGGATAGAAGCCCAACAGGCAGCGAGAACCCCAGCACGTGTATAGACACATAGTTATGGAGCTTTGTGATATTTTGGGGGCATTAACTTTTCCATGTCATTGGAGGTGGTTAAAGGGTTGAGTGATTGGGTCAAAGTTGTGGGTGATGAAGTTAGAACAGAATTTCTGGAGAGCACCCGGCTGCAATGGGAGAATTTCAGTGAATAAATGGGTGCAAATGTTTTCTGACATCATTTGGATGTAAAGGAGAGATTGATTAGAAATTTAATTTTGCAGATTAGCCATGGCAGTGAGAAATGGAAACAATCATCACTGGGCTACTCATAATCTCTAATTCTGCTCTGATAACCAGTGCCGAGCAGTTTCAGGAGGAATGCCTCTTAGGTTCTTGGTAGTAGGGGATATGTAGACTTAGCAATGAGTTAAAATAAGGATACAAGGTTTCTCTCTCTTCTCCTCTTGTGGATATCTTCCAAACAAGGTAGGCTTTCACCCATCTGAGGTTTTTAGCTATTTTGGATATTTTAGATACTTTAGAGTTGGATACTTGGATGTTTGGAGAGCAACTGGGTCATACCTCGAAACTTCTTTTACTCCATAAAATGAGAAGGAATCTTAGGGAACGCAAATGCTCTTGTTTTCCTTTTTTTTCACCCTAAATAAACTTATGAATATAGTAGAGGAGGCAAAGATCCTACATTACAGACAAATGAGTGAATTTCAGGCAGAATAAGTAGTTTTCTTCTTGTACTGTGTTAGAGTCAGAGGATTTCACAAGTGAAATTGAGCAGGAAGAAGTTTCCATGTGAAATCAGGTACCACGTTGCTTTACAGTAGAATGAAATTTTTACTGTAATTCTTTGGTGGGTTCCGTGAATCACCTGCTCCAACAGGAGAAAGAGAGGGGAGTTTTTTTGGAAACCTGACTTTTAATATGTAGTTGTTCCTAAGGCAAGGGGAAAGAACCAATAACATAGTTGGAAACTGACTACTTGGCATAGACATTTGGGAGTCAGCTTTCTTTTTTCTTTCTTTTTAAAATTGTCGTTCTTCTAAAGTTCTGCTGATAATGTTTATTTATTGCAATATTAGCAGAAACTTCATTTCTGCTAATTACAAGCTGCTCTGAAAAAGAGTGACGTAGTCACACCAAATCCTTATCTAATTTCACTGTGATGGGAAGACTTTCCCCACAGTGGGGTACTCCATTGTTACTGTATCAGCTTTTAGCAGTAATTGCTGTCTATATGATATGAAAATGGATACTTGGCAGGAGAGAAGAAAACCTATTCTTTTGTGCTTATGACGGGTGGATGGGAACTTGCTTAAAAACCCTCCGGGGGACACACTGGAATATCTCTCAGCAACAATCCCCCCCTTAGATACAGTAACAAGAAGGTAGTATCAAAAAATGTAAAAGATTTTTGGGCATCTGGAGGTATCTGCGAGAGCCTGTGTTTAGATTAATGGATGACAGACCGAATAGTGGCTCATGATGGGTGGCCAAATCCTTGGAAACACAGTAGCCCTATTGTATATGGAAGGACTACTAAATTCAAAGCAATCCATGCCTTGGATGCTTCTGTAAATATACATTAGCCTTTAACCAAACAAGAAATCATACCGGCTTTAATTTTTTTTTTCTTTAAGGGGAGAAAGTGGGAGAAAAAAGAGATGAAAAATAGAAGCACCCAGAGAACGTTCCTCTGCAACTCTAACTTCTTTTCCTTTTGATATTGTTTTTTAAAGTTGCTGTGGTCCTGCACGAATGAATATGGGTTTTTATCCCTGAAAACAGAGACCTGCTGTCTGATGCAGGCTGCTCGTTCCCGTTTGATTGGCAAGGCTTTCTGACTCACTCCCATTAGAGAAGAAATAGTGTTCAGATTTCGACACAAGATATTACCAGTGGAATAAACAGTGCCATTTTCATGATAAAGTGGATGTTTAAGATTAAGGGTTTATTTAAGCCCACTGGTGAGCGACATTCGGCTTGAATTAGGAGGCACTCCTGCAGGAAACAATTTTTATAAACTCAATTTTGCCCTTTTCCAAGTTTTTCCTATCGAGTGTAAAGAAGCACAGTGTCTGCAGAGATACTCCTATAACCTGTTTGTCAGCTGAACTCAACACGGAATAGAAGCTCTTTAAGAAGTTGGGGTGTAAGATCTAGTAGGGTTGTTTGAGACAAAGCTCCACGCTGCGACCAGCAGGGGGAGCTCTAAGACCGGCTGCACGGTGCGCAGGCTGGGGCGGGGGGGGGGGGGGCAGTTACCGGCTCCCACCCCCTTCTTTCCTTTTCTTTCTTAAATGTAGCGAAGGAAAAAGAGAACGATCTTCAGCCAGAAAACAAAGGGGGCCGGAGAACCCAATGGATACATATGAAGAGCTTTAGAGAAAGAAAAACATTCAAGGGACTCCAGAGAGGCATGTGGATGTCACAGAGCCCCATTCTAGATGTCAGTCATTTTGCAGCTGGTCTGGCCTAGGGTCTCCTCTTCTCCAGCCACATTCCCTCTCCCCACACCACCGCCATCTTGGTTTCTGTGATGTGGTCAGATTTGATGGTACCATAGACTTCCTTTTGGAAGACCTCTGACCCACCCTGATGGCATCACGCTCTGGCGGAATAATACTTTCTCAGCACCTTCCATGGTAGTGTTAGCAAAAGCACTGCCCCCCTCCTCTGTGCAACAGGGGTCCTCCTCGCCTCCCCAACCCCTCCCCCCTTTTTTTTGGTTGGTGCGGAGAAGATATTCAGGTCTTGGACGGAGCTGAAGTGAGGACACCTGGTTCTCAGCATAGTCCTGCCCCCAGGGGCCTCCCGCAACCTCCCTTGGGCTCCTGTTCTTCATTTCTCTAAAATGAGGGAACTGGACTAAGCCTCTAAGCACTAAGGTTATGTGTGCTCATGAAAGAAGTGAGAGGTGAAACAGTAAACCAAAAATGTCAACTCCACAGCAAGATTTTAGTGCAAGATTTTAAGGTAATTGAAGCAAAAGTGCTTATTCTTTTCTTTCTAGTTTCGGAATAACCTAATTATAGGTCCTCAGTGTTTCACTTCTATCTGCGGTGGATGGATGGGTGGTCTGAAGAGAGATGAGCAGATGAGGTGATCATATTTTGTTTGGCAGTTTTTGTTTTGCTAGTGAGTTAACAGCAATTTATTCATTAAGTAAACCCAACAAAATTTTGTGTGGTAAATTTGCCCCTTTGTTCTCAGAGTAAAATTTGAATATAGTTTTTTGGGATGTTTTAATTTCGGGCGTCCTAATGAGAACCAGGTTGCCCACTAGGATGAAGAGGAAAATGTCAGTTTGTGTCAGATTAATCCATCTCAGTGACGGGCAGGATGGTGCTTTGAGTGGAGTAAGTGGACGGATGTAATGACTGAGAGGTGCCCTGATGAGGCAGGGGTGTTGAATGTAGATATTAAACGCATCTTCAAATTACACACGTGCTTACATTATGTTCAAACGAAGGGTGTGAAGACGTTGAGAGGCAGCATGTGAGGAGAGGTGTAGCAATAACTCTCTCAGCCAGTGACGGATGGAAACCTCTCTGCTCTTGGTAGGGGCTCCCTACACAGCGGGGGTGAGTGGATGAGGAGTCAGTTTTGTCAAATAAAGGAAAGTATGTTACGCTTCAGGAGAAGACCAAGACATTATTTCAATCTGGATAAGCATTTTCTCTTTCACTCAAGAGGTGGAATACTGCACAGTCTTATTCTGGAAGGCGAATAGGGCCCATTTTCCCTTAAATATTTGTGCCGAGGAACAGATAAGTTCCTTGAGATGTTGAAATCTATTTTTGCCTTCAGTGCCTGCTTTGCACAGGGGCCATTGCCATGCGAGGTGCTTAAAGATGATTGTTGAACTGAAAATCGATGTTAATTTTTTCCTCCTTATTTCATCATTACAGCTACAGAAACAAACAAACCAAAAAAAAAAAAAAAGAAAGAAAGAAAAAAAAAGTCCTTGCATGAAGTCATGATTTGGCTCCTACGAGGTGCTGAGTCCATTTCCAGCTCTGATGACTGGATACTCACCACCCGCTTGATCGAGGCTGCTGGGAATGGGCTGCACCAACGGGGAGCAGAGATTGTGAATTGCTTAGGTCATTAAGCGTGAATGTGCTAAGCACCACAAGTCAGATGTAGTGTAAGCCTTTGGCTACCCCTTCGATCTGGCTTTCTGAGTTTCAAAAAATATTTATTCCTATTAATATTAATGCTGCTTTCTAGTCGGGTCCCTTCTGAAAATGAGTTCTGAACTAGGGCAGTGCAGTATATAGTTTCATGGCTTTACTGAGTCAGGACCAGCAGCTCTATGGCAGAGTGCTTGGCTGGATCAGAACCACACAGATTTTCAACCACATGGGTGGTGTTACATTTGGGAGGACCTGCTTGTTGGGAGTGACGGTGATGCTGGCGGCATTGGAGGAGGTGGTCCAGTATGTAGTGGGATTGCAATCTCTGTTTTTCCAATTGCTGTTTAATCTCTCTGGGCCTTTGATTCTTCATCTGTAAAATAGGAACTCTTGACATTGAGTTGTTGGAGAGCTAAGTGAGAATACATATGTAGAGTCTCTAGGACATGGTAGGCATTCAATATTAGGCTATATTTGTTTTTTAAGATTTGCTCTAGAAAGCCCTCTTCTTCCCAAGTGTGTTTCCAAAGAGCTGTAAAAATGAACTTAATATTAGATGAAAATTGAGGCTTTCTAGAATTACTGGGGCAGAAATATGACTCTTTAAAGAAAATGGGTGAAGTTCCTTTGTGCCCTTAAACTTTCAATTTTTTGGGGCGCCTGGGTGGCTCAGTGGGTTAAGCCTCTGCCTTCGGCTCAGGTCATGATCTCAGGGTCCTAGGATCGAGCCCCGCATCGGGCTCTCTGCTCAGCAGGGAGCCTGCTTCCCCCTCTCTCTCTGCCTGCCTCTCTGCCTGCTTGTGATCTCTCAATCTGTGTCAAATAAATAAATAAAATCTTTAAAAAAAAAAACTTTCAATTTTTTGACTCTTCTCCACTTTTCATTGCACTTGTCTTCTCAGAAGTCCCATTTCCAAACTATGTTTCTACCAAACCTGCTTTCTTCAAGGTTCTTTATTCACCCTTTTATAAGTGATAATAACTTGATATGCTGCCCTCCCTGAGAACGATTCATTATTAGCAGATAACAAATCTCTCCACAAGAAATAAGGATGTGGAATGGGAATGCCAAGCCTTGGCAACACATGGAAATCTTTATCAGGGGACCTGGATCTTGTCAATTTTCTTGAAATTAAATTCATTGGTGGTAGCTAATGCATGAAACATATCTATAAAATCATCAGAACTTTAAGATTAAATAATGTATCACACTAGTTACTTATCAAGAAAGCCCCTAAGGAGGGGCACCTGGCTTGCTCAGTCAGTTGAGCATCAGACTCTTGGTTTCAGCTCAGGTCATGATCTCAGGGTTGTGAGATCTAGTCCCACGTTGGGCTCTGCACTCAGTGGGGCATCTGCTTGAAACGCTCTCTCTCCCTCGGCCCCTCCCCCTGACTTGTGCTCTCTCTCTCTCTCTTAAATAAATCTTGTGAAAAAGAAAAAGGTTTGAAGCACTGTGCAGGGAGCTCACAGTCTAGGGTTAGACAGGGCAACGAGGACTCACAAAAATGCACTGATTACCTGGAGGCAAAAAGGGCACGACCAAAAGGAAGGCTAGCGAGGGTCCAGCACATCCTGCCACCGTCTTCAGAAAGTGCACTGCCTCCCACTGGGATGGGAAGCCTGCATAGGCCACGCCGAGTATATCCTGCAGAGCTAAGAATTTCCTCTGGGGCCAAGTACTTTATTTGTTGGTGGACAGGGTATGGGGTCTATCTTTTTTTTTTTTTTTAAGATTTTATTTATTTATTTGACAGAGAGAAAGAGATCACAAGTAGGCAAAGAGGCAGGCAGAGGGAGAGGGGGAAGCAGGCTCCCTGCTGAGCAGAGAGCCCGATGTGGGGCTCGATCCCAGGATCCTGAAATCATGACCTGAGCCGAAGGCAGAGGCTTAACCCACTGAGCCACCCAGGCGCCCCCGGGGTCTATCTTTTTAAGATGCGATTTAACTGGAATAATTTTTAAGCAGGAAATTCTCTCAAAACATGAGCAGAATTATGGAGTCAGGGGGATAATCTATGTGACCTCTTTTTAACCTTGGGACTATTTATGATTTTAAAGTTTTTCATTGCCTAGGTGAACAGGGGAAAAGTCTTCTATTTCCACTCTCATATCCTCCATTATACTAATTGCAGGAAGAAGGCTTCTAACGTCCACCATTAAAAGCAGTAACGAAACTCTATCCATGACATGAAACACTACACTGAGCCTATGTACAATTAACTTACAGGCTCGCAGCATTGTGGCCTTTATTTGAAGTTGTCAGCTGTGCTATTGTGGGTTAACTGTTCTAAAAACATACATTTTTTTTTGTCCCTAAGCAGTAAAACTGTTTCTGCAGTCTTATTTTATTTGGTAACTATGCCGTGCTTAAATATAGTTTGTGGGTGAAATTGTTATAAGTTGGCATTTGGACTTTATATGGTTTTGTGCTAGGAAACCTCAGTTAAAGAAAAACACTCAGAGGAGCTCCAGCAAATGTCCCTTCCTCAGAGCGCCCAGACCGTAGGCTCCTACCATGTTCTTTTCTGAAATCATAAGAAGCAAAGCAAAGAGGAAACAGTAAGCGGGGTGGAACATGATTGAAAACACCATGGGATCTCATTGGCTCCAGGTCTTTGATAAAAATGAATTTTAAGGCCATGTACTTCCTTGTTGAGTTCTATGAAAAATACTCGTTTATTTTGATCAGGCAGATGTGGAGCTGAACTGATGAAACACGAAGGGGGCTTATCACTCACGGAACTCATATACGCTGCAGTCATTGTCAAATGTTTCTTGCTTTGTGTATTTCAGTTATAAGACGTTAGACATTGAACTTGGTATGTGACTGTGAGATACAGTCCAGGCTGGAGCTGTTACAGTGACCCAAACCTCTGTATATAGAGAGTGAGCAGAGAGCTTGAATCGTGGAGAGCTATCATGGTAGGAAACGTGCATATGCAAAACCTTCAGGGCTTCTTCTTTGTGGCTGCTTGGACTTGCCGCCATTGGCCTTCTGTTCAGCTCACCCTATGAGGAGGCAAAGGTAGCCATTTGTAGCTGGATGACTTTTCCTCCTGCCTGCAAATAGGGTTCACAGCTGAGGACCAACAGACGTTAAGCATTTCACATTCTAACAAGGAAACCCAAAAACTGGGGCCAGAAACCTCCTTTAGGACTTCTAGACAGTGTTACTTCCATCTTGTGGCTCTACCACCTTGTGTTTCCAAGGCCATCCTGGCCACACATGTCACTTCCACTCCTATTCTATGGACCACAATGAGCCACATGGTTAGTGTAACTACAACGAATCTGAGAAATACAGAGGAATACATGGAAATTTGCGAGAATCAGCAGTTACTGCAAGAGTCATGGCATATTTGGGTGTGCAGTGGCTTCCCTCTCCTTTTCAAAACCAAGTGAATGATGGCTCTACGAATTCACTGGTAGAGATCGAAGGCCACCTAAAGAAGGGGAGTCTGTCCCTGATCGGTGACCTGCTTAGGTGACACTTATTGAAGTACTCCTTGTGTCTAACTGAGCATGTAAGAGACAGTTATGCAAGAATGATGGCAGGGCAATGAGGAAGGGACCCTGAGTGGTCTACACTCACACTGATTGGAATGTCAGAGGTGCAAGGGGAAAAAAGATGTGGGATCTTTTGGGACCGAGTGGGCTCTGAGAAAGTTGTACCAAAGTCATTTACCCATTCCAGAGGGTGGGTCACAAGGTGAAGGGGTCCTAACATCAAGAGGCTGTGGGATGCTCAGCCAGGACCAAAAATCCCACTTCAGAGAACTGTGCAGTATGGATGATCTTTCAGATGCTCCAAAGATCTTTCACGTGTGTTCCACGGAACCGTCAATATTGAATGCACGGTCACTCAGAGAGCATTGATGCCGGTCAGTGACAGGCATATATGTGGCAGAACCCAGTAGGGGAAAGATTGCAACAGAGAGGACATTGCTATTAAATAAGTGGCAGGTGATTCTTACCCATTTATCTTTCCAACCCTCAACACCAGTGGAGTAAAACCTTACGAAGAGAGAAGGAAGAGGGTTGCCAAACCCAGAAACCACTTCCCTCCACTCTAAGAAGCAGTGGGGGAGAAATAAAAAAGCAGATCAGGCCTTCTCCACCACATGCTATGATGGAAGAGAAGCTTTGAGTTTGAAACTCAGCTGGATCCTGAAAATTAAATCGTAGGAAAATTGTGAAAACTTCTGAAGATGTTGTTTGGGGACTAGGAAGAGAGCTTCAACAGAGCAGAGTTGAACACAGTAATTGGAAATGAAAGAAAAACAATGATGAATTGAAACTCCCACTGAGATGAGCCTGTTCAATAAACTAGTTATACATCCCAAGAACCTACAATCTGACTTATTAATGTTGCTCATGTTTCTGATAAGTGAGACCAATGGCTTGAATCTGACTTAAAAATCTGAGATATTGATGAGTCTCCCATCTCATGGAGTCCAAGCGAAATGGGGTTGGACTCGTGCCATCTCAGCCTTGAGAGCTGAAAAAGGGGACCGTGTTCTCCCTAAGCCTCACCTTTCCCCTTTCATCTGGATACACTTGGGACCTGAGTTGACACATGGTTGGCTTAAGATCAAATTGCTGTTTAAAGACAAATCAGTATGTTGACAATCTTGGGAGAATGATTAAAAGTAAATGCTCCAATGCTTGTTTTAAATTTAATATCATTTAATATTAAAATAATGAGATTTGAAGGTGGGATCATCCTTTTTATGTTGGTCTGCTACAATTTTGAAGGTACGTGTGAAGTAGTGATTTCAGTTTTTCCCAGATCATTTGCAGTCAGACTATACAATGTTTGGAACTCTCCAGGAATAACATCCCCTATAATTGTGACTAAAGAATAAAAGAACCTGGGGTCCCTGGATGGCTCAGTTGGTTAAGCAACTACCTTTGGCTTAGGTTACAATCTCAGCTTCCTGGGGTCAAGCCCCACGTCGGGCTCCCTGCTCACTTGGGAGCCTGTTTCTCCCTCTCCCTCTGCCGTTCCCCCTGCTTGTGCTCTCTCTCTCGTACATTTAAAAAAAAAAAAAAAAAAAAAAAAATTTAAAAAAAGACTAAAAGAGCTTTATCGTATATTCCAAATGTGCCTCTGCCCCCAGGATTGGCTTATATCATTGCCCCTTTCTCTCTCTTTCGAGCAGGACTTACCACTTTGTCAAATCTCCAAAAGTCAATCCAGTTCTACAGAGCATTAGAGAATAATGTAGATTTTACTGAAGATGTTATAGGTAAGAGAGAGCAGAGAGCAGCAAAGCTTAGTAAGACTTAGTAAAAATCCCAATCAAATAATTTGCCCTCTCCAGTACCTCCTCAGTCATTAGCTGCTGCTTTTCACTCATAGATGCCACCAACCTACAGCCTAGACAGCCTCACTGAATCTGCCTTTTCTTGCCTCCCAGAATGTCCATGACCCCTTCCCCTTGTAAAGCCATGGAATCTTCTCTTAGCCTTTCCCGTCTTTACCTTCAACCATCATCTCACTAGGAAGACCCCACTTTAGGGGCTGTCTCCTTAGAAAGCAGAAATTCTAAAAAATAAATATATTCTTTTCTCTCTGAAATAAAGTGTTTCTCAGTCACATTGGTAGCCTCTTTAGGCAGTAGATTCTTCATCTTTTTAAATTCATCAGAAATGACTGGTATTTATAGATCCCTCTTATTCATAGAATATAGTTGGTTCCTGCCCTCAAGGAGAGTCCCTCCTTAGTGTTGGACTCAATGCTTACAGAGAGCTGAGCCTTTAAAATTGGTGTAGGAGACCCATCCATGGGTTTTTCTTCCAGTTGACCTGATGCTTGCACTAGTGTCTCCACCTCTCTTCCTCTTCTCTGCCCCAGTATCAGTTTTGAACATGGGCTGCTATGCTGACCTGATCTCAGACCCTCACCCAGGCCCACCCACCTTCTTACTGAGTTCTCATGCCATCAACTAGATTTTTTTCTTTTCCTATTCTTCCTAGAAATCAGCATGGTCTTTCCCTATTTTCAGAGAGATGACTTCTGTGTCAGTTCTGACGCTGACTTCACTTAGCTATGTGGTTGGAGATACAACTCTCGGCTCAAATAGATCCGAGGTGGCAACTTTCAGGACATCATGGCTGATCTTAGACGATACTGTGAAGAGAAAGTTTTAGGTACTGACTAACATGTCCTCCCGTGCTCTGCCCAATGAGAGATCTGGCATAGCCCATAAGGACTATTTTTACCAACGATTTGCATTACCATCTAAAATACTACACACATTCAGGCAAATCCACCTTCACTTTTGGTTGAAGTTTCCCCAAAGTATAAATAGGTACAGATCCATGAAATTATCAGTGCTTTCTAAAAAGCTCATTCAGTTAGTTCATAAAACAGGGAGACATCTTGACCTCACGGTCTGAAGTTAGGAGCTCTAGAAGACCTGTGGCATGGGGTTTTGGTGAAGCAGGAATGCCGGTCTCTCTGCTGTTAGCCACTTGGCTGGTGAGGGAGCTCAGCTCACTGCCCAGCATCAGCCTCTCAATGGACTCGACTGTTCTTTGCTCATCGCCATGGGAATTTTTTACGAGGTAATTATATGCTATTCTTGAATTTGGGGATTCTTGAAAATCTTGGGTATTTGTCTAGATTCTCAAGCTCTTACTGTGTTTTAGTCACTTCCAACTCAGGCTGTGTTTGTCATATGTCACAAAGGAGACATCTCTCTCTGCCTGGACCATACTGTCTATTTGACCTCTCCCAAAGTCTGGAATTAGTCTCTTCTAAACATCAGGGGAAACTGAGAACCTGGGGTGAGGAAACCGGATGTGAGTCTTGGCTCCAAAACTCACCTATACTGTGAACTTGTGAAGGGCAATTGCTTCTCCGAATCTAATTTTTTTTTAATCAGTAAAATAAGCATAATAATAACTTCTTCTTAGAGTTGCTCAAACATTTAAATGAGATAAGAGATAGGAAAGGGCTTCCAAGACTGAAATTCTTACAAATGCAATGTGGTATTAACTGGTACTTTTATAAGATTGAGAATATAGAAGTTGCCTAACATCCTCTTTGGAACAAGGTAAGGGAGATAAAAATTGGCTGTCTAGAAAGTTTTCTTATAAATTTTATACCATCCTGATCGGTAATTCAGCTCTCCTTTTATTGGGGAATTGTGCTAACCTTCCAAAATATCATCTAAACAGTAGAAGTTAACACTCTTCATTAGTAAAACATAAACACATGTTGTGTTTTAGGACATTAATATAACATTATATTATCAATCGCTCATTCATTTATTCACCCATTACACAACATGCTACTGGAATCATCATGGTAGGTATTGTAGAGGATGCAAGAAGAAATGAGGTGAGGTTCTTCAGGTCTCCTGTTTTCTAATTAGGAGACCAGGACATGGGAAATAATTGATGCAAGAGATGGTCACCAAATAGTCAAAGATTATTTGATTAACAGAGTTGTATAAGGAAAACTTGAGAGAATATTTTTTTTCCCAAGATTTCTGTGCATTTAAAAAATTTTATCGCCTTAATTTTGCATCTCAACTCAGAAGTCTAAGCAACCATTAGGTGCTGTTCACAATTTAGTCTATGTCGTCTTGGGTTTCTGGTTTTGTTTCTCCATAGAACTTTACAATTCGAATAAATAGCAAATTTTTGTGTCCATTACTTCAACTCCATTTAAAAAATCGCTTCTTGATTTTCCCTCTTTACTTATTTTTTTAAAGATTTATTTTATTCACTTTAGAGAGAGAATGACTGTGAGTGGGGGAAGGGGCAGAGGGAGAGGAAGAGGGTGAAGGACAAACAGACTCCCAGTTGAGCTGGAAGCTCTATGCAGGGGCAGGCGATCTCACAACACTGAGATCATGACCTGAGATGAAATCAAGAGTCGAAAGCTCAACCAACTGATCCATGCAGGTGCCCTTCCCTCTTTATTGTTTTAACTATGGAATTGCAGCTTGAATCCTAAATTTTTCATGCAGAAGTCCCGCAGCAGTCACACAGACTAAGGAGTACAGTGCTAAATTTCCAGTCTTCTTGAACTGAGATCTTCTTTGCAGCCACTGTAAGAGCAGGAAGGGTTAATAAATCACCCAGTTCCTTGCTCTTTGTTTGGTGTCCAGTGGCAACCTCGACCCAATGGAACCCTATAGACCTGCACTCAGCTTTTCCATCATTTATATTCCTGGTGCCTGAAACAATGTCCTTAAAATGAAAGGAGCATTCTCGGCAAAAACAGACACCTGCTGTTTGGGTGAACTTGTGAATCCTTTGGTTGGCTTTAATAAAATAAATATTTTGGGGGAAGAGCAAATTGCGGGTCTGAAGATGACTGAAGTAGGGCTGGCTCCGTGGATGCCAAGGCATTCAGGATAATAGAAATAGATGAGCTCTGCAGGAGGGAAGTCAGAGTGAAGTGAGAGGGAAGCTCTGAATGAGATCATTACTTAAAGAAAGTTATGGTTTGGCCCCAGGAACGGGAGCTGTAGCTCCCTGGGTGGATGTAAGAATTGAATACATGGGTAGCTGTGACTCACTTCTCCGAGGATAATCCCAACTGGACTCATTGCGCAAGTTTTACTTCTAGCAAATAACAATTACACATGTTTATAAAGTTAAGAGGCTTTCTGTATATATAGAATATAGGTGAAATGTATTAAATAAATATCATTGCCAAAAATGGGAGGAAGGATGAACGAAGATTTATGATTTCCCTGCTGTATGCCAAATACTGTGCAAACATTATTTCATTTGCTTCTCTCCACTGAAGTATAAGGTATCTTATTATTGCTATCTCATAAAGGAAGAACCTGATGTTCAGTGAGGTTAAGTTACTAAAGGTGGCAAAGAGTTAAAAAATAATCCAAATTTGAATCTCAATTTGTCAGACTCTAAAACTTAGACTTTCTCTAGTAGAGGATTTGACTTTCCAAACCCTGTCCTAAATAGGATCATGCTCTTCATGCTTTATCATGATAGTTGCTATCATTTACTGAACACTACCTTATGCATTGTACATATTTCATTTATCATCCCCACAAAAATTAGGAACTTAAGTTTTATTATTATTTTATAGATAAACTGAAGGATAGAGAAGTTAAGTTGTACTTAAAGGCACATACAGTGGGTGGGAATGATATCCTAATTCATATTCTGCTTTGTTTCCCTCCGATGTCCTTGTTGGCTTTGTTGTTGTTACTTAAGTTATTCTGAATAGAGTGAAGTTAGCAAGTTATTCTAGACACAGTGAATTTTCTGCATTAAGTGACTTTGTACAATAATACTTTGGGGCACCCTGTCAACTATGAGTCACCGTGTGAGGGTAGGCTGTTTATCCAGAAGACAGGAAGGAAGAAGACGTGTGTTCCAGCAATTTATCTATGATTCTATCTATCTATCTATCTATCTATCTATCTAGCTAGCTAGCTAGCTAGCTAGCCATCAAGTAGTAATATTACAATAAATCTCCAACTGTCCATCCCTAAGTTGAAAGTATAGCTAACTTTAAAAAATTCTTAACAAGCTCAAAAACAAAACAGCAACCTACCAACAGATGGACTTGGAAGTAAAATGAGGAATGGGGCCAGAGGCATAGTGGACGCAAAATTTTTCTCCTTTTCCAGATGAGTTCAGTCTCTTCCTCCTAGTTGTTAATGTTTTTGAGAAATCAGGGCTTCGGCTCTTTTAACACCAGATCTGGCAGTCTTGCAATAGAATTTAATTCAGCATTTCTGTTCCTTCAAGAAACACTTATTGGGAGCTTACTATGGGTCTGGCACTAGGCTAGATGCTATAGATATATGGCTTTGTGGGACTCAGTCTCTGTCCTCAAAGATCTCACAGGCTAGTGGGGGAAACAGGTGTATAAACTAAAATTGTGAGGGATGCCTTCCAGATGAACTTTCATAATTCAAGACATGAACATTCAAGGAACCCCAGTACATAGCCAGTCAGAGATGTCCTGGAAACTTCTCCTCCTGCCTCTGATGCTCAGCTGAGTTAAAGTTCAGCTCTAGAGTCCTAATGGGCAAGAAAGAGCCATAATCCAAATCACCCGCTGGATCCTGTGGGAGAGGATATTCTCATCGGAAGCTCATGCAGTCAAGTTTAAGTGCTTTCCTTACAGGGCAAAGT
This sequence comes from Potos flavus, assembly GCA_028534135.1. Taxonomy (NCBI): domain Eukaryota; kingdom Metazoa; phylum Chordata; class Mammalia; order Carnivora; family Procyonidae; genus Potos; species Potos flavus. The sequence goes on along the minus strand of CM052893.1, from coordinate 48,801,930 downwards.
AAACTTTAGTGTAACCAAAATGCTGATGAGGGATAGTTTCTCTTTACAGATGTAATCCAGCTAAGAAATGCAATAGTAATTATAGTGTTAGGTATTGATCTTATTGGGATTTTGCTTCAAATGACTATATTATAAAGACAGTAACAACAGCAACAAAAGTAGTAGCCCACAACAAAGACAGCTCAAATGGTCAACAAATGAGTGAATGGATCCACAAATAGTGGCATAGCCTTACAGTGTAATGGTGTTCAGCAATAAAAAGGAACAATTTAGGTTCTCACAAAAACATGGAGGAATCTGAAACTAATTGGGTTCAGTGAAAGAAACCAGTCTTTCCTCCCGCCTCCAAAAAAGTATATAGTATATTATTTCATTTATGTATAATTTTAGAAAATACAAACTAATCTATCTTAACAGAAAGCAGGTGAGTGGTTTTCTAGAGATGAGGTAGGGGAAGGTAGGGAAGGGAGATGAGGAGACATTTAGGGGTGATAAATATATTCATTATCTTGATTGTGGTGATGGTTTGATGGATATATATGTTTATCGAAATTAACCAAATTTTATATTATAAAAACCTGTAGTTAATTGTAGGTCAATTATATCTCTTAGACCTTTCCGTTGACTTCCTAGCTCTGTTCCTTTAACATCCTCATAAAATAGAATTTTTCCTATGTTTCCGGGTAATACTGCTATGGCAAAAATGACCCCTAGTTGGCAAATTGCACTTGGACTTGGAGGAACTAAAAATACACTATAAATATCTGATGGAGACACCAAAAACAAAATGATCCAAAAAACTAAAGACAACATTTAAGATAAATTTCCTTATACAGTTGGCCAAAGATCACAGCCCATTCTCTTTACCAAAGTGGCACTACCATTTGTTAATGGCAGAAATACACAGTGCTGCCTCTGAAATGAAACAACTCTTAATGACTTAAAAAAATTGATGATATGCATTATTTCAAATTGGATGCATGAAATAAAACTTTACTAATATTTTCAATTACAACATGATGAGGGCAATGACAGAAGTAAACTCCAGGTGTTTGGGGAACGTGTGTGTGTGTGTGTGTGTGTGTGTGTGTGTGTGTGTGTGTAGATGAGATAATCAGGGAAAATTGTCTAGAGCTGGTAGAATTTGAGGTGGAGGGACCAATGGGGAGGATATCTCAGGCAGAGGGCATAATGTGAAAAAATAAAAGCAAGAAATAGATGGTGGCTATGGAGAACTGAAGACAGCTTCATTTGTTGGTGGAAAATGAGAGATAGTAAATAGAGGGAAAAGGTTGCAGAAGTCAGTGCAGACTGTCTTATCTATAGTGTTGTAAGATTACACTTTATCCTGAAGTTGGTGGGGATATCTTCCCCCGAATGTCCCCTTGGCTCCCTTTCTCGTTCTACTGTCCCTCAAAGGCCATCCCCAAACAACCTATCTACAATGGTACTTCTTGATAACTTCTATTCCTTTACCTCTTTTTTTTTTTTTTAGAGCACCTATCATTTCCTGACATCATAATACTTGTCTATTTAAAAAATTATTTTGCTATTGTATTTTCCAGCAGAATATAGTTCAATGAAGACTAAAACTTGGTCTGTTCGGTTCACTCTTACACCCTCAGCACTTGAACAATGCCTGGCATATAGAAAATGCTCAACATTTTTCAAAAGAGACGAATAGGGACCCACTGAATTTTCTGAGGTAGGCAGTGACAATGTTGGATTTGTTAATTTCTCATGCTGGTGACTGTTCAGAGGAAGGGCTTAAGGACAACAGAATTGGAAGCAGGTAAGCTGGCTAGGATATGGCATCAGTAGTATGCGTAAGATATGCTGAGGGCTGAAATAGGCTGTCATGGATGGATAGAGGGGGGAGGATTCGAAAAATATTTCAACTAGAAAGCAACAGGACTCGATGACTGATGGACATGAAAAGTAAAGAAGAAGAAAGCATCAAGAATGACTTCCGAGTTTTTTAACTTCCTTGATTATGGGTGGTACTAATACAGATGATGGAGAAGTAAGGAAAAATTCAAGGGAAGATGGTGGGTCTGGTTTCAAACCATCAAGGTTAAGGTGCCTTTGATATAAACAGGTGGTGATTTCTAGCATCAGACTTATAGCTGTAAGTCTGAAGTCCTGGGCCCGGGGAGGAACTGGCTAGAGAAATAGACTTTGGAGATGATGTCCATATTTCTGTTATAACCAGTGCTAATTCAAGTTGTAGATGGCCATAACAGCATTTAAGAATGATTTTGCCGAATGGTCCTAATCTCATGGAAAGGTGAATTTTTATATGAGAGTAGAAGAGTAATTATTTCAAAGCAGAAATGAGAAGGCAGGGAAATCTCAACCTTTTGGCTCATAATATGGTCCACTGGAGAGGCAGGTAGGTGTAGAATCTAGTGAAGAGATTCTTGGAGCTATATTTTCGACCACAAGGAGGTGTTGGATGGGTAGTGGAGGGTGATGTCAGTGCTAAGTCAGTGGTGGGGGGAACAAGTAGTGAGGAAGCCTACAGTGGGTGAGGGATGAAGAGATTGAGAAGATAAGGGATAGGGGTGAGCTAGAGGCAACCTTGTTTCTCATTGATGGAAGGAATGAGAAGCTGGTTGGAAATGATTAGTCTTAAGTATCTGACTTTGGCACAGAATGTTTTCATGCCAAAACTGACTAAGGCAATAGCATTTCGCCTGGTCTCGGGTAGGGACCTAACTCAGGATGGGGACTGCCTTGGTTTCTAAAACAGCCAAGAAGGCCCAAATGAGTTTTGGCTTTCATAACTGTGTTAGGTAACTGAAGCAAGTGTACATATTCTAGTAATTAATTCACAGTAATAAAATACAAACATGATAAAATAATTTGGATATCTTACCTCTTCCATTGCTTGGTATCCTTTCTTCAAAATGTATCCTTCTGTGATGTGAAAAGAGGTGATTACCTTAGTGGGGGTAGGAGGGAATGAGGTTAAACTGGTATTTGACAAACCAAAAATCCCCAATAGTTGTAAGGATTATTTCTAACCAGTTACTGTGGCCCAATGCAGTCCTACTTTTATTTTGAATTTCTCAATCAATGCAAGACCACAAATATAATGCAATACTGATATAATATAAAACAAGTAATGTGGTACAATGTAATGGGGTGCAAATTTCCTATGAGTCTATTATAGACTGTTATATATATGGTCCGAATGAACCTTGCCTCCCAGTCTTCCTGCATTTCTGTAACCTCTTCCCACAGTGAATGTGAGCTTAGCCACGTGAATCATGTTGGCCTATGGGATGTTAGCAAACACAGAGCAAGCTGCAGAATGGTAAAGTGCTTGCACAGTGCAGTTGCTCATCTTGCAAGCCTTCCTCTTGGAAGCTAATCACCATGCTGGAAACAAGCTCGGGCTACACTACTGAATGAGAGACCATGTGGCGGGACGTCGTGCAATATGAGAGGCCATTCGGACATTCCAGCTGCAGCCGATGGCCCAGATGAACGGAGCCACATGAGTGACCTCAGATCTACCAGGCAGGGAAGAGCTGCCCAGCTCAGCTCCATCCACCCACAGGATCATGAGAAATAAGAAATTGTTTTTTACTCCACTGAGTTTGGGCTTCGTTTGTTATGGAGCGACAGATAACTGATACTGTGTCTTTTCAGAGATCATCTGTGTCTTATGAAGCCAATCTCTGGGGAACAGGTGTCTCATTGTTCTGTCTCACCTGATGTATGATTCTTTCAGATCCTTTGTTGTGAGAACGAGTGATTTCTCCTCTTCCCTCTGAAGAAGAAAGGTCCCAAAATATTGCTCAGGATGACGTCCGTATTTCTATTATAACCCGTTCTAGTTAATCTCTATATTCAAAGTTTTACTATACTTCACGTTCGGGTACCTGGATCTTATTGCTATTTCCATGCGTGTGTCATGGGAAGGTTCTTCGTCAAATGACTCCTATTTAGAGGTGCCAGAAAGAGGTTTCCAGTATTATCCTAGGGATTCCATCAGTTCTCATTTAATGGAAGTACGAGAAGCAACCAAATGTAAATCCAATACCCGTGACCCACTTACTATTACCCGCCCTTCTGCCTACCTTTAACTCCCATTGCTCTTCCAAGAAGGACAAGGAACAAACGGGTTAGCCAACATATGGACTTTATAATCTCTGCTGTTTTAACTTTTCAAAGACTCCCTGTAACATTGGCAAGCAAGTTAGAGCTCCGCAACTATCCCTTTGATTGCAAAACACACAGGGGTTTGCTCCTGACTAGATTATTGTTTTTCCATACACAAGCAGCTTTTCTTTGCAAAATGTGCTCAGGGCAAATGTCCAACACCAACTGAATTCCCATGGTTTTGTAGCCACTGTTCTTCTTTGTGAAGGAGAACAATTTAATGTATAAAACCAGGCAAGACTAGGCGATTTCTCATCCTATCTTCGCCAATCTGGTTGCAACATGTTTATTAGCAAAGTGACATCTGTTTGAGGATAGGTTGAAACGACTTTACTATGTCACAGAAACACTACATTTCCTATGTTACAAATACACTTTATCTTTTCTCTTCCCTCGGGCCCAGACTTTTCATTGTAATAGACCTACACTGTAATCTTTTATATAAGCCAATAATTTCTAGGTTCACCAACTGGAACATTTTGTTATTTTAGGCTTGGAATCAGCCATTATAATTTCTATCCTGCACGAGCTGAAGAGGCTCTTTGGAATTATCTTTCGATATTGTTTAATCCCAGTGTTTAACTACAATACTTAGCTCGTTGTGGTGGAGATGGTGATAATACTTACACATTTCTGGCCATTTGTTCAGTTCTGTGGTCACGGCTCTGATGTATTTAAGAAAAATAGATGAAAACTTTCTTACTGATGATCACCGAGGACTGTGTCTATCTATATCCCCAAGGGAAATGGTTTTTTCCAGTGTAATTCCGCGTTGTCGCCTAGCATCATTTTTTCCAGGAATGGAGATGAATTTCCACTGAGCGGTCATTCAGAGGAGGATCTTATATTTTAAAGGCGTTATATGAATAAAGACAACTTATTCTGGGATCTCTGAAAAGCGTTCATCTGCCCTGATTTTCAGCCCCAGAAAATTTCTCTCCTTGGACTTAGAGTTCCAGGAAGAACAGAACTTCAAGTTCTGGATGAATGACTCCATATGAAATCAAGGTTTCATGGTTTTGAATAATTCTTAAAATATTCCATTTGCATGCATACAATTCTCACACAATCATATTGCTTGAAGAAACAATGGCAGTCTCCCCATGTATGGCCTGTGGTGGTGTTACTCCTGGAAGAATCTTGGCCCTAACTTAAAGTGGTATTTCTTATATTCTTATGTCCATAATGAAGACATCTTTTAAAAAAAAGGTGACGCCACAACAGGCTTCACCTAATATCTTAATGTAAATATGATCCAAGTGATGGCTAGAACAGTGATATTCCTGTTCTAGTGATCTTTGATGAAGAAGGCTGGCCCAATTTTGCAAAAGTGTAAAATTCAGACTTAAACTATTCTAAGTGGAGAAGTGGATGCTCTGTAACTTATCTATGGTGGAAAGCCCTTTCCAACTGCATATGGGTCCAGGTCCAGGGAGATAATTATTAAGGGGTTTATGAACTATAGGAGATGTTAAGGCTCACTGACTTAGAATTTACAGTTGGCTTTGGTGGGTAATTAGAAGTACACTCTGGCTCTAGAATCATCCAATTGTTCCTGGGTGGTATCTCTATGAATCGAGAGGTCCCCAGAACTTAATAATTCTCAAAATACTCCCAGGTCCTACTTCATTCACACCTAACCTGGTGTGACACGATGAATATCAGCATTTTGAGAATATCTATGAAATGCCAAGTGATTGATTATGAGGTGACGTATATTTTCACAGCTTCTAACAGACAAGTAGATGATCAGTGTATGGTTGGCTATGGGGCTTAAAAGTCGCACCTGTGTTTGTGTGAGAGGGATCCTCTGTATTGCTTAATGATCACCAAAGCAATGATTTAACTCACTGCTAAACTGTAGTAGTGCAGATTAGAGCTCTATAATCAGGGTTTATAATAGTGTAACCCTGGGTTAATAATAGTGTAGTCCTTTTGGGAGGCATGGCCACAGGAAACTCCATGGTCTAATGGGATAAGCATTGGATTGGGAATTTGAGTGCTCATTAATAGCCCAGAAAATTTGTGGAAGGGCAGCTTACCTTACTCAGTTTACATGTATATGTACATATATATATATATATATATATATATATATATATATATACACACACACACACACATATGTATGTATATATATACATACATATGTATGTATATATGTCTGTATCTATACATACACATACATGTAAATGATAACTTGTCATCTTTGCTTCACATTTGAGATAATCATTTAGAAATAAAAGTGGACTTAAATGACAACTCTATATGATGCTATTGTTGATTCTGATTCTCTTTTGTGGGTAGCAGGGGATCGGAGAGAAAGCATTGTGCCTCTTTAGCACATACAGATTAATAACCATCTGCATCTCCTTTTGGTGATGCCTGGATTAAGTCATCGCTAAGAGCTCCAGCATTCTTCATTCTGATAGCTCACTTGGTTTCCAGGGTTGTGATCATGCAGGGATTAGATCCTAATTTTTCCATCCTTCTTCAGGGACTGTGGGGAGGAAGGAGTTCCCTGTGCATTTATGTACTGGCATAGTCTGCTGATTAGGTAAGACCACACACTCTATTGTTTTGATATTTGTAGACTAGTGTGTGTGTCTTGCTGTGGTATTCTGATAGGGGCCGCCAAACAGCACGGAGCTGGTAATTAGTTCTTGGTGTATGGAACAAATTGAGGGAACTCTTTTCCAATGATGCACGTTCAAAATTGATTTTCCTTTATAGCTGAATGTCAAGGTTTAAAAATAGACTATCTCAGCTTTTCCATAAATGTGAATGGTGAATGAAGATCCAGGATCCAAATATACACATGCAATTTCCCTTTTCCCATAAATTTCCCCCTTTCTGGGTCTAGAATGAAAATGCAGGCTTTCAGCCATTTGGTGGCTGTGTGAAGGCTGTATGCAACGTTCTCAATTACACCCAATTTTCTATTTCCTGTACAACAGACTAGATAAAATGTTTGTTCAGAGACAAGCTCATTATTGTTTTTAGAATGAAAATAATAAAACATCCCAAGGCCTCATCCTCCTATGTAAACAATGTAAATTGAAACTTTAGATTCAAAGGCATAATTTTGCAAAGAAAAGCCTTGTTCTTGCCCCCCGCCACCCAACCCCCCCCCCCCGTTTTTAAATGCCTTGGGCTGCTCACTTTCTTAGGCTCCCAAACACTCCTGGCCCCCAAAGAGATTAAGCAATTGTTTGCTTGGGATCCTTGCTTTCTGACAACAAAAGGTGAAAATACATTTGGATTCCTTACACATCACAGTTAAATTTCTGTCAATGAAAGCGATATTTTTCTCTCATTTCTGTGGTCTTAGAGATCGCATTCTCATCTGTTAAATTGTTTGATTTAGCTCCCACTCTTTGGTTGATAAGTTTATGTGAAATATTTTAAGCAGTGAAAGCACACAAGTCCCTTCTCTGCTCTGTTCTGAGCAGATAATGATTATACTGTTGACCCTCTTCCTTCCCCTGTGCAGTGACTCAGAGTATTCAAGCGACATTTTATTTTTTCCCTGGGAGCTCCTTTTCCATTCATCTTTCCCAAGACCTCGCCTATTAAATACTATTAAGTCAGCATAAACTGAAGGGGAGAAAACAGTGTCTACCAAAATTCCTTATAACCTATGCATTTGGAAGTGGGGAAAAATTTTATTTTTTTTTTCCTTTCCTTTCCTTTTTTTTTTCCTATTTATTTTTTCCTTTGATCTTCCCCCCCTTAGTGAGAACTCTAAGCAGACCTTTTATGGAAATAGATCTCTAGGTTTTGGGGAAGCCTTCTCATTATACAGGTAAGTATTACCTAGCGGAGGAGTCCTATGGTTCCACCACAACTTGGCATTTCCATCAAAGAAATATCTGTCCTATGTTCAAGATCATTGAAAAACAATTTACATCTTACTGCACTTCTATGTGATTACATCATTTATAAGAAAGGAAAACTCGTTAACATGTTTTTCCCCATGTATCTCATTCCTAATGTCTCCTACCCTTCACTGCACCCTGAAATAGTTCTTTGCAATGATGTCAAGCTTTCCCAAACCTTTACAAACATAGTGACATTTCTTGCCTCTTTCTGGATCAATGATTTATTAGGTAAATCAGCCTGGTCTCTCGCTATCTTTCCATTTTTATGCTGGAGCTTTTTTTCCTGCATTTTTGCAGCAAAGAAGGTTATAAAAGTTGAACACCAAAGCAAGGATCTATTTTTCTTCAAAGGCAGGTGAGGATGGGGGGAGATGGGAAGGATGGCAAGCATGTAAGTTTATATCATTTTTTTTATCCCCATCACATGCCGTAGTTATAAATCGGAACACCATGGTTCCTGATTGCAGAGCACAGCTGAAACTCAGAGATAAGAATGAGGACCTCCTCCACTCTTAGGAACTGTGGCTTACTCCTCAATCCCTCATCATTCCCCATTTCCCCATTTCCTTGGATATCGCAAACCTTCACACTGTTGGCCTTTCATGACTGATGGTTAAGGGTTGAAAGTAGAAGGCATCACTCTCAGCCCGACACATGCATTCTCTACACATAGTCACTAATTTATTTCAATTTCTTTTTCAAATGCAAAGATACTTACATCACACTCCCTTGCTTGAAACGGTCCATTTTCTGGTGCCTTTGGATGGTGTCCAGATGCACAACCTACATGCAGTGTCCTCTGCCGTGAGATGCCCTCTTCTCTCTGCCACATTTCCCCATGGTATTCTCCACTCCAGCCATGCTAATTTTCTTTCAATCTATGGATTGCCGCTATCCCACTTACCTCTGGGACTTCCCACGTCTTGTTGCCTCTGATGAAATACTCTTCCTGCCCCTTGCTGCTCTTCCTGGCCAATTCCTTTTCCTGCTCCAAGTCTCCCCTTAGACATTATTTCCTTTAAGAAGCCTTTTCCAGTCTTCCTGGACTGGATTAGGTGGCTCTGCAGCAAATTCCTTCAGCACCCTGAACTTACCACAGTGTGTTGCTTGGACTGTAAAATCCAAACTCTAGATTGTCTTGCTCAGCTATATTCCAAATCGTGTGGCATAGATTAGGTCCTTGACACGCGTTGGTTGAATGCTTATTGAATGAAGGAGCTGACGTTTGTTGAGTAGCTGCTAGGCACATTGCTCACCAATCTCAGAAAGGCATCTATAAACTGGGTCAAATTTCTCCCCTACGGTGACTCTGCACACACTCCTTAGTGGGATAAAGCAACTCTGTCTGTCCTTCACACCCACTGAACATTCCCACTGTGAGCTATTAATGAAGAGGACAGTAAAGCTAACCCTTCCCTCTTACCACGCGTCAAGCCTTGTCCTAAGTGCCTTACATGAATTATGTTATTTAATTTCCACAACAAATATTTGTTGTTTAGTACATTGTGAAGTCAGTGCTATTATTATTATGTCTGTTTCTTTGAAAGAGAAAGTTGAGGCTTAGGTAAACCACATAGTAAATAGTGGAACCAGGATTCAAGCCCAGGCATGTTGGGTCTGCTCTGCTAAACTGGTTTCAGTGCGTTGAAATTCGTCGGATAACTTGGGCCATTATGATGACTGTGATGATAGTTGTAAAACCTTCTCATTATATACATTTTGCAAGCATGTCTCATGTACTCCTCCAAACCATGTTGGGAACTACATCAAGTAGTTTTTACTTTCCTTCTTCAACTGCTGGTAAAACTTGAGGACAAAATGGTCAAAAGTCCCCAGTCAACCAGCCAGTGAGGAATGAATGGAGCTCCAGAACCCAATTGTTCTAACCAGTTCAGCATTTTTACTGGCTCTCTGCAGCCTTGAGAATAAGCACCAGATGCCTTGACAAGGTGAACAGGGTTCACTGCACCTTTTCTAGCTTCAGCTTCCACCAACTTTCCCAGTGGACCAGCATTCAACCAACCAGACTGCATCAGGCACATTCAGAGCTTAGCTCTCGGCTGATACTGTGTTCTGACGCCCAGACAGGGAGGGTCAGATGGATGGCAGATTTTTTAAGAACAAGGAAGCTTTGTATGGATCAGTTTAGACAAGTGGGAGTTTATAAATTCTTGTGATAGTAAAATGGGTGGGACCGCTGTAGCATTTCTGCTTTCTGATCCCCAGAATCTGAATCTTCATGGCCTGGTCATGCCACATATTCTAATTTGTGACTGTTTTATCCTGATGGTCGCACTCTCGCAGGTGACACAGGGGTAGTGAGTGTGGGGAAGCACACAGAGTGAAAATAGCCTGTTTCTTCAGTGAATAATTGGAAGGTCCCAAGCGCTCAAACACATTAATAGGTAACATCTGCTAAAATCAAGAGAAAGTGAAAAACAGGATATGAGGCTTTGGGGATTAGAGTGAAGGGTATCCAGTACGAGCAAAGCTCCCATGACTGGGGTAACAGAGGCCAAGTGACTCGGTTAGGCAAAATAAAAACAACTGAAAAGAAACTACTGAACTGGGATAGCATGGATTTTGTTCATTTTTCATCAGTCTCTTTTAGCTGAACAGATAATATAGAGAGACACATAAAATGTTCTTGAGTCAAAAAGAGAGTCAACTGGATCATTTAGCCTTCAGGGAATTACGTTGAGAGGGCTCGAGTGTAATTCTTTTTAGGTTCCCTTTTGAAAATAAAAAGGAAGTCAAAGGGACTTCTTGAAATTTAAAAAAAAAAAAAAAAAATCATTGAAAACCATGATGGCCTTTCCACAATCTTCCGATTATTCCTAAGTAAATGAAAATCATTTCGTGAGATTTTCACTTAGTTCCGAAGAAAAACACAAAACCATGAAAGCAAGCTGTAGTGTTTTTAAATATTCTTCTAACAAAAGCCATTGTGGAGCTAAATTTTGTTTATAGTACGCAACACCGAGTGTCTTCATGACTTTGTCCTCGCTCCAGTATGGCAAAGTGATAGGCTTCTACCAGAGAGGAAGTATATACTGAGAATTGATTCTAGTAGGCAGAATAACGCATGGATCTCTGAAAATATATTTCCATTCATGACCATTCAGAGATTGTTTTATCTGTTAAGGGATATCTTTCTCTGTTCCAGAATCGTGGTAATCTTATTTAGAAGAACGAGCTATGGCTCACCCAAGGGTCTGTAATTTTCTCTGGAAAGGACCGGACACTATGTATTTTTGGCTTTGTGGACTCCAGGGTTTCTGTGATCACTACGTAATTTTGCCATTGTATTTTGAATACAGTCAATGAACAGGCATTGCTGTTTCCCAATAAAACTTTATTTAAAAAATAGACAGTGGGCAGGATCCTGAGTCATAGATTGCTGGCCACTGAATTATACTAAACTTTTTAATATTTGATACGAGAAGGAACTGTTCTGTCCCCAGAGTCGAAGCTAGGTCCAATAATGACTTCCGCCTTCCTAGTTGAATACATTGACTTAAGTGGCTGCACATCTTAGAGTGGTCAAAAGAAGTTGCTTCCTCATTAGACATGAAGAAAATGGCAAAATGTTCCTAGGCTGGCTGCTTTTCCCTTTGACTTTTAAACACACGTCACACCCTCTCTCTGAAGCCTTAATATGGAATGCAATCCAGTCAGAGACAGGCTGACCTTGGACACCTCTCAAGAAAGGTCAGGAACCGAGGGGCCAACAATACCTCATTATCAGGTGGCCTTGCTTCTCGGGCATGGATCTCAGGGGTGCTTTTGGAACAATGATGTTCCTCACACAGAGGGCTGTTTTCTCAGAGGCGTGAAACCTGAGGAACACACATTATTTTTTTCCTTCAAAGGTCTTTGAGGAGAACAAAGAACAGACTATACTATATTTCAGATCTGCTCCCAGCCTATAATGCTTGGATTCTACCCACCTGGCAGCAGAGTACTTTCCTCTATTCCATGTAGCTGAGTGATCACCTCTTATTTTTATTTTGCCCTTTGGGGTGGGATTAACCTGCCAATTGCCCCCTCAACTCCAGCAAAGTAGCTGGGCCTCCCGATGCTTTTGGGAGGTCAGTAACTCGGGAGGCTGTCCCGGGTGAGCTTCCTGAAGCAGGTGCGCACACCTCTAGAGGCCGGCTGCCTCAGACGCTCCCTTCCCAGGCAGAGGCAGCTTCCCCCAGGGAAGAGCATAGTTCTGAGAGTGCTGGGGAAAGGGAGGTTTTGCTTTCTCTCTCTCTCTCTCTTTCATTCCTCTTCCCCTCTCATGACTCTCTGGGGCCATTAATCACTTTTTCATTTCCAGTGAGGAAACTATTCTATCAAAAGAGACGGAGAGGACAGCCATGGACCGTTTGTTTCGCAGCTCACGGGGCACGGGCAGAGTTGTAAAAGTCTGCATTCATCTTCCGATTTGGAATTTGAACCGTGAAGGCTTTCGCTGTTCCTTTGAAGTGGAGGTTCCGAGAGCCGAGTGACATGAAATCAGTATTTTAGGATATAAAACCGTACTGCTGGCTGTGGCTCACTCAAGGTTTTCCGAGAGGATGGTAGTGTCTCTCTTTACTGCCCATGGCTGCCTTCCCCCAGATCGTCGCTGTCATAGCTGCCTGGGGCCCTCGCCATGTGGCAGTCTGTCTGTCCAGTCCCCCTGTGGCTCTGCAGCCCGTGGGCACCATTCATTTGTAGATGGTAATGGCCATGAGAGGAGTGTGCTCCCCCTGCTGACCGCGGCGACCAGAACGCACTCATCCTTCTCATTGTATTTTTATGGTTAAGGGGTCAAATAATGAACGTGTTGGATGAGAGGATAAGCTCTAGCACTAAAATTCTGTCTTTATCTGATTCAGTTTGATTCAATTAAATCCATATTACAGAATATATGATGTGAAAATGTACAAAATTCTGGAACATACAGATGAAAAATAATTCCTAAAGCAGCCATACCTCCTCTGGAGACCCTTAAGATTGTATTTTCTGAGACAGACTTTTCCTCCTCTTCTTACTCCCACCACTTTGGCTCTACTGGCCCTTGATGGAAGGAGAGATCCAGACATAAAGGGAGAAGGTAAATAATGAGCCCATAGAAACTTCAGCTGTGAATCTCTGTTTCCTCTTCAGTGGAGAATATGCACCCTATAATTTTCCTACGTGTGAGTTACTTGGTCACTGCCTTCCTGGGCTGATGGCCATGCCCCTGAACAAGCTTTGGCAAATATTTTTTGCCCCAAATTTGGCTTTGATGACTCCCAGGAATGTCCCTAACTGTCATCCTGGAAAGGAGTCATTCTAGTAAAAGGATAGCCAAAAGTTACAGTTACAGGGTTCTGGTCCTTGTCAGTAGGAGAAAGGGCTGAACATTCTCTCCCCCGGGCCACAGGGTGGGAGTCTCCAAATGTAAGGGTAAGAGGGTTAGAGCAAAAAATGGCGCTTTTCAGAGAAGCTCAGTATTAGAACTAGGGAGTGGGAGTGACAGGGAGATTTCCAGTGTTGCTGGAAAAATAATTTTCCTTGTTGAGAGTTTGGGCAACCCACATCATGGGTTACCCTTGATTACTAAATCCTGTTTTTGTGCAAAGTATAAATTCCAGAATTTTCTTCCCATCCTGGTAGTATTTGAGTCAGCAGTAAGTGGGCAAGGGAGGATTTTAGCAGAAAACTGTCCAACTCTCATATGCTCCTCCCTGTAGACTAATGATATAGGACACTAAAGGCATAGAATAATGAGACCACAAAGGAGATAAGTAAAAACTAGGATTGAGTTATACCTCTTTGTAATGAATTCATCACTTCTCTGTCTCCTTCTGTTCTTTCTCTTTTTCGGTCTCCCTGTCTGTCTCTTTACCTCTTTGTCTGTCTCAATGAAACTCTCTTTCTCTGTAGGTCTCTGTCATCTTTCGTGGCTCTCATTTCTTTATCTTTTTCTTGTACAAACTTTTTTTTTGGGGGAATAATTTTAGATGTACAGGAAAATTACGAAGATAGTACAGAGAACGCATGTATGTCCTACACTAAGCTTCCCCTTATGTACCCATCATACACTTATCAAAACTCAGAAATTAACCTGGGTACATTACTGTTAAGTAGCTTACAGAATCTATGCAGATCTTACCAGTTTTTGCACTAAGGTCCTATTTGTTTTCCGGCTCCAGTCCAGGATATCAAATAGCATTTAGCATCCTTCTCAGTTTATTTGCCTTTTCAGGTCCTTTGCTTTTTTCCCAAGTGAGGATGTCATAGTGCTTCTTTGTTGGGAAAGACACATCCTATCTCTGTGTAATGAGAATTTATTGTATGTCTCAAGTCTTGAGGCATATGCCAAAAACATCAAGGATTTGTTTTTGCCCCAAAGTTAATGCTCCCTAATATGTCTTTCTTATATTTTTCCATTTGTAGGAAGTGCCTTTTTCTCACACACCTTGCTCTCCATTCTGTTTCAGACCCAATGCAGATCAAATTAAGATACCACATTTCCTACTGAGAAAAAGCAGTCACATGCAGAAAGAGGATCAGCTCCTGGAACATTTAAAGATGTGCTATGTGGGGATAGTAAAAAGTACAAATGATTGTTAGTTAACAAGTATTTATTATGGGCTTACAATGCTCAGAGAGCTCATGAAAGCTGGGATCATTGATTCATAGAATGCCAAGGCTGGAAGGGGCCCCTGAGAGACCTAGTTCTTTCATGGAATTGAAAACTGGGGCCAAGGAATGGTCCAGTTGGACCAAGTCCCAAAGGAGAGTAAAAGCTAGAATCCATTTTTTTTTTCTTTCTGTTCCAGTGATTCTTATACCAGTTTTGGCAGGAAAAGCCCTAATGTCTAATGCTATGGGGTGAATAGTTGTCTGATTAATTAAGTCATTTAAAGCAGAGAATCAGCAAAAATGATGGTATATATATTTTAGCATTAACATTTTCTTTTATCTTAAAAATATGTAAGTGAACATATTTTGAATGACTTAAAAAAAAGTATGGCCATACTAATTTATTTTTTCTGAGTATGAGCCCAGGGATTAGAGGCCACGTTGCCTTCTTTATATAAGCCGCGCTTTCCATTTGGATTCCCATGTAAAAACACGAGAACTGAGACACTAATAAAAAAAACAAATTCAGCTGATATAAGATGTTCACATTTAGAAACAAGACAAGTCACCTACAAACCCAGAGTGATCAGCTGTTTGTGGGTATCAGTGTGCTTCACAGAAAGAAATGGTGTAAGTCAATCTGGTAAATACTTAGATGGAAAATCAGCTAAGAGTTGTACTCAGATTTCCAGCCTTTGTCGCATCTCCAGCAGGAAGGCTTTCCCAGCTACTCTAGCCCACAGATGCCCCTGTCATTTCTGGTTTCTTTACTACTTATTCACTCTGTTGCCCCATCACTTAACAAAAGTTGTCCCATTCTCTCTCTTCCTTCCTTCCTTCCTTCCTTCTAGATATTATTTATTTATTTGCCAGAGAGAGAGGGAACAAGCAGGGGGAGCAGCAGGCAGAGGGAGAAACAGGCTCCCTGCTGAGCAGGGAGCCCAATGTGGAATTCGATCCCAGGACCCTGGGATCATGACCCAAGCCGAAGGCAGACACTTAACTGACTGAGCTACCCAGGCGTCCCTCATTCTATTTCTTTCATAGGAATATACCTCATTTTTACCTAAAATATTCTAGTGACTGGAGGCAGATACCACGACATGCTTTTATTGTGTGTACCTAGCACTTAGCTTAGAGCTGAGCAAAGAGAACCATTGAAAATGTACTTACTGAGTTCAGTCGAGTTTGCTGCAGATGCCTTCTGAGACCACCAAGGGGAACTGCGCCTCTCCCCTGTCAGAAGAATCACGTAGGTGCTCTGAAGAGGTCTTCTATTCATGGCTCTATGACTGGCACATTAGAGAGAATACAATGATACCACGTGCAAACTGGCCCTCATCGGCAAGGAAATAAAGGGCCATTCAAGGCTGTGTTCTGTGTCCTCAATGCCATGGAGAAAGACCTGAACTTAGCTTATGGATTTTGAGCCTATGAGGAGGAACTCCCTGACAGGGAAGGTTGCTTAATACTAGACTTGCTTACCAAGGCAAGTTCTGGGAATACTTTCCCACAGGCCTTTATAACAGGATGGAAGTATCTTTCCTGGTGTTCCTGGGCCACAAGAACATCTGCAATTTGGCCACCGATGTTCTTGTTTGAACCATCCAAGACAAAGGGACCGCTCTTATGAAATCTCCATAGGGAGAAAGCTTTTATAACCTCCCAGAGGAGATCCTCTCAATACTTTATCACTCAAACCTTGAAAAGCCCTTCTTTTATCCAATGGCAAGCTCTCTGGATATAACTTAAACGTGTTTCCTTTTGTTGGTTCTCTGTGGACACAGAGCATACTCATTTATTTATTTAAATATTTATTGTGTTCATAAAAGAAATCTCAGTGGACTGAATTACTCTGTACTCAAGTCACTCTTTCTCTTCTGTAGGTAAACCCCTCCGGTTCCTTTCACCTTTTCTTTTTCTTTTTTTTTTTTATTTATTTGTCAGAGAGAGAGAGAGAGAGAGCACAAGCAGGCAGAGTGGCAGGCAGAGGCAGAGTGTAGAAGCAGGCTCCCCGCCGAGCAAGGAGCGGGATGTGGGACTCGATCTCAGGACCCTGGGATCATGACCTGAGCCGAAGGCAGCCGCTTAACCAACTGAGCCACCCAGGCGTCCCCCTTTTACCTTTTCTTGCAGCAACTCTTTCTCATCCCTTTAATCACATTGACTGTTTGTCTCTTGTCCAAAGAGGAGGCAGCAGATTAGTTCATGCTGGGGCATGAGGAATCTCTGTTGATATGTGGGGTGGGCACGGGACACCCAGCAATCCGACTTCACAGACCGCACCTACTCCCGGAACGTGCAGAGTATGGCTGGAGGTAAGGCAAAAGAGCGACAGAACAAGATTACAATGCTTATGAGATGTCTTCCAAAAGACTACTTAAAAGGCTTTAAAAGACATTGTTCTCCAGGTTTAAATACAGTGTTTTTAAAAATAGATCAAATGGTTTAAATATGATACTGTTCCTCCACTTTGCAACAGCTTAGACTTTCCTCCCAAGTATAAAATGTTTCCAACACTGAGAATGGTATCATAAAAATGCAGTTCGTAAAAAAGCATGCTGACACTGTAAAAATTAATAGTTTTCTTGGAAGTGGAGTCGTTTTAATTCTCACAGTGGTAAATATAGAGAGAAATGGACTTTTTTTTTTTTTTCCTTTTCTCTGGTAAAGTTAATTATTTGCTTGTCTTAGTTTTCCCGAATGAAATATTTTGGATGGAGCACACAGTGAATGCTCACTACCAGGCTCTTTTAGCTTGTCATTCGAAGGCCGGTCTTGGGTTCTGGAGCTCTTTCCATCACAGCTGTTAATGGTTATATGGGGGGGAAAATGGCCAAACACCCAACCTTTAGAATAGTTACATAGAAAAAGTTTAGCCTCTTTTCTTATTTTCTTAAGTGTCATAAGAAATCATGACTGTTATTTCTTCCATTCCTGAGTATAGTTGCCACTTCTGGGTGCTCGATTCAATGACTGAAAATCCTGAAAAGAGAGCAGGGATTGGATCTTAGACATTTTCAGGAAGACTTGGAGAATCTTTGTGTCTATGCAAAAGGGAGCCAATTATGAATTGGTGAGATATTTCACATTTAGGCATGGATTTCGTTATGTCTTTTAATCTTCGGGAAGGTAACTCTATGGTAGAGCATATATGTTTAGGAGAGCCTGAGAAAATAAAAAGCAAGCCAAAAAGCCAATGACATTTTTGAAGTTGAAAACTTTATATGGGAGCTTTAGGAACCAGTCACTGGTATTTATATATTTCTAAACTAGCAGAGGCACTCTGAAGGCGAAGAGCTGCATGAGCCTTGTGGGGGAGGGGGGACACAGAAACTTGTATCTAGGAGTGTTTTAAGAATCATCTAGTTAATTGACTTCTGGGTGGATCTGACTATAAAATGTATTGGTGGTTGGTTGTCTTCTAATTTGTTTAAAGAGTGGTCTTATACCCCCAAAGTCTTTTTTATCTTCAGGCTAAATGGTCCCAGTTCCTATACTATCAAGTTACTTGGATTCTTTCCCATCTAGATTTCTTTCCACTGGAAACCACTTTGGTTTGCTGAGGTTCCTCTTAAACTCTGAGTCCTTAAATGTACCCTCTGCTGTGCATTCATTTATCTATGTGTAGATCATTTATATCTAAGGACAGTACTTTCATTTTCCCCTGTAACTCATTATTTTATTAGAACCAGGCATCTCTCTATCATCTAGTTGATGAGTTTGTCCACTTATTGTGATGTTACCACATACTTTCTAAGCAGCTGAGCTGTCGTCATCTGAGTCATTGATAACAGTATTGAGTAGAACAGAGTCTGACATAATCTAAATATTAAAAATAATTCATTGTGGAAATAAAAGTGGAAAGGGAAAGAATAAAGGCAGGGAGGGAAAAGGAGCAAGACCCCCATGGAAAAATAAAGAACACAGAGGCTATGTCAGATGAGCAGGAACCTTACCTGCTGGGGGAAGTCAACTTTGGGTGACACCTGTGGGAAATCAACCCACCCACCTGGACAAGCACTGTTCTTTCCTGGTGGTCGTAGGAAACCTGGTGGAACTCAATGAAAATCTGCTAGAATTCACGGCCTTGAAAATTTGAATGGAATCTGAACTTTTCCTCATGATCGAGTCATTTGACAGTTGGCAAAAGCAACTTCCTGTTTTTATGGGGAAAATGGATTAAAAATATTTCTGAAAAGATTAAAAAAATCTTTGTGGACACTAAATTGCTCCTGGAAAACAATATTTTGATGATTATAGTGTAAATGAATCAGGATCACATGGGGGTTACATTTCTGCTCAAGTACACATGGTTTAAACATGGATGGAAAAGTGGTTACATCTTGTAAATTTCATAGTTTTCTCTCTGAGTCTTCAAGCCTCTTCCCTTCCATCTGCGAAGGACAAGGGAGAGATTGAGAGCTTCACAAAACCTCAACTACACCTGGCTTTCTTCTTGCCACCATTGAAGACTTTATGGATGAGTTCTTATTACATAAATAAATGTGGCTGTGGAAAACTAATAAACATGCCTGGCTTCACCAGGTGGGTCTGATGTCAAAAGAGCACAGTCTGAGGTTTTCTCCATTTCTTTTTCATTTCCCTATTTGTCCAGCTTCCAGATTTTTCTGGACATTTTTAAACTCTCTCTGTCCTCACATACTCCCACGTATAATTAAATCAACTCTGCTATTTCCTTTTATAACTTACAACCCTAGAAAAGTACTGTCTTAGTTGATAAGGAGGCAGAAAAACTTCAGTAAATTTAATGATCTCTTTCGTACCTGGGGAGGGAGATGGGCAGCAGACTGGAGTAGCTGCAGGTTCTTGGACCTGGTGTCTCCTCCTAACCTTCAGAGCTGGCTTGCAACACCCTCCTGTATATGCCACTATGTGCTGGACCAGCCCCATGTGTCTTCTAAGGGGCACTCAGTAATTCATTATTAAGAATGTCTTTGGGTGCCTGGGTGGCTCAGTGGGTTGGGCGTCTGCCTTGGGTTCAGATCATGATCCCGGGATCCTGGGATTGAGCCCCATGTTGGGATCCCTGATCAGTGGGAAGTCTGCTTCTCCCTCTGCCCCTCTGCCCTGCTTGTGCACTCATTTTACTCTCTCTCTTTCAAATAAGTAAATAAAATCTTAAAAAAAGACAATGTCTTGTGGCTACTCCCACTGAAATTTTAGCGATCATTTCCCCAATTACTGGGTTCCCATCTTGTTTTGAAGGCCCAATATGGCTGAGTCTCTATTTCTAGTTACCTTCTTAGTGAACAAATTTCTCTGCTCTTCCCCATTATTACAGGCAAGACTTCGGCATTGTGACCTTAGTCCTTTTAGTGACCAGATACTTATGTGGTAGCCTGGACCTCAGGGCCTGGATTTCTTCCTTTCGAGTCCAGGATCCCTATACTCAGGCCTTACAGATGCTGTCCCAGTGCGGAGACATCTGTTTTTGCCTGCCATTTGTAACCTCCCATCCACCCCCCCACCCGTTTCCTGCTCTACTCATGTGACGCACTTACTCATTTTTTTATTAATATTTTTTGCTTATTCAGCATGTATCAATTGCTTATCATGTTACATGAATGGTACTGGTATTGTGTGAACAAAATGAGTTATCCAGGTCAAAAGCGGAGTGGAGGGCAGGCATGGTAGGCAAAGGGAGTGGCACTTACTCTGAATTCTAGATATGACACTACAAAAAAGGCAGAGTCCTTGCCCTCACAGAGTTATCACTAGAGTTGCTAGATGATAAGTTTCACCTGGAAGGTTTGTTAAAAATGCAGATTTCCACATCCTTTCCTTGGAATGTCTGAATTGGTGGAATCTGGCGTTGGACCTGAAAATTGGCATTTGAACAAGTTTTGCAGGTGATTCTTATCATCAACAAGTTTGGAAAAGTCTGCAGTGTGGGATATGCTAAGGCTCAAAGTTGGGGTGTGTTTGGAAACTGAGAGGTTCTGTCTGGTTGGATCGTAGGTCGTGGGGTGGGAGTTGGTGAGAGATGTGTTGGAAAGTAAGCAGGAGTCAGATCACAAGAGACCTCAGACCCCAGCTAAAGACCTTTGACTTTACCTAAGGGCTGTGGAAGGCAGTGAAAGATCTTTATGGAAGGCAATGATATGACGATTTTTAAAGTCCACTCTTGGATGTTTGGGTGATCAGGAGAGGAGTAGGGGTCGGGGCAGAAGCAATTAGAGGATAGAGAGAGAAAGGTTATGTCTTTAAATAATGTTTAGAAACATTTGGGTTAGAGGAATGAATTTGAAGTCGTCTTGACACACGTGGCAATTATGCATGTTGGTCAGTTTGGATCTTGGTTTCTTTTTCCCAACACATATATTGATCTCTTGGTTTCTCAGCTTTCTGTGTGTGATTTTGTCTCAAACCGGCTACCTGTGGCTTAGCTCCGCTCTTCAGATCCCTAGCTCCTGCTCAGCTTTCTGGGTCAACCTAAACTGCTCCTAACTTTCCCTGCTGTCACTAGTCTGCCTGGGACCTGAATTCTCAATAGCCATGCCCAGGAAGGGTGACCAGGCTGCTGCTCTCCTCCCATCCTATCCCAAAGGCAGGGCTGGTACTTCACTCTGCAGTGGAATCATTTTTTACTTTTCTAAACCTCTGTGATTTCCTACAGAAAAAATGGCCTTAGATCTCCCTCATGGAGGGAAACTTCCCCCACCTCTGTTTAATGGGCAGCTATGAGTGTAGGCTAAGATGTCCTTTAGGGTTTGGGATTTGGGATAAGAAGGTAATTTGGGGAAAGCCTCCTTGCTTGCCCCATCTCTCTCCGATGAGCTTTACCTGTAAAACTATATTTTTGCTTTGGAAACACTATTCCTATTGATCTTGTGTTGGTTTTTAAGGTGCTAATAATAGGAACTAGGGTGTTGGAAAAGCAGTTCCCCATAGGATATAAGCAGCAAATGATAATTTTTTCACATTGTTCCCTTATTTTTGTTTAAGATTTATTTTTTATTTATTTTAGGGATAGAGAGATGGCGAGAGAGAGAGCAGGGGAAGGGGCAGAGGGAGAGGGAGAATCTTGATTCCGACGCAGGGCTCGATCTCACCACCCTGAGATCACCACCCGAGCCAAAATCAAGAGTCTGATGCTTAACCAATGAGCCACCCAGGTGCCCCTCACATTGTTCCTTTAAACCAAATCTGTGGATTGGTTTTTTTCCCTTCTTTTTGGTTGAAATCTCGACCAGGTTCCTGAAAATATTTTGGATACTTTTAAATAATAAAAAATTCTCAAGTCACTTTTAGCCCCAAGATACGTAATTGAAATTTGTTGCCTAGTTTACGAGCCAGGATAGCAATACCAAAGCACAGTATTGCTTTAGTCTGGAAAGCCTGCAGGGGAAAGGAAGGTTTATGGCAGATCTCTCCTTCCAGATTAAGTTGTCTTTTTTTTTAGAGGACAAATAGCAAGCTCTCTGTGTGGGCTTCTTAGAGCCCCTTTCTGTAGGATTGAGATGTGGGAGAAATGATCTTACCCTGCCCCATTCTCCAATAAAAACGCTTTTTAGAGAAAGCCTCTCTTCTCTTCCTTTCAAACATTTTACGCCCTTGAGGTTGGGTAATGGATGAGGGCTGACCTAGCCAGCTTCAAAACCACCTAGGCAGTCTGATCCCTCACTATGTGATGTGGAGGTACTTGGCATCCAATGTTTTGTTCTTGGTCTTTCTTCCTTGGCAAGGACGAAGTGAGAAAGAATCCCTTGTAAGATTCCATTAGCAGGTTAATTTTGGCCAGCGCTATATACTTTGCAGAGTGTTTTCACATATATTAATTTCATTTGTTTTGTAGCAATTCCATGAAATAAGCAGGGCAAAAAAAAAAAAAAAAGTGACACCCAGATAGATTAACTGGTGCATATGAGCCCAGAAAGATATTAATGGTGGAGTCTGGATTGAAACCCAAGTCTTAACAGCCTAAGGCCGGTTTAGGACTCTGCCTCGTACAGTGGAAATATGAGAAGTTTTAAAATGGGCCCCAATCCAGCTTTTCTTATTACTTATGTTCTGACTTTTATGTCAGTTTCTTAACCCTTCTGATCTTTACTCTCCTGATATAAAATAGAGGGAATACCCTATTTATCCACAGTTTCGGTGAAGGTGGAATGAGATAAAGTGATGCTGAGGATCTGCTAAAATGCAAGCCTGGACGGTGCCTGAGATTCTGAATTTCTAACAAGCTCCCAGGTG
The DNA here is from genome assembly GCA_028534135.1 of Potos flavus. NCBI lineage: Eukaryota > Metazoa > Chordata > Mammalia > Carnivora > Procyonidae > Potos > Potos flavus. The sequence goes on along the minus strand of CM052893.1, from coordinate 48,779,059 downwards.
CTGCTGATGCTGCTGGTTTGAGGGCCGACCACAAACCACGAGAGCATAATGCTTGTCAAATGTTTGGTTCACAGCAGACATTCAATAAATATCAGTCCCCTCCCCCTTTCCGATCGTCCATTTGCTCTGCTTTCCATTTGGTTTTAGGATCTACCATTAATGCACTCCCCTTGCTATTTGGCACGGAGTCAGAGATAACATAAAATACGCACTAAAAAGACACCCCGACACAAACCCCATATAGGGTCTTCTTTGAATGCAGTTGAGAGAAGAATCTAGTAGTGTCTGAGTTGTGGCGCTCGGTGGTATGGCCCCAGCGCCACTAACATGAGAAAAATGACCCAGATCAGAGGGCGTGCCTGGTTCCCCACTCCCAAACAACTGCTTTACCTTCACCGAGCTAAAATAAGTGGAGGGCTTGCCACCAGGGTTTAAAAGATGTTTTTGAGAGTTATTTTAAAGAAATTAGATGTTTCTACCAATCATGGAGATGGCTCACAACCCCTCACAGGATGGCCTAAATCCAGAAACCAGCTATACCTTTGACAAGTGTGCCATGATGATCTATTGAGAGAGGAAGGACAAAAATATTATCAAACCCCAAACCTAACTTCCACTGCTGAACACATCTGTTTGAATTCGGGCATGGTAGCATATTGGCATTTATTGAAGCTCATTAATCTTTAAGAAGGTGTAAAGAGATCTAGAGAAACCTTTTTTAGCCAGCCAAGGGCTGCAGATTGAACCTTCACGTGATAGTCATGTACCATTGTAAATTGTCACCGGTTTCAAAAATAATCCTAATCTGGAAAGGGGAGGCATTTCTGTGATTGTATGTAATTCTTCCATTGTACTTCCTACATTTATTTGGGATACTCGATTTCATCCTGAGTAAAAACACCTCCTCTGTTAACACTTGGAGGTGATTAGCTACCGAACTAGTCTGAGATGAAGTAGAACGAATTCCTTCCCTAGGTGGACAAAATCAGAGGAGACTCCTTCTGCTTTCCCCAGGTGGCCGTGCGTGGTCTGTGGCTTGCGGTGTGTAGGAGGGAACATTGACGTATTGGACACATGCAGTGGAAAAAAAGAACCAACAGGGGTAAAACTGTTTGTGGTATAGGAAGGCACATTTTGTGTATTAATAGAAAAGACTAGAATATGCAGCAATTTTCTTGCAAAGGTAACAGAAATTTATAGAAGCTAGGAGGGTACAAAAGAACAATTTGTTGTCCCTGAAGTTTTTTTTTCATTACCAATAAATGCAGACCATAATGACATGTTTACTATTTTTTTCCATTGCAAAAGTAACACTTACAAGACAATATCTGGAAATATAGAAAGTTAGTGAAAATATATCCATATTTTTGGCATTGAAAGGCAACCAGGTTTAACATTTTGTAATGTTTTCTTTTTGTCATGTTTCTCTTGTCATGTTTCTTTTTTGTAATGCTTCTTTCCTGCCTTTTCTCTGCAAGAAAACAAAAATTGGTTACTGAAAATGTTTTTGACCATAATGTGTGGGTTGATGGCCTCAGACCCACCAAGAAAGGAGGTAATTGGCCCCTCCATAATAAGATAGTGCTGTATTCCTGTGCTTACCAAGAAAGGTAAAGTCTCAGCAAAGAGACTGTCGATGTCTTATACCCCTTGCCGAACAGGGTGCCTGTTTTTGTTTTGATCTTTGTGTTTTATGGACAAATGCTCTCAGCTTCCTGAGGTGTGTATTACCGACCTACCTTTCAAAATAGCCTTCCTAAAGCCTCCTCCCTTGGGACTATGAGTCTGCCCTCCTCCCACCCCTGCTGAGAATCATGAGAGCTCCCCTTGCTACCTGACTTGGGGAAGAACCTCCTCCCCTCCTGACCACACACACACAAATTCTTGGAAGGGTCTTAATTTGAACTCTTGAATGAGAGCAAACCTGTAATTTTCATGAATTAAAGAACCGGTAATCCCCGGCCTCTGGCTGGTGAGCACCCCTCCTTCCTTTCTGCAGTGTGAACTTTATAAACAACGAGGTCACATTTAAACGATTCTGAATTTGTTTTATTTTCTACAGACAAAGTAAGATGGCGCATTGAAGAATCAGGTACACCATACTCAAAATTAATCTTTCATTGCTCTGCAATATGAATCTTATAAAATTTACTTGGCCTTGCAACAATATGTTAGTAGGTATATATATTTGTTGAATGTTTTGGCTTTTATTTTTCATGAAACTTATTGAGGTAAAATTTACATAGAAAACATATTCCTTGGAGTTTCAACGTCGGTGTTCAACACCGCCATAATCCCGATAACAGTACATTTCTGCCCCCCTGAATTTCCCTCGGGTCTCTTTGTGGTCAGACCCCTCCTGTATTCCACCTAACGCTAAGTAAGTACTGATCTTCTCTCACTATAGATTAGTTTTGCCTAACCTCGAATTTTATATCAATAGATTTATTCAGGACGGATTCTTTGTGTGTTGCTTCTTCAACTCGGCGTATTTTCTTTTCTTTTCTTTTCTTTTTTTTAAAGATTTTATTTATTTATTTGACAGAGAGAGATCACAAGTAGGCAGAGAGGCAGGCAGAGAGAGAGAGGGGGAAGCGGGCTCCCTGCTGAACAGAGAGCCCAATGCGGGGCTCGATCCCAGGACCCTGAGATCATGACCTGAGCCGAAGGCAGAGGCTTAACCCACTGAGCCACCAGGTGCCCCACAACTTGGGGTATTTTCAAGATTCATCCATGCTGTTGTGTCTTGTAATGTGTTGTTGTGTTGTTACTTTTTATTGCTGAGCAATGTTCAATCCTAGGGAATTATGGAAAAAATTTATTTTCTCATTCATCTTATTATCCTTTTGATGTCTTCAGTGTCTGTAGTGAGAGCCTCTTTTTCCCTTCCTGATATTGGTAATTTATATCTTCTGTCTTTCCTCTTTTTTTTTCAGTCTTGCTAAATATTTGTCAATTTTATTGATTTTTTTCAATGAGCCAACTTTTCCTTTCTGTGTGTGTTCCATTTCTATCTTCCTTATGTTCATATTTTCCTTACAATTGTGCATTTCCGGAATAGCTGTTTGAAAGTTCTTGTCTGCAAATTCCATGAAGTCTGTTGCTGTGTACCTGTTTGCACCGACTTATTTTCTTCTGGTTATGGGTCATATTTTCCTGCTTCTTTTCATCTTAAATGGTTTTTGTTAGGATGCTGGATATTGTACATGGGATCCCATTGAACATCTGGATTTACTCGTCCTCCTTTAGAAAGTTGAATCTTGTTTTGGCAGAGAGTTAAGTGACTTGCAGTTCAACCCGGTCCTTGTGAGGCTTGATCTGAAGCTTTCTTAGAGTGAGTCTAAAGCCTGCTTTCGTACAGGGCTAATATAATTCTCCTCTGAAAGCAGGCTCCCTCTGGTAAATATTTGGTGTGTTCAGCAAAGTCTCTCCATTCTAGCTGGTCACAACTCAACTTCTGGTTCACAGAGCCCAGAAACCTGGTTTCTTAGAGTTTCACCTTCTCCATGTATAGCAGATATTCGACGAAGGACTCAAGGTAAATTCTAGATATATTTCCAGAGCTCTTTTTCTCTGGCACTCTGTCCCTCACGTTTCAGCTCTCTGGGCCTCCTTGAACTCTGATCTCTGTCTCCTAAATTCAGCAAGATGGCTGTGCTTTGCTACGGTTCCTCCTCCTTACGTTGCTGTCTGGGGAGTAGCTGCCTCTAGCCAGAAAGCCATGTTGATCCTCGGATGTACCCCATTTCTTTCCCCGTTGTCAGAACTCGCAATGCTGTGCTGTGTCTGTTTTATCTGGTCCCAGTTATTTGATTGCATTCAGAAGTGGTAGTTCCTAAATATGCTCCAAAAATGTTTAGATCTATTCAGAATGATCAGCGTTTCCTTCTTCAGTTTCTCTTACTAGTTTTGGGGAGCTCCAATCCATTTATTCTCGAGTATATCGACAATCACTTGGAGTATTTTAATGTGATATACAAACATGATTCCTCCTCTGCTTGTCATCATCCCTCTCCTCCCCTAAATTAGTAGGATGTGTTTTTCGGAGGTCATGGCTTTAGTGGTTGGGGAAAGAATTCGGTTTTCAAATTTAGTGGGCAGGTCAAAAATTGTTTTCCCCTCATTTTGAAGGGATAAAATCATAAGAATGAGGAACATTGCCACACCTAATGTTGCCCAACAGACCCCTAGGTAACTTTCCAAAAAGTTTCACCGAGGATATCTAAAGATATCCTCACTTAGGGAAGCCTCAGTAGACATTAAAAAAAAAAAAATACTATATCAGTAAACTTCTTAATCACATGGTAAGATCTTGGTATTTATCAGAAAGGGAGTTGAGCCAAAGTGTTTTAAGCTGATCAGTATCTGGAGTGAGAAAAATCTCGGTTTTCATGGGCCTTATCAGAAAAATTTCCCCTTATTTATCAGGAATGCCAAATTCCTCAGATTGAAGTAGATACTCTGGGCACAGTTCAATGTTACAAGAATAAATGCCAGGGGGAATGTGTTTTCTGTTCTTACTCCCTGACTGCTAGACTTTTGAATTTTCTCTGAAGGGTACTTAGAAAAACTGGAATTGATGGAATAATGCAGTTTGAATTATATCTTGTCATTGAAAGAGGCAAGCTGGTAACTAATGATTTTTTTGGTAAATTAGTTCAAGATAACTTTGAGGAGGGCCTCAAGTCTTTTTTTTTTTTCCGCAAATACTTTTATTTTAGTTTTTCAGTGTTTTAAGATTCATTGTTCATGTACCACACCCAGTGCTCCATGCAATACGTGCCCTCCTCGATACCCACAACCAGGCTCACCCAACCCCCCACCCCCACCCCTCCAAAACCTTCAGTCTGTTGCTCAGAGTTCACAGTCTCTCATGGTTCGTTGCCCCTCCGATTTCCTCCAATTCCTCCCTCCCTTCCCTCTCAGAATGTCCTCCATGTTTTTCCTTATGGTCCACA
>CM052893.1:48756268-48773601 GCA_028534135.1 Potos flavus | reverse complement strand
AAGAGGGTTCCCCTTTCTTCACATCCTCTCCAACATTTGTTGTTTACCGTCTTGTTGATTTTGGCCATTCTAACTGCTGTGAGGTGGTATCTCAGTGTGGTTTTTATTTGAATCTCCCTGATGGCTAATGATGATGAACATTTTTTCATGTGTCTGTTAGCCATTTGTATGTCTTCTTTGGAGAAGTGTCTGTTCATGTCTCAAGTCTTAATATTACACACAGAGTAAGAGGATTACATAAAGTGTGAAGAAAAATTTTCTTTGATTTTCTGAAAAAGATGTTGAAGACCCAAGACAAGAAAGCCAGTTGAATAACATCATAGTGGTTGGGTTAATCAAAGCTCTGATGTGTCAATTTTAAATATTCTCTTGAACGATGATTGGTAAATATGTGGAACTCTGTGCCTCGTAATGATTTATGAGAAGAGCAAAATCATGCCAAGATTGACTGATAATTGCACTGGTATTGGAAACTGTAGGTTTCTAAAAAATTCATAAGAAATTAATACTGAGTTTAGAGTTTTCATCTAGTAATCAAATACAGAATGTTAAAGATAGCTGATGAGATCTTATATTTGATTTTCTTAAATGAAGAGGCTCTTGTTGATTCCATCAAGACATTTTTCCTGTAGGACAATAACTAGCATGTGTTTTTATCTCCATGAACATATGTTTGCAATTGCACCCATACACCTTTTTTAGGAGGAGAATATTTGCTGGCCTCCAAAATAAGACTATTACTTCATAGTAGAATCCAAAGCCAGCAAGATAGGAAGCACATAAAGCCTTCTGAAAGAATCAGATTGGTGAATCAGTCAAGGCTGGTGGGAGACATGGGGGCTGATAGACCTGTCATATCTTCTTACAGATGTTCTCACCACCAAAAAAGCACTAATGTGCTGTTGACTGCTATGGTTAGATATCAGATATTACCAGATCCTGGTCACAAAGGAGCTCATAGTTTAAAAGGGGGTGGGGGCTTTTAAATAAATAAACAAATTATAGACTTAATTTGCCAGTCCAAGAGTATTGGAGCACTAGAAAGATCTAAATTTGAATCGTGGCTCTGTTACTTAAAATGTGATGATAGGATTATATATATTTTCATTTTAATGGGCTTCAGCTTCTATCTCAGTTAATAGCATTGAACCTTTCAGGTAGAAATCCTAGGCATTATCTATCATGTCTCATTGTCTCTCATCCCTTACCTCCTATTTAGCAGTAAGTCCTGTCAGCTCTACTTTCTTTTCTTTTCTTTTTTTTTTTTAAGATTTATTTATTTAATTCAGAGAGAGAGAGAGAGAGAGAGAGAGCATGAGCTGGAAGGGCAGAGGGAGAGGGAGAGAGAAACTCAAACAGATTGTGCACTGAGTGGGGAGCCCAATGCGGGGCTCAATCTCAAGACCCTGAGGGGCTCGATCTCACAACCCTGAGATCGTGACCTGAGCCAAAACCAAGAGTCAGACACTTAACCGACTGAGCCACCCCTGTTGGCTCTACTCTCAAATAGATGTGAACACCCCTCTCCCTTTCACAGTTACTGCCTAAATCCAAAGTACCAACATTTCTTGCTTAGATAATCAGCCTCTAAATGACTACTTTTGTCTTCCCCCCTTCTTGGCTGAATACCAGATTGATTCTTTAAGTGTGCATTGGATTATAGCACTCCCTTATTCTGATCCTCTGGTTCCTGCCCATTGCATTGGAATACCTTACAAACCCTTCTCCATGCCCTTCCTCATTCCTTGGGAACTTGCCCCTGTCTGCCCTCGTCTCCAGGCACAGCTGACCCTTCTTTCCTTCCATACCTTACTCACTCCACTGCAGTCATCCACGACTAGAAGCTTGTTAAACTCATTTCTTTCTCAGGGGATGCTCTTATTCCATTTCCATAGGCCTGGCATCTTAGTACATAAGCTCTGTGGCTAGCTCAAGTGCTACCATCTTGAAAAGGCTTTCCCCACCCTGTCTAAAATAGCCTTGGTCTCTCTCAGTCCTCTTGCACTGTTGTATTTTCTTCATGGGAATCTTGCCATCTGAAGTTTTATTATTTTTAAAAATATTATTTCTTCCTTACTAGAGGGTACGTTCCATAAGATGAACTTAGGTTGTCTTGTTCACTATTCTAAGCACATAATGAATACCCAGTAAATATTTGTCAAATGAATAAATAATTTTTAAATAGTGTGATGATAAGATATTCTCTTTTAGATTTTGTAGGGATGGAATAAGAGAACATACACATATCTATATATACTTTAACACTGTAAAGCATTAAAATCTTAGTTATTCAGAGACCTATCACTGAAATTGTTGTGAGGCACACAAAGTATTTAGACATGGTACTGATAAGTGTCTCCATGAGCTGAGACTTGGGTCTTATATTTAATTCTAGTTTCTATCTTAGGAGAATATAAGTGAGTTTTACTCAGCTGGACAAGTACTCATGACTTACTCTTCACAATTAGACTGATTTATGCATTTTTGACTCGTTATCCTACTCGAGCGATGACAAAATGTCTTATCCCTCTGGGAGGTTGGGGGCATAGCGGAATATCTTGTTTGCAATAATGCTGTCTATTATGCAGCAATGTTTTCATCCTTCCCATCAGTTCGATCAGAGTAGCCTTTACTAGTCATTCAGTTTGCCTGACAAATGTGCACAGATTCTGCAAGTCCTCAGTTCTGTTCCTACAAATTCTGAAACCACAGTTGAGCATTAGATGAGTAATGATACCTCTTAGGACGAGTGTGGGAGTAACAGTGTGACCTACCAATACAATATTGGTAGCACGTTCCTTGGATTTGCTCCTTAGTAGGACCCTCCAAATACCTGTCTGTCACTGGTGTTTTGGTTCAGACCACAGTGCACCAGTCTCAGCGAAGTGCAGCTCGATTGTGCAGACTGCTGGATGTGTTATGGTTGTTGAGGTGGGCCTCCTCCATTGTGTCCCAAGAAACGAGAATATTTACCCTCTCTCCTTTCATCTACGTGGCTTTAATATATGTTTCCTTTGATTTGAGTGACTTTGAGTGGGAAATAGACCTGAAGATGAAGTTTCCCCATGATATCCGGCTACCTCTGAATGTTTCTTGACATTTCTATGACAAACTCAACCTCACAGCGGATTAAGCAATCTCGTTACTGCTCCCAGGGTTTCTGTCATCTGGTTCGAAGGTCAGAGATGGGCTTTCTTTTGTAAAGTTAACGAAACTATAGCTTTAGGGCCTTCAACTTGTATATAGGTCTCTTCTAAGACCCTATACCTAGTTTGGCATTCTTTTTCTTAAAATTGCCCCCCGCCCTTGCCACCCCAAACTGTATAAGCTTCAGCTCCACAAAAGCCTGGAGCCTATTCCCACAGCACACCATTGCCTTGGGATAAGAAGCCTAGCACAGTGGCTCCAGAGAGTTGCTGCTTTGGATGATTTTTGGATAAAATGTCCAAATTGGCAAGGTAAATCTTTTACACTTAGACAAGTTGTGTTTGCTTATCTTAGGTCCCAAGCAACTTGATTCATTTCGGTTATTGGCTTATTTCCTTTCCCAATGGTCAAAGCTGTCACATTATGCTTTTACGAACACGGGGCAGGAATCTAATGGTCAAGCAGATTCTTGTATTTCCTTTTCGCTAGGCAGCACCTAATTCAACATCCCTGCAACTAGTTGTAGTTTATGCTAATTTCAAAGGAAAATTCTGGCTCTCTCTAGGAGGAAGCATTAATGCTCTTTGGCTGGGATCTTTAGATTAGATCTAAAGATCTAATCTAAATCTTTAGATAAGCTTCTCATCTGCTTCCTCCAATACTCAACCGCCAGCTAGGACAGTAGACACCTCCCACAGCCTTGCAGAATACTAGCAACAGGGACACCAGTCCTGAAGGTGGCCCCCAGTTTCCTCAGACCTCCAAGAATATTGTGAACCCCAGATGACCTGGGCCCTGTCTCTGGCGATATTTTCAGTTTCCTGTAGGAAGGGCTAGAAAGGGATTATGTTGGAGTTCACCCAGGGCCCCATCCTTGGACCTACTCTCTATTTTTAGATAATCTAATCCCCTTGGCGATCTCTTCTTTTTGTCATGGCTTTAAAAATCATCCCCACAATGACAATTCCCTCGTTTATATCTGGGAAGTAATTGGAGGGCTTAGAGTAAAGAAGTGATGGGATCCAATACAAACTTAAAGGATCAGCTCAGAATTTCTCCCCTGAACTCAAAACTTAAATTTAACTTTCCACCTGGACGTCCATTATGCATCAGTGAAAATTAATACAAGGAAACCTCATTGAGAATAGAGTTGCGAGGCCAGCAGGGGGAGCTCTCAGGTCCACCGCTGGTTGTCAGTTGCAGACCCAAAAGGAATAGACCTTGCTGGAGGAGGGATGATGTCTTCTGATAAGGGCAACAGCCCAGCCAATGAAAGACAGCCACAGCTCAGCCAATGAGAGACTACTATACTATCAACTCCCAGTTTACTCCAATGGATGTTTAGTTTATAACAGCCCCTCCTAAATCCCTCCTTTCCTCTATAAAAGAGCATTCCTCTCCTTTGTTTTCTGGACCCACTGTGGTTTTGCTGTAGTTTGCTTGTTCTGAGTTGCAGTTCTCAGCTATTCCGGAATAACCCCCCCACCCCCCCTTTTTTTTTTTGCTGGTAAAAGAAACTGAAAGTTTTATTTTTAAGACTAACACATTTCAGACATAATGTGTCCAAAGCTCAGCTTCTGATCCTCCCTCCTTTCCTCTTTCTTCAGTTTTCCATCTCAATAAATGGCAACTCCATCCTTCTTGATGCTCTGGCCAAAAATCCTGGAGTCATTTCTGACTCCTCTCTTACTCTCGTATCATGTGTTGAAACTATCTAAATAAAAATCTGTCTACTAAATATTCTTTGTCTGTACCTTCAAAATATATCCAGAATCTGATCACCTCTCATCAGCCTCACTGCAAACACCTGATCCAAGCCACCTCACGTCTCACTTGGTGGGAGTAGCCTCCTAATCGTCTCCCTGCTTTAGTCTGCACTCAGCTTATCAGCCAGAGTAGTCTTTTCAGCACACAAGTCAGAGCTTGCTATCTGCCACTCAAAAGCCTTGAGGAGCTCGCACATCACTAGGAGTAAAAGGCCAAGTCTGATAATGGTTCACACGGCAGTAGCTCATCAGACCCCAAGCAACTGCCCGTTCTCTCCTAATACTTTCTCCATCACTTACTCTGCTCCAGCCATGTTGACGTCCATGTTGCTTTTGACACTACAAACCAGGCACTTTCTCTGTTCAGTGCCTTTCCATTTGCTGTCCTGTCTGCTTGGATTGCTTTTCCCTTTCTTTCTTTCTTCCTTTCTTTCTTTCTTTCTTTCTTTCTTTCTTTCTTTCTTTCTTTCTTTCTTTCTTTCTTTCTTTCTTTCCTTCTCTCTCTCTCTCTCTCTCTTTCTCTTTCCTCCCTCCCTCTCTTCCTCTTTTTTTTTTTTTGGGGCATACTCCATGAACCCTCCCCAGTATTTTCTCAAATGTCCCTTTCTCAGTGATCACCCTATTTAAAATTACAACCTCACCCATTCTTTAGTCTCTGTTTTAATTTTTCTACATAGTATTCATTACCTCTAACATCTAATGCTTATTTTAATTTTTTATTGTGTCTCCCATAATTAAAATATCAGCTCCATGAAATCAGAGATTTTTATCTGTTTTGATCACTGTTGTATTCTTAGCACTTAGAATAGTGCTTGCTACAAGAGAGGCACTCAGTAATTAGTCAATGAATGAATGAAACAGGATAAGAAATCCTGAAACATTTACTTAATGTGTCTCCTCAGTAATTCTTAAAGGGTTCAAAAGCACTCAACTTCTCTTTCACTTCTGTTTTTGTTTTTTTTTTTTCCTTTTACCTTGCAGCTAAAACCTAATATCTCTGAGATAAGCCACTAAAGGAATTCTAGATAGGTCTTTACAAGTCTCATATTGTATTTACTGAACTCTAAGAAGACCTTGCATTCAGTACCAAGGATGAGATATAGGCACAGGTGATGATGGTGGCATTTCCAGGATCTGTGCTCACTTACATAGATTTTTGTTCACTGAATACATTTCTAAGGGCCTGTTTATCAGGGGAAAACTTCAGTCCTGCATCAACTAAAGATCTCATATTGAAAGGACATTATTTATTTTTCTCCAAAGTCTGGTCAAAGGTAACTGACTAATTCAGTTAAGTTGACTGATAACTCTAGGTAAAACATCTCACCAAAACATTTTCCTGGTATCAAGTTAGCAGTACCTATTAAAGATGACGGTCTTCAAAAAAATCCCTTTAAAACATTCATACAGAAATAATAGCAATACAGTTGGTCCTTGGACAACATAGGGGTTGGGGCACCAAACCCGGCCACCCTCGCAGTTGAAAATCTACATATAACTTTTGACCCCGCATAAGCTTAACTACTGAGAGCCTACCATTGACCAGAAGCTTACCAATAATACAAACAACCTATTAACACATATTTTGAATGTTATATGTATTGCATATAGTATTCTTAAAGTAAGCTAAAGAAAAAAATATTAAAAAAATCATAAGGCAGAGAAAATAGTTACAATACTATACTGTATTTACCAAAAAAAGGTCAGCATAAAAGTGGACCCACACAGTTCCAACCCATGTTGCTCGAGACTCAGTTGTAATAACGAATTAGAGGGGGAAAGTGTTAATGAACTGAAGAATGTAGAAAGGTAGCCCAAAATGGAGAAACCTCAAGTAGAAGCACCCAGAGGGAGGTAAATCATGAATAGAATGCAACCATATTTTGGTTGCAACGTAGAACAAACCATGGGGAGTCAGTGCACTAAAGTTAGCATTTCGGTAGAGAAGGAAAGTCCTGCTAGGATGTGCTTTCATCCCCACACTTCTGGGTTCTAAACGGTGAGAAGTCCTTTTCCTCCAAAGGGGACACTTCTGCCAGGGGTACAGCAAGAGTCCCATTTCATTATATTCTATAGCTTCTATCTGGACACTTTGGGTTTCTTGTTTTCAGGGACCAGTAGATAAGGAGAGTCTTCATCTTGGCAAAGTAGCTGGTTCTGATCAGCAGAGGGGGCAGTGCAGGGAGGAACGATATGACATCCCAGTGTACCTTGTCCAGTTGTGATGGTAAATGGAGAAGGGCAGCAACCTTCGGCTGATGAGGGCAGGGTGAGTAAGGGCCCAGATCCCTCAGACATGAGGGTCTGGGGCATGCCACTGGATAAGCCGTAATACCAGCAGAAGTGCTGCCCAGGAGCAGAAGAATCTAGATTGGACAATGGGGAAGGGAGAGGATAAGCATCAGTTGCAGCTCCAAGACCAGGTATAGGATTAGGGGCTACACTTCACCCCAGTGACTCTCCTCTTCTTGGCTTTCCCCAGGAAGAGATACTTGGTAGACAGGTGGGAAAACTGCTCCCTGAATGTATACGAAGAAGTGGATCCAAGTGGCACAAAGGATAGGCTGTGGTAGATGTGGAGATGTGCATGCCAATCTCCTTTCTGGGAGGATCTGTCTCTAGCTGTTGTTATCTTCAGCAGATGGCTGCTAGCTCTCAGCATCTTCAGGGGTCACTCCTCCCTCAGGTGGTCCTCAAGCAGTGACTGTTAGAGGGAAGAGTATAAAGGCTCAGCCATTTTGGCCCCGAGTGGGATAAGTGACAGGCTCCAGAGCTCCCTGTGGGATTGGCTAAGCCTGCCAAGTCTCTGGGTGTGGATCATGACCTGTATCTCCTTCTGCTCCATCCCGCTCTCTCCCTCCCTTCCGCAGGTGTCCATCCCGAGGGAACACCCTCTATGCTGAACACTAAGCTTGGTCTCAGCTCTGCGGCTGGACAATCCAACCTACAAAGTGTTGACTGGGGGCATTTTTGTGGGGTTAAAACTAGTCAAGTGTTATAAAAGCCTGGGAATTTTTTATTTTTTATTTTATTTTTAGCAGATGCAGTATTCTGAGAAAGGGATTAACATGATTGAAAGTGGTGGCCAAGAAATATGATTCTTGTTGCTGTGTTGGAAGATCTGGAAGTGTAAGAGGCTAAAATATAAAACAGACTGGGAATCTGTTACAGGAGTCTAGGAATGAAATCCACAGGCTAACAGAGGGTTGCAGTTGGAGGGAAAAAATATACTTAAGTTATTTTTCAAAAGAGAATTGGAGAGATTTGGTGTCAACCTGGATATGAGGATGAAGACAAGCCAGCTAGAATAAATATTGATTCCAAAGTTGAGAGCAGAGGTGTCTGAGAGCACTGCTGATGGGAACAGACAAAATGGATAAAAGGTTTAAGCCAGAGGATAATACCTAATTTAAAATGTCGACAAGATATTGAAGTGGAAACTTCGGCCTGCTGGGAGCCATGTGAAAATTGTCCCGCCGTGTGGAGGGACTTCAGATACGGTGGTCAGGCTATGTAGGGCTATAGGGCAGCAGGGCCTCACGCCCACGGCTGAATGGAGGCTGAGCTTGATTGAGCCTCAGTGGGACGTCATCTGCAGAGAGGAAGGGGCGCCTTCTGTGACTTGCACAGAAGTGTTGTATGAGTGGGTTGGGGCCCTGGTCATCATCTTGAAATCAGAGAGAGAGAGATGTTTTGATGTATGGTGAAATGCATATATTTTATTTAGGTTAGCCATGAAAAGTTCATGAAAGAGAAAAGGCTTCAATAAGTTCGATTTCAGTAAGGTCAGGGATGAGGCAGTTCACGTACACCTTCGGAGTTTCCTCCTCCTTAGCTATGTGGCGAGATAGTTGGCTCCTCTCCACACTTCTGCAGCGTCCTCATACCCAAGATATGATGACCAGATGAGGTATTTGGCAAGGCCAAGAACCTTGGAGGTGGAGGCTCTCAGCCTCATACTGGTGAGACTTATGTATGAAGTGAAGTAGCAATGGCAAGGCTTACCTTCCAGACCCTTCCCAGGGCAGGCCACTTCTCTTTGTCCTGTCCTCACACGTGCAAGATCTAAGGATCCCAGTATTTCCACAGATGGAGAACCCAGATGGAACACAGAGGTCCGCGTTGCCTTGCTAGAGCAAGAAGAAGTGAGACTCTAGGGAGCCAAGGCATGCAAGGGACAGATTGAGTGGTGCCTTGTAACCACATATCTAAGGAGTCACCCAGGGAGGTTTATACCAGTTTGTCAGCCTTGTTTTGGGGAACAGTGACACTGATGATGTGTCCCTGCTCTGGTCTGACCTGGAAGGCTCTGTGATTGGGCTGGAAATGCAGCAGGACTGTGCCTGCCTGTGTGAGCAACAGGGTCTAGGAAGTCCAGGCTGGGACTCCCTTGGGGCTCACTGGTGCGGATGGGTTCCATGCACACATCAGGAGTCCTCGATCTAGAAAGAAGCATGTCCTGGCTCTGTTCCCTAAGGGAGGGCAACTGAAGCCCAAGCCTGGCTCCTTCAAGCTCGTTGGGTTGCATAGCTTCACTGCAGTGCCGCCCTATGTCGTCCCCTTTCCTGTCATCAACCATACATTCCTAAACATGGACATTTTCATCTTGTCCATAGTTAGGGCAGGACAGAGATCATTCAATTGATTTGCATACATTCAATAGCTACTTGGTGAGTCCCATGCAGAATTATGTCCCCAAATACCCATTTTTTAACCCTTCCCTCCCTTATAATTTCATCATAACTTATATGTCTCCCCTTTTCTCTCAGACATTCTAACCCTTCTGGCTAAATGGGTATAGGAGCAAATGCTCTTAAAATACCCATTGGAACTGTGTTGTTTGGGAAAACATAGAAAAGCACAAAGCGAATGAAAATTCTCTGCAATGTCACTGACCCAGTATAATCACCATTAAGCGATTTTCACAAATATTTCCAGTTTCTATTCTATGAATAAAACTCTCATGATTCCCTCCTCACTCCCTTGGCTCATCATTTTATCATTTTTCTTGTGCCACAGTCCTCGTAGGGCCTGTAAAATTTATACACAAGGTGCTCTATCTCACATCTTGGGCTGAGTATCTCGGCGATAGAGTTTCCCATAATGTTGCAGACTTTGTCCCAGAAAACAAAGGAAACCGACGGCAGATAGAACACTTCTTGCTGATGATTGCATTTTATCTGTCCAGCACTTTCTTGAGGTTGGTACTGTTATCTTCATGTTAGTGATGAGGGAACTGAAGCCAGGAGAGCCTAAGTATCTCAGTGAAAGTAGCCCAGGGGCTACACGACTCCCTTCGAAGGAGATCCAGCCATTGACACGTTCATGGCCATCGCTACCATCACTCATGGCCGTCAAGACTGCGCCCCGTTGGAGCCACCCTGGTCTCTTGTATCTCCCTAACTGCTAATCTTAGCCCTTATATTGTGGCCAAAGTGAGCCTTTAAAAAACACAAGGCAGACTGTGTCATTCCTCTGCTTAAATCCTTCAGTGACAAATCCCCGAGTAAAAATCCAAAGTAATTACTATGTCCTGTAAGGCCCTTTATGATCTGCTTTTCCCTGCCCTCGACTTTCCCAATCACTCCAATCTCCACTCCGACTTCCCCCTCCCCCACCTCTCTCTTGTTCCCTGGACTCAATGCCATTCTCCACACATACCTGATGTGTCCCTACCTCAGGGCCTTTGCACCTGCAATGTCTACTCTACCTGGAATCTACCACTTCATCCCCATCCCTTTTTAAATGTCCCCTCCCCTTCAAACTCTTCCCTGGCCACCCTGTTTCTAATAGCACAGTCCACATCTCTCTTTATCCTTTACCCTGCTTTATTTTTTTCATAATATTTATTATCACCTGACGTTTATTTGTCTATTTCTTCATTTGTTTATTTTCTCTCTTTTCCTACCAGAATGTGAGCTGCTTGAGAGTGTAAACTTTGCTTTGTTTATTGTTCTATCTCCAGGTCTAAAGCAGGATCTGGCCCACTAAGGAAAATTTGATATGGAATGATAGAAAGGAAGGAGCCAGAATTCCAGTTCATGTCTTTGTGTCAGTCCCCAGCTGTTTTCTTCTTGCATTTTGAATACCTCAGAGCCACTTAAAGGGAGGAACATACAGAAGTACCAGTGGCATGGTAGACATTTCTATTAATCCTTTTTTCTTGCCTCTTGCAGAGAGTAGAATGATTGAAGTGAATCAAGGCAGACTCATTCCTCAGAAGGTCACATGAGCATTTGCTCTCGTTCCCTCAGGAAATAAGATAAGGCAGAGAGAAAACAGCATCTTTAATGATGGATTCATAAGGAAGAACTGAAGAGAACATTTTTTTTAAGATTTTATTTATTTATTTGAGAGAGAGAGAAAGAGAGAGAGAGAGAGCACAAGCAGGGTGAGGGGCAAAGAGAGAGGGAGATGCAAACTCCCCACTGAGCAGGGAGCCCAATGCAGGGCTCCATCCCAGGACCCTGGGATCATGACCTGAGCAGGAGGCAAACGCTTAACTAACTGAGCCATGCTGGCGCCCCTGATGGACTATTTCTATGGTGAAATTACCAGGTCTTGGAGGTCAGGGAATCCTAGCTCTGCCGTGTGACTTGGAGCAAGTTTTTTGTAAACTCTCTTAGGCTGGGTTTTCTCATTTCTAAAATGGGGTTAAGAACCCTCCCTTAGAGTGCTAGAAGAGTCACTTTCTAAGTAAAAAAAAAAGGGGGGTGGGCAAAGGAACTGTCTTCCCACAAAATCCCAGGAAGATGTGGAGAGAGTTAGATACTCCATCTTCGAGATGGAAGTAACGAAGCATGGCTTTAAGAGATCAAAAGTAAAAGTTGATTTAGCACAGTGGTTGATCAGTCTGCTTTAACGGGTGGCGGCAAGACTTTTAGCAGCTGTACCCCTTAGCTTTAGGAAGTGGTGGCACCACTGGCACAGATATTACTCCTAAATGGCTGGTCCCGGGCCCTCTCCCCCCACCCCCTGCCCCGTAGTGGCAGCAAGGGGAACTCACACAATTTCAGAGGCAATGAAGGTAGCGAGCACCAATTTCACAAATGTCTCCATCTCGGTCCCCACTGCCCCCCTCGCCCCCCCTGCCTCCCCACCTCCCCAACATCATGTCCATCCCCCTGTTTCTCATCCCCTCCTCCCCGGTCCTCTCCTTCTCCCACACCCCTCCCTCCTCCTCTTTCCTGTAGGCCTGAGATTCACTCTCCAGGACTTAGATTGTATTGGTGGGGATATAGACAATAAATCAATAACTATATTTTAAATAAATCATAAGCACATACAGAGCATTTGATATATAACTGTCTCATTTAATTATTAATCTCCCTTAAAGAAAGTATCTTATTTCTGTATTGGACTGGAGAGAAATGAGGCCCAGAAGGGAAAAAACTTGTTCAAGGTCTTGGAACTCATAAGGGATCGTATCAGGACCTGAGCCCAGATCTATGTGTCTCTGAGACACTTGTTCTAAAGTCATGCAGGTCTGATGGGTGGAATCAGCGATCCTTAGTTTTTGACTGGCTATGGTGGGGGCTGGAGGCTGTGAGCAGAAGTAGTCTAGAATAATTTCTAGGTTTCTGATCTGGGTGGTCTGTCGGAGAGTTAGTGGACTCAGGTCCCAGCACTGGGACTCCCTGACTCCTAGAAATAGCTCCAGCCCCTAATTAGCATCAAGATCATTTTTTTTACACTAAGAATGAGATGTTGGCCAGAGTTACAGAAATTCTTGTTTTAATCCTTCACTTGGTTTTGCTGACAATAGACCAGCTAAATGGCGAATCAGAGACCTCTCATTAATTTGAAACTGTCTTGAACACAAAATAGTCAAGCTATGAGGCTAATGAATGAGCCGCGTTCCTGTTACCTTTCTACTCATTCCCCCAGAGTCTTTTTCCCTGATGGTCAGCAGGTATCGTGTTATGGCAGTAAAGCTATTAGGTAGTGCTTGCAGCCTGAAAAGCAGAAAAGTCAAGCATGCTGGAGGAGCCCTGGCCTATTAAGGAGAGAGAAGTCTGGTTCTGATTACCGATAATTATAGATAAGCTGGAGCCGACAGTCATTTTCTGACCACAAACTCAAATCAATCAATTAAAAACTGCGTGTAGCTGTACCACGGCTAATCAGTCCCAGGCATTTCAGGATGATCCATTAAGTCCTACCTCGACCATGTCATGGTTGCTGTGTTCCATCTGCTACTCCGACAGTAGATCAAATACACACCTCATTTTATACTCTCCGACTAATCAGGAATGCTGTTCACAATGTCAGCCTCTCCTCCACTTACTGAAATCACCCGCCTTGTACAAGAAGTTCAGGGACTGAGTCATCATTTCCTTTCCTGAAGCCAGGCATGCAAACCTAAGAAAAATGGTTACTAGCGAGGAAGAGAAGTCTTTGGGGAAGCTTGTCGCTTACGGTGTTGCCCACTCAGGGACACAGATGGGGGCGGCGCTTCCAGAGGCGGGTGGCCGCGTGGGACCTAGAAGGTGG
This sequence comes from Potos flavus, assembly GCA_028534135.1. NCBI lineage: Eukaryota > Metazoa > Chordata > Mammalia > Carnivora > Procyonidae > Potos > Potos flavus. The sequence goes on along the minus strand of CM052893.1, from coordinate 48,760,195 downwards.
TCGCACAAAGAGGAGGTGTTTGGGAAAAGGAGGTATTTGGGGAACTCCGTTTAGCTTTGAACTATGGCATGTGCAAAAGGGTAATTCTTGGTTCCTCCAGGCTTCTTAAGGAAACAGATTTCAGTGCGATCTAAGGATGAAGGTGTTTATTCAGAGGTTGCAAACCAGTAGCCCGTGAGTGGAAAACCATTAGCAGAAGTGGCTCGTTGGACCCCCAGAGTGTTTAAGACAAAGTCTGAATTAGTTGCCAACATTTAAAAGCAAGGATCTTACATCGGTGGCTTGTTGTTGTTGTTGAAAATTTGAAAGATTCAGTAACACTGAGCCCAAACTCCCCCAGCCCTCCCAGCCCCAGCTGGAGGCTGTTTCCTTTGGAAAGAACTTGTTCTTTCCAGCTCACCGCATTCCCCCCAACTTTCTTTGGACCTACATCAGCCTCCATTCATTTAGGTTACTTCCTGGCTCTTGCTACTTTTTTGCGATTGTGATTCTTACTAAATACTGAAGCACCTTGAGAAGTGAAGATCGCTCTGCCCCTTGAGATGCTCCAGGAGAGGCTGCAAGGACACCTGCTGAGGATAGAGCAGCTTGTGAACCTGTGGCAAAAACAACTGGGCCCCTGCTCTGGGCTCCATTTTGTAAGAGGCTCTGCCTTAGCCCTCCTCCAATTGTGCTCAACCCATGTTGGTCCATGCTCTCCTGGGGACCAGTTCTCCTAGATGTGCAGACATTTGCTCCTTACTCGTTACCCAAGGTCACCATACTCTTCCCCATGCCTGTCCTCTTCCCTAGGTGTCCCTAGGTCCCTAGATGAGCAAGGGAAGGCTATTCAGTAGGAAGGATGTATTTAGTGCTTGGATATGTGGGGTTTGGGTCCAGAGACGGGAGACCACTTGCAGTGTAGGACAGGATTTGAGGTGGGTGTACTTCTTTCCAGGGTTTATCCTGAGCTCATATTTAAAATGCTATGTTCCTAAAATTCTCTAAAGTTCCTGCAGTGGCACGAATCCTGTGCTTGGGAAAACACTGGATAGAAGGAGGTCTCAAGAGCACATACTACGCTAAAATGTGATAGCTTTTCTTGGCAAGAAGAAAAGAAGAAGCGCTGTCTTAGAATACCTCCAGGCCACTTCTATTACTTCTTTTCCTATTTATGAACTATCAAGTGCTAGGACGTGGTACTGCCCTGGCTGTCTGGAACGTGTGGTCTGTAAACCTGGACAGCATCGTCTTCTATCTCTTTTGAACAGTATTGCTGAGCTCTCATGGCTTTTCTCTATTTTATCTGATCATGGGCACCTAGGCTATGCCTATTTTCCTGGCCGATCTAACTCCCTTTTGCTGGGATCCCCCACTCTTATGGTCAAGAGCTTTTTTGTTCTAGAATAAGAACCATTTGCCCAAGCAGCCTGGAGTTTACAGGGTTTCCATTGCTTCTTGTCTTTAAAGAGGCAAGCAGGCCGATGACTCCCAGTTGTTGGCCAGATGCAAGTGGCTTTCTCATCCAAAGGCCCTCACGAAGCTTCAGTGTTACCGTGGTGCATGCCTCCTCAATTAGAGCATTTCATTTTGGTGACTTTGGCATCATCCCTCAGGTTATAATAAGAAACACATTATCCTTCGAGTAAAAACAACAGCAGCAAACTGGTCAATTGGGCAGATCTGATTCAATTCATTTTCATCAAATTTAACTTCAAGCAAATTGATGGGATGAATAAATTGGCCAGGTGTTAATTTAGCCAAATCCTGTCGATCCGGGGTTGGGCTTACAACCACAGCCATGGGCTATCAAGGTGACACCATCCCGTACAACTGCCAGAAAGGAGAGCCATGCTCCTAGTGTTCAAAAATGCCCCATGTCAACACTTTTCCTTTATCTCCGATCATTTTGGCCGTGCTTAAACTCACTACACCATCAAGTAAACTTCAATATTTGGCCACAAATCACAGAGTTGTAGAGACGTTAATAGCAAATGGACTATCATCACTTTCCATAATGAGAGTAATAGAAAACAGAGATCTAAAAGTCATTTCTTTGATTGCCAACTTATTCTTGCCATCTAATTTGACCTTAGAAAGAAAATATAATCCTGCCTGTGGCAGTATTGGCTGATTCACTTGTTGAAAGGACTGAAACTTGTCATGAATACACAATTTGTGTTTGGGCGTTTACCACGAGCCATTCCTGAAGGAGACAATTTTTTTCCACTCAAAATTAATTTAAAAAAAGATATTTTGCTATTATTTTCTTTGTTCATTATCATTCCCAGAAATGATGTATTTAGAAAATATGTAAGAAATCACTCCAAGTGTCATTGTATTATTTTGCATTGTATTATTTTGCAGAGGCAGGAAATTATTCTAAAAATTACAGAAGGCAGTGTGCTTCCATCCCCCTTTATCAATTCTCAACCCAGGCAGCACATTGGAATCATCTGGAAAGGGAAAAAGAAAATAAGGCAAAATCGGAGAGGGAGACAAACCATAAGTGACTCTTAACTCTAGGGAACAAACTGAGATCATGACCTGAGCCAAAATCAAGGGTCCGATGCTCAATCGACTGAGCCACCCAGGCACCTCAGTAGCAGATTTCTGACTTAAAGCAGATAGATTTGGCGGTGTTTATTCACATGATGAGGATCCTTCTTTCATTCATCACAGGGTCCCTCTCACTCAGCGATTTGCTCCAGTAGCAACTTTCCGTGCGGATGAGAATACTCCATGTCTGTGCTGTTCATGGGGGTAGCCACTAGCCACACGTGACTACTGAGCATTTGAATGTGGCTATGGCAACGGAGGAATGAAATTTTAAATTTCATTTAATTTTAATTAATGTAAATTGGGATTGCCTACTGTGGTTAGTGGCTATATCAGAGGGAGGAGGGGCTCTGGTACATGTGACAGAGCTTACTGTTGATGATTAACAGAAGTTGCAAGGTAGACACACTGATAGTGACATTTTAATTAGAACAGAGAATGAGTTCTTTCTGAAATATAATTCGATGGACACACAAGCATCTATTGAGCAAAAGAATACTAGTGAGTGCCTTTTCTGAATGGCTCTGATGTAACCAGCAGCCTCGGTAAAGAACATCTAGAAGAGGCTAGAAGTCATGGGGTCAGAGTTCCAGTGGTGGGTCTGTCTGATCTAACTTGCTGTGTCTCCTTGGGCAAACCACTCAGCTGCACTGGGCCATTCTTCTCTGAGGTCTTTTAAAATTCCAACGTCTTTTGAAAAGAAGAGCACCTGCTCATTGTAGCTCACTTTTCCTTGGTGGACACCTCTAAAAGCCATTCTGATTCTAGCATGGTTGAAAGACGAGGGAGGGAGGGAAACTTATAGTCAGAAAAACGTTCTTTTCTCTGGAGAGAATCTGGGCTACCACAATTGAAATTCATAAACATTCAGTCTTTATCGACTCTGAACACAGTCCCATGAAGGACGGCTGAGATAAATTCTCTGCTTTCTTATTACTTAGAACCTGGCTGGGGAGGGAGGGAGGTAAGACAAACTCAACATGACCCCAGGCGGAATGAAACAAATGTGCAGCATCCATCCAGGCAATGTGGGGTGGGGCCAGAAAGGAGGACCATTCTTTCACAAGGATGTGGGCGACGTGGGTGGCTTATGGCTACTCAGGCCTGAAAGAAAAGTCTGGTGCCTTCAACGGAGTGAGGCATTAGAAACTTGACCAAACCCACTGGCTTAAGGGCACAGAGCATTTGTGCACATTCATTGATTTTATTTTTTATCATGCTAAAGCAATTTAAAGTTTACATTTCTATTCATCATCATTAGCCATCAGGGAGATTCAAATCAAAACCACACTGAGATACCACCTTACACCAGTTAGAATGGCCAAAATCAACAAGACAGTAAACAACAAATGTTGGAGAGGATGTGGAGAAAGGGGAACCCTCTTCCAC
>CM052893.1:48505300-48755768 GCA_028534135.1 Potos flavus | reverse complement strand
AAAAAAAAAAGTTTACATTTCTAGAGAACATATAGAATGATTTTTGCTCCTTACACAGCTCACTTCATTTACTGTGGACAATTCAACCGTATTTTCTGTGATTATAGACTTACCTGCCACTCTCTTCCCAAAGGCTCCTGTTTTAGAAGAGCATTCTAGGTGATTCTAGGGAGCGCCGTGAGAAAAAGCTGGGAGATATGATGATTTCCAACATGTGCTCATTATGATGCAATTTCACTCAACAGAACAATTTTGCGGGCCTGTGGTGTAGGCTATAATGGGATTCTACCTGTATTTGATCTTGCAACCTGAAGTCAGCTGCTAATTAGACTGTGTATTTATCTTTTTCTTCTTCTAAGTGCCTATTAACACTCAAATGCCCCCACACAAAAAGCCTATACAAACAACTTCTACCAAGGCTCCTGTACCTTCTGGTGCCTTTCCAGACCTCCCTCACACAATTTTCTTAATTATATCTTCCACCGTCCCCAGCTGTACCACGGGAGCAGCTGCCGCTAACCCTAAATAAATATTTCCTGTTCTTCTTAGAAACAATTAAACCCAGCCTTTACCAAACCTTTGGCATGGAAGGATCACACTGATGGTGGTACGACAGTTACTCTTTGTCCTTGTGAACTGAGCAGAGACTAATTCTAGACTCTTCTTACGAAAGTCCTTTGTCTTGAAACAGAATAGCCCCGGCCGATATCTGTAGCCTTTTGGTTACGCACAGGGAAATTGGTGCTCTTAGAAAATCACTCCCAGGAGCATTCCACCCTCCAGGCAACAGAAAGAGGTGGGATATGTGCCAACAGATGTGTGTCAGCCTTGGGGTGGGGGTGCTGATAGGCTTGGCTAGCTTCCAGAGGGCTGGAGCTGATGAGGCCCACACCAAGTCTTCTTCCAGCCTCTCTGCCTTTCCAGTGGACCCTGAGGGCCTGAGGTGCTGGTTTGCAAACTTGCCTTCTCCCAGGTATCACCTGGAGGGTTTTAAAAAATGCTGAAGCTTGAACTTACCCCAAGAGAGCGTAGAGATGGCCCTGGTCATTGGGATGTTTGAAAGGCCTCTGGATTATTCTAATGGCAACAAAATATGAGCTCTACTGGCTTGAATAAACTCCCCTCACATACCCGCTGGCTCTTCGGGTGCCTTTTTTCCCTGCTAGGGTTCCCTCTGATGGCCAGCAAGACCAAGGCAGATGAGGCTGGGCTTCAGACCTTGATTGTTGGCCTGGCTCTGCTTCTAACTGCTGAACCAGCCTAGAGGAGGGGAATATCGAGATGGTATATCCTGCCCCTTCAAGCCTAAGCTCTACTTTCCTTTGGTTTGACTACTCAGACACACACGAGTGCTTCCCAACAACTAACCTAAGAATTGGGTTTAGTTTAAAGGGATTCCCAAGATGGCGGAGCAGCAACCTTCCCCAAGTCCCAAGTGCAGCTGCCACGGGTTAATCCTGGAGAAGCTACCAGAAGAGGGTGCTATTTGGCACGCAGGGTCATGTCTGTACAGGCTGCGCTGAGCTGCCTGAAAGACCAAGAAGGCTTCGTGTAACCCACCTGACCCTTTTCATTGGAGTCTCTCAGGTCTTGTGTGAGGCCTAATTGTGTGTTTTGACGTCAACTTTCAGGGGCACTTTCCTTGTTCCCTTATCAATATGGAGACACTATATCCAGAGAGTAAAGTAAATTTGGACTGTGCGTCAGTGCTGAGACCCTAATTTCAGGTAGCCCTGGGCAGTCTCTGTGCCAGCACATCTTACAGGCCAACAAGCAGCCTTTGGAAAGTCCACTTGACGAGAAAGAGATCAAATGGTGGCAGAATGGCAATTCTCTCAGAGGCAGTTCATCCATCTTTTCAACTTCGTCCCATTTACAATAAGCACTTTCAATTCCTACCTTAATTAAGGAGCTGAAAAGCACATGGTGGGGCATAAATATAGCCAGTGTGAGTCCTGGGTAAAATCTACGTGTCCTTGAAACAACAATGGCCACTTGAGTATTTGGTTTCCCTGGCCTCCCTGTGTGGAGTAAGGCAGTGGTTTCAGGAATCACAGGTGGTAACTGTTGACCCTAAGAGTTCTCCATCCCTCATGGAGTCTGCGCTGTCAGTCAGTCAACACCATTTATTGAACTCCCACTCATTGTTGAGCTGTGGAAAGCTTCAGAGTAAGTCAATAACACGTGCATTAAGGTGCACTATGATTCCTGTGAGCCAGGCTGTGTGGGGGTGTGGGTGTGGATTCTTCCTTAAACATATGTGAGGTGACACCGTAGGCTTCATGCATTCACTAACTAGCTAACAGTCCTTGACTCTCCAATGGTACAAGTCACTACTAGATTTTGAAGGAGATGCAGAAATGAACAAGACAGTCTTTATGCCAATAGACCTTACGCTACAGCAAAATGGGGGAAGGGAGGGGCGAAGAAAATGTAGTGAAAGCATAGCACTTACCATGAATGTTCTGGACACTTTACATTCTTTAGTTCATTTAAATCTCACAGTAACCCTTTGAAGGAGATGTTTTCCATGCACCCTCTTCTTCCAACTGAGTGGGTAAGGAGTTCAAAGCTGAGAGGTTTAACTAAGGTCACAGAGCTCAAAGTGGCGAAGTGTATCTTACCCCCTCTCTTCTAATCTAGTGCTTCCCTAGGAGTGTCCTAAGAGAGGCAGAGAGAAAGGGAGCACATGAAGAGGGGGGAGACCCTTATTCTAGTCTCTGGAGCTATAGAAGGCTTTGTTACAGATCAAGGAGCCCAAGCTTTTAACTCTCATTAATTGTTGATTAGGTAGCCATAGAAATGCCCAATGCAAAGCACAAAGGGTCTTGCAAAGGAGATCAGAAAAGAATGAAGCCAGAAGGTGGGAGCAAGGAAAATAAGAAATTGGAGCTAGGGCAAGTGGAAAACTGGCCGGTGGTGACTGCCACCTGTGTGCTTAGCTGCTTGCTCATCTGAAATCACTGAGTACTCCCAAGTGGATTTTCCCTCACCCACAAAAACCTGCCTTTAATCTTTAGATCAGTTTAGCAAACACTCTAATGATAAGGCTGATAATGAAACTTCTTTCCTAAGTACCCTGGAAGAGCTTGGGGGAATGTTTTGGATGCTTGCTCCTTCTCAGATCTTTGAAGGCAGAACCTAGGAATTCCCCCACTACGGGGGCTCCCCATGCTGCCTTCAGGAGCTCACAGAAATATCCCAGGGCAAAGAAGCACCTAGGGTTTCTCAAGATGAATTCACTATTTTCCATTACTGCCATGTTGAAAATTACAGGGCCCCTTCTTGATTGCATTCTTTGGTTTGACTTGGAGTTATAACGTGTTTTCATGATCCTTGGTGTAAATTAAGAATAAAAATGTATTTTTTCATTTATTTTAAATAGCAGTTTCTGTTTATAATTAGCCAAGAATATTTAAACCCTCCAGTGCTCCCTCCATTTTTCTTAGAGAAAACCAAAGCCTTCGCAAAGGCCCACCTTCTCTACACAATTTGTACCCTCTTCCCACCTCCTTGCAACACTATGACCTTACCTGGTTTCTGACCTCATCTTTTATTGCTTTTGCCTTTGCTATCTATGATCCAGCCACATTGACCTCATTTCTGTTCCATGCATATGCCAGGTATGCTCCTGCCCCAGGGCCTTTGCAAGTTATTCCCTTTCCTGGAATGTTTCTATTTCAAATGTCCCTGTGGTTTTTTTCAGTTTCAGTTGTCTTACCTTCCACAAGAGAGGCCTTCCCTGATCACTCTATTTAAAATTGCAACTTCCCTCCCTCTTATTTCCCTTCTGGGCTTTAGTTTTCTTGAGTACTCATCCCCTTGTAATATGTATATATATATTTTTTGCTTAAACTCCAGTAAAATGTAAGTTTCATGAGGGAAGCCATGGGTGTCTTAATCACGACTGGGTGTTCAATATAATTCCAGATACAGACTGAATGTTCAGTAAATATTTTTTAAAATTTCTTCAACTAACATTAAAAACAGAGTTAAGTCACCCCAGCAGCAATGAGCACATCTAGCATCCAGAGCTTAATTTCTAATATAATCCTCAAATAAAAGGCACCAGGCTCCTTGAAGAAATGGCTGATTCTACGACTGGGCAGGAAATACATATGATGAACTCAGAGTATCTTGCAGTGCCAGAAAGTGAGGAAGTACTACAAGAAAAAACAAAACAAAACAAGACCCCAAACTAATCAACCAAATGAGCAAAAAAACAAAACAAAAAACCCCTACATTGACGGGGGTGTGTCAAAGGGATACAAAAACCACCTGGTGGTGCTCCCAATGCCAAAGCAGGAACAATCTGAGCAACAAAATAAAGTAGCATTGGATTACAACACAAAGTATGAAATAAATATCCATGAAAAAAAAATGCATGAGTCCATATTGGTGATATAGGTAATGATTGACTAAATAGATAGGAAAGAAGAGATAAATCTCCACAGGAAAATTCCAAATAATTGATGTAGATATTCTGCCCTCGAGGAGGAAGACTATAACTCCTTGTTCCTTAAGTGTGGGCTGCGTGTAGTGATTTCCTACCAAAAAGTAGTATGGACAGAGAGAGAGAGAGAGGGAGAGAAGGAGAGAGAGAGAATTTTACAGTGGAAAAACCTGGCAAACACTACCTCAACCTGGTGTTCAAGGTCAACAATGACAGTGATAAATCATGGTGATAGTATGTGTCCTTTTATGATATGATGAAAATGGCACTTTTACTTTTCTGGTCTTCCTACCCAAAGCCCATAAGCCCAGTCTAATCATGAAAAAAACATCGGACAAGTTTCCACCGAGGGACATTCTATGAAATACTCAACCAGTACCCTTCAAAACTCTCAAGGTCATTAAAAATAAGAAAAGTCAGAGAAACTGTCACAGCAAAGAGGAGTCTAAGGAGACATGGCAGTTTAAAGTATTGTGGTATCCTGGATGGGATCCTGGAACAGAAAAAGACTTAGGGAAAACTGAGGAAATCAAAATAAACTTTGGACTTTTAGTTAATAATTCTGTATCAGTAATTACAACAAATGTAACATACTCTTTTGTCTTTAGTTGTCTTTAGTTGTTTAGTTGTGTTTAGTTTAGTTTAGTTTTTAGTCTTTAGTTTAGTTGTCTTTAGACAACTAAAATTGTCTAAAATAAGGGAAATGGGTGTGGGGTACATGGAAACTCTGTAATATCTTTGCAATTTTTCTGTAAAATCTAAAACTGTTTAAAAAAAATAAAGTCAAAAAAGAAAAAAAAAAACCACGAAACGAAAAACCAAAGCCAACTTCAAATTAGTTAGGAAGCCAGAAAACCATTATCATATCTTGACTATGTCAGTTCCGGTTGGAAATGTGCCAGCTCTCTGAGAATGATTATACTGACAGCTCTATTAATCTCCTGATACTGGTAATAACCATACTCCTTCTAAATTTAGAAATGAAATAAGTGGTCATTTTTCTTCCCACCATTTTTTCCTTTTGCTCTTGATGTTATAGCCTTGAGGTAATCTTTAAAAGCACACTTATTTACCAAAGAATGCAATAATTAATAATTCTGCATCTTATTTCTTAAACTTGCTATTAATTACTTTCCTCCAATATCTTTTATATTATCAATAATTTATTCCAAAATTGTTTTCTTGTTGTTGTTTCTTGTCTCTGGGACATAAAATTAGAGACTCATCTTCGTCTTCTGGAAGGATGAGTTACTTCTAACATGATCCATAATCTACACCTATATATATTTTTAACCTAATGTGTTTGGGGTAAATTGTCTATAATCTCTCCCTAGGTGAAGTTTGTTCTTTTAGAGAATAATAATAAAATGACGTGGTGATTCATATTTTTGCTACAGTGCACATTTTCATCTGGAAGAAAATTCATCAATTGAAAAAATAGAATTGAATAAAAATTAATAATTAGTTTGTTATGTTTTAGATGCTGAACAAAATCCCATCCAAAAAAATCTTTGGCTTTGGTTCCTCAGCATGTGGCTGTGACTCAGTGATTCTCCTTTGATCTCCTACCCTTAGTACTTTGTTTCTCTGGGACATAAATAAAAAAAGAGTGTTAACTATTGGCTTCAGTCACTTGGGCTGAGTCTCTTTTTAACCATCTATTTTAACTACACCTGAGAATGTCAACCTTGGGTTTGCTTGGCTTTTCCAGGGTGTGTAAACATTGTAAAATAAAAATACTCAAATCCAAGTGCAAAACCCAATTTGCACCCCACCCCCTTGTGCTGCTCTTGAACTGTGTAAACCCAGTCAGGGATTTCACTGCTCCAAATCTTGGTTTCTTAACTTGCAATATGGCGACTGAACTTTCTTCCCTGCCCACTTTCCTTCCAAGTTGGGCTGGGAGGAACAAAGAAGAGAAAAGATGCAAATCTTTCATGGAAACCACAAAGCACAATAGGAAGGTGAATGATCAGAATTAGAAATATTTGCAGTCATCAACGCATTTTTTCTTACAGTTTTTAAAATAATTTTTGGAGAATTCTTAGAATTATTTTTAACTGGTTTAGAGTGCTTGTAAATCCAGGCCCTTGTCTTGACCTTCTACACAGCTGGTCCTCCTCCCACCTTGACCTTGCCTATACGGTCTATATTTCCAGAGCTGCTTTTCCCTAAATTTTTCCTGCCTGTCAATTCTTTCCATTCTGTGGACACATCAAGAAAATTTCTTTCTGGCTTCAGATATTGATTTCACCTCTCTGAGCTTCAGCTTCTTCACCCATTGAAGGGGATAATGACAATAATGCCCATGATCTGGGGTTGCTTGGGGGATTAACGAGATGGTGTGTTGGAGGTGACAGTACCAGAGGAAACCTAATAGGACCTCGGCAAATATATGTGGGGTAAGTGGGTGGATTTCTTCCCATGGATTTCCAGGTGCATCGTGCCCTCTGAGTTGTTTGTTTCCGTGGTTCTGATTTTAAGCCCGGTTCTTCAGCACCTTGGGGGTGGGCCCCCGCGGCCTGAGCCTAGAACTGTCAAAACCAGGCCCTTTTGACGATGGGGAGAAAATGAAATTTATCATCTAGATCTAGTCTTGGTCAGACCCTGTCTTTTTGTGTCAGGTTGGATTGGCCCGGTCTGAAGGAGCATATCGTAAAAACCGAAAGGAACCTAAGTAAGGGAACTGTCCGTTTACCCACCTTCCTGGCTGTGTCACTGTGTACAGCCTGTGTCACCGAGCAGGCAGCGGGTTGCTCAGGCTGCTAGGCTCTCCCTGCCTCTGTGCTTACGACGTGGCTTAGCCCAGTGTTTCAGCATCGTTGGGGGAAGACGTGACCCCTGGGGACTTTGCTGCTAACACTCCCATCAGTCCTGCCTGACAGTGATCCTCAGAAGAGCTCTCGGTGACTGTCCCAGTGAGACCAGTGTGCGGCAGCCATGCTCCAAAGACAGAGGTGCATCTGGCCCATCCTGTGATTAGAAGGGAGGAGGGGAGAGGGGATGGAGGGAGGAGAGAAGGAACGGTGAGCTGGCCCGACCTGAGGGTGTGATATAGGCCGACACTAGTGCAGGTCCTCCAGCCTCTTACTTTTTGGCCTCTCCTCAGCATCTCGGCACCCAGGACGGCCCGTCTGGATTGGTTCTTGGATTTTCTCATGGACCACTTCTGACTGCCTACCTTCAGGAATACAGGGACGGGTCTTCCGGCCATTGTGCTTTTGTCTTGCCTGTGGCGTTCTCTCAGGACAAAGCACAAAGGACCTACACTAGGGACTTCGAAAGCCCTTGGGGACAAGGTGGAGGATGGGCAGCTGCTGCTGAGAGGGATTCCGGGCTCTGACCATATGGAGTCCACCTGTGTTCTCTCCCAGGCAGGCAGTGGGGCCTCAAAGAGCTGTTGTTTCCTCTTAAAAATCTATTAATGGTGGTGGAATTCCCTGGGGCTTCCAGGAAACACTTCAGGAGGGAAGACTTTTTCAATATTGTCGCTTTTCATTATCTTTGTCCTGTTTGGGGTGGGAGCAAGAGGTCCTGTTCACTCTGATCTTTGGAAGTCCTCGTTCTCCCCAGAGACCCTGAGGCCAGCGGTGTACCTTCCTGTCCCACAATGGGTTGCTGACCCATGTCCTTGGTCAATTCTTAGTCTCCAACATCTTTTCAGTTTGCCACAGTTAATGGACACCCATGTGGCTATTTTAAGACTTTTCTCGAGGTGGGGAGCCCCCGGGACATGCATCAATACCTGTGTGTTATTTGTGTTACGTGTATGTTTAATTTATTTCTCTGGATAACTCCATGCTTATCCAACCAGGTGCCGTAAATCTCTTCCAAAATGTCATCGCTTGGGTTAAGTTCAGGGCTATTAGGCTCTAAGGATTGTGTTGGATTAATCAGACTGTGTATTTGTTCCTTCTGTGCCATTCCAGCCACAGGGGTACATGGCGATTTAGAAATGTACCCTGATTTTCAATATTCTCCTGGGTTTCTGGCTACCTCCACGGAACTCTGGGAAGCAATAGGGAGCAATGATAGCTAACATCAACCTTTTGGCTGGTAACTAAACATGAGGAAGTCTGAGAAGGTTCATTTCAAGCGGGATGAGACCCAGAGACACCTGGACAAGAACTTTTAGAAGTATTTCTGAATTGGATCGCAAAGCTCGGTATTCACTAAGCCAAAAATCTTTTCACCTAGAAGATGTCAAAGCATCCGGTGGCCAAAAGGTGGCACTCCTCACCCACCATTCATGTCCTTCCAAAGTAAGGCCATCTTCCCGCGTTCTTCTGCTCCTTCTCTTAGTCCTTTCATAATAAAATATGATACCCTCATCCTCTCCTGGTAAAACATAGCAATAAAACAGACCTTATTCTTTGGGGTGATCTGTGTTTTGATGTATGCCAGTCCTTATCCCTCTGGGTGGACAATGCCTAAGGTAAACTGCATTTTCAGTAGAGCTTGGCTCATAGTTCTGTGTCTATCTAAGACTCTGCTGTATTACTGAGCACCTTTACCATAAAATCATCTCGACCAGATCCAAGATTGTAATTTGTCTCCAGAGTTTGCCTCTCTCAACTTCATAAACCGTGAAAACACAGCTGGAGCAATTTGCAGTCTGTGGAAAAACTCTTGAGTATTTTTGCTGAAGTACTAATTCAGGGATCATGCTTTGTTATTTCCTGTTTCATTGTTGTTTGTAAAACTAGTTAATGGCCAATAGGCTGTTTCAAATTTGCTTGGCCCCTCAACACTGTTGCGTGCTCCTCCTGTCGGGGCATGGCATGAATTGGGTGCAGTGTGACAGCAAAATGGCATCGATTGGAGAAGGAATTCAAGAACACATCACTGAGAATGAAATCAGAGCAACAGTTTGGAAAGAAGCTAGGCTTGTAATCTCGGAGTTATACGAACGTGGAGCCTGAGGTTTTCAAAAAAATCAAATCCCACTCTGGTAAAGCTTTTTATCAATCCTGAATATTTTTGAGATACACTTCCAGAATCCACACTAGAGTAAAGGAGACTTTTGCAGCCTCCTGACTTATGGGTCATTAGAATCAAAGACATAAAACATGATGGGAACAACATGCCAGCACCGAGTAATGGTAGAAAGCAAGAAGATTAACTCCAATAATGCCCCCACTAACCTAGAATTTGGAAATCTAGAAACCTCAGTCGTTTAGAACACAGGCACAAAATCATACATGAGTTAAAAGAGTTTCCGAGCCACATGGAAAAGCATTGTCATAAAGTACAAGCACTTTTCTTTATAGGAATAAAGCCTATAGGAGTTTTAGGACTTTCATGCCTGGTATAATACAAGGTATGTGCTTAATAAACATTTATGAAATCAGTGGACGATGAGTGGAGAGAAGCAGAACTCCAAGGGAAGCATGCTTGCTGAGCGCAAAGTCATGAAAGGATGTCAGGGAGAAACCTTGCCGTGCCCTCCCCAGCTCTCTCTCTGAAGGCACCACCACTCTAGCACAATTAAATGATTGAGGCTTTCTATGTAAACCTCATTCGTTGACAAAACATGGAATTACATTTAGAATATCCTATTCATTAAGATTGAAATGTATGTAATAAAAATGGTTAGAATTAAAAACAACTCATATTAAAAACAACTCACGCTATTAAAAGGACAAGCTTAAATTAGTTATTTTGAACATTCACCACTGGCCAAGAATTGGACTCGGTTCTAGAATCTAGTGGTAAACAAGCCATCTAGGGTGTTCACTTAGACTGTATACTTTGTACCTTTATGGTGCAAAAATAATGAGACATTGGTACATTTTAAAAATATACATATGGAGAACAAGTGCATTTGAACAGAACTGATCCAAAATACTTCTAGTTCTGGTTCAAGTTCTTCTGTAAAGCAGTGATCAGAAGAAAATATTCAGTGCTACAACAAACTTGATTTGTCATATGATTATACTGATGAACTTTGGGAGGACTTTCTCAGTCCTTATATTATCTACTACAGCAAAACAAAGAAATTAGGCAAAATGCTGAGTGTCATGCCCTTCATTTCTCTTGTCAGCATAAAGAAACTGCATTATGAAAATTATCTCATTATTCAGTTTGCTCATGGGCCCACCAAACATTGTGGCTTCTAGTACTTGCTAGGTTGGGGTGGAAAATCTCACACAACTTGGTGCGTGGAGGATAAAGTAAAGAAGCAAGCTGTCTTTAGTTCCCCTAACCCAAAATGTTTTTTCATCAAGCTCTAGGAGACATTTTTGAAAAAGTTCCTCTGGTGAAGGTTTGAACTGAAGTTTGACAGTTACTTTTACCTCTTTCAGTGTGTAGGAACAAGACTTCAAATAGTGTCCCCCTTCTATTCTTCAACACATTCAACCATTGACTTCCCTGGTAATCTTACCAGTATTCTTACCACATTGGTAGTTTTCTTCATTACTTCTACTGAATTTTAGAGGTGAAGTCAGATCATAGTTACAAGAGTTTACATGTTCAGCTTCTGGCCATCTAGAGTCACAGAGCAAGGCTGGGACAATGTATATCTCTAAATCTTTCACTATGAGTGCTCAACTTTTCTGAGATTCTGTAGTCTACACATTTGCTAGCTCTCATTCTATGTTTTTGAAACTAGAAGATGCTGTTTAATGTACTGGGTTGGTTTTTTAAATAGAGTTTTTTTGTTTTTTGTTTTTTTTTTTCATCTTTATAGGCTGATGTTGAGTTTCCAGAACATTCTTTAAGTGGAAAAGTCTGGGTCTTTCCAACATCAACTCATTCTAGTATTACAGAAACTGAAGAACCAGTTGCTTATCTAAATTTTTCACTTACCAATCAGTTTTCATAGTGATTTTAAGATCTAGCCTAATCTCAGGACAGGTCTTAGAGATAAGGGATTAGTGTTGTTCCTGCATCACAGTGTTAGGTCATGCCTCGTTTCCAGCCGTTCCAACTCAGTGAGATTCAAGAAAGAAATGCCCCTATTCATGCCACCAAACTAAACTCATGAGTACGACTCATTTTCTCTCTACAAAGTTGTGTGTGTGTGTTTTTTTCCATTGACAACACTAGGTTCAGGCAAACACAAAGGTCGCTCTGGCTTCTATTTTGAACTTACATACTGCCCCGAAGATTAATGAAGTGCCAAAGCCAAGAGAGTCCTAAGCCAAACATAGTTAAACAAAATAAGTCTACTTCTAAAAAATTCACATATTGATTTGAAAACCTAAATAGAAAATTATTTCTGAATTTCTTGTTCTATTGGTTGGATTTTATTGGTGGGCATGATTAAGAGTCAACTATATGTATTTTTTCTGAACCACTAGTCTGCCCACACTGTCCAGATTGTTTTTAAAACTATGGAATTTTCCACCCAGGTTGCATTTTCCTTGTTTGCTTCCATCAACATTTCTCTGCCCAAATAGTTTCTTTTGTGGCTCAATTTTTCCATCTTTTAATATAGAGGGTTGATGCCAGCTGTAATTGTGCGTGGTTATATACTGACAACCCACATAAACAAACATCAACAAACACAGTCCTTTGATAGGGTGATGTCATCACAATTGGAGTTTCAAAAGCAAATACAAGTGGGCAACTTGGACACCTGTGTCAGCTCTTCTTAGTGCACCCTCCCCTCCCCCTTGATGAAAGAATTATCTTTACCGAAGGTGGAATGCTCTGCTGACACCAGCTCACCTAGTTCCAGCCCTTGAAGATCAACTTCACATCAACTTGTTTAGATTGACACTGAGGCCACCTGGGCCTCAGCTGTAAGGAAACCCAGCGCTTTGCTTAAACAGTAGACAGCTATCAAAATAGGGGAAAGATGGAGGGCAGGGGCGGGGGAGAAAGAGAGAGAGGCAGAGAGAGACAGAGAGAGAGAAAGGCTATCAGACTGAATATCAACTCACACTAGAGAGCTAGAGAACTCTCTCTGGTCTGCTAATGTTGTCATTACCATTTGTCAGGTGTACAATCGACCTGGAGAATAGGTATAATGGGGCCTTTGTAGGTTCCTGAACCAACATTCCAAACAATTCAACCACTGTTCACAGGTTAGAACCATACCTTCCTGACCCTTCTCCTTCTCTTTTCAAAGAAACCACTCCCCCTTCCATCTCTGAGGATCATTACATCAATCGGTGCACTCACTTTTCCTCAGTATGACGGCTGGTTAAGTGATACCATGAGATTCCATTCTGAATAGCTATTGTATAGAAACAGCTGTTGGAGTGATTTTTCATGTTGTTCAACCTTGTTTCCAG
Organism: Potos flavus; assembly: GCA_028534135.1. Taxonomy (NCBI): domain Eukaryota; kingdom Metazoa; phylum Chordata; class Mammalia; order Carnivora; family Procyonidae; genus Potos; species Potos flavus. Next base: position 48,743,072 of record CM052893.1, on the reverse strand, counting down.
CATCAGAGGATTTAGAAATTGTTGGAGAGACTTTGATCTTTTGTTTTAAGTTTATTAGAAAAATAGAGTAGTTATAGAAAATAACTACTACTAAATAGTTACAGAAAAAGTGAATGCCATTTATGGTTAAAAAAAAAGCAGCAGCAACAACAACAATGGGGGTGGGGAGGATAATTTGCTTTTGAGATTTATAAAATAATCTTTCTGATCACTTCAATTCAACATTAAAAATGGCAACCGTCACATGCACCTCCATGACACAATGCTCAGAGGGCAATGTAAGCTCAGCTGTGCCATGTCACCCAGGCTGGCTGTGCCCTTCATCTTTCCCTGGTGCACTCAGTTTTGCTTTGGCTCTTGCTTCCATTCCATCTTCTACCCTGGCAACATCTTCCCTTTTCTTTTGCTTTTCATGTCCCTTCCTCCTTTTTAAACTATCAAGCCAGATCTAGAAGTCTTCTGAAAGGATTTATCTTTTCTCCATTAGCACTGGGGAGAAATGGAAGGAAAATAGCAGTATCAAATAAAGAAGTAAAAATCTACCTTTGTGCCCATGGTAGTCAAAAACTCTCATACTGGGAAGTTCAGGAATATGATTTTAGATTTCCAGAGATAAAAAATCAGAACTAACATTGGATTGATGAATGCATGAGACATCAAAATCATGTCTTTCAGTTGTTCTGAATGTAGCCCAAGAAGAATTTTCCAGAGCCCTTGAACCCTTGATTGGAAAATACAGTTAATATGGTTGAAGTTTTTCCAACACCAGGAAGAATAGATGACTTCTTCGAAGGGCGGCATTTCCAGAACACAGTTACCTTTGCCTCCTTTCGGGCTGTAGAGGACTGGTTCTCTTTACAAAAAAGAGAGAAAAACATGGAGCAGGTTCTTAAAAGTGCTCCGTCCCCAAGCCTTTCCTTAGTGGTTGGAACATTGATAAAAAGGAAGGGTAATTAAAGTCTTTCCTTGAACATTTAGATACCGTTTACCCACAGATATTAACTTGAGAAGATACCTCATTGACTTAAACTCACATCGTGGCACAAATAATGTGTCCAGGGGAAGAGAGAAAACTTGGAAGTACTGTATTCCATACGGCGTGTTGTGTGTATGTGTGGCTTTTGCCTAAGCCCAGTACTGTTTTGGTTCAGAAGCAAATATTCATAGCGAAATAATGTTTTTGTACTTTTAATTATTGCATCATGAAAGGATACTTTGGGCTCAGGTCTTAGATGCTCAAAGCCATGTATCTCCCCTGGAGAATACTTCAGCATACCCATTGACAAGAGTGCTCAGCAGCAAATTTATCTGTAGAGGATTTGGTCAATATAGCCATTTAGGTCCCTCTAATGTAGTTATATTGTTAACTGTGTAAATTAGCAACCTGATGCTGAACCTAGGAACAATATATGTGAGGAAAGCCAATCTGTGATATTGCCATATATTCACTTCATGAACACGGTTGTTGAGTGTCTACCATGTTGATTTAACAATGGGAAAAAATGACTCATAAACTAGAAATCTAATTTTTATTTTATCTCATAGTTGTTTGGTATGGGATGCATGGAATTCTTCCCCCCCCCCCCCCCAGGTATTAGCTGCCCCTCAAAAAGGACAGAAAATATTGCATCTCCTTGGGTGCTTGCTCGCCATGGGCAAGTGACCAGACAGAAGAGAAGGAGCTAGGGAGGCAGAATGAAGTGGGGAGGAGAAGGGAGACATTGATTCATTATTCAGATCCTTGAGAGTCTCTTGATGGTTTATTTATTGTGAAGAGCCAGAAAACAAATCCATTCTAGACTTTCTCCTTTCTGGCAGACTTTTCAAAGCTGAGGTTTCTCTGCTGACTGTGCATGCCCTTTTATCATGTGTTTGGTTTTTCAGTATCAAGCCATTTCACAGAGAAGAGAGAACATTTATTTTCAATTAATAAACCACCCTGCAATTACCCTTTGTTCATAAGCATGTGGATGCTTCTCTGGGTGCAGATAGAGCTTATGCATGAAACAGCTTTCCCCATTAGCTTCCCAAGGCTGTCCTCGCTCCTCGCAGTGTTTTCCGGTTTGCCTTCTTCCCTGGGACTAGGGTTATGCCTGCTCACCGGCAGATCTGCAGAGAGACACCCACATGGCTATGAATACACATCTCGCATTCATTTACAAACCAAGAATACAGATTTTTCCCCCCAAATACTTGTGAAGATTTTCAACTTTGACCTCAATAAATTAGGTGACTTACTTTCACTGATCTTAATGGCTATCTTCTTGTATAAAGTGTAACTATGCTCTGAAAAGGAGCTTTCAGGGCGCCTGGGTGGCTCAGTCAGTTAAGCCTCTGCCTTCTGCTCAGGTCATGATCCCAGGGTCCTGGGATGGAGCCCCACATCATCGGGCTCCCTGTTTCTCCTTCTCCCTCTGCCTCTCCCCTCTGCTTGTGCTCTCTCTCTCTCTCTCACTCTCTCTCTCTCTCTCAAATAAATAAGATTTAAAAAAAAGAAAGAAAGAAAGAAAGAAAAGGAGCTTTCATTGATTTTAGTGAAATGGGCAGTTATTTTGAAAAGAGTTAGTTAGTCCTCTGGCTAATTCTCTTGGTTGTGTCAATGTTTGGAGCTTCCTGACTGTGCAGATATAGAATGAATTGTACGCCCCCTGAGGGCAGCGCTGATCTTTCTCACCTTTGTATTCTCGTAATTGAAAACAGTCAGGAGTATAATAGGCTATGATATCCATATCCAGATACAGGTGTAGATAAAGAGATAATACAGAAAACTATATTTAAGCTGGGCTGCCGTCACCAGGAGAGAGTGGATATGCTCTTCACGTTGTCCTTTGGGTCTTTTCCAACTCTTCTAAACCAACAGGCCAAGACACAAGTTTCTTTCCTTTCTATATCCTGGGGAAAATGGTTAAAGAATTAACTAAAAGAAAACACATTTAAAAATCAACATTGACACTTCCTGAAAGCAAGGCTCAAACTCTGTGAATCTCTGCCAATGTGAATATAGTGGATGCTACTTGTTTGTTAAGTTAAATATTGAATAATCCTCCAGGTTGTTCAAAGAGCCTTCCCCCAAAATACTTGTTCGTGGGAGATAGAAATTTTCCCCACACAATCTTGCCAGCAAAATTCCCAACAACAAAAAAAATTCATGATTATTGTAAAAGATTCAGCAACTACAGAAACATATAAATATGAAAATGAAAATCAGCCATGTTCCAACCATGAATCACCATGGAAAGTGTGTCAGATGTCATTCTAGATTTATTCCACGGATACACTGAATGTCTATACATTCATCCTTTATCAACATTGATCTCTACCTAGAATACTATGCACATGGTTTTTGAACTTCGTTTTCCCCCTAAACGTTATACACTTTGCCTCATCATTTTATTGGCTTTCCAGTATTCTAGTATGTGAATATATTATGGCCAATAACTTATTCACGGACATCCAAGCGATCTCCAATACTACTACATGTTTAATATTTGTTTAAAACATTGGAAGTGACACTGGACAACACAAAGAGGAATACAGAAAGTTATTTTGGCTGCAGCAGAGCCTTAAAATCTATTTATGATTTAGCATGACACTTACACATTAAAAAGATTAAAATATTATAATAATTAAAAACACTTGAAGCTCTTCTATAAAAGCTGGTAGATTAATTGTTTATAAGTTTCAGATTATGGATTAGTCATTTTTATCCATCACTAGATAGTAAGTATTTTTATAGAAAATATAATTATAAAAATGTATAATTATAAAATATATGAATGATGTAAAGAGATAGCAAACATGTTAATTGATGGGGTTCAACACACAGTACATATTTGAAAAATTGAGCTGGAAATCTTAGCCTCTGAGCTCATGTCTGTATTTAGACATTCAAGAAATCTGCACCAAGAGGTTTAGGTTTATCATGGCCATTATAATTCATTATAAGGCCTACTGATATATATATTTTTTAATGTTTCTTATTTGGTGGTTTTCAAGTTGCAAATGTAGTTTATAAATTTTGCAGCACATGTAATAATACTAAATGAAGGTATAAAAGGTAAAACTAGACATTTCAGGGCAACCCTACATGGTTGGGAATATTGGGAACTGAACAAGGGCACCCCAGCTAATGGTATTCCTGTCATATTGCAGATAGTGAAGGTTTTATATGTACTACAATGGTTTTCTAGCAGACGACAGTGTATTATGAGAGCATTCTAACAGATAGAAATAAAGTATCTTGAGTTCTCCAATTGACAGGATCTGTGATGATTCCTCAAAACTCATACCCCCTTGTCCCTTATACTACTCAATCAATAATATCTTATGGAAATCCTCTGTCAACTAATGTGGTTCTAAATCATTCTTTCTAATAGAGGCATCATAGATCTCATACAATTTATATGAAGAAGTTGAAAGGCATAAAGGGATACAATGGGTACTGATTGTCAATATTTCGAACAACAATATACATGAAGTCATCAGAATTTTAATTTTTGCCATAAAGTTCCATTGGACATTTCTGTAATTGATGCCTATATTCATGACAGAAGGAGGCATTTCTGCTTCCTGAAATACTTTTTAAATCCTCAAAGAAAGATTAAATTGTATTCAAGACCGTTGTAGTGGTGAATATTTTTTTCATCTTCTTTGAAACTAACTAATCTATTGCTCATATATGTGATGCTTCTTTATTATAATAAATTACATCTTCATACAGGGATTTACAGCTTTCAGAACATTTTCCCATAATCTTGGTATTTGATCTTTGAAATTACAACGTTGTGAGGCAGGAGGTGTCAGTTTCCAAATTTTCCTGTTGTGTAAGTGGTGGCTTAGAGAGGGCAAGTGTCTTGTCCGAGGTCCTGTGGTCATAAAGTTACAGAGTCGGGGTGGGCATTCACTTAGTGGTCTTTACATGGCCCCATACTGCTTCAGAGGGCAGGATTAATCAGACCCCATCATTTTCTGACCGTCCTAGTTAAATGGGGTTTTGCTTTGCTCTGGGTAGTATAAAATATATCAGTAGAGCTTATAAGATAAATATTCTCATCTTTGTTAGAACAGATCCCTTTGTTGCACATTCTCCTGAATACATTTTTTACTTCCAAACTTTGTTTCTCAGGTGCTAGAGGAACATTTTGTTTTCACTTTCTACCCCGTGTACTAATTGCCTTCCCCACCACACACATATACATTTGACAGGATAACTGAGTCTACCTATGATTTTAGTTATTGCAATGCAATCTGGTACAACCATAGACTATTAATTAGCATTAATAGCGTACCTCGGTCCTTCAAATCTTCTGTCATGCATCTCTTGTTCTAGTCCAGGCCAAGCTTATAGTTAAGGTGCTTTAACAACTATGAACACTCTAGATTTATAAGAACATCTTTCTTCATTAACATTGAAGAATAATCTCCTACTGCTGGATTGGGTGGACACGCCTTTAAAAAAGCCACACGATTTCAGCTTTTCCGAGGTGGGGAAAGGGGAATGTAATGTAGAATGAAACTGTTTCTTTAAGCCGTGATGAGATGGAAGTCTTTCAGATCACAGTGGTCTGCTAACATCGCACCACCACCACCACCACCAAAAAGCAAAGCATTCTTCCTTTTAAATTAAAAAAACAAACAGCTGGATCTTTTTTGTCGGGAACTGGTAGGTTAGGTGACTGCGCTTCTTTACATTTTAGCATTGCAGGCTAAAGAATCATGAACTGGGCAGAGCATCCGAGGTTGACCATGGCGGGTCTGCAAGGATTAACGAATTAATTAGTTACTTCCATCCATTACCGTTTTAGTCTTTTCCTGAGAATCCTGTGGACTATTGATTTTAGCCCTCCAAAGTTGCAGAGCAGGTCTGTTCGTTTAGCTCTCTGAATGGCTGAGTAGAACAATAAGATCTACCACAGGGGCACGTCAGTGTCTTTGTCAGGGGATAATGTAGCTATAGAAAGCTCTTTTCATCCTTTGCAAGGGCCCATTATTCCTATGTATCTCTCCTCTGTGCTTTGTGAAAAGGTTTGTACAGTAAATAATGACTGACTATGTACTAGTTCTTTCTTCTTTTGCCAAGCTCTTTTTAGCGTTGGCAGCAATTTTGTTTTCCCTGTCATCATCTAATGTCTATTTATTTTACATTGCTACAAAGCCAGTGAAATTCCCTTATAAATCCCAGGTCATGAAGATGAAGCAGCAACCCGATTCTTTTTATTAAATGTCTGCAGTGTCCTCTGCTTTTTCTAATTAGGTTCAAAGTGGTCAGTGGCTTGAAAGGCTCCAGGCAGGAATCAAATCTGTTTGAACAATGCATTCCTCAAGGCCACGCATATTAGATGTTTGGATTTAATTAGAAGACAGGTATCAAAAGTCAGATACTCGCTGGATGCACTGGGGTCCTCATCACAAGGTCCTCTTCCTCTGCAGGCAACTTGACCAAATGGACCCCTCCCCCTGGCGCTCCCCACCCTCACACATACAGTAGGCATTAGGCATTCCGAGCCTGGGGCTGTTACTCAGCCCTGCGTTTGCAGGGCTGTACTTTGCTGTGTCAGCACTGCCACAGCATGAAGGTGAGAACAAGACGCTCTGAAATTGAAGGGGAAAAGATAAAAGGAAAAGTGTGCGGAAGAAAAGAGAGGCTCTTTAACTGCCCTGTCAACCCGGTTTTCTTCTCTTCAGTGGCAGGCGTGTTCTGAAGATGGATGGACGTAGGTACAGCTGGTACTGGAGACCAGCTGTGAGCTCCATCTGGGTACCATTTGGTAGCAGATAGATTTTTTTTTCAGACCAAAGTCTCCTCCAATTGTTGTGGTTAGAGAACGAAAGTGAGAAGCCCACTGCGTTCTCTCCCACCTCAAATGCTCTCGTTCCAAACCACCGCCTCTCCCTCTGTTGGCTTCTTATCAAAGGGAGGGGAATTCTTTGATTGTGGGGGGGGGGGAAAGGGGGTGAGGGAGTTAGCTGATGGGAGCTGGTGGAGCTGACACAAAGCGTCTCATGGAACACATTAGACATCAGATTACTCAAGCCATACTTCTCATATTGTCTGTCATTACCCTCCTTCCAAACTACAAGGCCGTTGGTAGAGATGGGGCTCTTTTGAGGAGGGATGTCAACGTTTATGTCTGTGCAACACTAAAGCAACGGGTTGAAACATGAAAAGCTCAATACATTGACTACAGATCTTTTTGGTTGTGCTAAGAAACCAGTTTGAATCATTTGTCTTTACGTCGATGACAGCTGGCATGTGATGCCAGGACAACCCCCTCAGCTAGAACCAGAACCTTTGTCTGGTTCTTCCAGACAAAACAGTTTTTAAAAATATTGCATATCCGGGTACCTGGGTGGCTCATCCAGTAAGGCGTCTGTCTTTGGCTTAGGTTGTGATCACAGGGTCCTGGGATCGAGCCCCGCATTGGGCTCCCTGCTTGGCGGGGAGTCTGCTTCTCACTCTGCCCCTCTCCCCCGCTCCTGTTCTCTCTCTTGAATAAATAAGTAAAATCTTAAAAAATATATATATTGCATACCTAAGAAGTTTTTATTGAGTACATTTTTTTATAAAAATGCTTTAACAATCCAATTTGCTAATATTTTAAAAATTGAACATTGGTGCTTTTTTCCCCAACTAGTTGCATCAGCGTGGCATGAACATTGATTGGATTAAATTATTGTTTCAGAGTGAATTTGCTCTATACTTTGCTGTTCTGCAGCTCTCCCACCCTTAGTCAGGGGCATCTACAAAAGTCGGGTTAGAGGCTGTTTCAATGCTCTCAGAAGATACTTTTTGGACTGACAGTTGGTGGTTTCTCTTGACCTGGAATTCCTCTTTTCAAAGAGGCAGCGCCTAGGGCACATTCCTGGGCCCCAGTTCTTTATGTTATTTGGATTTGGGACCTGAGGTGTTTCACAAGCATTCAAAAGAATTAGCAAATCTGATCCAGGGAGAGATTGCGATATCTTTTCTGGCAAACCAAGCTCCTTTTTTCTTGCCCATATGGACATTTTCCAGAGTTGGTGTGGGCTCTTCAGCTTTCCTAATGTACTCAAGGTCAATGTTTCTGTCCCTGAGGAGAAACCATTGCTGAGAGACATGATCAAAGTTGATTTTATTTTGCCTCTTAGTTTATTATCCTTTTACCTTCAAAAACCCAGAATAATTTAACAACATGCTGACAAATATGGTAAAATTATACCTGATTCTTGCCTTGAGTATTAGAAGGAAGAATTCAATGGGGGAGGAGGGGCAGAATTGATGGGATAAAGCATGTGAAGGTGTAACAGATGTATAAACAGACCATTTGGAGCAGCGCTGGTCAATAGAAATATAATGAAAGCCACCAGTGTAATCGCACATTTTTCAGAGTAGCTATTTTAAAACAGTAAAAAAGAAACTGGTATAATTGTAATAATTTATTTTATTTAATTCACTATATCCCAAACAGTTTTGTTTGGACATATAATTAAGGTAAAAATGATTAATGAGATATTTTATCTTCTCTTTTTTGGTTACTAAATCTTTAAAATCTGGTGTATTTTATGCTAACAGTACAGCTTGACTTGAACTAGCCACATTTCAAGTGCTCCTTAGCCATGAGAGGCTGATGACTCCTATACTGGACAGTGGGGATCTGAAGAAATTAAAGAGGAAGCTAGTTTTAACTGAACATTTTCTATGTACAAGGCACTGTGGTAGCAATTAATACACATTATGGCTAGCCTTCACAACCATCCTTTGAGGTGACTATGTTTTAAATTTGATGTTAGAGTGAGATAGCTGTATAATTTATTGTCCAAACTGGAGCCCTTTTGGAGTAATAGGACAGCTTTTATTAATTACTGAGGACAGTAGATATACCCTAGGACTGTCCTGGGAAAACTAACATGAATAGTCAACCCAGATGGGGAAATAGGATAGAATGCGTTAATAAGTTAATTTGCTCAAGATCTCAAAGCTGGTATGATCTAAGGATGATCTAAGGATCTGTTTGTCTCAAAAGCCCATGCTTGGAATGTGCGTCCTTCTAGAAGGAACATCTTCCTTCTAGAATACTTCCTTGATAGTTTAGTTAACCATTCTAAACGGAAAACATTGTTTTCAAAATCTGCTAGGAGCATAATTCTCTATGAAGCAAAAAAGACTCAGCCCGTCTCTGCTCTTAGAAAGGTCCTTCTGAGGAAGCAGAACATACACAGAGGCTGACTACCTACCCGCCATTTTTAGCCTAGGGGAGAAGCCAGTTTAGCTGTACTTATTCGGTGGTGGGTTGGGAGATGGGGCGTGCCGGTCTCCAGCCATTTTCTCTGGGATGCTCTGGCAAATGAAGTCACTTTCCCTGTTGGGATACATATCACTGGAATCTGTTCACAGACATGTAAGAGGGCCAGGAATGAAAACATTGTGCTCTACTTTCTCCAGATCTCTTCGGATGTCCAGGAAAATGAAACTTTCTCTCCATTGTAGATGAGTGGGTTCTCTGATCCTCAATTAGTGTTTCTCCATTTGCTTGTCTATTCCCAAAATGATCTCTTTGTCAGAAATGCATATATTGACCCCTTTCAGTGATAGCTAGAAGTAATGATGGCTGCAGAAAATCAGAACACAGCAGGAGAAAGGTTTGGGAATATTGCTGATAATGATGGCTAGCATTAATGAGTAATAGAGTGATTCCTATGTGCCAAACACTACTTTAATTACTTTATCTCTATTAACTCATTTAATCCTCACAATAAGACTATGAGATACATATTATAATTATCCCCTTTTTATAGGTAACCTAACTGGCTCTGAGAGTTTAGGTAACTTTTCTAAAATCACAGAGCTAGTTAGTGCCAGAGCTTGGTCCTGAACCCAAGTTTAACTGATTACAAAACACTCATCTCACATGAAATAAAAATCAAACCCATCTAATGACCAAGGGCATTCCTTGGAAATAATCTGTATTATACATTTGCTGTGTCATCCTCTTAAATCTCTGTTGTCCTGAGATCCCCTCAAAATATATTATTAGCACATTGAACCACAATAAACTGGTTTGTATTTCTTGTAAGGACAAAAGTTCCTTGGTGGATGTTCGTGGAAATATTTGGATATTGACATGCACCTTTCTGTTCTGCAGGTTAAGCAGAATCAAGCTAGCTGTTCAGTATGGCTGGAAATCTAAAATAGGAGAAAAGATGAGCTCCCTTTCTCTCTTTCTCCACTTCTCAGTCGTGGAGAAGGGAAACTTGAAAATTTTAGAGGTTGAGAAGCAGTGCCATTTTTTCTCATTTACATTCTTCTAGTCAAGAGGCAGATCACTTAAGTTGTCTGAGTATAGATGCTTACCATGAAACTCAATAAGATATTACCAAGTAAAATAAAAAAATAAATATCAGGCCATATATATGTATATGTACATATATGTGTGTGTATGTATATTATATATATATATATATATATATATATATATATATATATATATATATTTTCCCCCCCCACCTCCTGAATTAGCTCTCATGAGGCAGGGCAATGCTCGAGTAAAGCTGAACACCAGAGTGACATCTCTTTTCCTGCTATGGAATAGTACCTTACTGGACCCTCTGAAGTGCAAAAGAGAAATTCCAGCAGAATTTTATAAATGGGGATTATTGTTTATATTGGACATATTTCAGAACTGCCTGTGACTTTAATATGAGTGGTTTGGTATCAAGTTTTATATTCTAATTGGCATTAAAAAAATCATTCTTTCCCTGAAGGCTGAAACAGCCAAGATGTTATCTGTTCTTTGGGTTAATTACTGATAATGAGCATAAGACACACAATGGCAGACACTGACCACATGCACAGATTGTCCCCAGATGGAAGATGCTGGGTCTTCATTAGACTGTAAAAGTAGATTGGATCCATTGACAAGCAACAAGCAACAGCTAGGAGGGGGTTTCCAAGACAACCCCCCCACCCCCCCCCGCCAAGAAAAGAAATGAAATAATTCTTCTCCATGTTCGATCTTTGTAGCAGTCGGAGGGCTGGGGAAAAAAATACAATAAAAATTTCATTTATAGGCCTGGAAAAGTAGAGGAGGATTATCCTCTTCATAAAACTAATTTCTAAATGTGAAGTTGTATTTCTTCCAGACTAATATTTTACTTTATCTTTGAGCGTTATAAATTATTCTTTTTTGTTTCTTTCTTTTTTAAGTCATGGTTGAGAAAGTAGTTTGTCAAGCTGCTTGACACTGGAGCTTAAACGGACTTATTTATTGAAAAATACTGAAAGCAAAAATTCAAAATTGCTTCTCATTACATTCATCTGAGACTCCCAAGATCACTGTGTAAGTCAAGTAACCACCTCTGCCTACAGACTTGACTTTTTGCATCTTTCAGTGCAAAGTTCATTTGCTTACTCAGATTTTTGGTTGAATCACATTTTTTTTTCCTTTTTCTTTTTGGGTGATCCCAATTTGTAACATGGTTGGGAAAATTAAGTCAGGCCTAAAAAAAAGGCCGTGGATAGTGGTGGGAGTGCCCAGAGGAAGGTGGCCAGGTCTTTAAGACTTTTGCAGTAGAATATCTAGAGACCTCAGCAGCAAATGTCTTTCACGATATGAATATGTGAGTGTGTTATCATTGATAAAGGAGAATCATTTCAGCAATGAAAAATTACTTTTAGAGTCCGCTGGGGTCCTGATGGGCTCTTGTAAACATGGTAACTCTTCCCAGAGACTGGAGCAATGATGGTTAGTACTTTTTCCCCTGTTTTTCTGGTAGCTTCTCATGCTGTGCCATTCTGAGGCTTTGTAGCCTAAACTGAAACTCTGAATCGGGAAACTTTTATTATTAGTAGTAACAACATTAATACATAAATTACTAACAATAAGAAAACAATCACTAACATTTGGGACTTCATGATTTTCAAAACATTTTCTCAACCATTATCTCATCTGTGATAATGACAGTCGGGTCACAATACTGCTGCTCCAGAGAGAACTTCCAATGCACTCCTTCTAGATTCAAGTGGGGAGGTTTCCTCTGGTCCCTGGACGTACTGTAAAGTGAATCTCCAAGGACGTTCACCTGGCCACCCAGGAGAACACAGAGGGAGGAGGAAGGAATCAAAAGGAGAGCAGTAGATTTGATGCTATTATGTGAAGCAGCTATGTTTCTCCCCCATATATTTTTAACTGAACCCTTGGGACTTGGGGAGGTGGTTGGATGATCACACGTTCTTTGAATGCTATATTGTATTTGAAACATAAAGCTGCTCCATAAAAGTTTGTATTGTGAAATGTCAACCTTTTGGCATGTATCGTATTTGTCAAATGAGGTTATGTAAGCTGAGCTTTCCAGCAGGGTCTCCCCTCGTCTAGCATTGGAAGAACATGTTCATAGAAGAAAGGCCAAGAAGCCATCTGAAGCCAGACTGTGCTCACTTTCCAAAGTTGTGAAAAAACACCCAAAACAGAAACATTTGAAAAGAGAAATGACTGAATTCTAGAAAACATACCAGGACATACAGCAACTCATTATGTTTTTGGACTATCGGGAAGATGAAGAGTGAATGATTATAATTTGCAGTAAATCCAGGTAGGGAATGGTCAAGCCATTTATGTCTTATAGACGGAGCATCAGTTGATTAATTACATTCTTCTTCCTAACTTCCAGCCCACCCCCAAGTCATTCAACTGTTTGTTGAATAAATAAACCCCCTAGTCAAAACTTTAGTGGGGAGTTAGCGAATGAAATAATGGATATAGAATCCCAAACTGAAAATAAAATCAGGTGGTGATTGCGGAGGCAAGCACGTGCTGGCTGGCTCATGTTATAGTAAAGTGTGAAAAATCACAGACAGGCTTCTGTAAGATACCACAGGCTATGTCTCCTTATCAGCTATGCAAAAATAAAATCCTAGTTGTTCTTGGTTGTGTGGTTTCCACAGTTGCATGGAGTAGAGAAGTTTTCCCTGAGTTTGTTCACTGGGTTTTTGCCACCTACTTCCACTGGCCAAAATGATCTGAGAACCATTTAGGAGAGTGAGCTGCAGTAGACATTGCTCCTAATTGTAGTCATTCTTACTGTTTTTAACCAATTCCTTCAATCGCTCTATCTTGGGTCTGACGCTCTCAGGTGCTACTCATTCTCCTGTATTCCATCCTCCCTCTTTGGGCTTTGCAACGGGTAGGTGCTGCACGGCCTCCTCTCTGCTCTCATTCCCATAACGCACCCCTGGCTGCCTTTCTCCTCACCCTGCGGCTCTCACCAAGCTGAGTCCATTCCCTCTAATGGGAATTTGAACTTTGCTATTCCAAATCCAAGATTTCTGTCCCTGCATCTCCCTCTTTTTACTCTCAGGGAGAAGAAAGGGGGGAAAAAAAAAAAAGGCGACCATCAGTTTCTGGGTGATAGACAAAGAAACAAGTTATAATACAAAACATCTGCTTTCTGGTTCCAGTTGTTCGGTCTGTTTGCATACTGCTCGAGTAATAATAAACAAAGGACTAGGTGATTAGCCGTGATGATAGGACCATGTTGTGTTTTGGAGGCACTTACTAAAGAATTACGTTGGGCCCAATCTAATAGAAGTCAACATAGTTGGTCCAAAAGTAGGCGTGGGGACAGCGAAATACAAAAACCACAATGAACACTGAGAAAGGTGGATTAGTGCTGGTGGGTTGGAGCGAGATCAATTATAGTGAAGCAATGCTCCCCAGCAGATGACCAATTTGAGATATGTTTTAAAAGGAGTGGGTGATTTGGCAAATATAAGGTCTCGTGCACAATCTAAAAATCGATTCCACATTCTCAGTGCCTTTTACGGGGTGTTCGCACTAAAAGCGGTATGGTGTATTTATTTTCAAGCGAGATTTGATTTGAAAGCAGGAATAATTGAAAACATCATTTTGAATGACGTGGTTCTAAAAACTGAATTTTAAAAAGTGTTGACAATCCTTGTGAGCTCTGGCCACTCTCACCTCTTTTACTGTAAGGGTAACTTCTGGAGACTAAAATTTCTTTTGTTATATGAGATACTTTATGATTCCTTTTTAAAGTGCACAGATGTGCTGAACTAAGCATGCTTACCTTAAGTTCCTAAGCCAATAAGCCAGTCAGTCGACAAATGCCAGATTCTGCTTTCTAAATACTTGATGGGACACACCCATCAAGAAATGGTCCTACGAGAAGCTTATTGAACATCTATATGCCCAGCCATTCAAGGCATTAGGGGACACATAAGCACTACTGCCTTGTTCTAGTCCCAGGAAGGACTTTTGCTGCCTAAGCCATTCTTTAATTAGCAAGAAAACATTCCCGGATAATGTTTGGGCTCAGTGGATCTAGGACATAAATTAAGAGGCTGTGTGTATTAATAATTTTCATTCTCTAACTTCCTGACAAGCTTCGGGAAATTCTTAAGCCCTCATCTAATTTCTCTCCCTTCTAGAAGGTTGAGAGTTGATGTACTCATGAATCTTGCTGTTGTCCAGCTGCTCATGCTAGAATAACCTCGGATCCGACCATGACAGCTTTCTCACCTAGATTCATGCTTGCGTATTGGGTCCTGCTTGGACTACTTTCTTGCTGGCTCTTAAATTCATCCTTCTGTTAATCGGCACTGATGTTGTCATGATCTTTTCTTACCCAGATTTCTCAAGTTACCTTCAAGGTGGATTCTCTCTTCTTTCTAATCCATTACCCACACTGCTGCCCAAGTTTGAGATGCCAATCTGTTTAAAAGCAACCAAAGACTCCTATCATCTTCAGAATAAATATCAAACTCTTGAGCAAAGCGTGTAAGATCCTTCATGGTCTGGTCGTTCTCTAATTCTAAACTCTATAATTTTGTCACATACCTTCATGTTCTCTTTTATAAAGCCAGATGGCACTAATGTCCCTAAAAGGGTGATGTTCTTAAGCCTTTGTGACTTTAACTGTTTCCCATAAAATCTCTCCTCCCCAATAGCCTGCCAAACTCACCTGTTTCATTACCCCTAATTGTCATCTACTAATCAACTCAAGCCTGCCTTTCTCTGGGATACCTTCCTATACTTCCCCATGACAAGCAGGTGCTCCTCTATCTAATATAACATTTTTACCCTGTTGGTAATTGTTCATCTCTTATCTGTGTCATCCTAAGTGCTTTAACTGCCTTAAAAACGAGAAGCTGAGCCCTGTTTGCTTCCTTATCCACAGTGCCCTCCTAGCACTTGGCATAGTAAAATAAATACATACAACATGAATAAGTAGATCATTTGCACAGTGAGGCTCTGGCAGTTTCCATGAAAGAGGGAATTTCCCCATGTTTACGCCTTCTGCTGGAGGAACCCAAACCTCCCCTGGCATTCGCTCTGGAGATAGGTCACAGGAGGAGGGACTCTCATAATCCCACCCTGTCCTGAAAGGCTGAAGCCAGAGTTTATGGTTATGCCTTTAACCCATAAGGACCTTTGAATTTTCATAGACCTCACAGATCTCCATTGAATATTACCAGTTACTTGATTAGTGCTATATAATGTCCAAAATAACATCTTTCACAAATAACATCTCTTTTAATCTTTGCTTTAAACATATGAAAACAATTGAGCAGATATGTCTATAATTCACATTTTTAGAGACAACAAAAGGGAGGCACAGAAGAATTCTTTAACCTGCTGGGGGTCACACAGTTGATAAGTAAGAACATATAGTCACTCGACTGGGGCTACGCATTAGTTTTCTGTTGCTCTGTAACAAATGGTCACAAACTTAACAGTTTAAAATGACATATTCATTGTCTCTCAGTATCCAGGGTCAGGAGTCTGCGTGTGGTCTGAGTCCTCTGCTCGGGGTCTCACAAGACTAAAATCAAGGTGTCGATGGGGCCGTGTTCTCTCTGGACCCAGAGTTCTTTTCCAAGCCCATTCATGCTGTTGGCAGAATTGTTTTCTCAGTGGCTCCAGGAAATGAGGTCTCATCTTGCTTGCTGACGGCCAGGTGGTCTCGTCAGAGAGTGGAAGCCACTCTCAGATTTTAGCCACCTGATCTTCTGTCTATGTGGCCATGGTCTTCTCTCCACATGTACTTCTTCAACGTACATTTGCTTCTTCATCGTACTTCTTCCAGCAGGAGAATCTCTCTCTAATCTTATAGTACAAACTTATAGAATGTCATCTGATCAAGGGAGTGATTATCCCATCATATTCACATATCCTGCCCACACTCAAGGGAAAGGAATTATATGCGACATATACACCAGGCGGGCAGGAAACTTGGGGAGCCATATTCCCCATTACATTACATCATTACATTAAAATGCTGAGACTCCCAAGACCTACCAATACCCTAGTTATAGGATATGCCACTTAAAGTTTACCATGGGCTCCGAGGGTTTCGATTTGGAACCATCTGTGCTGAAAGAGGAATCATGATTGTGTGCGTGGTGGTCAATTTTTTTTGTTCTGGGTGAAGTGGAATTCATGACCCGTGAAGTCGAGGTAGGCAGAGACCATCTTAACTCTTCTGTGTCTAAGAACACCACAACTGGATGTCCCAGACAGTTCCTAAAAATGAATGTTCAGAACATCTGGCCTTGGGAACCTTATCTTTTCCACTTACTCTGCACAGACTTTAGCTGAGGAAACAGGCAGTCACCATGAGGCTTGTCCCTAGAGTGGAGACATCTGCTGGATGGTTAGTTCGCTGCATTGATCCCAAATTGGATAGTGTCATCCAATGAGTCTGAGTTGAGTCCAGAGTCCTGTCAGAGTCTAAGCTTTCCAGCTCATCGATCTTGTGTTCTGGCTGGGAGCTAGCTGGGCATTAACCCGTCTGCCTCTGGGCAATTTGTGCCTTTGCTTTTGGAGCTGAAAAGAATCTATTGCTTACTTTTCAGAAGTTGCTTTTTGAGAGTCTGTCTCAGTGTGTGTCACTGTTTTTGTTCTGGTCTGGTCAAGGGAAACGACAGTACACGGGACCTCTGGGGGTGCTCACCTCAGTCTGAGCCTGTAGACCCACGAACGTGGAGTAGAGTGAGAGCGGCTTCTCTTTCTGGAGTTTGGTTAACACAGCTTTGCTTACAAAAAGCCGGAGTGGCTGTTGTTTAATTTCTTTCATTAGGAAACTCACCAAATGTTTGGCCCTAAATTCTCTGCTCCCTCGAGCCAGCTGGAAAATGCCATGGAGTTGCAAGGCAACACCAACCCGCTAAATTAGTCACACACACAAATCTATGTACCAAGTCTCTCTTGACCCAGTTCTTTCTATTTGCCCCTTTTATTTTACCTTCATTAGGTTTTGTTTACTTTCTGAAGAAAATGGAGCCTTTTGAGGGCTTGCTTACGTCGTGACTTCCTTCTACGCTTCTACTTGCCGGGCCGTACCGAGATGCCAACATGGTGCATGTATGACCATTCCCGTTCTGCACTGCTCGGTGTTCAGCCCTGCGGGCTGTATCTGGCGATGCAGCTGGGACCGGGTTACTTCTGACCTAGTGTGGGTTATCCACCTAGGCAATACCTATTCAGAAAGAGCTTACTGAGTGGCGCCTGGGTGGCTCGGTCGGTGAAGCGTCCAACTTTGGTTCAGGTCATGATCTCTGAGTCCTGGCATTAAGCCTCACATCAAGGTCCCTGCTCAGCAGGGAGTCTGCTTGTCCCTCTCCCTCTGCCCCTCCCCCTGCTTGGGCTCTCTCTCTCTTTCAAATAAATAAATAAAATGTTAAAAGAAAAAAGAAATAACTTACTGAGAAAAGCAATATTGACTGTAAGTAAGACAAACTGTTCACACTTATTAATTACTGACCATGCCTGGTGATCTGTCCAGCAGTTTCCATGCCTCACTTCCTCCAAACATCATATTCTTTATGAAGTAGGGACTATTATTTCCTCAATTTTATGTTAAAAGTGGCTATTTATATTACCTAAGGGAATAAACTTTTCAAGTGTGCTCGTGCATTTGAAAAGTGAAATAAATTTTGGGTGAGATATTTATAAAATATTCTTGTTGCTCATCATAGATGGTCTTTGGAGGTTTTATTAGCTCCAGGATCCACAGTGAGCTGCAGAATCAGCCCATAGTTGGTTGTTACATCCTGCTAACGAGTCCATTTTTAATCCTACATCCATCAGTTCCTGTGATCCCTTCCAAACCCATATTACATTCTGTTCTCAACCCATCGGTCACAGGGGTTTCCGTGGCCACAGGTGTGGAAAGCTGGGGGAGGGGATTCAGAGTGTCTGGTCCAGGCTTCCTGCCAGGAGCATCTGCATAGATGGTCATCTGACGTCACTGCAATAACAGAGAGTATAGTAGTTAGTCAATTTCAGCAGCAAGACCTTCTTTGTCTTAAACCCGAGTTTACTCTTCCATATAACACTCCTAATGTCTTCCTAATTCTTGGCCTGAACTTTTGCTCTTCTGTTATTAAATATTTTAAGGAGGGATATCATTCCACCGGACCCCCATGATGCTTCCCATCCAGTTTCAATTGTCTAAATCCATCCTTACCACTAAGAAAATAGCTCAAAACTCAAATTCCTCTGATAGCTTGTGAAATTCCTCTGATGGCACTTCCAATGTGCATAGGAAGGAGAGCAGAGTACTTCACTGAAGCCCTTTTAAAAATTTTCAGAATGAAGAAATTTTTTTTCACTATTTCATGTTGGCCTTTTACAGTAAGCTAGTGGGGATTGTTATTGAGCCTGGGGTGGAGAGGAGAGAGTGGAGTGTGGGGGTGAAGGCCTCAGAGGGTGGGGATGTGGGTGGGAAGTATTCGTGCCCGGGAGGCGAAGTGTTTGAACCAAAGGGTTTATGTATCTGTCGTGTGTCATGGAAGAAGCCTACCGGATCCAAAAATTCTAACAAAACAAATGGCTACTTCCCAGCACGGGGTGACAGCAGCAGGATTGCCTCAACAAATGAATCCACTGGGAAACGCCACTGGCCCCACAGCTTCTCTCCTCCACAGGGCGGGCTAGCACAGCTGGATCTGTGTTGTGCAATGCTTTGGTGGATTCAGGGAGAAGAGAACTGGTGAATTCCATCAGGAGTTTCTCAAACGTTGTATTTCAGCATAAGTAATGGCTGGGCGTGCCAGAGAGTCATTTACATTGCATTTGTGCTCAGTGTGTAAACACGGGGCCATTAACATATATCCCTTAACAAGGGATATATTTTTTGCCAGCCTGTCCTAACTGATGGAGAACTCCTGTTGCACACGCATACAGCAGAAGTGTGAGTGTGCGTGTGTATGTGTGCACGCGTGTGTGTCTGGGGATGCCGTGGAGGGTGAAGAGGGGGGTGTACACAGAATGACCGGGAATTAGAAGGGCCCACCAAAAATCAGGAAGGGAGCTGAGTGGAAATGCGAATGGGGGAGGAAATAGATCTGGAATTTAGCCTCATTTCTTCTGCAGACCAGCTGAGAGATCCTTGAAAATCCCATTACTTCTCTGAGTCATGATTTCTTCATCTGTAGAATGTGAGGGTTGAACCAGCAAGTCTCCCAGTTCTGCCAGTGCTGATAAATTAAGATAACAAGTCTTATTCTGAATGGGCCGCAGGGTCTAGGAAGTTAAGGTGGTTCACAGGGCTCATCCCAACCCCCATATTTAAGGCAGGGATTACTAGAGCTTGAATCTAGGGAACTCTTAACTGCTTAACATGGGCAGAACGTTCTCATTTCTCACTTCCCTTAATGTGTTTGTTGTTCACTCTTCCTCTTCTCTTCTTGTTACTTTTAAGCTTCTCTTACCTGTCTTGCTTCTTCTATCTTGAATGCCTGAGACCACAGTGTCAACAAATACACTTGACATTCTTCACACGATCAAGATTTTATTGTGATAAAATTCATTAGGAAGTTCATAAATCTCTCCACTTTGCCTTGACAGAGGTTTATAGGTTTCATTTCTAACCTAAGCTGCTTCTCTTTTTGTAGGTATTTATAGAGGCATATGTCAATGAGAAGCCATTTTGCTTTACCTCGTCGAATGTGAAATTATATTAGAAGGAAAAAAATAAAGCATCTCCAAAAGTAGCAGGCAGGGCTTCCAAGAGTGAAATCATCTTCCCACCAAACAAATTCAGTTGGGCATGTTTGTGTTCATAGCACTTGTGCTATTAGTTTCTTCAGTTCATGTGTGGGTGAAAGCTACGCAGGCTTTTTACTACAGTTATTTATATATATTTTAAAATCCATCAAAATTTCACTGAACTAATAAACCCAAGGCAGACATACCGTAGGATTTGTGAGGTAATGAATAGCCCTCCTTGAAAACTCCATCCTGTTTTGCCGGCAGCCCAGAGTGGTCAAAATTTTCTAGCTCTTACGTGTGAGAATAGTGCTCTAGATGGACCAAACCTTACTTTGAGGAAGAACAGACCTGCTCATGGGATGATTAATGTTCAGTCCCAGGAAGGAGAGAATTCCAGCCCAAATGCATCATTTCATTCCTTGATGAATTGAAATTTCTACAAAAGAAAGATCCTTTTGCCCGATAATACAATTGCCTTGCATATACCAGGGCGTGAAGCCTCCAAGAACTCTTAGGAGTCAAATAAAGAAATTATAGAGCCTGGAGTATTAGTAATTTCTATTTACTAGATGAAGAATGTGTGACTTTCACCCATCTTTTAAGAACTAATAGTATGAAAATCTTTTTAAGTGTAGAAAGAGGGAGACCCCATAACGTTTCCTAATTGCTGGTTGTAAAGCTTCAGAACCTGGACTTAGATTTATGTGGCACTAGATTCTAACACAGTGGTTTTAGAGCTTCTTCACAGGCTCTCGGTATATTATCATGTGTTGTTTAATGAATTAGTCAGTATGCATGGATATCGCTGTCTTAGCAAAGCTGTAAGTTACTTGAGGGTGGGTCTAAGTTTTATTGTTCTCATTTCCCAGTTTTAGTAGCTGTTGATTTGGCTGTCTCTGGTCACCAAGGCATTTGGTGTCAAGAAGTTGAGGTGCTGATGGGGGTTAGTGTCCCAGACCTCTGAAGGTATATGCAAGTGAGGGTCAATAGCTATTCTGAAGACAGTGGAAATTTTCCCAGAGCAAGAAAGACCAGGATAAAATAATGACTTCCCAGATAAAGTACCTTTATTAGAGTGGGCTCTGGATATTTAAAAAAAAAAAAAAAAAAAAAGTAAGAAGGAAGGAAGGAAGGAAGGAAGGAAGGAAGTGAGGGAAGAAGAAGGAAGGGCTTCAATAATTGGGAAGGAGGCAATGCCTAGGCCATTTTACACCCTTCTATTTTCCTGAAAACCAGGAAGCATGCTTTCTTTTTGCAAAATGTCTGCCTCCCTTGTCCACCCCCTACTCCTCAACATTTTCTAGTAGCACACCTCCTATGGAAAATGATAAATAAACCTTGGGGTTAAAGTAGCTTTTTCTTTTTCCAAGAGGGATGGAACCTCGTAGGAAGCAGCATGAGGCTCCTGTGAAGGCCACCTCTGCCCACGACCTCATCTGACAGCAACTTGAAACTCAACAATCTAAATACAGAACAGACACCAGAAATCTTTTTTTCTCTTCTTTTTTTTTAGAATAACAAATATTTGGAACAGAATTCCAGGCCCAACTGTATGCAGCACAGAAGCAATTAGATGCTGCCCAAGAAAAAAAGAGCAATATTGGAAAGGAATGGCCTCCACGGACCCCACTGACCTTCTCCTGTTCCCTGTGTTTCTTACATTCATATGAATAATGAGTGAATTTGAGACCACTATCCACCAGGGCATAGATCTTTCTGCTTTTTATGTTCTTCATTTGCTACTTCCATATGGTAGAGTAATTCTTCAAAATTTAGCCCTGGTATATTACCCGGCCATTCTGGGTGGGAAGGGAATGTTAGGCTTATAAAACAGCAAATAAGAGAGTCTTGCGCTGTGCTCAAACACAACAAACTCTTCCTGGACTGATACAAGCAAATGGGACTATCTCGGTGCTGTCTACTTTAAAACCAAAGCTGGCTTAATCACTGAAGCTAGACACAAGCATTAAGGGCAGAGACCATGCTTGTTACCAGTTTGGGATACAAGCTGTTCTTTATAATTTCTTACCCAGCCTAGGGTCGAACTGCTTAAATATTCCTTCTAAGTAAGCTGGATAGAACCCACAGGCTTCTGTGATTTAACAGCCCCAGAGCAAAGAGGTCTGTTTCCCAGGATGCCGGACCACCTAGAGGAAGCCAACTGTCACCAAACTTTTCAACTGCATGGGCAAAAATAATCATCCCCGGCATCTAAAAGCCTCTTCCAGTAAATTAGATTTATTGATATTTGCAGTTTTGTTAATGTTTCAGAATGGCAGGACATTGATCTTTTGTGCTGTTCCTTAGAAAATGAGAAATAGTGAACATGATATACTGGCCCGCTGGTTAGTTAATGCCCTGAAATGGTTTGGCCCTGGTAGTTTTTCAAGTCATTGTGCAAACAGTAGGGCCATTAGAGGCAGATATAATTTCCACCATTCAGGAAGCTGGTTTTGCCACTGTATTATCCAAATGAATTTAATTATTAAGATTTTGGGGCTTTTTCTTTCCTTTTTTTTTTTTTTTTGGCTCATTACATTGGCTGAGGTTTAAGGCAGAACAATGCAGCTAGAGTCAGATTCCATTCTCTTGAAACTTAGTGTCTCAGTGTTTTTATGCTATTTTATGAAGGGATTAACCTCTCTACGGTTGGAATTTGCCTGCTTTGTATAAACTAACCCTTCCAGAGGGTTTTCATAATTTACTGAATGCTATCCCTGGAAACATCAATAGCTACGTGCTGACAATCCATGCAGGCTACTTCTGTTTGAAAAGAACAGAGATCAGAATGGTTGACTGACTTGTCCAAAGTCATAGAATAAATCTACCTTTGAGATGATAAGAGATGATAAGAGAAACCAGTTTTTTCACGTTTTCAGTTTTGTCAGATACGGACCTGATTGGATTTAGCAGGAAGGAGGGGACCAGACAGAGTGGATTGCAAGACCAGCAAGGCAGCAGGCTGTGCTTTGGATCTGGAAAGTCGTTACACAGCTAAGGAGCAGGACCCCCCTAGGCTTTGTACAACGGGACAACCAAGCAAATATTGCCCTGAGGGCACCGGAAATGTAAAGTCCGAGGGCAAAGCTGTGTTGGGAATGTGAACTCATCAGAGCCAGGGATCAGTCACTGGCTGACTCAAGTTTCACTCACTGCTGTGTTTGCTGATGTGGCTCATTTAGGTTCACTCCGCCAATCTTGTGGGAACCTGGATCCGGGACACTTTGCGAAGATCACAAAAGTCTCTGACCAAAGCCTACTAAGAGTGACTTCCGGTGTGCTTCTGAATGAAGATAGATTTGGCTCACAAAGGTGACTAGGAAGCTGCCGTGCAGGAAAAGGCTGCCAAACCCTGAGAATTTTGGTTGCGATTGGATTGAGGGGATGTTTTTGCTCTCAACGTCTCGACAGACCACATACAGCACCATTCTCTTGCTCTCTACCAATCCCCTGTCACCGGAGCCATGGTTTTGTTGGAAGCTCCTTTCCTCCGGTCAAAGAATACACGGATGATCTGAGAGATTATTTTACATTTCTTTTACTTAGTTGAAACAGTTAAGTGCTATTTCTGATATTATATTTAATGGTAACTGGTGAATCTGGCGGGTCTCTCTCACCCTTTAATTTTCCCCGACTTATGAATTTTCCCCATCACCCTAAATGAAGTTTAGGGTTGTGTTTAGGGTCTTAAATCTGACTCCCAAGATAGGCACGCTTATATTTCTCTTTTTCATTTAATACTACCCGATCAGCGTTGGAACTGATATCAAATTATGTTTTCCTTTGCATTCATTCGAGAGGACTCTGTAGATGATAATGACCCAGGTTCAACCAACGGGGAAAGGGCCTGAAATGTATTCTGGGGCTTTTATGGAGAAGAAATCAAGACAAGGAGATAACATTTTGTATTTATATTTATTTATTTTATCCTTCTCTTATGAGGTTTCTGGATCAGAGGCAGAGGGATTTATTTACTTAGAGAATATGTTGGCACCAAGTCCCCTGTGCCCCATGTCCCCCCGAGGGTGACACAATAAACGCAACCATTGCCTACATGTCTGAAGCAGGGAGGCTACCTACAGCACAGGAGAGGAACCCCGGAATTACCGAGGGAGGAAAAGTTACCCAGCTGTCTTTCCTCTCTTCCCCCGAGAAGGACAGAAACTTTTGCTCTGTTATGTAAACACATCTCTGAGGAGACACAAGAAGGTGTTACAACCCTTTGGAATGTGAACAAATGGCTCTAGGGGAGATAAATCTGCTAATCCTTCCTGGGTGATTTATTATCTTGACCGTCCAAGTCTTGCTTGCCGTTCACTCATCCTTTAACCCGGATTACTCAGAAAGCCCTGAACATGTAAAAACACAAAAATACATTGTTTTCTGACACAGGGAGCCCAACTAAAGTCAACAAGTGCCATAGCTTTAAATAGGCAAACGGGAATTCAGCATTCAGTGGGAAGAAGAGAAGGAAGGATCCTGGTGCCAGGGGAAAGGGCTGCTTTTCCTCTCTGCTGAGTGTGGGTAGCCCTAGGCCAGGGGATAGCAATGAAGTTGGTGGCCCATTAGAATCACTGCCCTGGACTAGGAGGTAAGGAGAAGGTAGAATTACCTGTAACTAGTTTCAATGATGGTTGGGTAGCAGAGTGTAGTCGGTAGAAAGGCTATGGAATTAATAGTTAAAAGAGAAGAAAGAGGGAAATAGGATCGATTCTATCAACTACCTGCCAGGCACTACATTCTATGGCTGTCGTCTTGTTCGATCACACACCCACCAGCCTGTTCCCGCTGTTGGGAGAACTGAAGTCTATCCAAATGAACAACTTTCAAAAGATGTGGTAATAGAAGGTTAGTGGAGCTACAGTTCAAGACCAAACCTGCCTGAGTCCAAACCCCAAGAACGGTCACCGTCTCCCGCAGGGGGGTCTGAGTAGGTGCTCTGTCGTATCATCTGTGTAACTTGATAAGAACCCCATAACCTGTTTCAGTCTTAGTTTCCTCATCTGCAAAATGGTAATAAATAAAAACTGTAAGCTGGTCTGTTTTTTGTTAGGCTGCTTACAAACGAGGCACTGTACTTGCCAATGCCTTATAAGCTAATATACTACACAAATTCCAATTGTTTTTATTATTAATGAAATCCAATAAAATGCTATTATGAGGTTAGCATTTTGGAGGTGGAATGGTCTCTAATTTTTCACCATTGTTTTAATGCTCCAACGAGCATCCTAGTTCATATTGCTTTTCCCTCTCCTGTTTAATTATTTTCTTCTATGTGGACAAACTGAGATCCAGAGAGAGTCAGTGATTGGCTAAGATCCCACAGGAGTTGGTTTTCCCACATTATTTAAAATTTTCGCTGGACCGTGAGATAAGATACCGGTCTATTTAGGAGCAGAGCCTGGGGAGGGTTCCTTAAAAAATCTCCTCTTTGAGTTGGTGGCTTCACTTTAGCTATTGCTCTGAATCTCTAAGTCTAGGTAAATGGATACGATCAGAAATGGGGTATGGGTATTCCTTAGACTCACACTGGAATAAAGGAGGAAGAAAAGTCCTGCGGGAATTCCCTCTGAACCAATGCAGCAGAAATGCTGCTCTTCCACTCGCTGTCTTAATAGCCTTGGCTGCGGAGAAAAAAATTAATTCTTAAGTGATGCAGTTGAATGGACCAGGAAGCCCCATGGGAGAGGGGTGTGGAACATGCGAGTAAGTGCTTTTCATAAATTAAAAAAGGGAGAGAGAATATTTCATCACATGGTGGGTTTTCTATTAAGCCCACTACATAATTTGTTTCAGTTCACTTTTCTGGCACCCAGTTGACTCTTCCTCCCCATCTCTAGGGGCTGGAAAAAATTACAGTTTCCAAAAATCAAATGTACTCTCTTTAGAGTCATCCCAAGAACCTAGTGAGAAAGAAAAATCTGGAGAGGTTCTCCTAACTGGCTTTAAAAGACAACGAAAATTTCCTAAGCGCTTAACTTCAGCTGCGGTTTGAAATTAGGAGCCTGGGGCACAGTATTGCAAGGATTTCTCTCCTTGTTTGTAGAAATAGATTTTGCAGGAGCAGATGGCAATAAACAGGGTCTCTGATGGCATACTGTGTACTTTCTGCATGTGAAAATTCAGAAGACAAGGCTAGACCCCTTCAGTGTGTGTGTGTGTGTGTGTGTGTGTGTGTGTGTGTACGCGCATGCGTGTGTATGTGCTTTAGGCTTTTAATATTTTCAAATTTCTACTTAATTATAACATCGTATATTATTATTAAAGCATCATATTCCAGCTAATTTAAAAAAAAAGAACTCTGTAGGTCTATTTCTGATTCTGTCAAAAAGTGCTTAACAAATGGTTGGAAATATGGTAGTGTGGATGGTAATAAAATCCACATTCCTTACCGCGACTCACAAGACTCCTAGTTATCTGGGGCTGGTTTATGTCTCTGATGGCACCTCCTGTTTCCTCTCTCCCCAGTTCCTCACCTTCTGATGGCCTCCCTTTTGCTCTTCATACCCTCTGCTCTTCTCACCCTAGGGCTTTGGAATTCTCTTCTCCATGCCTTTTTCTTGCTAATTAAGGTCAATGTTCAGTTCAATAGGGTTCTCTTCAGGGAGCCTTCCCTGACTGTCTTATCAACTTGACCCCACCCATCCCGGTTAGTCTCTTTATTACCCTGCTTTATTTTCTTTCTGGTCCTGGCCATTTTACGGTCTTATTTTATGTATCTGTTTACATGTTTATTATCCTTCTCTTCGACCAGAATGTAAGCTCCACGAGGGCCCCAATCTGTTTTACTTGCTGCTCCCCACACAGCATCTATAGCGGTGCCCAGCGCACAGTAGGTGCACAATAAATAGACGCTGAATAAATGAATGAGAAGAAAAAAAAAAGAAAAAGATGGGGAGAGGTTGAAGGGGAAGCCCGTTTTCAGTGCTATTTAGTGACTACTTCAATGTAGTGCACTGATGAAAATAGTTCTCATTAGCCTAATTAAATGATTTCTTTTCTTCTTGATTGCTAAGATAGTCGAATTAATTTCACCCCAGCTTTTATTCGTACCATTACACTGAACCAGCCCAGGATGAGGAGTGTTTCATCATCCCTAAGAGCACTAGCCTGCTTTATAAATGTTGGTTTGTTTATTTTACAGTTTTGCTTTTTATTAGATTTTATGTTTTTAAGTAAACTCCTTAATCTACTCTGGATCTGTTTGATTTGGATTCCAAAGTCAGTGTGTGTGTGGGTTTGGACCTCGGAGTTTGAGAGAAGTTGCTAAGGAGAGCCCAACTGCTGTGCATAAGAACAGGTGGGGTATAGGGATCCGAGGAGGAGGGAGAGGTGAGCTGGAGAGGTGGAGAGAGGCATGTGACTCTTTCCGAAGCTTTTCCTTGTGAGCCCCAAATCTTCAACAGAGCTCAATCTTTTTTTTTTTTTTTTTTTTAAGATTTTATTCATTTGAGAGAGAGAGAGAGAGAGCGCACAAGTGCGGGGAGGAGCGGAGGAAGTGGGAGAAGCAGGCTCCCCACTGAACAGGGAGCCCAAAGCAGGGCTAGATCCGTGGACTGAGGGATCAGGACCGGAGCCAAAGGCAGACAGTTTACCGACTGAGCCACCCAGGCGCCCCAGCGCTCACTATTCTTACGGAACTTTTTGTGGAAATGGAGAAAAAAGCTTAGTCTCTGTGCCTTTCCAATGTTGTATGAAAGCGAGGTGCCGCCAAATGCCTGGAGGAAGAGAGGACTGGTGAACAGAAGTTCCTGGCAATCTGAAAAAATCTTATGGGTGCTCTGGGACCTCCTCAGGGCGTGGAATGCAAGCCTCAAACTATGTGACCCCTGGCTTCAGGGTCACGAGAGTTACCTACATATCAGTGCAGACAACACAAAACAACCCAAGGAGACTAGAACTTATGCTCTCACTTTGATAACCTCTCAAGTTCCATGTTTAGAAGCTTGGGAATGGCAAAGAGGTTGCTGGTAAGGCTCCGTTGGGTACAGTATACGCATATGGCCAGATCCTGTCCATGATTGAATAGAACTTCCAAGGAGGCTTGTGTCTGGTCTGACTTGCTTTTTGCCCATGTGATTCTAACCCGGGCAAGTATGTCTGCTCTTCACCCCCTACCTGTGAAATTCAGGTCCGTTCTCTGGACGGCAGAGCAGGCTGAAGTTCCCAGCACCAGCCGCGGATCCAGCTCCGTTTCCTGTCCGGACCATGAGCTACCATCTCCCTTCATGAATTGTTTCTCTTGACCACTTTGGTTTTTGCTATCAAGTCATTTGGCTCTTGTTACAAATTGAAATGTGTCCCCCCAGATTCATATGTGGAAGTCCCAGCCCTTCATGTGACTGTGTTTGGAGATAAGAATTTTATGGAGGTAACTGAGTTACATGAGGTCACAAGGGAGGGACCCTAATCTGGTGTCCTTATAAGAAGATGAGACATCAGAGCTTTCTCTCTCTGTAGGCATATTCACAGAAGAAAGGCCACATGAGGACCTAGGGAGGAGGTAGCTGTCTATAAGATAGGAAGAGAGGTCTTAAAATGACTCAAGTTGGTCTGCACGTTAATTAGGAACTTCTAGCCACAGCACTGTGAGAAAATAAATTTCCGTTATTTAAGAGACCCCAGGCTGTGGTGTTTTATTATGGCCTCCTGGGCTGACTAATATAGACCTTTACTAGTAGAGTCTTTTGTTCCATTTATTGTACTTCAGTAGAGGCAACATTTCCAGGTCCCGATTTCTGTTTTGGTCCTTATCCTCGACTGTTCTTTCCAACTGGGGAGTTTCCCCATCTCCGTGTTGCCTTCCAGATTTTCACTGTTCCGTGCTGTCCATAAACTAAAAGTGTACTTGGACATAAACTTGCGTCTCACCTTCTTAATAAGTATTTCTAGTGACGATGAAACTTGGGTTCTAAACAAACACTGCCACATAATGTGACCTAGGATAAAGAAACAAAAGAAGGGGGAGAACCCACAACTTATTGAGCGCTGGCCATGTTCTAACCTGATTACTCTCATTTTACAGATAAGAAAACTAAGGCTCAGGGAAGGTAAAGTGACATGTTAATGGGTGGGAGCGCCGAGATTCAAACTCAGATACGCCTTCCTCACTGCCTCTGTTTTGTCTTGTATATCATATTGCCTCATTTCATTTAATCTTAAATCCTATAACCTCTTACTTTTCCACCTTGAAAATGAGGAGGTTGGACTGAGTGGACAATATGTCAACTCCTTTCAAACTGTAAAACTTATATACATTTTGAAACTTTGGCTCTCAGTCTATGGTTGATCATTTCCTAATGACCACAGATTTTGTCCATATTAGTTGAAGTGGAGCACAGGAAGCAGAAAACTCTGGATCTTTTAGACAGAAAGTTGTGGAAGGACTGACGGACTAGGGGGTCAAGGACCCAGCATGAGACTATTCATGGTTGTGGCCGTGGCATGCGACAGCTGCCGCTACACCATGGTGGGTCCTGCTGCTGCTGCAACTGGCTTTTGACACCCAGAGACTTCGTACCCAACACTGGACACGTGTGGAGGCCAGCAAAATGGAGTCTTAATAGTCACGTCTCTGACCTGGTTTGCCAGCAGAAACATCTGCAGGCAGATAGTCTCCTTTCCTCCTCTCTAAAGCTTAGGCAAATGCATGCATCTAAATGTCAAACCTAATTTGTATCCGTAACCTTTATTGCTAATGAGTCTGGAGACTGTAGATTTCACTACACAACAGGCAAGAAGGAAGGTTGAACGGAGGTCGAGCGAATGAAACCACGGTGCCTGCCACACTCCTTTGACTCTAGATGTTATCTGGCTTTCTACTGTTCTCTGAAGCTCTGGTCAGCTGCAGGATTCCTGCCCCATTGCTATCTGATTTCCTATAAAGTTACCTTAGCAAAGGTGATTTTTTTTTCCCCTAAAGGAGTAACATGTTCCCTGACAGGTGAATAGAAAATTTAGGTATTTGGAAAGCTGTGGTAACCTCATTTTGTCACCAGAATCGCCGAAAACATATTTGGAATGTGATCATTAGTAAGGGTGGTGGATCATATTAGCTGTATTTAAAATTTCTAAAAAATCTGTTTTCCCTTTGGAGTGACTTTAGAGATATAAAGAGCTCTCTGGAAGCTTTTTACTTAAAAGCAGAATCTGAAGATAGGTTTCCTTCTCGGGTCAAGGAATATGCTATTGTGATGTGGGCATGTGGGATGTGTTAAGAGTGCACAACTGCTCTGTCCTCTCTGGGGGAAAAAAAATGCTGATTCTGCAATTGAGTGTGGCCCGAAAGAGCTTGTCCATGTGGAAGACACAAGCCTAGTCCTTAACCACTTTTCCCTTTGCACAGCCTTATTCTCCAGGAGGCCACAAGTACAGCATGTTAATTCAAACTATTCAAAACCATGAAACCACTGAATATCTCAATATCCGCGTGCGGACTCTCATTTGCCTACTCTGTGTTAACAGAGAAACATTTGGTTTTAAACAAGACTTCATTTAAGGGGAAAAAGTATATAGGATTATGCTTGAAAATGTCATTACTGAAAAGATAAAACCATATGTCATAGTCTTTGTTTTACCTCCTTTTCACTGGAGCCTGCTTTTGAGAGTTCATTTGGAGGCATATGGAAATTCTAATTCTTCTGTAACCAAGCTGTATAAGCCCAACAAAGGTAGCTTACTCACCAGTCATATGTGTTCATGATGTATTATCATATGTATTTATGTATAGATGTATTCATATGTATTTATGATGTATTATCATATGTAGTTATGATGTAGTTATGTGTATTTTGATGTAGTTACTGCCAAAGTATCTTATGGTCCAGTGATACAGTCTTACTAAAAAAGAGCACAAAATATTGACTCGGAGATACTGCCACTGAAGATTCACACTGCCCTCCAAGTCTTCCCACTGCCCTCCCATTGGGACACTGGATAAGGGGGTGATAAGGGTGTAGGCCTGGGACTGGGGTGGGAGCATGGTAGAAAGGAGTAAAGACTAAAAATTGTGTTTTCAGGTTCCTCTCACTTTAAGTTGCGCGGGTCATGTCTATGCCCCAGTAAAACTAGGGACAAATGTAATAGCCAGATTGGGCTCTCACAGACGCTCCAATCCATTACAGGTCAGTCAAAATCTTTTACAGAAATGAATTTCGACTTTCGGTAAACAGGATTTATAACCCTCCCTCAAAGGAAAGAAAAAGGCTAATGCTGATACCAATTTCTGGCTGTTGCCAAATTACTTTAAGTTAACTTGGATATGCATACATAACTCCTGGGTTATTTTTGGTAGATAAAGGTAATAACTCAAAATGTCTGAGATTGATAAGGACGACTCTTCCCCTACATCCTCGCTACAAGGTTATAATGAAAGAAAGCTTCTGATGAATTTCATGATAGATGGAGACAGTTTTAAACACATTTTTATGAGCAGGCAAGTACAACACAATCTGTCCTGTAAGCTCAGTGTGGTCCAGTTCTCTCTAGTAGTTAACTCTGACCAACATCTTGCAAGAAAATTTAGACCAAGGGAAACTAGACAGCCTTTTTGAAGCAGACTTCTTTTACCTTTTTAACAGCAACCAGAGATGCTTCTAAAACCAGTGGCTGGAGATAGGTGTTTGCAAGGAAAAAATGTGAACAACTTTTAAATGGACCAAAAGATTACTAGATTCTTTTAGTAGAAAACCGTATGTTGTTTAGAGCACAGCCTTTAGGATATTTGCTTCTGTGAGGTTACTGCCTTCATTGTCTTTGAGCTATTTTACAATTCTGTAGATCTAAGTCAACCTGTAGAAAACCAAGGGTAATGCAAGGCATTCTTGTCTATATGCATGCAAATAACTTTTGCCTAGAGGAGGTTCAACAGACTTTCCTTCAGTGGAAGAAGCCAGTTTCAAACCTCTTAAGAAAACCCATTTCAGCATTACCTACAGACAGGCTTGTGTATTTGTCTCGTCTCTGAGGTCTCCTTTGAACCAACTGGAACTTCTTTTCTGGTTTCCTCATTAATTAGTCTCAGTTTTGGGGCCTGGCGAGATTGTTACACACTGCTCACCAGCCTGCGAATGAATTAGAAATATTTCCTCCGCCTTCCAATTTACACAGCCTGAATATCTTTAATTTAATAAAGTATTTCGACGAATCTACGTATCTCTAGTACATTTCAATTTTGCTAATAATTTACCAATTGTAACATTTGCCATTCTAAATACTGATTCTGAGACTCTGATATGCATTAGGTTAATTATCAGAGTCTCAGGAGTTGATCAAGACATAAATAATAGAAGTGCTTATAGTAACCTTTCTGACAGAATACTAATTGGTTTCTCCTCAAGTGCAGATTTTCAGTCTGAAGAAGAGACTGTCCTTACAGCTCAAGTTTAAACTAAATGGCATATTTATAATATCCTACTGCCCGTGCTGAAGTATTTTAAGCTACAAACGTCATAACACTGCCTTTTACAGACATTAAGAAAAATTCTCAAACCTGAAAACCTCATATTCTCTGGCACATTAGCTCATGCGATCATTAAACGCAAAGGAATGCGGTCTTTACATCACTAGAAGATCAAAAGTTGTTGAAATCTCAGTTGGGTTGTAAGGAGTCCTGATGACTTGAGCACCATACAACTATTCGTAGAAATCTACAGAAAAAAACGTGCACATTACACTTTAGTATAAGTATGTGGGTTTTTTGTTTTGTTTTGTTTTGTTTTTTGCAGAGGGAAAGCAAAGAATTATACAAAGTAAGTAGTAATTTCCACATAATAATAGTGTTTTGCATTTATACATACCACTGCTAACCATTTCAAAGTGGATTTGTGGCCCAAAAACAGTGGACCCCAAACAGATAAACAGTACAATCTCAAGGCAATGTTGCTGTAAGGACAGGCAAGTCCTTTAATGGAAATTCTATAGTGTGAAGGGAATGGGGGAGGAAATATTTAAAAGGAAGGACAATTGAGTAATGGGTGAGAGTACTCAGCTCAGAAAGTGTTCTCTTTTCACTGCACTCACTGAGATACCTATTGGATTACTGAGAGTTTTCTACCGAGGGTCAGAGGACAGAGTCCCTTCAAATTTGAAAAGGACACCATCTCTCACAGATTCAACATCGTAAGGAATTATGCAGTTCGAAAATTAGGAACAGGAATAACAATTGAAAAGCAGTAAATGCTCAGTTGCAAGTCTTAGGGCAGTTGTCGCTAAAACCCTGAATTTTAGGATGGAAACCTGGAATAGTTGTGGAGAGAATTGAGGACCGAGCACCCTACGAGGAAAGCAGTCGGACCAGCTTGGTTCCAAGAGAGCTGTGGCCACACACAATTTGGACTGGAGATAGTAGTGAGCCAACAGAAAAAAAGGAAATGGGGGTGGACAAAATGATTTTTCTTGACAATCTGGCTAAGGGGCTCACTGATACCCCAGAGAAGGGATCTGATTTATTTCCACCAGAACTACATTGTTCTTATATCTGCAAGTGATCTGTAATTTGCTGTACACTTTTATGCTTGAGCTGTTCCAAGCTCGTGTTATTCCAGGGTCTAGTTTTAGTTTATATAAAAATAAAAAAAAAGTAATAAAATTAAAGAAATAAAATCTTAGGTGAAAATAAATCTCCTTAGGTTATGTTAAGGAGATGTATTTGAATCAGGGGAACCTCTTGGACAATTATAGTCCCCATTTTCATAGATCTAATATATATCTTTTATAAAAGATGGTTAGAACAAGCCTGTTTCATTGGCTCCATCAGTTCTTGGTTCCCCCATGGTGTTTTTCACCTCTGCCCTTTTGCTGTGCTCCCCATGTTGTTTGGAATCACATTCTCCACTCCGGCAGCAGCAACACCTGCCCTGCCTCCCACCCTCCACAACCTCCTGTCCTCCCACAGACACCAGGATAACTTCTACTCATCCTCCTACACTTAGCTTACCATTCTATTCCTGCTGGATTCCTCCTCTGACCCATGCCTATTTCTACCCTGTGTCTAACCCTATGATTGTAATGCCCCATTTTATTTAAATTATGTTTAGGACTCTACATTCCCAATCGGACTATGCAGTTTTGGGGGGCAGGAGCCATGTCTCATCCATCTCTATATCCTTAGTACCTTGCACTGTATGTCCAGCACATAGGACATGTTCAACAAGCCCTTGAAGACCAAAGGTGTGAGTTGTAATTTAGGGTTCGTCTAATTCAACATCTTCATTTTACATAATGGAAAACAGACACCCAACTTCCTCTTCTGGCCTTGTGTCAGACTGAAAAATCGTCTACAAAACACTTGAAAAAGGCATACGAAACACTACCAACGTTATCTCCAAAGCACAGAGTGGCTGCAATTCCCAGGGACTAAATTTAAGTGGAAGTCTGGAACTCTTCAGGGAAGGGACACCGAGGCTGTCGCTGCTGTTGCTGAACACTTTTTAACCCAAATGCTGGTTTCGAACATTTGGTGTGGGTTGGGGAGAGAACCCTGGACAAGGCCTCGGGCGGGGGTGGGGGGCAGTTGGGATGCTTGAGGGCCTGTTCCTCTGTGACAGTGTGAACTAGGCAAAAATCCTCATGAAAAAGAAATGATAAGGAAGCATGTCTTTTTCTGTCTGGGCTCTGGGCAGAAAAGCAAATTTCCTGAGGCTATATAACACAGATCTGCCCTCATATAGGTTTAGGTCCAATTATGTATTACCTGCCCCATGTGCAAAACCCCAAAATGTATTGACATGATGTCCCATCGCCATCTTGGGGTGTCTGACTGAGAAACTGTAAATTCCAACTGGAGGGGCAGATTCCAACCCTGATGCATAGGCTTGTGAGAGGTACACGCAGGCTGAACACTAACGCAGTAAGCAGAGTTTATATAATACACAAAGAAACACATAGTCATGGGACAGACTTGGGTAAATAACATCAAATGAGTACGCTTAAAATGTTTAAAGAAAAATGAGCCCCACTTTGGTTAAATAGTATTCAGCAAATTTGTGGCAAAAGTTTGAACTATATTATGTCCAAGTTTGGCTACATAATTTGCAAGGTCTGTGCAAAATGAAAATGCAGGACTCCTTGTTCAAAAAGCAAAAAAAGAAGTGTCATAAACGCTCCTAAAATAAAAAGCTTTTTCTTTAAAAACTCTTTGTTGGGGTGCCTGGGTGGCTCAGTGGGTTAAGCCTCTGCCTTCGGCTCAGGTCATGATCTCAGGGTCCTGGGATCGAGCCCCGCATCGGGCTCTCTGCTCAACGGGGAGCCTGCTTCCCCCTCTCTCTCTGCCTGCCTCTCTGCCTACTTGTGATCTCTGTCAAATAAAAAAAAATAAAAAAAAAAACAACTCTTAGTTATGAAACATAATAGGGATAATAATGATACAGGAGTAACAACATAAACTTATGAACTATAATAATAAATTGCTGTCATAACTTTAAATAAAAAACTACTTTATTAATGTGATGTCTTGATTGATCATTACATTTTTCTGACTCGGTTTCCAGCAAAATCATTAGGTCATCAAAATTTATACTTGTAGATATTTCGTTTTCAATTCATGTAATTGAAAGAAGTGTCAGTTCTTTTGGCAAAGGCAAGATTGCAAATAATTCTTGATAATATTCAGTTTTAAGAAGGATCTTTCTGTTGATGCAACTGTTAATTGTATTTTATAGACTGTGACATTGGGACAAATTTCTGCCACACTATTTCGAAATATAAATTTAGTACATCTAGGGGCGGTTGGGTGGCTCAGTCGGGTGAGCTTCTGCCTTGGCCTCAGGTCGTTATCCCAGGGTCCCGGGCTGGAGCCCTGCTCTGCGGGGAGCCTGCTTCTCCCTCTTCCTCTGCCTGCTGCTCCCCCCCTTGTGCTCTCTCTCTGTCAAATGAATAAATAAAATCTTAAAACAAATAAATAAATAAATTTCAGTACATCTAAAGCCACTGATTCTTGCAGAAATTTTTCTAAAACGATTTAACTCTTTCTATGAATCAGTTTTGTGTAGGTTTAAATTTAATTTTAGATGTAAATTTTCAGGAGGGCATTTTATTGTTTTTGCTAACATTTCCTGTAAGCTGTGAAGGTCATATTGAGAAGACGAAAGTGGTCTCATGATTTATATACAACAAAGAACACTCGTTTACGCATTCTATCACCATATATTCAATCACAAGGAAAATTTAATTTTAAAATTGTCTTCCTGGTTGATCATTGGCTTATCTGAAGCTTCATGGGAGAATAATATTCTTTTCTGTCAAACAGGACAATCTTTAATTTCTATATCTGAATTTGTGGAGACTTGTTTTGAAACATTACAGAGGTTTCCAGAGTCAGAGAATAATAATTCTGTTATGTTTTATTACAATGTCCTATGTACAGTTTCATTTTGTAATAATTTACTGACAAAACTGATGGCTTCTGATAGCGCCAGTTTCCCTGCGCACTCAGGCTGGAGAATTAATTTTGACAGATGCTATAGGAGTGGGTTTGGAGATGGATAGACAGGCCAACCTTCTGCCACTGGGCTTGGTGCCGTCCCTATGGAGACAGCATGTACTCTCTCCCTGGGTCGTGGCCTCTGCGGTCACTATTGATGCCTCTGCTCATTGCCCACTCTACCAGAGTGTCCAAGCCTGCATCTATGTGTGCTGACACCTGGTGTGTCTGCCCTGCTCATGCTTCCTCGCCCCATTAGACCACACTTACAAAGCCCAAGTTCAAAGATGAAATTATTAAGAATTTCAAGTCTGTAGCAGCAGAGTGCATGGCCCTTTAGAGAGCAAAGCCTGTGTAACTGCATTGGTTGCACCCCCAAAAGCTGGCCCTGATCATTATAATTTCTTCTTATTCTCCCAATCACTTTCAGATAGAGCAAACACATTCTCCTTGCTTATTGGAAAACCAATGTATAGAAGAATTAATTGACTGACCTAAATTCAATGTAGTAACAAAGACAAATGCAGAACCGAGCCATCTGAACTTAAGCTCGAGGTTGTTTTAGACTATGTAGGCTATTTTCCACCGTCATGTCAAAAAGTACACATATTTCCTTAGCTAAAACTGTTGGTGTTTACCAAAGTTCCCCTTAGTTTAATACTGATTCTGCAAGTGGCAGATGAAAGACTTTAAGGCTACGAGGGATTCAACTCAACCTGGAAGGTAGCCCTGGAAATCCCACTTTATATGCTTTGCAATTGATGAAACTCAGAAGGATAATTTATTGTTCTCTCTGATGAATTTGTTTTACACAAAATTCGGTAGTATTTAGAAAACCTTTTTATAATAAATGCGTATATCTGTATAGATGTGGGTGTGCATATACTACTTCGTGCATACATAACCTCTTATTCAAATTAGATAACACTTTTTGATATTTCAGTGGTAAAGAATGCATATTTTATATGGTCTTTGTGTGCGTACGGAATAATCCAGTATGTGGGCTGGTAAATATTTGCGACATGTTTATAAGGTTGGTCCACAACCGGTTTCTAAGGAGATTACTTCTTTGATCTTTATATTGGATCATGTCCCCGTCTTTGCTATTTCCATCACTGCCTAAAAATTCATTGAACCTGGAATTGCCACCAAGAGCAAACTTACAGGAGAAATTTTGGATTTTATTCTTCATGATGATCTGAAAGAGAGGTACATTAAAAATGACCTTTGAGAAGCTGAATGATTAGAATGGTATTTTAACAGCGCCGTTGGAGGCTTTGGACATAGCTAAGTAAAGCCAGTTGGATGAAGGGTAAACTAAACTCATTCTTTCCAATGTCTCCTCTATCAGGAAAGAAAACATAAGGGCTACGTCTTCACTTTTAATATGATATGATAAACACAGGAAAAGGAATAGCATTCATTTTGTTTAATATTCCATGAAGGTATTTGAGTAAGGCAATATTTTATTGTCTGAGAATATAACAAATGTCTTTGTCATTTCCCAGTAATGAAACATGTCAAGAAATGATCATTGCTTGGGAAAGTGGAGCTTACAGAACATGCTTTTGCTAATAAATCATAAGAGGTAACATAATACGGTGCGACTATGTTAAACAAATAATTATATCTACAAGCGGAATCTGAGCCAAAAGGGAAACAGGCACTATTTTGCTTTGCTTTGTACAGCACCCCACCCTTACACACTCACATAAGAACACACTCATACATGCATACACACATCTCACACGTACACACCACATCATGCTTAAAGATCAGAGATGTACTGCTTGATGGCCCGGAGAATCTAGACTAGTGTGAACACGGAGACTTTGCTTAAAGTCCTCCTCGGAGTCTCTCTACATATGCCAGACTCCAAGTGATGAGATTTAGGAGACATTCGTGTGCTGAGCCTGCTCACTCATCCCTAGAATAGTGTAGGATTTGATAAAATTGACTCTTCAATTGAAATAAATATAAACCCTTCTCTTCTATTTCCCCAAACCCCATAATACCAACTTTCACATTTAGAAACATAAGGCTTGCTATGTCCATTTCCAAATTTTGCTACTTCCCTGCTTTTCCCCTTTCTCTTCATATTTGAGGAAAGGTAAGCCATACAATGCTTTTAATGGTAAGCACACAGTAAATGTGTATCAGTTAAATATACAGCATTTTTTTTTTTCCTGAAAAGCAGATGAATTACTTCTTTCTACTCTGTTTACTCTTTGGACAGATAGAAGCAGATACCCAAAGAGGTCTCTGAGTAGATTCAGCCGTTCTTGATTTTGTCCTCAAGGTGAACTTCTGAGGCACCAGATCCTTCACTCTGAGGTGCTTGAGTCCTCAAAGGCTAGAGCTACCTGCTTTAAGGTCTGGGGGCGCAGGAGAGGTGTGCGCATGCGTGCGTGCATGGGTGCGTGGGCAGCGGCGTGGGGACCGAACCATCCCCAGCAGGTCTGACAGCATTTTCTAAATGTTATTACTGTTGGCAAAGTCTTATCTTAGATGAGGTGGTAAATTAGTAAACTGCCATGGAAAAGTATGATTTTGTAAAATTAGATGGGGTATAAAGAAACACAATTAATTCCAGACCCGCAGGCAAGAGTGATGAAGTAACTGGAGTCTTTGTTCTCTCAGATCATCGGAGATACCATCTTTTCTTCTGAGTAATCGCAGGCGCTCTCTGGCTGTCAGTTGAAATGCCAGGTATGCATTTGCAAGGCGGACGAGGCCAGCCCAGGATTTCATTTTGTTGTCTTTAGAGAGAAAAAGAGTGAATCACCCTCCAGGGGTCTGTTTTCTCCCATGAACCCTGAACGTTGGTGTCGCAGTTTGTCACATTTTAACAGTGACCACAGATTGGTTACCGACACCAAAGTAGCCAAGAAGATCCACAAGGAAAGCCCCAGAAAACTTCATCAATATTAAATACACTTTAGGCCTCCTAGGTGTCTTGCATTTTAAGGGAAGATGCTGGAACGATTAGAGGGACGGACACTGAGGAAGGCTTTGTTTCTATTTGCACAAAGCTCATGCTGAGAAGGAAAGAGGGGGGCAAAGGTGGCGTAAAAGCTGCAGAGGTGTCCAAACCAATGTCCACACTCCATGGGTCAACACTACGTGGGACTGTCCTGGGAGTTACACTACAGACTCTGAGAGATCTACCCTCCTTTTGCTTTTGGATCTCAGCTCTCTTCGCGTTTTCCGAGAAGATAAGTTCCCAGGACTTTCTTCAGTCCCTGAAGTGCTGGGCAGTTAGGCAGTGCTCGCCTCATGCAGGTGACATGGACCACACGGTCTTTCCCTCTTCACTGAAACAACTGAAGATAAAAAAGTAATTGAGTTAGGAGTTAGAAGGTATGGATCTTGGTGGTTAACCATAGTTCAACCTCTCCTGCAGTGCTAAAGTCCCCTTTTCAGTAATTTGGTGGAAATGTCCTCAGAGAGACTTGTTAAGACAAAATAGAAGAATGAGAGAAAATAGACTTACATAATCATCACTGGAAAAATTACTTTGTCTTTAGGCAGAACCTTTCTGCGGAGAGGGAAGATTTACAAGTATACTAATCTAATTCATAATGTACGTGGGAGTCCCCAGTATGATACCTCAACACACATGTCAGCCAACGCTTTACTCATTTCACAGATATTTATTGAGTACTTACAGTATGCCAGATGTAGTTCTGAGCACTGGGGATGTGGCGGTAGGCTCTTTCATGAGAGACATGATTAGAGAAAGCTAGTTTAGTTTACGTGATGAGGGAAGGTTTTTCTGAGGAGGACCTTGACTGAATTTCAAGAATGAGTTAGTTGTGTGAAAACCTGGGAATGTGTATTCAGGCAGAGGAATAACCCATTTGAAGGCACTGAGGCAGAAACGCATTTGGTGTATTTGAGGCTCAAAATGAAGGGCAGTGTTGTGAAGGGAACAAGCAACAAAGGGAATGGATAGAGATGAGGTTGAATATCAGTCATGAGTTACATCATAGCAGGCCTTGTAGGCTATAGTTCAAAGTTCGGATTTAATTTTAAGTGCAACAGGAAGCCTTGGAGAATTATAATCAGGGGGATTTCATGATTTTATTTTACAAAGGTATCAATCTTACTGCTCTGTGAATAAGATTCTCCTAAGGGCAAGAAGGAAAGCAGGGCAACCGGCTAAGAGTATTGAAGTAGTTCAGGTTGTGTAACTACTGGGATCTCAAATTCCAGAAGCAATAATAGGAAATACTTGTAAAATGTTTACAGTATGCTAAGCCCTGTTGCAACGCTCTGAATCCTTATCATGAGGCCATTGTGCAGGTGAGATCACTGAGGCACAGGAAGCTTGAATGGCTTGCCCATAACAGTTAAGTGGCGGAGCAAGAATTCAAATACAGGCAATCTGGCTCCAGAATCTCTGTTCTCAACTGCCCCTCAATGAAGGTAGATGCAGTGGAGATGGAGAAACATGAGCGGTATATTAGTCTCCTATCACTACTGCAACAAATCACCACCAACTTTGTGGCTGATACATCACAAGTTTATTATCTTTTAATTCTGTAGGGCAGAAGTCAGAAATCTGTTTTGCTGAGTTACAATCAAGGTGTTGGCAGGCCTATGTTCGTTCTGTAATTCTAGCAAAGAATTCGTTTTCTCGCACATTCCAACTTCTGGAGTCTGTCTGACCTCATCCCTTGGCTCAGATCCCCATATCACATAGCCTGACCTCCCTTTGCTCCTGTTTTCACCTTCATTGCCTTTCCTCTCTCTATGATCTAACTCTGATCCTCCTGCCTCCCTCTTATGAGGACCTTTGGGATTACACTGGGTTTACCTTGATAATCTAGGATAATCTTCCCATCTCAAGATCCTTAACTTAATTAAAACTGCAAGGTTCCTTTTCCATGCAAGGTAACATATTCACAGGTTCTAGAGATTAGAATGTGGAACTCTTTGGGGGGCATTATTCAGTCTACCAGACAGGTTCAGGATATACTTATTTTTTATATACTTTTTAAAAAGATTCTTTTTTTTTTTTTTAATTTTATTTATTTATTTATTTTAGAGAGAGAGAGAAAGAGAGAGAGCACACACGTGGGGAGAGTGGCAGAGGGGGAAGGAGACGGAGAGAATCTCAAGCAGACTCCACACTCAGTGGGGCTTGATTTCACATGGGTCTTGATCTCTGAAGATCCCTGAGGGCATGACCTGAGCCAAAACCAATTGTCAGATGCTTAATCAACTGAGCCACCCAGGCACCCCCAGGATACACTTTAAAGGTAATGTCAACAAGACATGGCTGACCAATTGGATGTGGTGAATGAGGGAAGCATTTATAAATCAAGGATATCTCCTAAGTTTTTGTTTTTGGCTTAGGCAACTATCTGGATGATGGTCATATTTATCAGAAGGAACAAAATTCTGTGGGAGAACCTATTTCTAGGGGTAAAATGAAGAATTCAATTTTTTCCTTGATGAGATTGAGTTACCAGGATCTCAAGTAGTTGGTTACATGATAGCCATCAGACCTACAAATTTTGAATGTAGTGAAGGAGACAAGGCTAGAGAAATGAATTTAGATTTTTTTTTTTTTTTTTTTTTACTTAAAATCATAGAATGGGTTGAGATAATCAAGGAAGAGAGTATTGTTAGAGAAGAGGAGAGATCCGAATACTGGCCCCTGGGGCACTTACCACTAATAAACATTTAGAGGCTAATTGGAGGAGCAGGAGTTAGCAAAGTAGACTGGGAAGAAATAGTTAAGAAGATTAAGATGGGAACCAAGGAAAGGCAGTGATCCATAATCCAAGAGGAGAATGTGATGGAGACTGAGTGTCCACCACAATCTATTCTCTTCTTCCATAGAATCAGAGTCGTAGCTGGGCATATGCCCGGCCATTGAACAACTGTGTTTCTAAGCTCTGTTGCTCCAAGTTGTGACCCATGTGACTATACGGAATGAGCAGAATGACAGGTGCCATTTCTAGGATGTATCCTTATCATGACATTGTACATGCATGCTTTTATGCTCTTTCTCCAACTTCCATCATGTAAGGTAAGAAGAACACAGTAGGGCATGGTAGAGAAACAGAAAAGATGAAAGGGGATCGGAGCCAAAGATGGATTGTTGTGTGGGAGAGAAATAATTATCTTTATTCTTTAAAATACACTATTGTTAAGACTCTGTTCTTTAAGCCACTGTATTGTTTCAACTGTACCTTAGTTAATTCAGACACTGGCCTAAAAAGGTAAGATTCTTCCTAATTAGATTGATACACACAGCATTGGCTTAGTGGTCAGGCAGCAGATTCTTTTGCATACTGGTAGGTAGCATTCTAACATACCCCCCTCAAAATGTCCTGCCCTAATCCTTGGTACTGTGGATATTATGAGGTAATACACCCTGATTATTTTACTTAACATGACATGAAGCATTAGGCAGGTGTCATTAAGGTGACTAATCAGTTGACATTCAGATTTACCAACAGGGCAATTATCTGGGTGGGCCTAATCTCATTTACTAACTAGAGTACAGTTGTTATGTGTGGTCATTTTTGTCTTTAGCTTCACAGTATGCAGATAAAATGCTACTTTTCCAAAGCCCTTTAAAAGTAGAATGTTTTCTACAGCTGGTAGCAAAAGAAGAAGTCCACAAGATTCTAGGGATGAGGAGGATTTAAGACGCCGTCGCTAGCTTGAAGATGGAGAGGTGCAGATGACAAGGGTTGCAGCTGGCCTGCGGAAGCCAGCAAGAAAAAGAAACCCTAGTTCTACAACTTGTGAAGAATTGGATTCTGTCAACAACTATGTGAGCTTCAAAGCAGATTCCTCCCCAGAGTCTCCAGATGAAAACCCAGTACAGCTAACACCCTGATGGCAACCTTATGAGATCCTAGGAATATGTGAATTTGTTGACTAACACCACGCTGTTTACTTATTGCATTACCTCTTGCATTTCTGGGATAAACATGATTTTGGAATGATATATTAACCTTTCTATAGATTGCTGGATTTGATTTTTGAGTATTTTTGTGTTTATGTTTATGAGAGATATTGGCCTGTAGTAGGCTTATGGTAAATTTTGAAATGGGATAGTGTGCATCCTTTGACTTTGTTTTTTGCAAATGTGTTTTTGCTGTTCTAGTTTTTGTGCCTTTGTGTATTCTAGAATCAGCTTGACAATGTCTACAAAAAAACCTGCTGATATTTTGACTGATATTACATTGAATCTGTAGATTGATTTAAGAAGTAATATTGTACCAATATTGACTCTTCCAATTTATGAACACATTATATTTCTCCATTTCTTTAGATCTTTGATTTCTTTGAACAGTGCTTTTACTTTTAAGCAGGCTGAACTTACACATTTTAAAATAGATTTATACTTAAAAACTTTCCATTTGGGGTTGTATTGTAAATGATTTTTTTTAACTTCAAATTCCTATGATAGATATATATGTAAATAACCAGGGGTGCCTGGGTGTCTCAGTTGGTTAAGTGACCAACTCTTGGTTTCAGCTCAGGTTATGATCTCAGGGTCATGAGATTGAGCCCCGCCTGGGGCTCTGTGCTTAGCAGGTGTCTGCTTGGGATTCTTTCCTTCTTCCTCTCTCTCTCTCTCTGTCCCTCCCCTCCATTCTTGTGTGCTCTCTCTCTATCTCTCTCTCTCTCCAAAAATAAATCAATAAATAAAATCTTAAAAAAAAAGAAATACACCCAAGTTTTATATATTAACCATGCTTCCTGCAATCTTGGTGAACCCATTTAT
This sequence comes from Potos flavus, assembly GCA_028534135.1. Taxonomy (NCBI): domain Eukaryota; kingdom Metazoa; phylum Chordata; class Mammalia; order Carnivora; family Procyonidae; genus Potos; species Potos flavus. The sequence goes on along the minus strand of CM052893.1, from coordinate 48,698,911 downwards.
TAGTTCTATTATCTTTTTTGTAGAATTTTTGAGCATTCTCTATGTGGACAATCATATTGTGTGTGAATAAATATAGTTTTATATTTTTCTTTTCCAATCTGTATGCATTTTATTCTTTTTATTGTGTTATTGCACTGATTAGAACATCCAGTGTGATGCAGAATATGTTTAGTGAAAGAGGATATCTTTGCCTTGTTCCTGATTTTAAGAAGAAAGCAATTTAGATGTTAGCTGCAGGGTATTTTTTATTTTTATTGTTTGGTTGTCCTTTATCAGGGTGAAGGACATTTTCATATATTCCTAGAGATTTTTAAATCACTAGCGTGTTGAATTTTGTCAAATACTTTTTCTGCACCTGTTGAAATGATTATATGATTTTTCTTAATATAACGAATTACATTGGTTGTTTTTTAAATGTTGAACTGGTCTTGTATTCGTGGGATAAACACCATTTGGCTATGACATATTAACTTTTTATATATTTCTGGATAGTATTTGCTAATACTTTGTTGAGGATTTTTGTGTCTATATGCATGAGGGATATTGACTTGTAGTTTTCTTTCCTTGTAATGTCTCTGTTTGTTTTTGATATTAGGGTAATGATGGCCTCATTAAATTATTTGGGAAGTATTTCTTTCTCTTCTGTTTTCCAGTATAGATTGTGCAGAATTTGTACTATTTCTTACTTAGATATTTGATAGAATTAACCAGTGAAATCATTCAAGCTTGGAATTTTCTTTGTGTAAAAATGTTTAACTATAAATTCAATTTCTGTAATAGGCATAGAACTATTCTGATTATTTATTTCTTTTTAAATGCGTTTTGATAGCTTGTGTCTTTCAAGGACTGAGACCCTTATATATAAGTTGTTGAATTTTGAGGCATGAAATTATTTGTAGAATTGTTCTATTACTCTTTTGTCTGTGGGATCAGGCATGATATGTCTTCTTTCACTCCTGATATGGGCAAACTGTAGTTAGTGCTTTATCTGCATCCAAAAAATGTTGTTATATTGCAATTTAACTTTTTTCAGCTTAAAGCATTTAAAAATTTTTCCAGACCTCCTATTTGAATCATGGATTACTTAGAAGTGTATTCTTTAATTTCCAAAAATTTAGAAGTTTTTCAAGTATCTTTCTGCTATTGATGACTAGTTTAATACCTTTATGATCAGAAAACATACTTTGTATTATTTCTATTATTTTGAGTTTGTTAATGTTTATTTTATGGCCCAGAATATAGGCAGTCTTGCTAAATGTTCTGTGTACAAATGAAAAAAAATGTATGTTTTACTGTTGTTAAGTGCTGAGTTTTATACAGCTTCAAATCAAAAGTCCTTCTACAAGTTATCTTGCTCAGCATCTTGGTATAGAGGGTTATAAAGACAAAAAATGTATGCCTTTTGGTTAAAGCTACAGTTAGTGGAAGAAACAAGTGTGGTTTGCAAGGGAACGATGTAATTTAGGGAAAAAGAAAGATGCTCTTTTCAAAACAGGCTTCTCTAATAGCTGGACTGTGACTCTGGCAGGTTTTGCTTACTTTCTGCCCAGATTATAGCTCTGTTTTTTCCCATAATGAGGGTTACTTGACCTCAAATTATTACTGAGTATTCCTCAGGACCTTGGGATAAAATTCCGACCTAAGGTATTGGCGAAATTTAAGCAATTATCCATCACCGATTCTGGCTACCTGGGCTTCTTTATGATTGTTGCTGGTCTTCCAGAAGTCTAAGTTCCACTTAGAGGTCCACTTTGCTGAGCGTCTGTGATCACAATACGTCACAACAGGACCCCAAGTGAACCCTTGATCATGATGCATGTCTTGCCGAGGGTGCACTGTGCGCCCAGAAATTGCAAGTCTTGCGTCAAGTAATTAATTAACTTAGCAAAGCCCTCACCGCTTTGAAAACTAGCAACATCTTTGAGCAGCAGACAGCATTTTAGAGTGGAGCATCTGGGAAGCTGCAGGCCCCCAAATACATCTGTTTCCATTGTTATAGAAAGATAAATAGGATCAGACCCAAGACACTGTGGGAAAGAAGTTCTTGCCTGTCTGCTTATTGTTTGCTGCTTTTCTGGAGGAAGAGATGTCATGGATTTGTCAAATAGTGAGGACAAACCAGTGTGGAGTGCAATCATCTCAAATATTTCCTACGAAGAATGAAAATGGGACTCCGTCAACATGAAAGAAAATGCTCATTCATTCATTCGTTCAGTCATATTTGCCCACATTATATCAAATTCAAGGAGATCAAGAAGCTCCCATTTATCTTTGCCTGCTGGCTTTTGGAGCCTTCTGTATAAAATGTAGTAGTTTTCCTTTTTGCTGGTTAGACTGGTTATGGATGTTTTCAGGGTATGCTAGCTTTTCCATGAAAAACCATATTAGGTTGACTAGTAATAGATACATCTAATGCCTTTTTAGAGCTCTTGATATTTTCAACCCCCACAGTTTATTGGGAATAATTTGGTACTTGCTATTTGAAGAAGCATTTGCTTTTATTTGCTTGAAAATGACTGCTCCAACTGGTTTTGGGGGCCGAATTAACTGGAAATTTTGGCCTGTTGATGGAGTTGGAAATTGCCAAGCGATCTAGAAGAGCAACATTATTTTTTTCTTCTGGGGTAAAATGATGAGTTTCCAACCTTCAAGCCATCTTTCAAATCTTTCTGTCCAGGAGCCATCCGATAAATAGGCTTATTGGTTTATATTGGACCTTTTTTGGAAGGGAGAGTAAGTCTCTCTCTCTGTTAAGTCTGCTGGCTGCACGTTGGCCAAGTCCAGATTGAAGCACTATTAGTCACGTCTGACTGGAAAGCACATACTGTGTCCATGGCCTTCAAGGTGATGTATGGGCATCTGATATGCTCTTTGTTTCCCCTGACAATTCGCAGCACCTACTTTCCACCCAACATCAAATAATCAAGGATCTAGGAGTTGGGGGGTGCCAGTTATCCAAGTGATGGATTTGTGTTAAACCGTAGGATCAGCGGGACCTCATGAATCAGCCCGTGGAAGCATGCTTCAGTTAGAGGCAGCGTCCCGACTGCCAGCAAAACCACGTGCTGCTCCCCTCGCCTGAACAGCAAGGGCTTTGGGCAAATGCCTCATAAAACCCAGGGACGGCTCGAACTGAGGAGCTACGAGGGCTTGAAGGCTCTCCTGATAATTTTCCCCCCTTTTAAACTCCATTCAACATTTGTGACCCCCTGCTTCTCCTGGCCACAGATTCAGCAGAGATGAAAGCCAGTGGGTTTTCACCAGCAGGGTAAATAAATGAGGACTCAACTTAGGAAACCGGACAACCTCGCGTGCGCTTTCCCGCACAGCTGCTGGGCATTCGGCACGAAATTGGATGAGTACAAACGATGCAGAAAATATGACCGAGATCACCCTGGGCAAGCAGGGCTTCCTTTTAACACGTGGAAAGGTTCGAAAGAAATAGTCCACCAGAGGCTAGAGGGGAAACACTTCTCAGACAGACCCAGATGATCTGTCCTGTGGTACTGAACCTTTTTCATATACATCCATATATTTACTTATTTGTGGGGAATGCTGAAACCACAGAGTTCCTGTTTGCTCTGTTTCTTAGGGATAAAGTTATTCTGTGGTCAGAGACACCTAAGACCATTAGGGACGCATGCTACAGATCTGAAGAAGGTCTATTTACCCGAGCTTCCAGGAAAAATATTGACAAGGCAGTAAAAATACTTTCCTTGATTACTCAACCTCGTATTTTAAAGCTAAAATTACAGGAACTTTTCTCTTTTAGTCATTTATTTTTAGCTTCTCTATTTTTCCACCTTTTGGGGTTTTTTTGGCTCACCTTTTAAAACATGGTCTATTTATACTGACTCTGCAAATCGAGGAATAGCAAAGCCTTTACAGCGTTGTCACTGTTTCCCTCTGACGAGTTCTCAAGCTACTTCGGGACGAGTGAATCTCAGCTTCTGGATAAAGGACGGCTTATTACAGAGCTGAAAGAAACTTCACGAAGTCCCTCAGTGCTGTTTTCCAGGAGAGCTGCCACATTAGCTGTTCCTTCTTTCCCCATCTTTGACCAAAGGTCGGAAATCATTACAAAGCTGATGGGGTGGAGTGGAGTCTGACTTTATCAATGGGATATAGAAGGACTTCGCCTGACTCAGTTATGGCGCTCCAGAAATAAGAGATCTAGAACGTTCTGTCTTCCCTGACCGCTCCCTGCAATACTCTTCCCTTGTTATCTCCACCCGTTATTCATTGTACTTTCTGAAAGCTTGTTTACTCTGATTTTCACCAGTTGGAAGCTACCAGAAGGCAGGAGGCTTTTCACTGCTTCCCTGACACAGAGAGGAGGGCTGAGCACAGCTCTTCTCAATAAAATATGCTAAAATATGCTTTTATCATTGAATGAAGACTTCAAAGTTTTGTTGGTTGAATTGCATTTTTGAATCTATTTATTAATTTACAACAGTCGGTGCTTATTTCTACTTTCTAATTGACGGAGAGTCCTCTCCCCAAATCTAGAAGTTTCGATGGGGCTTGTCGCAATCGGAGAAAATTGCTCACAGAAACTCTCTCGCGGTGATGCTGAGTCCCGCCTTTGAGTCCCTGCTGAAAATACGCAGATTATTTTCAAAATGAATAAAAGAAGGATGCCTGTATTATAAGCTTTCGCGGAGTCCTCTCAAGGGTTAAGTTCTGTTTTTTAACACTTCTGCCCGAAGCCCCCTATGGTGCTCTTGCTGCTTCAATTGGCCAGTTTATATTTTACATATCTTTGTGTTCGTCCCCGTTCCATCCTGCTGTAAAAGTACATACTTCTGCCTAAGCAGCCATCCAGAACATACAGAGGACCTTCACTGAGAAGAAAGAATAATTGGGTCACCTGGTGATGAAACTCGGCTGCTCACTCCTGGAATGCAAAACTGCTCCTCAGGAGAGAAGGACAGCTATTGGGTGAGGAGGAAAAATGTTGTTACTCAGCACTGGAAACCCCAAGAAAAGGCTTTTTTTTTTTTTTTAAGATTTTATTTATTTTACAGAGAGGGATCACAAGTAGGCAGAGAGGCAGGCAGAGAGAGAGGGGGAAGCAGGCTCCCCACTGAGCAGAGAGCCCGATGCGGGGCTCGATCCCAGGACCCTGAGATCACGACCCGAGCCGAAGGCAGAGGCTTTAACCCACTGAGCCACCCAGTCGCCCCAAGGAAAGGCTTTTTGAAAAACAAGTCAATGCTTCATTAGCCGTTGGAGATGTAGGCACGTTGTGGATTACTCATTTGAAACCTGTATTCCCCAAACCACATAATCTTGACTTTAGAAGGGGCCTGAAGCCTGTGTCACTTTCTTCTCAACATGCAGCATGTTGTTGGGCTTTCTCCCCTCACTGACAGCTGGCTATGCTTGGGGAATGAATGCCCAGCCTGGGTAACAGAATTAGGAAAGCAAATCTGCTGCTGCAAGAACGAAATGCAAGCATAGAATGCATTGCAGTGATAGGCAGACACCTGTGTAGTCATCGTTACTGGGGATATCTGTCCAGCTACTCTTATGTATAATAAACATGATACAGAGGTGACAATACTTAAATACTAATAAAGAACATTTGCTGAGCTTTTACTACGCGACCCCCTCTGTTCAAAATACTCCAAAGCCTTTTCTTATTTCTCACAGCTGAGATAGATACCCTTATTATCACCTGCATTTAACACGGAGGAAATGAAGATTCAGAGACGTTAATTTCCCTGTGGTCACCAGGAACTGAAACCAAAGAGCTTTCTTCAAAGCCTCTTGAGGTCATTTCCAGTCCTGATAATGACCGAGGAGTTGTTTTCACAGCCTGCGAGGTACGTTACTAAAATGAGTTATTCTCATTCAGCTTCGAAGATTTGGCCACTTTTCTATTTTCAGATCCACAAATATTATAATTTCCATGTGAAACCTCAGAGGTCCCATTTCTGGCTCAGGAGAGGGTTAACACTTTCCACCCAAAAGTCTCCCAGTACTGGGCTTCATTCATTTTCCAAAATATAGCATGTTCTGTTTATTAGTCTGCTCCACATAGTTAAAGGAACCGCACACACCAAGTTAGCTGAACCCTAGCCATGTGGTGTTGCAGTGACCTTGACCTCATTTCCCCCTCAAACTCTTGGTCTTGATCAATTCCAAGAACCCAAAGTTCTGTAGTAGAGACTAAAACAAATGGGGGTGTTTCAGGGGTTTGCTTCCACAAGGAATTGAGTGCTCTCTTCTACTACATCTCCTGACAGCCATTAACCAAGTATGAAAAAAAAAGTTTCCAGGAGAAAACAAGTGGGGTTTTTTAAATAGCCAAATTTATTTGTTATGCACATAGAAGCTGCATATAACCTATGACTTGAGGAATACTGGAATGAGCCTTTGTCCGAATGCATCTCCCTCTTGCCTCTTCCTGATTCCATTAGAGCTTCATGCTTTTGGGATCATTTGGTTCTGCTTTGAGAATCCAAATATAAATGTATATCTCTTGGAGAGGTAACACAGGAAGCTGCTGTCAATCTTTAACATCTTTTTGTGATTTAGTTAATTAATCCTAAAGGAGTTGGGTTATAGAATCAGTAAGGTTTCATCGGGAGAGAGAAGGGGGAAAGGAAAAGATACCTTTGGCTCAAAGGAACCAAGCTGATGGAAGACACCTGGTAGAGTTGGCCACTAGAGACTCAAGACAGTGCGCTTGAGGAGGGCATCACACACTTGAAGGAAAGGGGTCTTATTACCCTGGCTTTGGACCCCTCCCTATAGGCTTTCTTGTACTCCTAGTCTCAACCTTCCCCATTCCTATTTGAATAATGACTTTCAACATATGCTAGTAGGAAACTGGGCCTGAAACTTTATTTAGCTTAAAGACAAAGTAGATGAAAGGGGTGTGGATCCATAAAAGGAACTAGAAATGCTTATGATGCAGCAGACAGGAAGCACTAATTTCCATGGAATGAATAGATAACCGTAACGAAATAATTAATGGAATAAGAATGAACTCCATCCATCTTCCAACAGGTCCTGCCCTAATTTATATAAACAGCTATTTGTCTAATTTATTTTCTCTGTTCCTAAGTCTTTCAAAAAGGAAAAGATTATGATCTCGCTAAGGAAATAGAAAAGGAAGTTCCTCTTAGATCCAGAGGAAAGGCCAGTTGATCTTCAAAGTATTCTATTATTCCTAAGATCCAGATAAATGGGAACCCTTGATAAAGGTATGGTTTTCTCGCCAAGCCCGCAGGTTCAGGCACTGGGTGGTTCCTTGATCTATGTGTCAGGGGGGTTTGAATTTGATGTAGTTAGCATACCAAGTGTCTGGCACACAGATTCTTGATCCTTGTTATTTGAATGAATGAATACATGAACAACTACGTCCCTCATTTTGTGGTCACATCTTTGAGGCTAATTGACCTTGAGCTTAATTATTTATAATGAGTGGAAGAAATGAATGGCAGAGTGCAGTGGGTTGTTGTAAAGATGGCTACAGTTATTCACACCCTTTCCCATGCCTGGCACTCTCCCCATCAAGAGGTGGAGTCTGATTCCCCAACTCTTGACGGCCATTGGGGATGGCCTTTTGCCTTCAGAATGAAGTGGAAGTGATTTTCTGGGAGCACCAAAGCCAGACCTTGGGAGGACTTACAACTTCTGTTTTCACCCTTTTGGCATCTAGATGTCACTGAAGGGAATTCAGGTTAGACTAGGGAATGTTGAGAAACCACATGGAAAGAGAGAAGCCCAGTGAGCCCTCAGTCATTCCAGCTGCCCCAGCTGAGGAGCCAAATATGTTAGGGCAGCCCTTGTGGGTATGCCAACCTTAGTTGAGCTCCTAGTTGAATGCAGTCACATAGGTGACCCCAAGTGACACCATGGGGAGAAGGGCAGCCCAACAGAGTCCAACCAACACACCGAATCATGAAGAATAATAAGACATAGATGCATTAAATCCTAAGTTTTATTAAGCAGCAAGAAACAACTGAAACACAGAGTGAGGCAGCCTTGCCAAGCTCACAAGCACCTGCATCTCTACAAAGGGAGATTTTAGTGGTGAGTCCTATGGTATGTGCCCTTTGTCCCTGTCGCAGTTTGTCTCCCTGAAGATCAAATGGCTGCAAGTGACACCAGGGGTCTCTAGATAACTTTATAAATCTTACCACTCACGATTTAGATAACTGGATTCCTGGAGTGGAAGGGCCCTGAGAAGACATGGCCAAAGTGACAGAAGTCATTTATAATAGTAGACTGACCACATGTTTAGCTGTAATAGCATCTTGATTTAACCAAGAAAACTAGCCATAGACACCATTAAACAGAGTAAAAACCAATATTACATTATGTGCATATCGCTTATGTTTGCAAAGGCTTTGAGGTGCTTTGTTCCATTTGATATTCATCTCAACCTTCTGGGAGAGACTTTTTTTTAAAAAATAAATTTAGTTTTATCAAGATATAATTTATTTAAAATAAAATTCTCACATTTTACATGTATGAGTCAAAGACTTTTCACATACGCACTAAGGTAACCTCCACCCAAATGAAGATACAGAACATTTTTATTTTCCCAGAAAGATCCCTCTTGCCTTTTGGTATTTTCTTTCTTTTGTATTTTTTTTTTTTAAATTTCAGCTTTATGGCTGTATAATTGACATCTGAAATTGTAAGATATTTAAAGTGTGGTGATTTGATATTTGTATACATTGTGAAAGGGCTCTCCCCATCTAATTAATACCTCAGTCAACTCACATTTTTTTTTTTTTTTGTGAGAACATTTAATTTCTACTCTCTTGGTGAATTTCAATTATATAATACAATGTTATCAGCTATCACCACCTTGTTTTGCATTAGATAGTTAGACTTTATTCATCTTGGATCTAAAAGTTTGTAAAGTCTCATGCCTTTTTCATTCAGCACCCTCCACACCATGCAACTTAGTTTCTATCCCTATAAGACAGTTTTGCCTTTTCTAGCATTGCATGAAGTGAAATGATATAGCATGCCCTCTTCTGCTTGTGGTTTCTTTCATTTGACATAATGAACATAAGATTCATCAGTGGCAGCACATCTGTTAGCATTTCTTTTGAGAAAGGGCTCCTTTCCCCCCATTTTACCGAGGAGGAAACTCAAATTCAAAGAGGTAGTGATTTTTTTGAAGGTCTCAGCTCACAAGTCACCCAGCTGGCACTTCCGCATGGATCTTATGAATCCTGGATTACTTACCATGATGCTGCTCTTGGTGCTGAACTGAGAGGAAGAGAACACTCGCTCCCACTCTGCTAGATATTAACTACTTGATGCTTGCTGAGCACAAGGAGAGCACATTGGGATAGTCTGATGCATGGGTGACTCTTTGGCTACGGGATGAGGATCTGATACAGCAAAGTCAATCAGAATTCTTCACCTGGAATTTTCTTTCTCTCTCTTTCTTTCTTTCTTTCTTTCTTTCTTTCTTTCTTTCTTTCTTTCTTCTTTCTTTCTTTCTTCTTTCTTCTTTCTTTCTTTTTCTCTTTCGTCTTCTTCAGATTTTATTTATTTATTTATTTATTTATTTATTTATTTATTTATGTGAGAGAGAGAGAGCATGAGTGAGGGGGGTGGAGAGCCTCAGAGGGGGAGGGAGAGGAAGAAGCAGACACCACACTTGAGCACGGAACCCAATGTGGGGCTCCAACCCATGACCTTGAGATCATGACCTGATCCGAAATCAAGAGTTGGAGACTTAACTGACTGAGCACCCAGGCTCCCCTTCACCTGGAATTTTTGACTGGAAGTAAGGAAGAGGGTAAAACCATTTCTATTTTTAAAAGCTGTGGGGTTTGAAGCCCAGGACTAGCCAGGGGCCATGTTTCCGGCACTACGGAGGAAATTTGAACTAAAAGAGGAAAAAGCTAACACGCAGAGAAAAGCAAAGATAGGGGACACAAAAATAAAGTCCTGGCTATTTTGGAGCTCTGATTCTACTTCTTTTTGAGTGCCAACAACATCTTTGTTCTTCCAATAAATTGGTTATTTAACCCTTCCTTTGATAACTTGAGATGTTTTGGTATCGACCAATCAATTCCCTGTAAGTTAATTTGAGTTAGGTTTCTGTCACTTGCAATTAAAAGAACCCTGAATCACATATCATGCTTAAAAGGATTTAATTGGAATTAATCATTTGCATAATATTGCCATATCTTGTAAAAAACCCACAGTTTTCTTAGTAACTCTAGTTAAATATATTGCATCTGTATTATGCCAGGAAGAATGACAGCACTGTATTTACCTTTTCAAACAATCTTTGTTTCCATTTGGCATATATGGAGTTTGAAATATTAACAGTGCATCCCAGGAGAAAAACCTAGCTCTGTAAGGTCTATGGGTGATAAAATATATAAATACTATGTGTTCAAGATCAGCACATTCTATTCATTTTTCTTCCTGCTGGGAATTACTCATTTTTATGGAAAATGACCTGGCCCACCATAATAACTATGAGTAAAACTGCTGGGGGATACTTTCTCTGATTCTCATATCATATGCAGGTAGTGAATAATGTCTTGTGTGTTTTAGGATCCCATTTTCAGAAGCAGAATGCTTGCCTGTGAAAAAGACTGGAGGTAGTTGATCTCCTTTAGGTAGAACATATACCAACAGCAAAAATAAGTCCTTCTTATCACATGCAAAGAAATTTTCCTTTTTTGAGGACCAGTACCCAAGAATGTATCAGTGCCCCCAAGAGAATTCTATGAGCAATACTAATTAACCCTTGGTTGAGTTTCTCTTTTCTTTCATGATTCTTACTCTCCTTTCTGATTTTTGTCCATCCTTTGTTGAGTTGCTTTTTCCTTCTATCCTGTTTCCCTTTTCTCTTCCTTCTCATTTCCCCAGGGCTTATTGAGTGGAGAGCCAAGTCTCTCTTTCTCCTCATTATGCTCATTTGTGAACTGGAGGGAGTGACCTCGCCGCCTGTTCCCCCGCAGGAGGAGCATTTAGCAGTTTCCAGTTTGGACTTCCATGCTCCAACATGTCAGGATGCTCAAAGGGTAAATGCATGAGAAACAGAGGATAATTGAATTACAGATTTCTATTATGTTCAAGATGTTAGCTCTTGCACACATGTAGCAATTCTTGATTGCTTAAGAGGTCCCTGGTGTGTTTTTGGCAAGTGAAGACCTTTACATGTGCCTGGCGCTGGTCCAGGTGACATGCACAGCTCTGGGACTACTTAACTACTCATCTGCCTGCATTTTCTTCCAATTCCTTAGAAAGAAAATTGAAAACAAGGAGAGAGAAAGAAAAGGGGTGTTGACCTTGATGACCAAAAAAATTCCTTTTAGATAAATTCCAAGATAAACTTCAAGATAAGACACTCCCCAATGGAATACTTGCAGAAAATAAGATCCAACACAGGAGTTCTCTAAAAACAAAACAAACAAAAAAGCAAACAAACAAGACAACTTTAACCCTTGAAAGGTGTGTGTATGTTCATATGCGTGCATGCTTGATTTCATTTTGTAGCTTAATGGTGATCTTTAATGACTTTCAGATCTGCCTAGGGTGAAAAACAAATAAAAAATAATGCTGGAGGGAGATTGTTTTAAATGTATAATGTAATATACTTGTCTAACTTGTGAGGTAAAAAGAATGGCAAAAAACTGGCTGAAAAGACTTTAAGAATATTATTGTTTTTCACAATTGTTTTTGATAAATGTAAATTACCATGCTTAGTATTAATTACATACAGCCAAGATGAGAATTAGGAGGTCTGAGTAGAAAAAACGAAGGGAGAACAGGAAGTACCTTAATGATCCAGAGGTCACACGGATCTGTATCTTTGGGGATCCAAGTTTCTTGTGTCTCCTCAGCAGGAAACACGTCTGCTCTCAGTCTTGTGGAGGTCTCCAACGAAGAGCACCCCAGGTGCTAGAAAGCAGAATGAGCATTATGCTCATTTGACTTAGGGCATGCCATTCCCTGTGCTCTATAAAAAGAGTGGTTCCCTTCCTCCTTCTCCCTAAGATCCTCTATCAAGTACAGCAACCTGCACGTCAAATTCTAAATAGAAAAGGATCAAGAACAGTAATGGAACTTGGGGATTGTGGGATGGATAGTTCCCTGGAGTCCGGAAAGAAAACTATCTTGATTTCTCTCCTACTTTAGACTTAGCATCCCGAGCATCTGAGGTATGGTCACGGCATGATCTTAGAGTAGGATAGAAAATTTCAAATCCGGACGGTCCATGGACTCCTTGAAGGAGAAGAAGGGAATGAAGGTGAAGGATGCTTGAGTCACTTACAACTTTGGGTGAGCTTGTTTAATGAGTATTTTTTTCCCCAAACACTCAGCTGATTGACACTGAAGAAATAGGAGGGCTTTAGGGAGAATGGTTCCCAGTGGGAGACATAATTTTGATCATGGAGCCCTTCAAGGTTGGATGATGTTAAGTGGGTAATGAAAGGTCCAGATAAAGGCGTGGAGCATATGCAGATCAGGGACATGAAGAGGCCATTGAGTTGTCAAAAAGTGGCAGAGGAGGAGAAAAGAAAAAGTAAAGCAGGAGAGAAGGTCAACAAAGAAGATGAATAATGGCCCATCAAAATCCACTGGGATTGCTCTTGCTCTGCTGTTATTCCTGCGGTGGTTACTATACAATTGTTCTTTGTTTCACATAAATTTTTGTTTTACACTTTCCTCTATAGTGGACACTCTAAGGGCTGGGCCATGTGCTGTATGACACTGGTCTTCTGCCATCATCTCTCTCAACCCACTGCCAGGAGCACAATGAGTACTCCATAACACTTATTAAGGGTTTGACCAGAGATGGCTAAAGGACCACCTCACAAAGTGAGTGGAAAAACTGGAACACATCAGTGGTACATGTTGAAGAAACCCCTGTTTCTCCTTCACCCTATTTTTCAAGGGAATTTTCCCTCAATGCTAATTTGCTGTTAGAAATGCTAAAAAGAGAAACAAAGAGGTAAAACGAATTATCTTTCTCTTATCTTTGGAGACTCCAGAATTTGTTGTTAGTAGAGTCAGGAAAACCATTAGCTCTTGGGGTCCAATGATCCTTCAGAGCCACCTTGCCCTCCCACCTACTTGTGGACTCTTGCTTCGTGAACCTTTGCCACTGACGAGAAACATAAACTCACGAGGCACCCACAGGACCGAGGAGGAAACACTGCCAAAAGTAGATGTCAGGCAAGGGATTCTGGGGCCACTATTTGCTCTGCACGCCATGTTTTATAAGCCACATGATACTGGTCTCAACTTGATGGAAATGAAGACCTAGTTCAGTGAGATAAGGTTCTCAAAACATCACTTCTGACAAATGCTGAAATTAAGTTTAACACTCAGAAGAGTACTGAAGCACCAGATCTGGGCAAATAAAGAACAGTAGAAGCCGCCCCTCAACCTGATAGTTATATGAGTCTTTCTCATCAGCCACCAAGAATTTTATGGAGCAGCCAACTTTCCTGGTGGGGGGAGCGACAGACTGGAGGGCACCAAGTACGAGTTTATGGGGGCCATAGAGAAAAAGGGTGCTGGAGTTTTTTCTTTCTCTTTTTCCCTCCACCTCCCCTTTTTGTTTAGCTTAGCTTGTTCTGAAGTGTACCATAGAAAAGGCCTTGGTTATCAAATGTAATATTCACGTAAGATTGTGCTGTTCAGCCTCATATTGGGGAGTATACAGGGCTTCAGTGTTCCTTAATAAATTACCTCTTCGTGTAGCAATTAACCCCCTTCTGTGAAGGTTCAGTGTTTCCTTGGGCCTGTGCCAGAGCTAACAGCTATGGCTTAGCATTCTTTTTAATGGGCTGCAATTACTGCTGAGAGCAGGGAAACATAAAATATTAACACTTAAGCATCTTTTACACTTCTTTGAACGTTAGATTATGTTGAAAATATAACTGACTTTTCATTCTTAAACCTGATATTTGCTTAGAATTCCACAGGACCCATGAAAATGTTTCGGTAAGTGGTTTCTGTTGATTTATTAACTCTCGTGAAAGCTTAATGGAAATCCCTTGCCACCAAATATTGAATATGTTTTATGCATGCTTACAAAAGACTTGTTTACCAATTCAACGGCTCTCCCACATTTTACAAAAGATAAATGATTTGGCACACAGCTTGATGGGAGTCCCATTTTTCTCCTTCTATGCCATCTGTTGGGGAAGGAGAGGACTGAAGCTTCCAACCATCCAACAACTGTGTTGACTAGGTCTCTCCACTACAAATCTGGTCACTATTATTTTTGCTCAAATTACTTTGCCTTTTTTTGGTGTTACCTATTGATATGAAGATCTCATGAGATAAATGATGTGGGAATTTTGGTAATCTCTACATTACTTATTATTCTCTACATAATAAGTATATGTAGAATGCAATCTCTCTCTTTCTCACTCCATGGCATATGTGTTACATACATACATTACATACACTATATATATAGCATATACATAGTATATATAGTGTGTATATAGCATATATAGTATGCATCTATATATATTTACTACATATAGAATAGACAATAATAAGTAATGTACAGATATATATATAACATATACATATGTCTGCCTCATAAAACTATGAAGTAATAGAACTAAAAGAGCTATAACTAATTTCAAGAGGTTACATGAACGCATTCCATGGTTTCAGATAATTAAGTCTAAATCCATTAAGATCAATCTATTTTCTTCTTTGCTATCTCTAGAGATGGCTGCCATATAGACTTTTAATTATAGAAGTAACTTAGGTACTTTCAATGATGGGAGTGTATACCACACCATCAAATAAATAATTATTATAAATAATCACATGATAATTTCTCATAAACTAAATATATTTAATTCTGTAATATCTGCTTTTTTTGTTTCTTTTGTTTTTTTAAATTTTTGAGTCAATCCGAAAGGATCTGCTTCATTAGATATGCATAGATTGACTGATACCGAGCTTTCCCCTAGTTCTTCAAAACATTATTTTGTGGGGGCGCCTGACTGGCTCAGTTGGTAGAGCATGTCTCTCTTGATCTCTGGGTCTTGAGTTCATACAGCAGGTGTGTCGTATAGCTTGTTAAAAAAAAAGAAAACATTATTTTGTGTACTAATATTGCTTCTGAAGTACTTTCCAATGTTTAGTTACTCTGACCACTAAGACAGTCTTCCTTATGAACTACCCAATTAGTTTCTCATTTAACATAAGTCCATTTCTTCTTAATCATTGTTTAACACATCCGAAAGTAAAAAAGAAAACCATGTTGACTTCTCCCCTTTGTAAACATGAGATTCAAGTATTGCTTAAAATTCAAATACATCTATTTTTTTTCTTGCTTACAGTTGTGGCACTCTTTTAGAATGTCCTCAATGAAATGGGATTATTTTAGTTCTCTAACACAGAGGTTGGCAAATTATGGATGAGGATCCAGGTCCACCCCTGCCTGTTTTTATAAATAAAGTTTCATTAGAAACAGTCACACTCATTCATTTACGCATTGTCTGTTGCTGCTTTTGCACTCCAAAGGCAGAGCTGAATAATTTTGATAGTCTATGACCTACAAAGCTGAAAATAGTTGCTATACATCCTTTACAGAAAAAGTCTGCCAACCCCTGCACATAGATGGAAATTTAGCCCCATTAATTATGCTTTATGAAAACAAGCATTCACATGTAGTATTGTTAGCTCTATTGATAAATGTATCCAAAGGACAGTTTCAATGTTCATTTTAATATTTCATATAAACATGTTTACATTTAATTGCTTGTTTCTAAGATAATTCTCTCTAGGCTGTAATCTGCCAAAATTTCCTCAACTTCAGAGTTCTTTTGTCTTTAATTTGAGTTGCAGAAATATCAAAGTTTACACAAAGGTTACAAACATGGCTTTGGGGGGGCTGACAAGACATGATTCAGAAGAAAGTATGTCACTTCATGGCTGTTAGCACCTGCTGTGTACCCAGAGAAGAGTGTATTACCTTGGGTATGTCACTTGAATTTTCTGAGCCATATTTTCCTCTATAAAATGGAGCTACTGAATATCCATCTCACACATTTAACGTGAAGATTAAATGAAAGACGTTACAGTGTATTCATGGATTATGGCCAGAGCATACAGTGTATGCCCCATAAATAGGGCTTTTTTTAATGATAATCAAAGTAAATGTACAATAAAAAATAATAATTATAATAATAGAGTAGTTACCTCCATTATTCACTTTATATGTTACGTATAGCCCTGAGTCTTGTTCCTAAATCAGTGACTCCGACTACTTCTTCGACTTGTAATAAAGCTCAACAGTTCATTCTGAACCATAATGATATGATGTGAGGCAAAACAGAACTCCTAGTTTATTTATGTTTCTTAATTAACCTCCCTCATTGAGTCTCTCTGTCTCCAAGCACAATTAAAATGTTATGTGTTTCTCTAACACGCCAAACAATTCTGTGTCCTAAACGCCCTAGAATCTCAAACCGATGAAATGATTAAGGAAGAGGAAAATCCCAGAGGTGCCCAATGGTGATATGGAAACAGGAGAGCTTATCAAGAATGATCACATTCATCACGACTTGCGGGAATGCCTAGCACCAATCTATGTGCTGGCAATGCCACGCTGCCTAAATGTTGTCAGGAAATTCTTACTCACTCAGCAATTTGGGATGTTTTTACACACTCTTACACATAGTTGCCATAGTATTTGAAGTTTCACCATTAGAGAGACATTTAGTTTAGAGTCTCTTTCTACTCTCTACAAAATAGGCAAATAACTCCTTGATGTAGCAACACTTTTGCCCCAGTGAAAAATAATTTCTTCTTCCTCTAAAGTTTGCATTTTGCTTGCCACTCTTTCATAGCATGTTACAGTTATTTGCATATTAATCTGAATCAATTTCCCATTCCCTCCCTGTATTTGTCCAGGGAACTGTGTGTAGACTAGATAAGTACACTTAACTCTGTCTGCCTCAAACTTGTGCCTGCACGCAGGCATTTCTCAGGACTGTTACCAGTCTTTGCTTCCCACAAGATTCTGTCTCTTAAAAAATGTTCTTTTTTTTTTCTTTTTAAGATTTTATTTATTTATTTATTTGACTGAGAGGGAGAGATCACAAGTAGGCAGAGAGGCGGGCGGAGATAGAGGGGGAAGCAGGCTCCCTGCTGAGCAGAGAGCCCGATGCAGGGCTCAATCCCAGGACCCCAACACCATGACCCGAGCCGAAGGTAGAAGCTTTAACCCACTGAGCCACCCAGGCGCCCCTAAAAATTGTTCTTTATAAGAATTCTATTATCAGTGAATAAAAGCTATAAAAATATTGATCGAATAATCCCTTCTGCTATGGACTGAATATTTGTGTTTGTCTTTCAAAATTCATAGATTTGAAACTTTAATCCCCAGTGTGTTGGCATTTGGAGGTAGGGTTTTGGGGGAGGTAATTAGGGTTAGATAAGGTCATGAGGGCGGGACCTGCATGATGGAATGAATGTCCTTATAAAAGAGGGAGAGACAAGGTCTTTCTCCACTGTGTGAGGAGGCAGCAAGAAGGCATTCACCTGCAAAGCAGGAAGAGGACTCTCATCAGGAACTAAATCTGCTGGCACCTTGATCTTGGACTTCTCGGTGTTTGAAACCATGAGAAATAAATGTCTGGTGCTTACGCCTATTGTATTTTGTTATAGCAGCTCCAGCTAAGTCTATTTTACTTTCCTTACAGCAGCTTGAACTAAGACACTTTCCTATTGGATATTTACTGTTCGCAGATACCGCTGTTGATTGGTTAACGCCCTGCCCCTCCCCAACTTCCTTCTCTCTTGTCTGTTTACACTTACAGAACCTGCCAAAAATATTGCAGTCTCCTTTGCAGCCTGGTATAGTCCTGGGGCAGATCTTGGCGGTAGGATATAAGGGGAAACTGCTGGGACTGCTGAGAAAGCATTCAATTTTTTTTTTTTTTTTTTTTTTTTTTTATGTAACAAAAAGGATAGATGTCGCTGATGCAGCCTTTCCCCTCCTTCCTGGCTTGAATGTAGAGCTGATGGCAACTAGCACACTTCTAACATGGCGCTCCTCTGCCTTAAGGATGGTGAATGGACAGAAAGAGCCCGGATCCTTGAGGACATTGCCAAGTTACTGAGCCCACTTCAGCAGACAGTTACCTCAAACTTCATGTTAGATCAGACAGTGATCCTCCCAATTTGTTCCAACCATGTAAGTGTATTTGACGCTGCTTGCAAATAAATGTAGTCCTACCCATTAAACAGATGATTAAAACACCCAGCAAGATTCCTCTAGAATACTGTTAGAAATATGATTAAAAGTCATACTGTAATATAACCAATATATATAAAAAGTAAGTAAAATGACAAAGTGTTTCAGAACAAGGATTTAGTGTCAGGTCCCAGTCCCACCCCCTGCTCGTTCACTTAGGCAAGCGATTTTACCTTTACCGGCCTCAGCTGTTGTGTCTATAAATTGGGTGGGATTATGTAATAAAAAGACTATGGGAATTAAGTGTTTAAAGTGCAGGAAAAGCACTTACTTGGCACATGGTAAGTGCAAAATAAAGTTGAGATATTTTATTATTTATAATTTTATAGATGAAGGCATACTAAAGACTTAATTCATTTCTTAAGCCTCCACTTGACAATTTTCTAATAGTTCAAACTTTGGGATACCATACCGTCCTGCTTCGGTTTGACCAATAAATGAATTCACTTCTACTTACTACTTCTTTCAAAAGAGATAGGTAAGAACATCACACAAAGGTTAGGAGATATTATTCTTGTGTTTGTTTATCATTTTATTATTACTTCTGTAAGTCCAATGTAATTCAATTAGTTCTAAACCAAAGGTTCATTAGAGTTTGGTTTATTGGAATTAATATCTCCATTGCTAAAGTTAATTTGAATCACCCCCTCCATTCACAGAATGCTGCTTATTTCTCTTGCCCACTTCACGTTTAAACATTTTATTTGTCCCATTTCAGATTTCAAAGAAAATCCTTAACAGGTTGTCTTTTTTTCTCTCTCCCTCTCCCTCCATCCTTCTCTCTCTCCCCTCAGTTTGGAAGAGGCTTTATTCCTGGTTACCATAGCTGAACCAGGAGACACCACGCGGGAGAAAGGTATGATTTGTATGAGAAAGAATGAAAATAAAAATCACACCCCACTTAGAGGAAGAGACTGGGACTGAGTCAAAATAGTCAGAGATAAGAGCTTAGCAACTTTGCACATTTTAAGCACTGCCTGGAATTCTGACTGATGGGATATTCTGGAAGTCGGGAAGGAAGGCTTAAAGAAATAAGTGCGCTAAGAGGGACACTGAAGTTGTTTCATGCCAAGGCTGTTCGAATCTCTGGGCATGAACTAGCAATTATTTTCAGAGGGTGTGGGAGTAGAAGCAACCAGGGGGTTTCTGAGGCCCATAATGGTCTTCTGTGGTGTGCGCTGAGAATCGAATGTTATACCACAAGATTACAGGCTCTCCATCTCTTCTGACCAGGGCAAATTCTCATCCACACTCCAGCCTCAGTGTGTCATCCCCACTGGAGTCTGCGGAGGGGGACGTCATCTCGCTGCTTGGGCCTTGGAATAAATAAGATGGTATTAGCCATCGTCTTAGAGGTGGGATGACTCCATGGCTCTCAGGGAGGTATGCAGGGGATGCCTTGATCGTCGTCTAAAGTCTGTCTCTCTCAGGTACCTCAAAGTGTATGGGATTAATTAGCCAAGGCGGATGAAAAACCCCAGAGTCTCCATTTATGAGAAGAAATTATAAAGCATCCAGGAAAGATCAAAAATAAAAAAAATAGCAAAGTACATTCTTTTTGGGCCAATCATGTATTTTCAGATGTTTTTTATTAGTAACAAAAGCCAAGCTATCGGAATGTGTCCTCTCTGATAGAGCAAACTCTTTGAGGACAGCCTTCCTGAAGCTTGACCTACTGTGACTTGGCATAGCACAGTGCCCAGGATGATATTAATGTTTTCTACTGTGAAGAACGAGAGGCAGAAAAATGCGCAAGTTACTGGGAAGACCTCTCCATATGCCATTTTGTTATTCTTTTATTTCAAACCCCGAGTCTATCTTTTCCCCTAAACCTGAATATGACATAAGCATCATCTAATTTCTCTTTATCTCCTCATTGCAGGCACAGGATATGAAAAATAATAATGTCATCCTGAGGTTTATGGGTTTCAAAAAGGAGGTTTTTCTGCGGTTCACATATTTGGTGGGCATTTTATTGGGAGAAGGTTCTCCAAGTAAAGTCCTGTCCCTTGTCACCATAATTTCCCCACACACTGAAGCTAGATTAATCTCCCAAAATGTTATTTTTGTTGTGTCAGAAGTGACTCCTGGTTCCTCCTGTCGGTGGTGCAGTCCCTTCTGTAATCTGGTGGGTCCTGACTTTCAAACCTCATCTCTCCTTCTGCTTCTACTTGAACTTGATGACTAAGGTCTAGAAAGACTTGGTTACTAATCATTCTTCCAACACACCAGGTACTTCTCCATTTGTGCACCTTTGCTCATCTCCGCTGGAAAGCCCGTGTCATCTGCCCGTATGTCAATCTAGTTTATGCATCATGGTCTTCCTGCAAGAGGCCAGTTGTGGTCACTGTAGGTCTGACATTTCTGTCTTCTAAACCCGTGCCACTATTGGGGTATTCTTTACTTATTGCCCTTTATTAAACGATTTGAAATCGTTTCTGTACTAATTTATGGTGCATTTATTGATCACTCTCTCTGCATCTCTTCTAGGAACAAGGGATACTATAGAAATAAAATAGATGTGAACCTCATGTCCATGAAGCTCCAGGGTATCCCTTTTATTAAATTGTGAACTCTTCGGGCACATCCATTTCAACTTTATATTTCATATTGGACAATGCCTTGAACATGGAAAGCAATTATTAATTTGCGTGAAATAAGTCAATCAGTGGTTTCCAACCCTATAAGACTCGATGTCCTCTTCTAGCCATTTTGGAATGTGCTTTTAAAATATGGAAAGAAAAGTAACAAAGGATCATCTATTTTTACACATAACTTGAAAAAAATTTATATATATCCGCATAAATATAATACCCTCAAAAAGGACAATTAAAGAAAAGCAATTCATAACAAAATAATATGCATTCCATTTCTGTAAATGCATGGATCAACTACTTAGGGGATGCGATCCAGTCATCAGATGAGTTAGTTTGGATTCTCAACAAGGAAAAAGAGAAACCATTCCCTATATGAGGGGCAGGCAAATGAAATGGCAGAAATACAAGTGATGCTAAAATAGAAAATAGTGTTTGGATAGGTTGTAACCTAGACTCATTCATGTAAAATAAAGCGAGAAGTAACCTTAATTGAAGCTGGGGTAACATGCCAAGGAAAACTTGCCGACTAACAAAGTGGAGAAATGAGGAAGCATGACAGTCCAACAAATGAGCTGTATCTTACTTGTAAGGGGAGGGTCAAAATAATTCATATGGAGTGACCGAGGGCAGAGTAGTGACAGAGTAGCCCAGAAAACATATCTTCTAGTTTAAATTCCTGCCACGTGTTGGGGAATACTTTCAGTTTCTGGTATTTATTAAGGCTTTCAAGGCCAAATATTTTGGCAGGTGGTAGGGAGCAGAGGGTGGATTAAGAAAAAAAAAGAGTCATACATTCAGGAGGCTGTAGAAAACTGTTTTACGATATGTTTCTGGGGGAAATATAAGAGGAAAATTAAAATTAATAGGCAACTCACTGCTGCTTCCGGTCACGACCGCGGAACGAGGATTGGAATAGCCTTCCTGCCGTAAACAACGCATATCTGTACGATATATAGGAAACGAATGGGTTCTTATGTTGGACGAGAGCCAGCCGCAGATTGGGATTCCCGAGAGACGGGATAGAAGTGTGTCCTGTGATTGCTCTAGTTTTCAGCCCAAAGCCACGCTCTGGAGCACAGCACAGGCGGCGGGGGCCTCCACGGCGCACAACCATCTTGCTGAGCTAGAGAAGCAGAAGAGAGGCGAGGGAGGCTGAGAGAGCTAGGGTTTGCAAGACAGAGCCCCAGACAGAAAGAAGAAATACAGAGAAAGCCCCAGCAATCTGCACGAGAGTTCCCTCGAATCTAGGTTGGAGCTCTGAGAGGCGGAGGATAAACAGCTGTTGGGGAAGGAACAAGTACCCAGGAGCTCTGAGGTGGACAACTTATGGAGCGTTCATGGGCCGGAGAAGGGTTCGAATTCAGTCCAGAATGGAAAGACCTCATGAAACCTTTGGAGCACTAGAGACCCCAGAAGAGCCAGGCCTTAGAAGTAGGGCCAAACTAGTTACTCAAATCTTGACCTAATAAACCTTAATAATGAGACTCAAGAGAACCAAGCTAATCCACAGGTGGTTTAACCGCTGCTGGAACAGCATTCAACGTTCTTTAAAAGCAGACAACAAAAATCAAGAAAATCGGCATTGTAACGTTCACTATCCAGAATCTAATCCGAGTGTACTCAGCATGCAAAAGCAGGTTCCCGGATACCCTTGTGGAAAAGGTGTAACGGAAGTGAGAATTGGGGTCCCAGGGAAAGAGATGGGGAGGATAGAAAAATGCTTCAAGAAATAGCATTCAAAAATTTTCCCAACTTGATCAAAAGTATAAACACACAGGTCCAAAAAGCGAAATGAACTCCAAATGGGAGATTCACACCAAAACACAAACGGGCACATTATTATCAAATTCCTTAAAAGGGGAGAAAGAGAAGAAAAAAGCAACTGGAGGAAAGAAGACACATTATGTGCCAGGAAACAGATAACAATTACCACTGAGTATCAGAAACAATGTAGCCAGAGGACAAGGATTGGCATTTTAAAAATACTGGAAAAACAACAACAAATCCCCCCCCACAAACCCCCAAAAAACAAACAACAAGAACAAAACATCTTCTGTTTATCAAGAATCCTATGTCAGCAAAAACACTCTTCAAAAATGATAATAAAATAGACATTTTCACAAAACACAAAAGCTGCATTTGTTCACCACGATGAGAAATGTTAAAGGATGTTCTTAAGTCTGAAGGAGAAAGATATCAACCGCTTTGAAACTCAAATCATTGGCCCCTCCGTTCTTTCTCAGGTAACTGTGCGAATGTTGGCTTACATGCCCGTTTTCCATTTCAAATAAATGATTCCCACGGAATCACTAATGGAAACTCATTCAGATCTTCATATCTCATCTTTTGCTAGCAGCCATATGAGTAATATATTTCCAAATCATTATTATTACATTTAACCTCACTCAACAGCTGGAAAGAACTCTGAAAATGGTCAGTGATAAAGATTGTTTTCAAAGAAATCTGTTTCTTGATACTTCCTATGAAAATTCCTCTTACTTTAATGTGATTAATGTCATTTCCTTGTATCTAAAGGATCACCTCATTTACCTTTTTATCAACAACTCTAAAAACTAAGTACATCATTTTTCAATATTTTAATTTTGGTATTCGATTCATCACAATTTTTCACGGATTGAATGAAATAATTCTACAACAGTGTGAAATATTGAGCAAAATATTTATAAGCAGTTTCCTTTGGTAACCATCTCAGATATGGGAAAAGATTACTTACGGGTCAGATAAGCCTTTTAATATCTTTGTTATTCTATAGGTTTCCAAATAATCTGTCTTTCAAAGGATGAGTCTTAAATTTTGTTAATTAAAGAGTGATGAAAGTATTTACTGATTTGTGAAGTGTTTCACCCAGATATGTGTCTATTAGTTATCCATGAAAAATAGAATAAGCTGCTAAAACATGATCATCCTTTATGTTGTTATAAAGCCTTATTGACAAATCATAGCCGGTCTCACTATCTATGGTACAAGGAATGCCATTGGAAGTGAGATATTTTTTATACAATTTTTTTTAAGAATTCCAACTACTGAAATCCTTATTTGTCCTCTATCAGTAATTTTGAAAATAATAGTTTCTTACAACTTTTTCTTTCCTTGCAAATGTTATGTATGTGAGCTATAGCAGATCTTTATCACATAGTAGGCTTTCATACACTTGTCATAAAAATTTGCTTGTTGCAGTTTATTCCTCGGTGGCTAATTTTTTAACACTGTTTGCCATGTCATTAATTCTTCTTGAAATAACACTGCTTAATGAAAAAGTTAAAAAAAAGATTCATTGTATTTATATTCCTTTCCATCACCTCTCCAGTAAATTCTTATGCAGCTAGTAAGATTCATTTTTCTCCAAGATTGTGTAGCTTACCACATTTTGCAATCATTTGTTCTACTCTCTAAGATTTGTTTGTTTGTTTTTTTGATTAAATGCTATTTATAAACATGTCAGAGACAAGATTCCTTGAAAATGTAGCATATCTTTGATGTCTTTATTAGGATGTTTCTTTGTAAAAAAAAAAAAAAGGATGTTTCTTTGTAAATTTTTTAAAAATTTTAATGATATTGTTACTTAATTAGAAAAAAACCAATAGGGATTAAGGGAACATTGGTGACTTTTATGGGCAAAGCTGTGAAACCTATTTTCAAATAGTCAACTGGATACCGTGGTCATTTTCCTTTATTTATGATATTTTGAAGTAAGATATGAAGAAATATACATATGTTCAGTGATCATGAATGGAACAACTACGAATGTAGACTTTATACATGTGTTTTGTGTTAGAAATGCAAATTCTATGACTTGAGTTGCTTTCAGTGGTACTATTTTCCAAAATGTTGAGAAAATCTTTGCAAAGCAAAAACATACAGTTTTCTCTTGATTTACACAGTAGTTGCATTTTTGCAAAATTTAATAGAAACTGTTAAATAAAGTCCTTAATTTGTATGTATAAAGGAATTAGGGTCAAGGCTCAGGTAATCATACCCGTTAAATTAAAAAAAAAAAAATGCAGAACGTAGGACAATTATCTGTAGTTTGGAACTTCCCTAGACTTGACAAGACATCTAACATACCTGGCCCCTTTTCACTAAATGCTAGAAACTTCCCAAACCTTGTCTCAACCAAAACACTATGGCAGGCTTTAGAAATGTTCCGTAGAGACCTTCCATTGAATGACACTATGGTAAAAGAATAATTGTGAATTAGCTATAGGCGATTCCCCAGGGATTAAATACTTAGGCTACACGTTTCATACACCGCTCCTAAGTGCCTGACAGAGGGAGTAGGTGGGGGCTGAAATCCACTGTGTGCTCAGTCCTTCCTGGAGGAAGGGGTAGTCACCTTCTCTTCCTTAAAAATGCATCTTCCTCTTCCCAAGGAATGGTCCAGAGAGGTTGCCTTTTCCTTATTTGTACAAAGGCACGATAAAAGCAAATTATGTACAAAGCAAGCAAGAAGGCTACTCTCACATCTAATTAAATAGATGTGAATGTGAAGCAAGCAAGTAAAAAAAAAAAAAAAAGTGAGTCCCAAAGTGGAAGAATGATTTGCCTAACTTGTGTGTGTCCTTTATTCCAACATTATGATAATTGTGGATAAATGTGTACTTACAGCTTCTGAGCGATCTTTCAGAGGTATGGAGGTCAGGGGGGAATGAAATTGCATTTAACCATCTTTGCCATTGACTCAGAGTCATTCTTTCTTCATCTGTACTATATTATAGGTGCTTTTCTAATGAAAACTCATATCATTTACAAATTATTGATAGTTTTGTTACAGGTTAGAGGTAAGCATGGAGAGTAATCCTATTGAAATGTGTGACTAGATTGTATTTTGTTAATATATTTCTCCACCAAGGATACTAGGTGCATTGTATTCTTCACTATGGTACTCATGATTATACTCTCTGCGGAGTCCCCATTTGCAGCCACTGCTGAGAACCCCTCTGCCAGAACGATGGGGTTGAAACTCTAGCCTGGGAGAGAGGATAGTATGTGGTTGGTGTCTCCCCTAAATGGCAAGTATGGTGGCCACAGAAAACTGAAAATAATATGGGTCCAACTCAGGACAAGAGAGGCATTGCAACTCAAGGACACTTGTCTGAAAATATCTAGGTGATAAAATATACTTTTAAAGATTGCTTTCTGAGTCATGATTGCCACTGAAAAATAATAGTAGCAAGCCACAAGAAAAGTTTTAGTTGGCCGAAGTCCCCACCCAAGCCCAGCTCTGACACTACCAGACATTCTTGGTAACTGGGCAACAAAATATCTTCTATTATGGAAAGGGCATGTTTTTGAATACATATTAATTCCTCTCATTGGTGTCTGGGGCCAGGCAGCACACAAAGCTGTGGGAGCTTACACTGGGCTACACTTCCTGCCTGGCTTAGTTCCCTTGTCCCAGCCCCTCCCCTGGCCCCGCTTCCAGGAGTAGGTACCTCTTTCTCTGAAGAACCTTCTCACTGCCTCTGCTGGGCTCTGTGCCACCTTGTCTCTTAGCCAGAGAACGTTGGGGGTAGGGGTGGGCTGTGGTTCCAAGTTGCCCTTAGGGAAGATGAGGGGGTTCTCTTTTTTTGAACAGAGGCCTTGCCTTTTGAGACATTAAGCGGGATCTTCTAGGATTGTTATATTCTGCTGGGCAGGCAGAAGCATCATGAAGGACTTCAGAGCGTGTGGGTTCCTGACCAAGATAGACTTGGCTTAGAATCTTAACTCTTCCACTACCTGTCTGAAAGAAACTTCCAAAGTCTCAATTTCCTCTGTACCTCAGACATCCTTTAGACAAATTAGAACCAAATGGGACTAGGCTACCTATTGCACAAGCAGAACAAATGAAAACATTACAGAAGAAATGTTTTATGAATCCATTCTCATTTTTGTGAACTAGAGAAGAGGAGGAAAAAAAGAAAAAAACAACAACAAAGGCAACTATAGGACAAAGCTTTTAGAGTGGAATTAACATACTCTTGGTTGTGGCTCCTTAGTGGACGTAAAGTGCTTCTTTACCTCCCTCCCTCCCTCTTCCTTCCTCCCTCCCTCCCTCCCTCCCTCCCTCCCTCCCTTCCTTCCTTCCTTCCTTCCTTCCTTCCTTCCTTCCTTCCTTCCTTCCTTCCTTCCTTCCTTCCTTCCTTCCTTCCTTCCTTCCTCTCTGACTGGGCTTGATGTGGAGAATGATATTCTCCATCAAAGTGAAAGCAAGTTTCTTTTTGGGAGTGCATGCACAGATATAAAGGCCTGATCAACACATTCACTTCTGGGGCAATAAATGCGTTGCTTTTATCTCTTTATTAGAATAAGGTAGATTATGCTGCTAATTGTCTGGCACCAGGATTCACCTGATGCTAATCCTCCGACTGGGCCACCTGGCAGTTCTCAGCCCTGTGAGAGAGTTGATTGAATGGCATTGGACCTGGGCTCTTTCCTTCCCACTGCCCCCCACACTTTTGTGTGGTTTGGGGCTGCTTTTATGAGACAGAGAGATTTTCTTTCAGGAAAATACGGTGAACTAAAAAGTCCTTTGTATCTTCCCTAACCTGGGGAGAGGGGTTTCAAATCCCCTTCGTCTGGAAGGCAAGCGTGACTGAAAGCTAACAAAGGAAACCATTTTAATCTTGATGAGCTGAGAGAAGGGAGACTATTTGAAGCTCTGGAAAAATCCCAAAAGGTTGGCTTTTCTCCCTTTTAATATAAATGTGTGACTAGACTCTAAGAGCCCATTTGATCTGTGTGCTCCTGGTGGGTATAGGTCTTGAAGGCTGCTACTGTTAGCAGCTAAGGGCCACATTCACCCTCTTGAGATCCAGCCAGCGATGTGGCTGCATGAGGGACAGGTTTATGCAGGGAGCAAGAATAACTTTTAGAATCACCTAATGAAACATATCATAATGTCAGCTCATGGCGCACACACTTTCTCTTAGAAAAATATAATCCTTATTCTGGAATGGGACAAGAATTTTTTTTTTCTTTTGCCTTTAAAATCAACATGCTACAAAGCTTTAAAATAGTAATTAAAAATTCTGCCTTTTGTATTTTCCCAAGGTTCTAGATTCATTTTCAAAGTGTGGAAAGCAATCCGGGGCTTCCTACCTCCTGCCATTGGCTCCCTGCTCCTTCCTCCACTCTGGAGTGCGATCATGCAGTCCTCACACTTGGAGGCCAGCGCTCTCTGAACCTCCACTGGGACCCTGGGGGCTTGTTGGTTCTTTTTGCATGGGAGCATTAAAATGCCAGCCATCAGTTTGTGTCTCCCAGCAAAGATATCCCTACCCGAAAGAGGCAAGCTTCAGCCTTCTTCAAAGAAGTTTTGCAAGTGAAAATTATGGGAACCCAAGAGAATTAGCTATATTTCTTTAAATAAATCCCCTCAAGGTTCTTCTGAAGCTGGCCCTGGTTCTTGAAGAAGCTGTAAATTCTGCCTGGGGGGAGTGTTGCACCAATACCCTCCCCAGCCTCCTTCTCCAGCAAGCATCTAGCGGGGTGGGTGGGGCGGCCCTGCAACGGCACAGATTACGTAATACCCCCCTGTTAGCCTGCAGATGTGTGAACTAGTTTAAAACTTTTATTAGGGCTTTTATTAGACTCCGATGCAGTCCTAGCCTCTTTACGGTTGCCAACTTAGCCAGTTGCTCACAAGTTATAACAAATTAGGAATACCTAATGCCTAAGCTATTCTTACACTTTGGGGGCAAAATCCCAAACAAATCATAGTCTTCCCTGTGAATCCAGTCTCCTTTTAGAAATTGCACTTACAGGCAGCATGGCCCTTGAGTGAGGGTTTCGCATGGCTATGTAATAACGATGCGGTTCAATTCTCCCAAGCACGTAAAACCCGGGATCCTTTATCATTTTCTGCCTGGCCACAGAATGCCCTCCCTCACGTCTTTGATGGCTTTCCAAAGTCCTTTTTTTCCTTCTTTTTATTGCATATATTCCTTAAGTGATCCTAATGCTTCTGTGAGTGCCAGCTTGGCATCTTTGAAGGCTGACATTGGCTTTTGATCCCCAGAATAAGTATGATGAAGTAGAAGATCTTATTCTCCCTCTGTTTGGGGGAAGAGCTGAAGGAGGAGGGGACACCTCTTTTACCCACAGAGACATGGCAGCCTGGACCTGGCTTCAGTGTTTTTATTATGTGCCAGTGAAACAAGCTTACCGGGCTGTCTAGCTCCTTCATCTGAGAAAGACATTAATCTCCCCCTATTTAGACTGACTTACATAGACGTGAATAAGCACAAAGCAGAAGGTTCCTCTTCTCAGTGTTAATGGCGTGCGTTGAAATGTGTCCATTCATTAGTCCTCAAACTCAATCCCTAAAAGTTTCAATCCAGGCAGGAAAATGAGATCTCTGTGCACTAATCGCTACACTGAAACAAAAGCCTTTGAAGCAAATGAAATGATAGGGCAGTGTAACATTTTAGAAAATGAACATGACCGTTGAATCACCGTAATGTTATATTTAGCCTTACTAGAAATGTCTTCTTGCTGTAGGCAAGGCATATGTACAAAGGTTGCCTGCCTTGTCCAAAACCAATATTCAAAGACATTAACTCACGTTAGCATGCCTCTAGTTTTGTTTGTTTGTTTGTTTGTTTGTTTGGTCAGTTTCTGTTCAGCCTCCCGCCACAATGGTTACTTCCTGTGGTAATGGGTACAAATTAGAGAAGAGTTGAAGTAGTCTCTGAAAATTATGCAGATGTTAAATCATTTGCATCTTAATCTCTTTATTTTATAGATCAAATTGAGGTCCAGAAAAAGACAAGTTTACCAGAAAAACCCAGGTACCAATTCTGAATAGCCTACATCCTAGATATCTGGCCCCAGGGGCAAGCTGTTTAGGCTCTCTGTGACTCTGTTGCTCCATCTGCAAAAAACGAGGCCATGTAAACTCAAGGGAAATCTGTCGTGCTGATCAAGGGAATGGCACGTAAAGTATCCGGAACGGAATTCAGGTGCTCAGCCAACCAGCAGCTGCCTTTTGTTTCCTCAGGTCCGAGTAGAGCTGTTATGAGCGTACCTCAGACTTGAGAAGCTAGGGTTCCTAACTCCATCCCACGCTCTTAGTATGAGGCCATGCTGCTTCCTGCTGAGGTTTGCTGGAAAGCTGCCTGGTCACCTAGCTGCTGCTTCTCACTGGGGACGATGGCATAGATGAAAGGCAATGCTGTGTCACAAACCCCAACCACTATCACTACTGAAACTGCAAGCACCAACTATGTTTTTATTTCTTCCTCAAAAAATGTTCTGAGCTCTGTTGTGTGCTTAATACTTTGCAAAGCACAAGGAAAGATTCAAAGAAGTGTAATACATAGCCCTTTAAGTATCTTACAAGTTTGGGAATTGCTAGTGTACTTGAAAACCTGAGAGATCCTAGCAAATATTCATTCATGCATTCATTCATTCATTCCATACTTATTTAGAGAGAATGCTAACATGTAGAAGGTATTGGAGTAGGTAAGATACAGCAAAGAAAGATGAATAAAATTTGTTTCTAAGCAGCACACGGACATGAAAATGACATTACAGTGTTGAAAATGATAAACTTTAATATGTAGTGTATATTAGGTAAAGTATGCCAATTATGGAAATTGTGGAAAGTTAAACAAAGGAGAAATTTTGCATTTGGTAAATCCCCTCTAATTCAGTTGATGAATCTTAACCCTTGACACCCTCTAGTCTTGTCCCTTCTGCCTCTGCATGAGCTTCTTGCTTTCTTCTCCTTTCCTCTCTAGTTCCACTCTCCTTGATCCTTTTTGTCTTGATGCGGTGTGTGAGAGAAATCTTCTCTGAAGTCACGATGTTGGACGGTGAAAGGGAATTAACCAGATAAAAAATTAACCAGATAAATTAACCAGATAAAAAATTAACCAGATTAAAAAAAAACAGATATCTGGTTAAAAAAATTAACCAGATAACCAGAGGAGAGCTTGCGATATAGGCATGTCAAATCATTACACTGTATACCTGAAACTAATGTAATGTTGTATGTCAGTTATATCGTAATGAAAAAAAAGAGGGAAGGGCATATTGGGGAGTGGAAATGCATGTGCAAAAGTCAAGAGAAGGGGGGATCCTGGCGAGTATGAGGGGCTGCAAGAAAGCAGTGCAGTTAGAACAAGGGGGGCTTGCAGTGAGGTGAGCCTGGGGGCGTGAGCGAGAAGAACTTGTGGGTCACAGGAAAGTTTTGTCTTTTTTCTAAGAGCTGGGAGGATGTCAAATTGCTGCAGAACATCAGAGTCTGGAGCTAGAGAGAACCTGGGGTGCATCTAGTCCCCACCTTGACTCTGTTCTTGCCACTGCATCTCTCGTGAATGAACTTCCGGTCTCTGCTGCAGCGAACAATTTCAGGGATGGAGAACTCAAAATTGCTCTAGCTTTCCAGTCCACCTTTCTAATTTTTTGGTTTGTCTCTTATTGATATTTGTTTGTATTATTTATATTTGTATATTTATATTTGTCGTCCCTATTAATATTTAAAAGTTAAATATTTTAAAGTAAACAATTCTGTGGCATTTAGTACATTCACAGGGTTTCCAACCACCATCGCTGTGTGGTTCCGAAACATTTCCACCACTCCACAATGAAGCCCCTTCCCTATGAGGCAGTTTCTCCCCATGCCCGCCTCTGCCTAGCGCTTGGCAGCGACCGGCCTGTGGATTTATATATTCTAGATCCTTCACAGAAATAGAATCTATCTGTGCTCTTTGCGTCTGGTTTCCCTCACTGAGGAGTTCCTCTGCGCTATGGCAGGTCTCAATACTTTATGCCTTTCTGTGAGTGGATAGTAGGCTGTGCTCATTTCACTTTTGAACAGTTGTTAAAAATGTATTTCTTATATATATTTTAAATGTTATTTTTTTAAACATTTTTTTTTTAAGATTTATTTATTTATTTATTTATTTGTGAGAGATAGAGTGAGAGAGAGCATGAGAGGGGAGAAGGTCAGAGGGAGAAGCAGACTCCCCGTGGAGCTGGGAGCCGGATGTGGGACTCGATCCCGGGACTCTGGGATCATGACCTGAGCCGAAGGCAGTTGCTTAACCAACTGAGCCACCCAGGTGCCCTAAATGCTATTTTTTTTCTTTCTTCTACTCATTGGTTTAGTTTTCTTACACCTTCAGATGAAGCCATGAAAAGCTCTTGTGTAGAAGGAGGTCAGAGTCTGGCAGTCCCCATGGAGGACAAGATTTGTAGGCCTGCTGCTTGAGTCTCTACTGGCCATAATTACAAGGAAGAAAGCAGTTTTTAAGTTATAATGACTTGTGGTTCGATAGTTACACTATGTCTCTGACAATTTTGGATAATATTTTAGTTTTCAATATATGAGAACTTCTAAGTTCCCAAACTTATGGTAAGGGTCTTTTTTTTTTTTTTAATTGAAATCTAGATGATATATAGCATTTTATTAGCTTCAGGCATAAACATGATTAAGTATTTGCATATATTGTGAAATGATCACAACAATGTCTAGTTAACATCCAGTAATAGACAGTTGCAATTTTTTTCTTGTGACGAAAACTTTTAATATCTGCTCTCTTAGCAACTTTCAGATTTATGATATAGTATTATTAACTATAACGATGTACATTATATCACCAGGATTTAATTATTTTATAACTAGAAGTTCGTACCTTTTACTTTTACTCATCTTACCCCCTCCTCACATCCCTCTGCCTCTGACAACTGCCAGTCTGTCCTCTGTATCTGAGTTCATTCTTATTTGTTTAGATTCCACATAAGTGAGATCATACAATATTCATCTTCCTTTGACTTATTTCACTTAATCAAATGCCCTCAAGTTCCATCCATGTTGTCACAAATGGCAGGATTTCCTTCCTTTTAATGGATGAATAATATTCTATTGTATATATCTGCCACATGATCTCTATCCATTCATCCATCAGTGGAGAGACATAGGTTGTTTCCAGTTCTTGGCTATTGTAAATATCGCTTCAATAAACATGGGGGTGCAGATGTCTTTTCAACTTAGTGTTTCCATTTCCTTCAGATATATACCCAAAGTGGAATTGTTGCATCATATGGTAGTTCTATTTTCCATTTTTTCCGGAACCTCCATACTGTTTTGTGCAGCGGCTACACCAATTTATATTCTCACCAACAGTGCACGCAATTTCTCTTCCATTCACGTCTTTGCCAACACTTAATATATCTAGTTTTAGGGTCTTATACCCATTGTCATGAAATATTTCTGGAGTATATGTTCTTACTGAAGCATTTAAAAATATATGTAAGTAAATTGTTACAGAAAGTAAATTCCTTATGCTTGCTGCTTTGGCAAGACAGGGACCAGAACTTTTCTGCCTCTAATAAATCTCTCTCTAAAGTTGGCAGTTACCAAAGGCTACTTCATGGAGTGCTTCATGAAAGAAAATAACAAACTACTTGCATTTTGGAAAGAAGGAAGAAGAACATCTTTACTTGTTTAGTTCTGGTTTTCCTTTTCTCAGATTGTTGACTCATAGAATTTCTTTATTTTTTGAATGTGGATTTTTCAAATCCACTTATTTTATTCTCTACTCTTTTGGTCATTTGGTTTTGTTGAATTTTAAGAAGTTGGTGCAAAGAACTATTTATTTTGCTTCCTTATAGGAAACTAACATTGGCTACTGTTGCACACCTCTGTGCAGTCTGAGGTAGGACATAAGACTCTGACTGTGGCTCTGTGGCAATCAGTGGAAGAAACCATGGAGAAAGAACCACAGGGGAGATGTCATCCACACTAAACTTCGGCCACAGGGTGAATTACTTACTCAGTAGGATAATTTACTGGTATAACCACTGAATATGTTTGCCTAAACTGTCCAGAGACGACTGACCTCTGGCACCTAGTTGGTTTCTATCTCCGACTTTTCTGTCTGCACAGGATCCTTCTGTGCAAAGACCAGACCAGAGAATCCTTTTGGATCCTTGATTGGTTTGAGCCACATTGGCCACTCCCAAGTTAAGTTGTACAAACTTAGAAACCCTGGTTGGGGTCCACCATATAGTTTTACAGTAATTTCAGTAAACTTGGTTCAATTTCATTAAATATTTTTGTATAAACAGACCCTCCTTTTGTCCAGCTCCTGCAATGGGACTCTTCACCTGAAGAGGATGAGAGGATGTGGCCGGAGAGTTTTCCTATTATTTAGCGTTAGTCGAAGCCCCCAAAACGGAGAGTAAGGACTTATAAGAAGGCACATTCTAGATATAACCTTTTATCTCACCTATCATGAAATAGCAGAGCTAGTTCTGAAACCCACAGCCCATTAGCTAATTCGAATCTGTAAAATAGAATTAGAGATTTATCGGAGGACTTTTCCGGAGGCAGTTCATGGAGAAGAGAGTGTACCTGCAGTTCTCTCTACTAAGCAAAGTCAGATGCGACCGCAAGAGAAACACGCGGAATCGTGGGCCAGATATTGCTGTGGTGCAGAGTGGAGCCCGGAGGGACATCACACAAGGGTACTTGCTGTAGGTTCTTTGGAGTTTGGGGACTTTTGAGAACAGAGGGGCTGATGTCTGCCTTTTGTGTGGGGAACTCAGAAGAGAGAGGCTGGCTGAAGTTGTGTGATGACAGGAGTTGGTTGGGGAGGTAGGCACAGACCAGTGTAATATGTGCAGATATGATACTTCAAATTCAACCTGCACTGTTAACATTTTCTACGTCACTTTGTTAGGACTAGACCCGGGTTTCTTAACCTTGGCACTATTACTGTTTTGGGCTGAATAATTTTTTGTTGTGAGAGGTTGTCCTGTGACCAATAAGACGTTTAGCATCACCCCTGTCTCTGCCCACTAGATACCAGTAGTACCCACGCTTCCTAGTTGTAAGAGCCAAAAATTTCCCCAGACATTGCTAAATGGTGGGCATGTGAGGGGCAGACTTGACCCTCATTGACAACCAGTGGTCTAGACAACCAACAAAACAAATCGAACCTTGATTTATAGCATTGGCCAACTTTTGTGGTGTATAGACTCCCACTCTGGCTAATTTCAAGTGACCAGTGTGATGTAACTATAGGCAAAGTGGGGAAGAGATGTGCAGCAGAGCATAGTGCTTCCCTCCTGCAGATGCAATAGATGGAAATAACTTCAGGGGCACAGAAAATAGAAAATGTAGGAAAATAATTAGAAAGTACTGGGTTTTGAAGATGTATTATTTTTGATTTTCATGTAAGTTGTTTATTTGTGGGTTTACATACTTTAATTTTCAATAATGACCATGTTTAATGACTGGCCTATAAAATTTCTGAAAATTTGATGATTGGCCCTCATGTACCAATGTGAGCTGCCTGTAGCATACCACATTTACAAGCCAAGTTAGGAACGTAGAGAGGAGAGGGGCGCCTTGGTGGCTTGGTTGGTTAAGCAAATGACTCTTGATTTTGGCTCAGGTCATGATCTCAGGGCTGTGAGATCGAACCCCATGTCAGGCTCCATGCTGGGTATGGAGCCTACTTGAGATTCTCTCTCTCCCTCTCTCCTTCTGCCCTTCCCCTTCATGTTCTTTCTCTCAAAATAAATAAATAAACCTTTTAAAAAAAGAATGTAGAGAGGAGAAAAGATTTCTCCCTATTGTTGACAATATAATGTTAAATGGGCCCCAATTTGTAAATTAAATAATTAGATATACTTTCTGTTTCCCAAGTACCAACTTATCCCCAAAGGAGGCTTTCTTCTAGGGTATCTGGGAAGTTGGGATACCGTCTTAGTCTTTTCCCAAGTTCAGCCATTTGGCAGCTGACTCTCCGTTCTCTGTTCTTCACAGCCATGTCCTGTGTTACTGTGGGCCATCCCTTGCTTTGCTGTTATTCTGCTCCTAGAACTCTGGGACTACTGTCTTTGATGATGTGCATGCAACTTTCAGTAGCACAGAGATCAGCAAGGGCCAGGATTCCATAATAAGCCACAGTTGTTAGTTAGCTTTGCTCCTCTTCCCTGATATATGCCTTTGCTTTTTATTCCTTAAGAAGTCCTATATTCTGTTTCTCCCTCCCATTTCCATGGGAGAAAATACCACTTCTGAACTTAGTCTTGTCCTAGCATCCTTCTCCCTAGCTGTCAGTCTCTCCAGTGCAATACAAAGGATCTAATAACCCGTACAAAAATGTTTTCAAAGTCTGATTGTTTAGAATAACACTGGTGGTGGGTGGTGGGGGTGTGATTATATATATATATACACACACAAACACAAACACACTCTACACACATATATGCTTTTTATGTGGGCATAGAATACCTATATACTGAACAGTAGTTACTTCTGTGACTGGGGCTGGGGATTGAGGTGGAGGAAGACTAAGGCTTTTGGTCTAACATTATAAGTTTATATTAACGAGGTAACTCAGAGAAGTGTCTGCCAGCCTTTTCTCCAGTTCTCTTTGGGACCGAATCCAGGAGGTCCTTCAGCATCCAGTAGAGTTGATCCAAGGCAGTGAGAGTGTTTGCTGTTGATGTTCACTTGCCTTTTTGGAACTCATCTCTAACAAGCTCTTCCTACTTCACTTCATTCTCTTAGAACACTGCAGTAATTGTCTCATAGCAACCCCGGTGATGACTATCATGTTAGAAGTAACATACGCATGTCAGGTTTGCATGGGTTGCCTTCAACAAATGAACCAGCTGCCAAAAGGAACTTGAAGAACCTGGTACTCAGAGGGATGAGATTGATGGAGGGGAGGAAAGAGAAGATTCCATAGGTCATCGCGGAGGCCCTGAGCTTGGTATGATGTTGTTGTGGGAGAAGAGGGGGTACTGTGAATTGACTCTAAGCTAAGGAAGTCACTTAAGTGTAACTTTATCTTCTCTTGGGTTAGGTGTGTATGGGTATGTGTGTGCAAATTTTAAAAACATAAAACTTAGACTTTTTTTTTTAAACACAAAGAGTACAGAGTATTAGCTCATTTGCAGTGGAAAAAAACAGGGTAGTCAGTGAGAGACTGGTTATTCCATCTAGATTTTCCTAGCTTCAAATATAATGAAAGAAAAACAGACTAACTAATACTACGTTTATTTGGATAGGTGAGCTCGGTGATCATATGTCAGCTCTCAAAAGTTATCATTCAACCTAGAAACCCAATTTAATTATTTGCAATTAGTTCTTCTTTGTTTTGGAAAAAAAGAGGACTATATCCTTTTACTTATAGTCCCCTTCAAAAATGTACGTTTTCTTTCTGGTGGCAATTCAAAAATCACTTTCTACCACTGTTAATGTCTTTTTTGAGATTTTTCATGCGGATATGCAAAATGTCAAATAAAGACATGATTACAAAATAATTATAAGAGTTTGAAATATTTTTTAAATTTTAACTTAAACTCAACCTTGAAGGCCAAATTGATTATTTTGGAAAAATCTAAATCCTTTGAGAGAAATAAACTTTGAAAGTGGTCTAATATGCATGATATAGTGTAAAAATGAAAAAGATCTTTGAGTCTCTAAAATAATATTAGTTTTTATTTCAATTTTTCTTTAATATCAACCTCTTTTTTGACTGTTTTATTGAAAATTCTACAGACAGTAGCTTATTTTTCCACTAACCTAAGCACCTGAGACTTTTGGCTGATGGCTATAGGACCAATAAAATTGCCTATAAAATGTAACTTTATATCATAACTTACACAATGTTTATAGAATATATTCCAACATTTACTTTTTTCCAGCAACAAACATCTCGGTGTTTGTATGTATATATTCATTATGTTACAATGGAAAACTAAAAAACTAATGATCTGATTTTGAATAGTGATAACACTTGCTCTGTGTTATGTTGTGATAGTGTTTTGTGCATACCAATTAATAAGCCTAAACAGAGGGAACATTGATCTCGCTTAGCATAAAATTTTTCTAAGCCTTACGTGAAGGAAGGAACTAGAGTAATATTTTATTAGAACATGTTTTATTAGTTTGATTTTCAAATGCTATGGTAAAATTGTGTGTCTGACTCTCTATACGGCATGAAATATTGGTCAGGGTTCTTCAGAATATATATATATATATATATTTTTTTTTTTTCCTACACATATACATATGAGAAAGGGAGAGAGAGATTTATTAGATATTTATTATGGGAAATAGAAATTGGCTCACATCGTTAGAGAGGCTGAAAAGTCCCAAGATTTGCCATCTGCAAGCTGGCGACCCAGGAAAGTTAGTGGTGTAATTCAGTCCATGTTGACTTGAGAACCAGGAGAGCCAATAGTGCAAGTCCTAGTTCAAGTCCAAAGGCTGGAGAACCAGGAGTGACAATGTCCAAGGGCAGAAGAAGATGGATGTCCCAGATGAAGCAGAGAACAAATTTGCCTGTCCTCTGCTTTTTTATTTAGGATCTCAAAGAATTGGGTGATGTCCACCTGCACCTAATCTCTTCCAGAAACACTCTCACACACAACCAGAAATAACTTTGGTACCCTTCGCCTAGTCAAGTTGACATGCAAAATTAACCATCCCATCTTGTAACTAACCAGCACACTGTATGCTCCGACCTTGGGTCTTTGTCTGTAGTAGTATTCCTTCCAATATGCATTTGGCTTAACTCCTTCACCTCCTGTAATTCTTTGCCCAGAATCACCTTCTCAGATACCCATGATCATTCTATTTAAAATTACACTCTTGCCATCTAGCCCCTTCCATCTCTTTTACTCTATGTCATTTCTCTATATGGTACTATCACTTCAAAATGCTATATAATCCAATTATTTATTATGTCTATTGTCTATCTCTTCGCAGCAGATTATCAAATTCATGATAGGAAGGGTTGTCTTTTTTTTTCTCTTTTCTCTTTTTCACTACTGTATTCTCAGTGCCTATTGCAGTGTACATAGTAGGAGCTCAATATATATTGTTGTATGAGTAGATAAATAAATGAATGAATAGATGTAAGTTACTTTCTCTGCATATTTGTTGTATTCATTTGTTAGCTTCTTAAAGGTTTCTTAAAAGTAATTTTAGCATTTCGCAAAAATAATAGACCTAGTATAACCATTTAAACTGATGACAATGAACATTGTGATAGTTTAGAGAAAAATCGCAAAAAACCAGCCAGTAATAGAATGAAGCAAATTTGCTGAAGATCATAGAATTCTTCTCAACCATAAAAAAAAATCAATAAATGTAGCGTTACTCTGCCAAGTATGATAGAACCAGCGTTGTAAGTAGTTGACTCATTCAGCACAAGGAAATTTATGTGGATACTTTAAAAAAAAAAAGAAGTGCTTGATAGGTTTGTTGCTGATCTACCAGTATCATCCCATGGGGTATCTCAAGACCTGAAGTTTCCTCTCCAAATACCGAAATGTGTTTTGGGCACTGGTCTCCTTTCAGTGCAATAAGAACCAGGTGGAAGGCATGGCAGCTTCCCATAATGGACTTGTAATTGATCAGAGATGTGAAGAAAATAGAGTGTGGGCGCAAAAAGGAAGGGAATGGAGATGATGCTTGCCCTCCTCTTCCCCTTTCTCACTTCTGCATCTCTTTCTTTCTTGAACCAGTTGTACTTCTTCTGTGGCTCTCTTCCATATTTGAGTCTAAAAAGGAAAACATAATATTGCCTTTGCAATTTTAATAAGAGTGCGGTTTTTTGTTCTTGCTAAAGATGGATATTTATAGAGGAAGAAAAAGCTGAAAAAGGTATTTGGAAAAAATATTATTAATGGTAAAAGAAATTAAGCAGCAGAAATAATGGCTAAAGGAGGTGGAGTAGAGGTTGACTTTCACAGGTATCCTATCACACCTGCCATCCTAGAGCCATTGTTCGGTTCTCCCCATACTAAATTTTCAGTAAGAATCTGGAATATGTTCAGGAGGGGAAAATATTGCAATCATATCACTGCCGTGTGCCAAAGTGTTGCACATGTTGCAAAAGCCATACTGCAATTTTCTTCAGCAATTTCTCCACAGAACAAAGTGGTGTCATATTAAGTGGTGCCTGGTATTCCCAGTAAACATTCTGTTGACATTAGACCAAGTGTCAGGACCCAAAGATACTAGAAAAGACACATAGAAGAGGAATAGGTCCTAGTTTTTATTAAAATACTGGGCATTAAAAATGCAATCTGTTCTGTTTAAAAGACTGAGTACCCTGGAGTAAGATTCATACTTTGCCTTTTTAGAGTTTGGGGCTCTTCTCTCCTTTTTCTCAGCATCTCCTCTACCCACCTGTAACTCCACATCTTGTTAAGTATTTAACAAGATATTGATACTAAACAATGGATCTAAATTGACTAGTTCTATGTTTTAAATGTATTTGGTGGTTTCCTTAATAATAAAATAAATGAGAGATTTACACATCACCCAGTAAGAGCCATCCCACTACAGTAACTTTCAAATTTGGAGTATACACAATGAGTTTCATAAAAAAAAGATGAGTAAGTGACTCTGAGAATTCAATATCTCTGTCTGTCTCTCATACACGCATATGCACACACACACACACACACACACACACACACATATAATTTGTACAAGACCAGTATAAGGCAATTTTACATATATTATTTACATATATTATCTCATTTTGCCTTTTCTACCTGAATAAAAATGTTTTGTTAATAATTCCTTTATTTTTAAAAATACTTTATTTATTTATTTTAGAGAGAGAGTGGGAGGAGGGACAGAGGGAAAGGGAGAGAAAATCTCAGGCAGACTCCACGTTGAGTATGGAGGCTGACACAGGGCTCAAAAACACAACCCTGAGGTCATGACTGAACTAAAATCAAGAGTCAGGCACTTAACTGACTGAGCCACCCAGGCATCCTGTATTCCTTTTTATAGTGCAAGAGTGGATTTAGAGAAGTCAAATAATTGACCCAGAGTCACATGGCTAATACATGGCAGAGATGGAATTCAAGTTCAAGTCTATCTGACTTCAAGGTCAATGTCCATTCAGAAAAGGGAGCTCCTATGTGATATGGCTGTCAGGGAATTTAGGGCATACTAATGCTTCCCACGGTCTATTTTTAGAACTCCAAATTTCACCCCTTTTGCTGACACAGTGAACCCTACTCTACGAAATGCTACAGCTCAAATGCCACTTGTTCTTTTCACATTTCTGTTGTATTGATTTTATTTTTGCTTTGTGTGAAAGTTTCTTTTATGCACGAAGGGAAAAATTTTGTCTTACTCATTTTTCATTCTCTTCATGTTCTGTGCACATAACAGGTGTGTAATAAATGTTAAAAATGACATAGTAGCTCTGCATGATCATGGAGAGCCAGGGCTATAGAACCTTTTAAATTCCTGTGATATCCACATTAGCATAAAAGATAGAAGAAACCATTTTCTTGGCTTTGCAATTCAGTCTGTTCCAGCCAAACATAGAAAGCTGTCATGTGAATATTTTTGAACCTCAAAAACAATTTTGGTTTAAGTCTGGGTGGGGGAGGAGGGGGATGATGGCTCTTATTTCTCCCACACCAGTCCACCCATCTCATATTAGAACATGTAATTCCAACAGTGCTGACTGTCTTAAATTTTATGAACAGAGTGTCCTCTGGACACTGTTTGGTACACACATTGCCTCTTTAAGAAGCTTGCTTGTAGCTTATAATTAAATTAAAGGACCAGCAGCTGCTGAACAAAAGTATAGCTTAGAGGTCATGTTTATGAGTTTCTTAGGCAAAAGGAAGTCATGTCAGAACTACTATTGTTATGAGTCTGAATGTTTCCAATGAAGCCTTTGCACGAATCATTTGCTTAGCACTAGTCATTCAGTCATGCCACTTGATTTCAGCCCACTATTTCCTCTTTGAACTGGCAAAAACAACTCTACAAAATAAAACATTTCATAAGAAAAGTCATAGGCTCCTGCTTTGTAAACTGTAGATCTGGAGTCAATGACCAGCTCATGGTGCTCCTGCCTGTGGCTCCAAAGACCTGGGAGGACCACAACAAAGACTTGAGCCTGCGAAAGCAGAAACTGCATCTCCTCCTTTGTTTTCCTCATAGAATATTTTAATACATAGTAGGTCAAGGACCAACTTTCTCGGTTTGCCCAGGACTGTCCTCATTTTAGCACTGACCCATGTGTCTTGAGAATCCCCTGAGTACTGATGAAACCGGGACAGTTGGTTGCCCTGGCATTAGGTGTCTTATTAATGCTGTTAAGCAAGAGACTCAAATTCTGAGATCAGTTTTTGATCTAGAAGACTTTGGACCATGGTGTCCAAATCACAAATCGGTGGTTAAGTCCCAGTGAATTTAGGCTCAAAAGTAGTCCTAGAATGCCCAAAGGGCCCATAAATATCCTTAACTTCAGAGCTCCCACCCTGGTGTGCCCTGTTGTAGGTGTTGACACACTGGTGTGCTACCAGTAGGCTCTGGGTGTGCTGAGATATTGACTCCCTCAGCCCTCGGATTGGCATAGCAGGGCCTGCAGTGCCTCCAACTCTCGATTGTTTTCCTCTGGACATGAACTATCTCTTTAGCTCAGGGGGCTCTCCAGAATAATACCATTTTTTGTGTGTGCCATAATGAGAAAAATATCAGGAAGAACTGTTCAAATCCAACCTATTAATTTTATGGATGAGGCTAACTTAGATCACTTCTATTAAATACAGGTTTATATCAATCTGAGGTAAAACTGTGTTTGATTTGTCTTGTGTTCATCTGTCTTAAAGGTGACCAAGATCACTACCTGGGAAAGTTGGTGGATTATGTAGTGAGTGGTAAGTAACAGAACTTAGGAAACAAAATGGACTGCTGTTGTCTATTCTTTTGCATCAAAGTCCTCACAACTAGCGAGGTAAGGAAAAGAAGAGACATTTATCTGGATAATAGTGGTAGAAATTCCTGTGTTGCTTCACCTATCTATGTTTTTATAAATATCTGCTATTTAA
The DNA here is from genome assembly GCA_028534135.1 of Potos flavus. Lineage (NCBI taxonomy): Eukaryota > Metazoa > Chordata > Mammalia > Carnivora > Procyonidae > Potos > Potos flavus. The sequence continues at coordinate 48,656,230 of CM052893.1, read as the reverse complement.
GTCTGAATTATCTTTAAGTTCAATTTACCTATGTAATGCTTCAATTCCAGACTTGACTGTATATGGGTAAAGTTATAATTTCAAAAATCAAGATGATCAGAAATGTAAAGAAAACTAAGTAAAAATTATATACTTAGAAATCCAAATTTCCAAGACAACAGGCATTTTCACTTTTACTTAATTAGTCTGTAAAGGTTAGTTCAAGTTCAAAATGGATAAAGGATTCGGAGAGATAGGCGATGGACACATAAAGGGTGTGGCCTCAAGGGTACTAGAGTTACATATTCCTGGTTCTCTTGCTCCTCCTCATAGGCAGTGAGTAAAGAAGGGACAGATTCTGTGTATAAAGTTGGGCCTTTACAGATCAGAACTTTACATTGTGCCAAACTCGAATCCTGCCCAACTTCTGGCTCTTCGATTGCTTAATACATTAGTGGACTCATTCCAGTTCCCAGTGGTTGGAGTTCCACATCACACAGTCCCTGTCCCATCTGGTGCTAATTGGCACCCTTGTTGGTAGTTTCCAAAAGCAGAACAGGAAAAATAAAAAGGACTATCTTTCTATCCTTAGAAGCTAGAAGCTTAGTACAGTCAGTCCTCAATTTAAAATGAGCTGTGTACTAAAATATTGTATGTAAATCAGTTGTTGAGAACCCAGAACAAATTTTTCCAATGAAATAAAGACACGCCTGATGGTTAGCTCCCCAGGTCAGCCCAGTTCACCAAAGTCTGTTTGACCCATAATGTACCCCCAGTTTCCATCTTAATAGCATAGAACCATCACGGGAAAACCCGAAGTAGGAAGAAGTGGTAAAACCAACACAACCTTTGGTGACAAAAGGCCAGGCTGTACCCTCACTGACTGTGTGACCTTGGACAATTCCCAGAATTCTTTTGCTCTAAGTTTCTTTAACTGAATACGGGGAGGAGGGCAGGTAATGAAAGTTGCTTTTCATCTCTCACTGGCCTGTTATTGCAAGGATCAAATAAGATAACATCTATGAAGCCATTTGGAAATGGTCTCATCCTCCCCTGAGATAACAGAACCACAGGTTTTCTTCTGTTTCCTTCCTAAATCTTGTCAGCAGGGGTGAGTCAGCGACCGCTGCCTATCCAGGTTCCTTTGTGGTTCCCATTTAGAAGAAGGGATTAGGAGACTGGGAGGAAATGAGGCAGTAGGAACAGAGGCTACTGAGAGATGGGACCGAGGGGTTAGCTCTTGAGGACAGAGGACCTTCTATTTCATATAAATCTCCAAAGGTGAGTTTTTGGTTCAGGAATGCTTCCTGTTATCCCTGTATTTTCATTCTAGGGCCCTAAGGACCGGCCTGTTGTTTCATTGTCAACACTTGTTGCTTCTGAACAGCACATCTTTCTTCTCAATTTTATCAAGGACTTAATGTCTTTCTTAAGGTTTCATAATGAATTTGATTACTTGATCATAAGAGAAGAGAAACAGAAAGTCAAAAGACTCTCTCCTCTATCATATAATCTATCTATCTATCTGTCTGTCTGTCTGTCTATCATCTATCATCTATTATCTGTCTTCCCTAAGTCATAGATGAAAAATAAGGCCATGCATACATGCTAAATGCATATTTTTGTAATCTAGGAACAATTATGTTTCATCTATAAAAGGAGGAAAAGACCCAGGGAGTTTCTTCTCTAACCTGGTGCTGGAGCTATGGGAAGAAGAACAGGCTTGAATGTCTACTTACGCAGTGGGTACAAAACCAGCAAAGCATCACTGAGGCTGGAGAGGCTGAGAAACAAGGTGGACTGCCTGGAGGAAGGGGAAAGAAGAGGTGTCCCTGGGATGGAATGATTGCCCTTCACTGCTCCCCTAATCTTCCTTCTCTTTTCACAAGGAAGGAGATACCATCAAGGACATTGGTCATTTACTACAGATGCAGCACTTGACTTATTTCTGACCACTTCCTTTTCTGTTTTCATCCTGATGATCCACTTTCTGAGCATCCTTTTGTCTTCCCTGCAAGTGCTTCCTGGCACCCCGTACCCTCTTCCATGAAGATGCCAAAGCATCTCATCCCATCCTCCTTCTTTCTCTACATTCCCTTCCTCTACCACTGACCCCATTCTACTCTTCTCCCTATCTCTTTTTCAGGCATTAGCCTTCTGCATTTTAATTTAATTCAGCAAGTATCCATATCTCTATCAGAAATGTGATGATATTAAAGCACATTTCTCATCATAAGGGAACCGTCACATTTGTAAATGCAACATGATACATGGCAGAATGCAGAAGTCAAGTGCTAAGGGCATAGAGGAGGGAAAGATTAATTCCCAAGAGTATGGAGATTTTCAGGTGGGGTGGGACAATCAAGAAGGCCGTCATAGAGGCTGGGTCTCAAAGGATATGGAATAGTTCAAAAGGGAGAGGACCTTTTAAATAAAAGGAAGACACCCTTAACAAAGATTCCAGTTTGATGATCACATCTAATAAAACATCACAGATTAGTAAGTCACTATCACTTCCCAGGAATCTGTCCATCATTTTTCTCCAAGACAAATGAAAGAGGATCTTTAGGCTTTAAAGAAAAATTTCTGATAACATAGAAGTAATAGATATAGCTAGAACACAAGCCCCTAGAAGCCCCTAGAAGCAATCCACTAACCCAGAACTCATGAGGAAAAACAGCAAATCGAGTATATCTCAGCCACTCATGGCTCACAACCAAAGCGGCCCTGCAGTCAAGGATACTGGCTCATGCTAATAAATTCTTTGCTAAAAACCCCCAGTGGAAAGGTTGTAATCATGTGGTTCTATTTAATGAAAGTATAAACAGAGGCCATCCCATTCTAATTTAGAAGAGGAGAAGAGTTAGGATCTGGGGTTCTCAGGGCAATGACTCACACTCTGAGCCATTAACTCAAGAGAAAGCCTGTGTTGACATGTACAAATTGGGTGTCTGTTTTGACTTGACTGGTCAAGGAAACAGGCAGGTTAGGTTAAAAAAAGAAAACAATGGCCAGGACAGTCAAGAAATAGGCGAACTGATTGTTTGACAGATGATTATTATTTCTGTTTTGGTCTGTCACTACGTCAAGTAAATCACACCAGTTAAAACAGATGAACTTCACGTTCAATAATCTCTTGGTGGAGTTCTACGCACCCATCTCATTTGCGTGGAGGATCCAAACTTCTCACTTGGCTCTTTCCTCTCTACTTACTCCTCTGTTTTTATTCCTCACGCTGGTTCTCGCTTTTGCTTGCATTCCTTCATTCTCCATTTCCCACCATGTTTTCTTCATCTCTTCCTAAGAGAAAACAAACAAACAAACAAAAAACAACAGTGCAATCTTTTTCTCTTCTGAAGCTAATTCTAATGCCGTGTTTAATCTTTAAGGAGTCACATCAGAGATCAGTTCAGGAATTTACGTTTGCAGACTGACAGAAACATACATAAACACATTCACATTCAAGGAGAGAACATTTTGACAGTTCTTAAACAAATTCCCAGCTTGATTTTTATTTGTACAGAATGGCTATAGGTAATTTGCTGACACTTTCTAGGAATCAAAAGGTCAGGCTTATTATTTCTCGTTTGGTTTCCCTGAGTCTTTATGGTGTCATTCAAAGAGCCCTGGACTGGAAGTCAGAAGATTTCTGTTCTGCGGCCTGTTCCATCACCAGCCAGCCAGTGGCTGGCTTACCTTTCCCTGAATCTCACTCTCTATTTGGAATATTAGAGGACTGGTCTCCCTGATTTCTACCATTACAACATCACAGATTGTGATTCTCTAAGGCTTCTATAGAATAACTAACCATCTTGGCATTTAGCATTTAAACACTATTTCTTTATACATGCGTAATGTCCTTTTTGGCTTTATTAGAAACTTAACCTTGAACATCACAGCTATAGACGGTCTTCTAAACTTTGAGAAATAATGAATTCTACAGCCTAGATTTCTCAAGGCTACTCCTTCCTGCAGATAGCCATGAGGTCTGCTAACATTAAAGATTTAAATGTCATTATCTCATGCCTTCTTATACTGACATAGTTCCCCTACATCCCTGGAAATTCTTGCCTTAATGGAGATTTTCCCTTTAGTCTCGGACAGCCACAAATAAATTGGATATCATAGTACCGGGAACAGTTGTTTTTCTTTTTTTTAAGATTTTATTTATTTGAGAGAGAGAACACAAGCAAGGAGGGGGCAGAGGGAGAGGGAGAAGCCGGTTCTCCGCTGAGCAGAGAGTCTGATATGGGGCTCGATCCCAGGACCCTAGGATCATGACCTGAGCCGAAGGCGGATACTTAACCGACTGAGCCACCCAGGTGCCCTGGGAATAGTTGTTCTAAAGCTGAGCCTCTGCTGCTTTACTGGGCATGAAGGCCCATTTTTGCTGCACCAGGCTTGGCATTTTTGCTTGTGGTTCTGCTGGGTCAGAGTTTCCCATTAGCGGCTGTTGACGCCGAGCTGGGTATCACAGCCTGTCTCAGATGCTGCCTTTATTCCACTACTAAGTACCCTGTCCAAAAGCATTGCATTTCCTCCTGACTGACTACCCTTGACTACTCATGGGGCATGGTAGGCACAACACTGGCTCTGCCAGGCACCATGCTGGTGTCCTCAGGGTCCCAACCCTGTGTGATGACCTATGAAAAAGTGATGGGGCACCTGGGTGGCTCAGTTGGTTAAGCATCTGCCTTCGGCTCAGCTCATGATTCCAGGGTCCTGAGATCAAGTCCCACATCGGGCTCCCTGCTCAGTGGGGAGCCTGCTTCTCCTTCTCCCTCTTCTGCTCCCTCTGCTTGTGCTCTCTCTTTCTGTCAAATAAATAAATACATAAAATCTTAAAAGAAAAAAAAAAGTGGTAAGGAGAGCTTATCCCTTTCTGTTAAGTTCTGCCAGGGGGATCCCAAAGAAGAGTGCTTATGTCACAAAAGCAAACAACTATTTCAGCATTTACTTAGAACTGTTTGCTTTCCATAATGTCAGATGATGCCCAACTGGGGCTGGTAAGTTGGGAATAAATCTCAGACTTGCTGTGTTCAGAATCATCTTCCTCGTCCAATGACTAAGGCTTTTTTACTGAGTCACTTCATCATGCATGGATCCTTCCTCCCTCAGGACCACTTTTCTCCCAAAACATTTGTCTGTCTTCATGCAAATAAATTGCTAGAGGCTGACACTGCCCTTTTGCCGGATGTCCCCAGACATATCTGAATCTCTTTTAGTCTCAAACTGAGGCCTTTATTACCGTTGCATAAAAAGCTGGATATAGTCCAAATTCCTGCCTGTATTTTCTGATTCCCTTGAACTTTGATGCTCTACCTTCCCACACAGTTCATCCTGTGCGAGGATCCTAATGCAACTTGTTAATATACTTTTTTATGGCTTACGATGTTTATATCTGGTCTGTCCTTCAGAGTGGAAACCTTCTCAAAGATAGATCTTGTTTTCTCTGTTACAGCCTCTATTGTGTCTTGCAAAATGCTGCTCATATATTAGGATTTTGATAGGGACAGAGATATCCCAGAATATCACTGGTGCTTTGGAACAATAAATTAATTTTACTGTCTTGGGCCATAATAACTCAGTGTGCTCAAAACGCTGGGGCACGTCTCCTACCAGATTCCCAAAGAATCGGATCTTGCAGTGTTACTTAAAGTATGGAGAAGACTTGGGTTTTCTTCTCCAGCTTTGAATCACTGCACTGTATTTTAGTGGTTTAATATACAGAAGAACACACTAGCAAAGAGTCCTAGGGAGGTGAGCATGAGACACTGGGAAGATTGTAATTACACAGAATTTTAAGGGACTGGAAGAGTTGGGTAACTTAATGGCATGGTTAATTGCAGGTTAGTCAGAAAACCATTCTTATTTCAATGCTTTTTGAATAATCTTTATAAAGTGCCGTTAGCAAAGTCTCACGTAGTAAACAGAGCTGCCTCGTTCTTTTGATGTCTGGGGATTTTTAGAGCATTTAGGTCAATATTAAAAACATAACTTTTCATTTGTGTGTTAAGGGACAAGATGGCACAGGACACTGGCCTTTGCCTGAACTGGCCACCATATATTACCAAGACAGTGGTTTAGATAAATCTTTGATCTCAGATTGATTTTTTTATGATTCTTTTTCCCCTACTATCCCACTCTCAAAACTAAGTTTGTAATATTTTTATAATCAAAATTTCTGCATATAGGAAAATATCACCCCAAATGATTCCCTCTACTGTGACATAACCTTTAAAAAAAAACATATTTAGGTATTTTGGTTTGCTTTGTTTTTATGCTTCCAATGATTTTTTTCCCGCCTCTACAGTAAAATTTTAAACTAATCTGGCATCAACATATAGACTAACTATCTGCAAGTGACAAAAACAGCGAAGCTTCACAGCAGAGTGAAAAACAGAGTTTCAAAAAAGCCTCTCTCAGCGTGCATCTTTGGCCTCAGTGCCTCAAGATAATAATTTTTAAAAAACAGATCTTTTTTCTATTTTTTCTGATGTTTACTATGTCAACTTTATAGCATTTATGTAAGGTTTGAGTTAATCATAGTAGATTGAATACTATTAGAACGATAAGTTCTAATCCCTTTAGAAACACCTTTAAAATGACCATTGATGGGATTTAAAATAAATGTCATAAACTCTCATGGTCAAAGAGAGTGACAGCAACCAACCAAATTTTAGAAGGTGGAATTAATGGCTTCAACTTGTATTCTACTAAAGCTCGGTATCTTGATTAGTTTGCAATCTCATTTTTAGACCTTTCCTGTATCATATGTGGTTCAGAGATTTGACTTTATTTGTAAGCTAACACGTTAGGCTGCCATCATTTCATGGATTATGGCAGAAGACACGACTTCTGAGACAAAGGACTCCATTACTCATGATGCGACAGATCGTAGAGTTTCATGTTCCTGTGATTCCCTTTGCCCCTGAAGTCCCACAGGGAGATGCTGACCAGTCCAGGTGGATGCCGAACACTTGGAGGTTATCATCACAGCTGTGGAACTGAGTTGAGGAAACCCCAATCTTTCATCATAAGTTGTTAGTAAACCGTTCCAACCTTTACCCTGGAAATAGGCATTATCATTATTTTGGACAGCAAACAAGCCTGTCCACTGCTCCCAAAGGAGATATTATCTCTGTTTTCGAAGGCCATTCACTATACAAACATCCTTGGAAAGATAATCCTGAACAAAAGGCTGTCAGGCAAGATATGCAGAGACATAAGAGATCAACGGAGAAAGGTTTTCCAACGATGATGTAATTATATAATAATTTTTTTAAAACTAGTATTATTCCCATTCAAAGAAGTTTAACCTTGTAGGTTGACTGCATAGTATGAAAAAAAAATTCAAGTATCCAGTTCAAGATAGCAGAATTTGTGTTCCTCTTTATTTCTTGTCAAGACCCCAATAAAAAAATTATATACACACACAAAACCTGCATATTATATATATTCTTGTGTATGTATAATTATATATATTATATATGCATACATGTGTAATTATATTATATATAATATATATTTGTATATACAAAAAGCAAAGCAAATAAGGCAGATGGGGGAGGAGAGATTACTAGGTAATAAACACATCTATGAAAGAACAGTGCATAGATGCATTTTGAGGGAAATAGAGCATGGTAAAGCTGCTGCTCAGAATATACTTCGAGGGAGCTTCAGAGACGTGATAGTACATAAGTTTGTAGAATCAAACTATAAATAGTTGCCCTCGACCTCCCTCCTCTGGCATAGGCATCTAGGCTGTCATTTCTTATCCAAACATGGTGGCTTCTTCCTTAAAGCAATGGACTAAGCCCTTTAAGAAAATGCCTAGTGTAGAAGTTCACATCATAGATTTAAGTCCTTCTTCTTGGGTCCTTATAATAGAAGGGATAATCGTTTGAAAGTGTTTCCCTTTTCATTCATGTAAAGGAAAGTTCCACAGCTGCATATTTTGCTCTATCTCATGCTAAGTAGCCAGGCCTATTCTCATTCAAGACAGAGACTGAAGGGAAAAGAGACATAACATCGGAGGAAATCTTATTAGTTAATCACTTATTTCTTAGATATGAAGGGACAAGTAAGGATCACTAGATATATGAAAACAAATGATATAAAAGAGAAAGATTTAAAAAACAAAACAGGAAAATCTGATCATAGAGAAAAAAAGAAACAAAAACAACGAAATAGTATAATTTGAGTAATTTGAAATTGTATTGCATCCACAAAAGAATACTCTAAAAAAATTAGAGGACCAGAAAGGGCAATGAAAGACTAGTAATATAAGTATAAATCTCAAAATTATAAACAAGAGCTAAAATTCAAGGAAGATAAAGCTGAGGAAATCATCTAAGATATAAGGAAAAAAGACAGAACAAAGAAAAATCATGAAAAAAAATACAAAGAAACATTAAAAACCATTGTTACTGTCAGATGAAATAATTGGGCAAATAGAAAATCCAAAAGAAATGATAAAGAAACTATGAGGAATAACAAATGAAGCTAGCATGAACACTAGATATATGATCAATATGTAAATTAAAGTATTTCTGTATCCTAGAGAGAAATAAATGGGAAATAAAATTTAAAATGCGATTTTGAAAGCAGCAAAAAATTATTAAATACCTAGGGAATAAATCGAATGCAAATTTTGCAAGGCTTAAGATTATAAAACATTGCTGAGAGAAAATAAATATGTTTAAATAATTGGAGTTTAATAGAGAATTGTACCATAGTAATGGATTGGGAATCACGTTTTGTTATGATCTCATGTCTACACAAACTTGAACTGTTGACTGAACACAATCCCAGTCAAATAACAGCAAGATAGCTTGTGGAAACTGACAAGTAGGTTCTAAAATGTATGGGTAACTATAAAAGATCTAGAATCCCAAAACGATTTTGGAAAAAAAAACATTGAAACACCTGATCTATCAGATGTTAAGATTCATAGTAAAAACAGTAATTAATGCTGTGTGCTACTGCTGTAAGACTAGACTAGTAGACAGAACAGAAGAGTCCTGAAAAAGACTCACACATATCGGGTCACTGGATTTGCAACAAAAGCAGTACTGTGATTCAGTGGAGAAAGTGGCCTTTTCAATAAAAATGGTGGTAGGGCAATTGCATATTTTTGTGGGAAAAAAATGAGCCTTGTCTCACATCGCACACAAAAATTATTTTGCACTGGATTATAAACTTAAATATGAAAGGTAAAAAATAAAGTTTTAAATAAAACTATAGGAAAATATCTTCCTAAACTTGAGAATAGAGAAAGATTTCCTAAATAAGACACAAAAAGCACTGATCATTACTGAAAAATTCGAGAGTTGGATTTCATTAAGATCAAAAACTTCTATTCATGCAAATAAACCGTAAGAGAGTTAAAAGGCAAGTCACAGAATACAAGAAGATATTCATGGTACATGGATCTGAAAAGTACTTGGGCCCAGAATACATAAAGCTTTCTACATGACAAAGAGAAAATGCATACAACTGGATTTTAAAGTGGACAGAACACTTGAATGGACATTTGCAAAAGAGGCTATCCAAAGCACCTCAAGCATATGAAGAACACGATCAATATCATTACTCAAATGCAGTTTAAAACCGTCATGAAATTCCATTTTGCATCCACTAGAAAGGCTAAGATTAAAAAGACCGATGGTGCTGTGTATCAGGGAGGCTGTGGAGTGACTGGAATTCTCACACATTGCAGGTGGGAGCGTACATTGGTACAGCCACTTGGGGAAAAAGTTTGACGGTATCTTATAAAATTAAATACAGCCACCCAGCAATTTCATTTCTAGATACATGCCTGAAATAAATTAGTACCTACGCCCATCAAAAGACATGTACAAGGATGATCACACGTGTGTTTTTCATAGTAGCCTCAAACTCAAACACATGCTCATCAACGGGAAGCCTAATAAGTAAATTGTGGGATATGGAATATTCTATATCAGTGAAAAAGAGAACCCAATGTTGATATTCCAAAGCACACAGATGAACCTTGCAGACATTATGTTGAGTAAAAGAAGCCAGACAAATAAAAGGATATGCTGTATGATTCAATTTATATGAAGTTCAAGAACAGGCAAAACTAACTGATGATACCTTGAGTTACGTGGGTATGGACTTCTGAGGTGCTGGGAGCATTGTCTCTCTCCACTGGGTGGTGGTTATGTGAGTGTGTACGTGCATAGACACTTAAGATTAGTTCAATTTACTATATGTAGGGTTAAACAAAATAGAAAATCAGAACAAAACAAAACTGAGAGACCAATTCAAGTAGTCCCGACAGAACCACATATGAAACCTGAAAAAAAAGAATGAAGAAAATAGATTATGCTCAAATGTCACAAGAGGTTTCCCAGAATATTCAGGTTGAAAGGGCTCACCAAACGTTAAGCAAGATGAGTTTAAAAGAAACATAGGGGCATCTGTGTGGCTTATTTGGTTAGGCGTCTGCCTTAGGCTCTCAGGTCATGATTCTGGGGTCTGTGGATTGAGCCCCCTGTCGTCGTGCCTCCCTGCTCAGTAGGGAGTCTGCTTCTGCTTCTCCTCCCCCCACTCCTACTCTTTCTCTCAAATAAATAAATACAATCTTAAAAAAAATAAAAGAAACCTGTATAATGTTTTGATTAAATTATAGTGCATCAAGGAGAAAGGAATGTTCATAAATCTTCTGGAAAGGAAAAACAAGCATATGTAAAGGAGTAAGACCAGCTTGATAATCAGATTTCTCATAAGCAACTGAGGATTCCAGGAAAATGCAGCCAATACATTGATCTGAGCCAATATATTGATCGAGTGTGAGAATAGAATAAAGATAGTTTCTGACAGCAAGGGATAGTGATGCTTACCTTTGAATGATGCTTTTTTAGGGAGTCAGTGAAGTTGAGACTTTAGTCAAGCAACAGGAGGAAACTAGAAATGGAAGATGTAGGATTCAGAGAGCAGGGGAAGCAGCACGGGACAGAAGAGAAGAGGAGCCCCAGTGACCACCATGACAAGGCCTAGAGAGAAAAACATTCCCATCGGGTGTAAGAGGACAGAGAAACCCATGAGAGAGGATTCTTGTAGGTAAAAGACAAATGGAATTGCATGTAATAGAAGCTATAAATGAAGGGATAAAAACAACCCAAAAAAGGATAGTTAGAAACTCCAAGAAAAATGAAATCTGGAGTAGAAAGTTATGATCCCAATAATACACAAATTAAAATACAAGAAAACATTCTATTTAACCTTTCTGCTAGTGAACGTGTTACTTGAATTGGTGTACAGGTCTACTTTGAGTAAAACTAGACGCTCAGAAAAATAAATATTATTCTAGCACAAAATGGGACTGGTGGTGAAACATTTTTTGCAAATTCAACATGTAATATGTACAGAACAGGAAAGTCCTATTTATTGTTGAAGGATGGAACATGAATGTTCACCATTTTGACAATGCAAAAGGCAAACTACATCTGACAGAAGGGGAAGTAGAGGGAGGAGGGGTGGAGGGGAGGGAAAAGGGCTAAAGTTCTTCAGAGAAGGGAATTGAGATACTAATTAAATTGGCGGAAAAAGAAATACAGATACACTGTAAAAAAAATCAGAAAGATAAATAATAAAATATTTTAAAAATAATATTTTTATCGAATTTGAAGTGAGTAGTAAGGATGGAGAAGTAGAAATGTATTAGAGTGTATAAAGCTCATTTCATAAAAAAACAGAGCTTTCAAAGAGGTTTAGAGTCAGGCCAGCGGTCACCAGGGGAATCCAGTGCAGAGGGAGTTGGAAGACCTTCCCTCTGGGAGAGGGGCTGTGGTCCCTGCTGTTTTTCATTCTTAGCTCTTCTTCACTACTTGATGTGTGACTGTATGCATGTGTTATTTTGTTTAAAAAGTTAAAATAAAAATGTAATGACCATTTGCGATGGGTGCCTCAGCCTCCGACCCCAAGTATTTATTCTCTGCCTCAACGGTAACCCAAGTTTCAATTCTTGCACCCAGTTGCTAGGCTGGAGGGAAGGGCCCCCTCCCTCACCTTTATCATGTGCTCCCAGTGCCCGGATGGGGACTCAGCACCCGGCCCGGATGAGCTCCACGAGTCATGAGACAGAGAAATTTGCCCACGATGTTTGGGGAAGAAATTTCCTCTCTTTCTTGGAAGCCACCCGGAGGGCAGCTGTCTTAAAGCTGACTGAGAACTAGGACGCGCAGACCCCGAAGCTACTGAACAGCCTCGTCTTGACCATAAGGCCTCAGAAGGGAGGCGACTGCAGGATTCAGAGAGAAGAGGTGGAAAAATGCTTCTCTGGAATCTCTGAGTCTCTAAAGAGTCACTATTTAAAGCATCACCTCAGGCCAGTCCTACCACCGGAATAGTTAAGTTATGTGGCCCATTAAATTTTATTTTTAAACCTAGTGGAAGTCAGGTTTTCTGTTACTGACAACCAGAAGATTTCTGAAAGACAAAAAAAAAAAAAAAAAAAAAAAAAGGAAACACTTTGAGAACATTTATAAAGCAAATAACAATGTAGAATATTTCATAAAATTTGATGGGTTACAGAACCCTTCCACTGGTATGCCTTTAATCTTCACAGCATCAGTTTGGTAGGAATTGTTATTTATGTGTTACAAATGAGAAAACTGAGCAGAAGAGACAGGTGACCTATTCAAGTTCCCTTGGTCATAACTGGCCAGATCTTTTGCCTCCAGGTCCTGTGTTCTTACCAAAATACCGCCTTGCAGGTGTAGACCCATGAACCAATGGAATAGAATAGAGAGCCCAGAAATAGATCCGTGCATAAGCAGAGCTTTAATGAGGGCAGAGGTGGCCTGGCATTTCAGTGGAGAAAAGAGGGATTATTTAATAAAAGGAGCTGGAAAAATTGGTTGTCTTTTTGGAAAAAAAATGAATTTGGATCCCACCCTTACACCATACCCCAAAATCAACTCCAGATGGATTAGGGACTTAAATGTCAAAAGCAAACTTTAAAACACTCAGTATAAAAATACAGGTGGATATCTTTCCGACCTCGGGGTAGGGAAGGATTTCTTAAACGGGCACAAAGAGTATAACCCATAAAAGAAAAGATTTATGATTTTGACTTTATTAAAATTAAGAAATGTTGTTCATCAAAAGAATTCTTATAGAAGGTAAAGAAGGTAAAAAAAAAAAAGGTAAGCCACAAACTGAGAGAAAAATCATTTGCTAACAAATGATATAATTAGCCAAGGTTTGTCAAGAATATGTAAAGACTTCTATAAAATACTAAGGAAAATTCAAACTGCTCAATAGAAAAAAAATTTAAAAATGAAAGACCAAATTAAGAAAATAGACATTCACAGAGGGACAAAAATATACAGCTAAAAACATATGGAGGGATGCCCAGCCTCTTTACAGCAATTTAGACTAGCAAACCAAGATCTAGGTTAGTGAACCGGGACTATAGCAGATACTAATTCACGCTCAGTTTAAGGGCAAGAATTAAGAATTTAAACTATACCAACGTTGGAGAATATAAAGATCAATGAGGTTTCTTCTATATTGCTGTTGTTAGTTGATTAATCACTTTGGAAAGTGACTTGGCATTATCTTTTAAAGTTGAACATTCACACATTCCATGACCCAATGATTTTCCAGGCATATACCAAAGACGCATTTGGTACATTTGTGCACCGCAAGGAAATTACCGAAATACGTAGAGTAGCTATGTTTGCAATAGCAAAAGCAGATAACAAATGACTATCAACAGTGAAACAAAGAAATAAATTGCATTGTTGGAACACATTTTTCCCATGGAAATGAGTGGAATGTTTGTGATCATGTGGTGGCCAGTGATGGCAAGTTGTCAGATGACCACAGCACTGTGCTCTTCATAAGGTTCCAAATTACTAAAACTAAGCAATAAGATTTTTTTATCCAAAGTGCACAGGTGCATAAATTATTTTTATAAACAAGCAAGGGAAGTATTAATAAAAACATAAAAATGAGCACGTCCGAGCCAGGCAGCCAGGTAGTGGGAGTAGGAGAGAATCATGGAGGTAGGTGTAAGTCTTGCTTGTGTTCTAGTCTTTGGGTTGTGTGGTTGGTTTTTATTACTAACAAAGAAATGGACAAATGACCAAGAATTCATAAATGAAGAAATAAAACAGAGTCATACATAGGCTAGTGATAACGATTCATCATAAATCAAGTCTTTCCATCATGAAATAAGATTGATAATGGCTCCTAACCCCTGGGGTTGCTATGGATTAAAATTCCTAAAACAGTCCCTGGCATACAGTAAGCTTCATATTAGTATTTGTGAAAGGTAGAAAGGAAAAAAAAGGAGGAAGGAAGGAAGGAATACAGGGAGGTGGGAAATTATGATGAATAATCCAATTTTGAAGTCCATTATTAAAACATGAGTCCTGCGCCAAGAGGTGTCACAGAGTGCAAAGGAGGGTGGGCTTCATCAGGAACAACTCTCTAGAGTGGGTAAAATTTGAAAGATATATTTTTTTTTAACATGAAAGTGTTACTAAAATTTAAATACGTCCGTGGATTGTTTTACTGGTTAAGGTTCCAGCTTCTATTTTCAGAGTGGAACTTAGTTGCCATGCTAATAGGAGGTGACATTTGTTTGATTTTCCTCCCTCAAGTTGTGGAAGAATCCTATAAACTCCTCTATAAATAACCAAGTACAGGCGGAAAGATTTCCTGTAACTTACAGCCTAAAGCCAGTAAGCTCTGACGGCAGTCTGAGTGACCATTGAATCAGCAGGGTGGCAGTATTGGCCCAGGGAGTCTGCCTCCTCCAAGGAGGCTGGACTGGGCAGGAGCATCTTATAATTGTTTCCCTCAGTAGTAGCGCATGAAGAGCCAACACACATGAAATGTTCCATGCCGTACCTTAGAGTACTTGAGTCAATGAATCAAGCTCAGCCCCTGTGGCCAAGGAAAACAGTGTCCAGCTGTTAATGGAGAGCATGCAGAGAATAAACCATGATAACCAATCAACCCAACATAACGCCCAGCTGTGCATGGACAAGACACGCCCCCCAACCCTTCATTTAAGCAAAGTGTGGATTAAAAAAATTCAGGTACTTTAGTGAAATGCTTAGTACCCTGTCATTCTCTGTTTAAGGTGGGATGGGAAAGGGGGAGAGGTGCATTGGGGAGAGGACTTGAACTGGTAATGGGGATCAGTCTTACATGCAGAAATGGATAGCTCCGACCACAGGAAAAATTAGTAGATGTTTTCAGCTGTTTCTTTGTTGTATTGGCTCCAAACCTACCCTTTATCTTCTACTTACCTTCCAGTTTCAGATGCTTTCTTTCCATTGTCCAAATGCTCCCTGGCTGTCAATGAGGTAGGCTTCAGGAGGAATGACTATCTGGGTGGGCGTCTCTTTGCCTACCTTTAAGTTAATTTATTTACATTTCAACCCTCCTGAGCAGATCACAAAGAGCTGTTGCTTAAAAGAATTGAAAACAAAACCAAAAAACTTTATCTGTAATTTATATCCTACAACAACAAATGAAGGTCCACGTAGCAAAAAACACAAAAATGATTTTTTTCACCTTTTACCCCTTGACAATAGTCTACTTTCTTTTTTTCCATTTGAATAAATATACATTAGGAAGACCAAGAAAAACATACACTCCCACTGGTCAGACTATAAGAATTGACAATCCTTTCTCAAATCTTTGAATTTCCACACTCACCAGTTCCATTTGATCCAGGAATATTCTGTCTCTTCTCAGTCTTTCCAGCAACCTAATTTTGTGGAAAGACCAACTAATAGTTACAAATAGAAACTCGTTATTAAAAAAAAAAAATCACAGTATAGGGACAGGTCTTCCCAAGAATCAAAAATAAAGTAGATCATGAGTCAGGGATAAAGTAATTTCAAGTTCATGTACAGAACTGAAAGCCCTTGTTTTACTTTTCGTTCAAAGGATTTTTTCCCCCTTTTTAGGCTGTGGTCTAAAAAGCATATTGTGATGTCCATAAGAAGCATATTCCCATGTGTACCTTTAACAAATTCAACTCGCTTTGGATTCTATGTAAGTAAATTCTAGTTTGTTCGTAATTGAAAACCAGTTAAAAAAGAAAAAAAAAAAAAAAGGGAAGCAAGCAATGGGAGTGGATAATCCAGACTGCATTTTCTATCGTTTTTGTGTCTCCAGTTGTTGGACGGTGAAATTCAGGAGGGAGGGATGGGATATCTCCAGAGGCTTAGTTTAGCATCATCAAAGCCTCTTCCCTCCCCCTTGCACATTACGGTATCTGCTTTACTAATCAGAGGGAAATTTATCATGTAGGATTTAGGGGAGATATTTATGGCGTCTGTAAGCACAATGGCTTTGCCTTGTGTGATGCTAGCTATTCTCCTGAGGAGATAAAAGACCACAGCTGGTGAGAGAATAGACCAGGGACCATTTCACGATTTCAAAACAGAAGACCTTGTTGAAGAAGAGGGATTTTAAACAGCATTTGCTTTTATTTTGTTCTTTATATGATGAACAGGTGTGGGAGTCAATTCAAGAGGGCCGCTTAGATGACTGTGGAAAGAGGGAAGGAGGTGAATATTTTTGATGGTTGGGGAATGACTGAGATTTCCGAACTTCAAATCAAATATGTAGTCCTAGCTCCTTCCACGTGGGCACATACAGGAATCTAGGTCAAGGTGACATAAGAAGGGGGCTGTATGAATTTTTCACTAAGTCATGGCATCCTCCTAGCTAAACAAACCAGAAAACTGCCATGGGACACATGTCTGGTGTGAACACACAAATGTTGTTTTCATTCACAGATGAATAGATAAAAAAGATGTGATATATATAGACAACGAAATGTCACCCAGCCATCAGAAAGGATGAATACTTACCATTTACATCGATGTGGATGGAACTGGAGGGTATTATGTTGAGAGAAATAAGTCAATCAGAGAAAGACAATTATCATATGGTTTCACTCATAAGTGGAATATAAGAAACAGTGCAGAGGATCATAGGAGAAGGGAGGGAAAACTGAATGGGAAATCATCAGAGAGGGAGACAAACCATGGAAGACTCTTAACTCTAGAAAAACAGAGGGTTGCTGGAGGGGAGGTGGGTGGGGGGGTGGGGTGACTGGGTGATGGACATTAAGGAGGGCATGTGATGTGATGAGCCCTGGGTGTTATACGAAACTGATGAATTACTGAACACTACATCTGAAACTAATGATGTACTATATGTTGGCTAGTTGAATTTAAATAAAAAATAATAAAAATGTGCAGTAAAAAAATTCATTGTGTTAACGGTCAGAAGTATCTGGGAGAGGGAGGGTTCTCCTATTTCTTGAGCTTACAAGCTAAGTATCTTAAATATGTTATCTCCTAGAAGATAGGCCGAACTCATGTAAAGTAGTAAACTGATTTTAAAATAAGTTAAGGCCATCACATTGAATTATAAGCATTGTTAAAAATGACTTACGACATGTTAAATAGCACTGCGAGAAGTAACGAATAATAGACATATCAGAGATTATTAATACTATTGACATTACTGAGTGTGGGCACCATATCTCTTCCTCCTTATAACCGCGTGGCTTTATACAGTTTCTTACACGTAGGAAACCCTCAATAAATATTTGTCCAATTATTAAATAAAAGAGTCACATGTTTAAAGTGGCTGCAAAACAGCCGAACCACAGAAGGGAAAACTAAGAGAAGAGCCTCGCTTTGTGCATAAAGTATAGACGAGTTAGGTGTTAAGTTTTCTAGTTGTTCATGTTTCAACACTAGCCCGTGGGGAAAATCACATAGCATCATTTTAAACAATTCCTCTTAGGGGCCCATTAAGCAGGCTTTTCTGCTGACAGGATAGACATCTTTTACAGCTGGTTGGTATTTAGTTCCCTGAATTCCCGACTGAAGGAGGAAAATGACAAGGATGTAGGCTATCTGACCTATAGATTGCTCACTCTCTGCGTGAGTCAATCTTTGAAGTCCAAAGATAAAAATCACCATTAATCACAAAACTTTCCTATAGTCATGAGGTCAGATATTCCAGCCCCCTCCCAAAATGACCACGCTGACTGGCAGTGGGAGAGAGCGAGCCAGCCGTGGTTACCTTGATGACACAGAGCACCTTCCCTCTGGTCCATGGTATGAATGGACAGGCAGGAAGAAGAAAATTAAAAGTCCACTCACCATTGGTGAGTCAATCCAGCCCACAGCCCACCTGATTGAGCAGACTGCTGGAAATGCAGGGCTGTGTTCTCCCAGGGAGCGTTTTCATTAGGAGTACCCACTTCAGTGAATCAGAGAGTCTGCCCATAGCTTTATCGGACAATGAACATTCCCAACATACTGATCAAAGGTTAAGGATTTGGTACATGTGGGAATGCTCTAATAGCTCACCTGTGACCAAGGCAGAGGTGCATTTCTAAATGCTAATTTCTTTTCTCGTGAATCCAGGTGTACAGAAAGAGCTAAAAGGAAAGAGAACATTTCTCCCCCCTATGAAAGTATGGATTCAATCAATCCACTTCAATTTCAAAAAAAAAAAAATATTTACTTTGTATCCCTCAAGTGAATGGACTATTAAATTATCCTGAGGAAATAAAGAGGTAGCAACTGAAATAAGACAAGGAGGAAGGAAGGGAGAGAGGGAGAGAACAAAGGAAGGAAAGAAGGAAGGAAAGAAGGACAGACTGATGGACTGGAGGGAGGGAGAGAGGGAGGAAGGGAGGAAGGGAGGGAGGGAGGGAGGGGGACAGAGGGAGGAGGGAAAGATTGCTGAGTGACCTTTTGGGCTGTTTCATAGATAACATTATCCCTTTCAGTCCTCACAGCTGTTGTTCAAAAATCTTACAGATGAGGAAGATGAAACTCAGGGGGGTTGTTATTTGCCTGGTGAGGTAAACATTGTTTCTTTATTTTTGTGTCCAGCGTCTAAGTTTCTTTCCATTATTTTGGGAATTGCTCACTGTTTAATTCTTAGTAGTGGGGATGGGGTAGGGAAATCCCCCTTGCTATCAGAATGGAAACTACTAGGTGCTCACTTTACCCATTTTCCCAGCCAGGCTTCTTTGAAACAATGCCCAAAGCTCTAATAACCAGAGGCATCTGCTCCAGGCTTTCTCTGTGAATGTCCTGAGAGGGAAGGAGGGGGAGTGAGCTCTTCCTCTCTGGCGGTGACTCCTTTCCATCTCTGTGAGTGTCTCTCTGACTCTATTTCTCTTTCAGTGGCTCCAAGACTAGAGCAGAAAATCAATGCTTGGTGGTGGCTGTAGGGTATTCCTTACATTTTTCTGAGACTTGATTCTGAGCTGTTCCTAGAAGCTGGATATTTTGCCTTGGTTCTCTAGCCCTTATAATAATTTTTTAGTTATCTAATATCTTTTTCAAAAAAGCTTTACTAGAGACTATGTAGCATATATAAAAGTACAAGGAAGAGAATAATAAGCAGCCATATATCAATTACCTTCTTAAATGGTTATCAGCACAGGGACAATCTTGCTTCATCTCCACCCCTATCCATGCCCCCCTCACCTGGATTATTTCAAGCAAATCTCAGACTTCACATTATTTCCTCCATAGCATTTTCAATCTTTATTTCTAAAGCATGAATATTCTTTTTAAAATTACTGCAGTATCATTATTCCACTTATAGCAGTTTAATATCATTAAATTCGAATTTCTCTGATTATCTTATAGTTTTTAATATATAAGAAAGAAAGGAAGAAAGCAGGAAAGCAAGAAATAAAGCAAGAAAGCAGGAAAGCAAGCAAGCAAGAAAGAAAACCTTCAAATCAGGATCAAAACAATGCCTTTTTTTTTTTTTAAGATTTTATTTATTTGACAGAGAGAGACAGAGAGAGAAGGAACACAAGCAGGGGGAGTGGGAGAGGGAGAAGCAGTCACCCCATTAAGCAGGGAGCCGGATGTGGGGCTCGATCCCAGGACCCTGGGACCATGACCTGAGCCGAAGGCAGACGCTTAATGACTGAGCCACCCAGGCGCCCCAAAACAATGTCTTTTAATCTATAAATTCAATCTCCCTCCTACTCTTTCTTTTTAAATTTGCAGTTGAGGAAGCTAAGTTGTTTGCCTGTAGCATATCCCACAGTTAAGATTTACTAATTGGATCCTTGTGGTATCATGTATCATGCACTCTGTCCCATGCATTTTCTGTAAATTGATATTAGTCCTAGAGGCTCGATCAGATTCATTTTTGTTTATTTGTCAAGTCTACTTCATAGGTGGCGCTGTGAACCTCTACCAAGTCATATGGTATCTGGTTGTCTCTCTTTGTCAGGTCAGCAGTGATTGATGAACATTATTTAGATCCATTATTTCATTAGGAGATGTTCATTTTATAAACTGCTTTTGAAAAATAAATTCGCTTCTTGTTTGTTGTGGCTTTTCTCTTTAGTATCTTGGCTTTTCCAAAATCGTATCATCTGCGGATAGAGATAATTTAACCTCTTTCTCTTCTATTCCAGCATCCTTTTAATAAACTTCTGTTTTAACTCAACCACCCAGAATTGAATTTCCTTGCCTGCAACTGAGAACCCTTTATAATAATCAAAGATCAAAAATCTAGAAAGTGATAAAAACAGATTCCAAAAGTGGGTCTACTTTCCTTAACCCAAGCTTCCTTTTACCTTTCCATTGATGACATCTATAAAGAAAACCACATGTGACAGAAAGCCAACTTAATTTAAGTGAAAGGGTGATATTTTTGGCTCATGGAATGGAAAATCCAGGAGCAGATCTGGCTCAAAGCAGAACCTGGGAGTTCAAATGATATATTAGGACTCTATTTTTCTGTTTCCTGGCACTTATCTTTGTATGTTGGCCTCTAATTTTTGTATTTCAAATGGCTTTCACCATTGTGAATGACAGTATGGCTGTTACAGCTTTAGTTGACATTTCCTTACAGTTTCTATCTTGGGGAAGAGATAATCAGGACTAGACCCTGTAGGAAAGTTTCAGGTCTGACTCTGATTGAAGCAGCTTGGGTCTCACACTCTCCCTGAATCCAACCAGTATATGCTATTGTGGGGTACTCCAGTATGCATGAATCACATGACCATTTGTGGAATGAGGTAATGTAGTAAGCCCCACATGAGCCATCAGGGCCCATAAGCTGCAAATGGAACGCTTCTCTCAATAGCAAGGAGACTATGCAAACAATGTATGTCCACAATTTCAGACCCTGCTATTCCTTCTATCACAGCAGTACTGTTAACACATTTACAAAGTAGCTGCTATTATTAGTATCTAATCTTACTAGTGTCCATCCCGTTCTAAGCCTTGTGGTCTTACGTGATGTTTGAAAAAACATGAACTGTGTGTTGCACGTTTCTTTGAAGAGTGCTATTCACAAAGCAGAATATAAGTAAATGCGACAGAGTAGCAATATCAGGGAGCGTTCTGGGCTAGTGAGGATGGGGAAACATCTTATGGAAGAGGTAGGACTTGAAATTGAGGGATTCATGTGACAAGGAGGTATGTGTTGGGGACCCAGACACTGGGTATAAAAAGAGGAAGGCAACTCTGGTCCTCAAGAAACTCGTGGTCTAGTGAAGAGATTAATAACAGCTTCATGTTATTTGTGCTGTAAGGGAGGTATATGAAAGGTATAAAGGGGGATAAAAGAAGCAGACTCCAGAAAGCCCAAAGAAGGTCAGAAAAGAACCCACAGGGCAGCTGATGTCTGGTTTAGTCTTGCAGGAGTAACAGTTGGTCATGTGAGCCTCTAGAGTGGAGCGAGACTGGGCGGGATGGGGGTACAGAACATTCCATGGTTCAAAATGAATTTGAAGGTGAAATACAGTTTGAGGGAGGCTGAGAGTGAAGAAAAATAAAGTCAGAGGAAAGTACAAGATTCATAGTCTCACATGTCAGGCAAAATTACATGAAAGAAATTTTTTTTTAAAGACTTTATTTATTTATTGGAGAGAAGGAGAGAGAGAGAAGGGCCAGAGGGATAAGCAGACTCCTCGCCGTGCATGGAGCCCAACATGGGACATACATTCTGGCTCTGAACTCACCTGGTCCTGGGATACTCCTACTTTTACTAACTCGTGGGTTCATATCCTATCCAGAAGTGCAGTGAGGAAATAGGCCAAGGAACTTGGGATCTATGGAAACCACTGGAAGACTATTTCAACTGCTTTCCAGGGAGAAACACTGAGTGTCTCAAATGAATGAGGGAAGGAGAATCAAGCTACAGCCAGTGTCATGGATGGCACTGAATGCCCAGCCTACCCTGCGGACTCTGGGGGTAAGAAATGAACTACGGGGCTCCAGAGGAGCTCAAGTGTTCTCGAAGCCTTCTTGGTTAATGCGGTGCGTCTGATTTATTAAGAAAAGAGTATAGCAGAGTTCCTAATCCCAAACAGAACCCTGAGGTGTTTGAGTTTTTGTTTGTTTGTTTGTTTGCTCATTTAAAGCATCAATGCATGGAAGCTAGAGAAACTACCATTTAGAAGGAGCAAGTTGTTGTTTTGAGTCGCTAGAAGTTGTTTCATTTTTTAGGGCCACCTGTTCTCTTGTGGAGGGAGAGCCACCAGAAGGGGTCCTTTTAGTCATACAAATGCAAAGGTATTAACTCAGTGCCCTTTAGAATAACATAAATGTACCGTTTACCTGAACAAAGACGGTTTATTATAAACCAGTAACATCATAGACTCAGGGATGAAGAACTCAAACGTGGGCTCTGAGCTTTACGTGGTCCAGTGATCCAGCTCTGCTCTGGCCATGCCTCCCCCGTGAGGCAACGAATTTCTAAGTCAAGTGGATTTGTCCCCCCGGAACACATCCCCTTTACCCCTTACAGACTAGGCACCAGGCAGGCTGATTTAAGCACTAGACACAGTAGGCACAGTGTCAAGGGCCCATGATACCGTTAGGGGCTGCAAAAATGTTTTAATTTCTTTTAAAATCAGAAAGAAAAAAATGAAAAAAGGAACTTTTAAGTTGAAAAGTTATATATATTCCAAAGAATATTGATATTTTTGTCTCAGTGTAAATGCAGCTGTAAGATGTAGTTTTTAATTTTTTTTTATGGAGGAAGGATGCACATAAAGCAAGAGTGTCTAGGGCTTATTGAAGACATAGTATGGCCCTGCCCCAGATACCCAGGACCCCAGAATTGCATGCCCAAATGGCCCAGCATGCTTCCAGGGCCTGCGTGGTTCTCTTCCCCACCTCTTCTTTTAAGAGAAGACTGAGCCCGTGGTATGAGTCCCTCAAAGGGCAGCCATGACCACAGCCACTCTTAATATAACCTGTGGCTGGCGTTTGGATTTGGGGGCTAGCACGTTCATGTATCAGGGTGTGGGGTTCCCAGTGACATACGGCATTGGGGGTAGGGTTAAAAGGGGCAGATGAGCGCTGGCTAGTTCTCCCTACAACATTGCATTCTGGTGCAGACTGTGTGGATAGTAATACTTAAGCAGAGCTGTGTGACAATAGATGGGATAGTACTTTGAATGAACGTCAGAAGTATTACTGATCACTAAGAAGATAACCTTGTAAACTAAACCCATGAAAGCGATGTAAGTTAAACTAAGGCTAAGAATATTTTGGTAGATAATTTAGTGCTGAATTTTTTCTAACAGCTACCATTTATTTTCTCTTGGGAAGAAATTATCTTTGTTTGGGAAAATATCTCAAAAAGCTGCTGAAGTAAAAAGATCTAACAGGCTGAGTGTGGAGGCAAGAAGATGGCAAGCTCCTGGGCCCTTAATGACCTCATTGAGTCACTGGGCCACTCTTGGAATCACCTTGTATCTTAGTTGTTGAAATCCTTCACTGTCTAAGATACGTTTGGTTGGAATTTGTATTTCTTGCATCAGGAAGGATCATGCCACAGGTCCATGAACCATCCCTAGGCAATACTGGGAAGTTTCACCACAATGTGACAGCAGTCCTAGAGAGGGGATGGGATAAGATTCATTCCACATCCCCTCTTCTAGCTTTATCCAATAATAGAATAAGCCCTTATTTCTCCCTGTTCCACCATCTGTGTCTCCCAACAGCCAGATGACAGTGACACTCTGTCCTAGAACAGCAGTGGTAAATGTATCCCCTCCTCCATTCTTTCTTCCCAAAGGCTCCTCTTTTCCTGTAGGCATTCCCAGGGCTATACTATTATACCTATTTGTTTATTTTGTTTATTGTCTGCTTCACTCCACTTGATTGCAATTGTCATGATGGCAATAGCTATGCAACTTTTGTTCACCTAGAAATATGCAATGTCTACCACGGAAAGCCCAGCACATAATGGGTGCTCACTAAATACCTCTTGTAGCAAAGAGTGAAAGAAAGAAGGAAGGAATGTTTTCTCCCAAGGCAGTGGGACATGGGATCCAAACAAGCTGGGCCATTACTTCAGACGTGGCACTCCACCTTAATGTTTATTCTAGTATGGTCTCACTTTCGGGTCAGCAGAGTGGGTATCCTAAGAGCACCGCTGATAATTTCATGATTGTAGAAAGGGTTCACTAACTGCCACCGCCCCCTGCTCCTCCCCCCTGCACCCCCAGAAGGCAAGTCAGCGCTCTTCCAATATCTTCTTAGACTGGAGCTCTTCTCATCAGTCAACACATAGATCCATCACAGAAATATCTGGGCAAGCCAAGTTAATCCTTACGTAAACTAGGATAGTGCTGATAAGTCAGCCTTAAGAGTTGAAAAACACAGCGCTGCTGAAGGAGAGGACATTTTTTTCAGATAGTGTGAGGGGCATAAGGCTCAGCTAGGAGGCTTCAATTATAAGAAGATAATTTCTAACAAAAGCATTAGCTCAAGCACTCCAACTGCTGTTCTTGCACCAAGAAATTCAGAGGGAAGCTGCTTGGCTTCTTTCTCATCCACACAAGTAGAAGTCAGACTGTGCCTCCAAGAGCTTAGGCTCCAAGCCTCAAGTTTATCCTGGGAAGCTCAAGGGTTGTGAAGGCCTTTTATAGGATTCACAAGGATAAACAACATCTTAAATATATGTTCTCAGAGGTCAAGCCTCTGAACCAGATCTGAAGACTGAAGAAACTGCCTCTCTAACTCTGCTGGTTACCCAACTTCGCACAAACCGTTTATTTCAGAATGTAAAATCTTTTATCACCTACAGTTTTGTGGTCATTTAGAAAATAGAGTGGTGCCCCATTTTAATGAGAACTAAATGACAAGAAGAAGCCACTTACAGATTTTCTAGATAATGGTCAGACCAAACACACACACACACACACACACACACACACACACACACACACCCTCCGTGAGTGGTATTTTGCAGTAATTTCTTTTCCTTTCTTTTTCACTGCATTTTAGAATTCTAGTCGAGGCATCTCCGGAAATTTTTTTAAACTTGTTAATGAATCATCCCCTTTGAGAACCAGTGGATGATTTTAGGGGCCCAGGTGTGAGTAACTGATTCTAAGCCCCTGTCCCCTCAGTGTATTCATTCCACAGCTGATGAGCACCAAATCAGAGTTCAGCGGCAGATAAGAGAAACCATTGAACTAATTTCATCAGAAAGCTATTTAATACAAGAAATTAGGTGCCTACAAATTAGAAGGCAGAAATCTAGGCCAACGCCATGTAGCTCAAGCTTGGAAACTGAGACCCCGGCTGTCGCAGAGAAGCCAGGTGCGTTTACGACTGAGTCCGCTCGTGGCTGTACCACCTGAGACCGCGGTTTTCAAACCTCACTGAGGGGAGGCAGTTTGGAAGGCTCTTTCAAGAGTGGACCTTGACTCTAAGAGAATCTGCAAAATAGCTTTTTGGTTGTGGGCTTTCTGGCCTCTGCCATAGAGCATGGTCTTCTGCAAGAGAGATTTAAGATAGTTCGGTAAGCCAATTTTGTGGTATCGGTGTCCATTCCTACGCTGCTGGGGATACAAAAGGAATAAGAGCAGGTTCCTGCCCTTGAGGAGCTTACAGCCTGGGAAGAGAAGTACGTGCAACTGCCAGAGCCGTGTTAGAGAGGGGTACTAACCCTCCGACTCCTCCTGAGGTTCCTCTCCCGCCCCTTCAGGAGGCAAACAGTGCCATCATCTGCAATTACTTAGACCGAGGAGCAGGGCGGGTTACTTGGCAGCCTTAGTCATCAGGCCACTGGCAGAGAGGACTGGCACACGGAAAGCCTGAGGCTGAGTTTACTGTTAGCCCTTTGAGTCACAAAGTACCCCCCCCACCTCCTCCTGCCCCCAGTCTGAACCCAGAGTCCTGTTCAAAGATGTTTCCCCTTCTCTTTGACTTACCTTCTGAATTCATTTTGGAAGAATGTACCAAGATCCTTTGAATCCTACAGGAATGTTGAACTCAGTGAAAAGTGATGTGGTTAAGAAAGCAAATAATATGCTGAAAGATGTTCATTGCAAGTGGCTAAGGACATCAAAGAGATCGATGAATCTGCATTTCAAAAAGCTGGCAGGGGGTAGCATTTCAGCTTACCTCATATCCACCCTGCTTCTCTACTGCGTGTTCTCTGCCAATGATGTCTCTTCCTTCCCATCAGGACAGAATACTGATGTAGCTAGCCCCAGGGAAGAGATGTCTGGGAAGCGTATCGTCTTCTTAAATCAAAGCAGCTCAAAGAAATGTGTCTCTTTTATTAACGATAGAACACAGTTGCTAACACTGGATGAGCATTTACTGTGTTTCAGGCACGGTGCCTAAGCCCTTTCCAGAGAGTATTTCATTTATTCCTCATAGCATTGCTGACTGAGACAGATAATATGATTAGCCCTATTTTACAGTTCAGGAAAAAGCCAGGGGTAGACAGATTAAGAAAATTGCCCCAGTTGTAAGTGTTGGAGCAAGGATTTGAACTACACGATGTTGACTTTTTAATTAAAAATCATACTAGGTTTGAGGTGAAGGGAAGATAGAGAACACACATGGTTTAGTGGAATTTATTTTTTAGGACAAGCAAGAGAGGAGACATGCTTTAATAAGCCGCTAAAGTTTAGCTTCCATGGACATTGATGGGTTGTCAGGAAATTGGTGGATAGAAGTGAATGCTGGGGAAGAAACAGGAATAAGCAGCCTAGATAGGGCATTGAATGACACACCAGTGGTAGAGCCACAACTGCCACCATCTTTGAATGTCAAGGTCTCTGAAGGAACCATGCAGAAGGTCAGGTACTGTGGATGACCTCAGACAAGAGGCTGCTCGGACTCTGCTCCCACATCAGCATCAGGGAATGATCTACCTCAGAAGCCAGCTCCGTTTTCACATAATCCTTTAACTTAAAAAAAATATATATTTATTTATTTACTTGCTTACTTATTTTGCTTTGTGTTACTCCAAAATCCACATCCCTGCAGCATCTGTAGCATTTATCCAGTCATTGTCACTAGTTCTATCCTCTGATATCATATAAAATTAAATCCACCCCTTTTCACCTGACAACCCTTCTGAGTATTTATCCAAAGAAAGTGAAAACACCAATTTGAAGAGATCCATGCACCCCTGTGGTTATCGTAATGTTATTTACAATAGCTGAGCCATGGAAGCAACCTAAGTGTTGGTCGGTGGATGAATGGATAGCGAAGCTGTGGTATGTATATACAGTGGAATATTACTCAGCCATTACAAATAATGAAATCTTGCCATTTGTGACAACGTGGATGGGTCTAGAGGGCATTATACTAAGTGAAATAAGTCGGACACAGAAAGACAAATACTGTATGATTTTCATGTATATGTGGAATCTTAAAAAGGAAACAAAACAAAATGGAAATAGGCTCATAGATACAGGAAACAAATTTGGTTACCAGTTGGGGAAGAGGTTGGGGGGTGGCTAAAATAGGTGAAGGGGAATAAGAACAAATTTCCACTTATAAAAAAATAAGTCATCTTTATAAATAAATAAGGATGTAAAGTACAACACAGGGAACATAGTCAAGAATATTGTAAAAACTTTGTATGGTGACAGATGGTAACTAGGGGATCGTATCATAATGTATAAAAATATAAAATCACTATGTGAGGCACGTGGCTGGGTCTGTCAGAAAAGCAAGGAACTCTGGATCTTGGAGTTGTGAACTCGAGCCTCATGTTAGATATAGAGATTATTTAAATAAATACACTTTAAAAAATATCGAATCACTCTGATGTTCACTTGAAATAATAGGATATCGTGTGTCAATTATACTTCAATAAAAAGAAATGAAAATAAAGTGCCTCCTTCTCTCAGCTCCTTCAACAACAATCCTTCGTACAACATGGATTTGAACCATTCATCCTTCCAGTCTTTCTCTTTTTAGGCACAATTCAGTTCCAATCCCACTTTGGAGAAAGAATCTTGTTAGGTGAAGTACATAACATTGAATAAGACATGTTTAGGGTCTTTAAGGCTTCTTTAGAAATGATTGCATGAAATAATTGTCAATAATCCCCTATTGTCACTAATCCCCTTAAAAACTTACAGCTAGGCATGGACCATTAGAAGGGTTTAGAGTACATTATGACCTCTCCTGGTCAGACACCTTTAATGAGACCTAAGTTTATATTAGTATTTTGAGTCATCTTGTGTCAACTAAGGCTCTAAATCTTTTCCACACCAATGGCTGCTAAGCCACAGACCAAAAGACAATCATTGTAAAGGCACCAAAGAGGAAAGAATGTGGGTTTACTAAGCTTTTCACCCATTTAGCAATTCCATGTTAATATTACCCATTCATTCATCAGTTCAGTTACTTGTCCATCCCACAAGCATTTACTGAATACATAAATCTGTCCAGTTATGCATAACATACTTGGGTGGGCTGAATGTGAAAGAAATATGAGACATTACGCCTTGCCTTCAAGAAACCCATAATCTAGCTAGGGAGGGGGAAAAAAATCTACAAACTGAGATGAGTTCTTGAAGCATCATAACGGAAAAGCATGGCATTGAATCAGAAACCTGAGTTCTGATTTCTGAGAACTTTGATTTAAGCCAGTCACATCACTTCTCCAAGCTCAGTTTTCTCACATAAATAATGAAACACTTGGATTTTTCAGGTTCTTTCTAGTTCTAAGGATCTATGCTTGTCAGATGACTGTGAGCTTCTTGAGGGTGAGGACCACACTATATGTTTAAGTGAATTTTCCATTAACTGTATATTGGTATCCTGCAGTATCACTTAATACATATTTCTTTAATGGGATCAATTCAGTACTACCACTTGGCTTTAGTTTGGGGTACAAAAAACACTGTAGGGCAAGCCCAAAATAAGCATGGGCATTCTTACTCCAAGGGTGACTGGTGTGATGGTTCAAAGATTTGCATATGGAGTCTTGATGCTCGAGTACAGAGATTATATACATATGTATATATATATACACATACACGTCCTTATACACGCTGTGGTTAAGGGCGAGATTCAAAGTATATACTAAGCATACATATGCTGCCTCCTATTTTTCCTCAGGGTTCCTGCCCTGTCTCTTTTAGGTCTTAAACCTTCCAAAAAGCCCCTTTTGTTCCTTTTGCTCCCTTACCAAAGTATTTGGTGGTCTGTCAAGCAAAGGGATGGAGAATCTATAGTGTCCCACTTAAGCAACTCAAGACATACTGATTTACTTTCTCCTGAAGGTGAAATAGTCCCAATACTAGCAACAGTATCTTCTCACTGAGAAGGCCAGGTTTCTTGCTATGGAGGCAAACACACACACACACACACACACACACCCCAACCAGATGTTTGCCCTGCTAGATTAGTCTTTATGTAGCTATCAGTACATAGAGAAGAAGGAAGGCTATAATGAAACTCTTGGCAGAATAATATGCCACATGAGGTGAAATAAAAATGGCGCTAGCAGTTTGGAAATTGAGTTTGAGAAAGCTACTTGTGTGGGGAAGGAGGTAGGTGATAGGTTTTCTGGAGGACTGAATGTTAAACTGATGAATTTTCATTTGATACAAGAGGGAGCCACTGCAAGATCTCTAGCCACTGCAGGATTATGCCATGTATGGTAGTTATTTATCCCCATGTCCAAAATCCTTGTTAGACTGTAAAGTTGAAGGTGGAAAAACACGGGAAGTAGGAAGACAGGCAAAAGTCTGGTCCCACTAACTCTGGTGGAGTGGTGAAAGGCTGTTTTTCTACATCACTTTTAATGAGGAGACACACTGTTGCTGAAAGAGTCCTTGTAAGTGAGAGTTAAAATAGCTACTTGAAATCTACAAAGTCTTGGTTTTGAAAATAACTTAGACTCTGGAAGTTGTTACCCTGGGAAAACTTGATTCCCACCAGCATCCATTTGAGAGACTGAGAAATAAAAGCTCATGCAACTTTGGAAACAGTTAAGCAAATGGCATTTTGATGAGTTAACTGTAAGTAGATCAGGAACACATGGATTAAATCTTCCGCGGAATACCCATTGGCTTAAAGACTAAAAGTCCAGTGTTGTTGACATCATGGAGTTTGGGTTTTGCTGAGCTCCCTATCTTTGGAAAATCAGTTTAAGACTGTCATCAGATGTATGCAGCTGTGGGTTTTTCTCAGATCTGCTTTATGGTTTTATGGCTTTTAGAGTGAAGCCAAAAGTCTTCCAATAGTCATGGCAAGATGAAGATCTGGAAATTTTTGAAAGCATGTTCCCAGGCAGACCCATCACGGGTACAGCCTTTTATAGCTGGTACCTGCCCAAGAGCCAAAGTTATAAGAAAACTAATGGGGAATTTGTGTTTAGAGACTGTCCTGGGTCACAAACTTTGCTGGGATATTGTAAATGGAAAATTTGGCCATTTCTGGTTTTCCTACGAATTTGAACTGCAATTAAAATGGAAAATAAAACTCTCAAAAATTTCTGTGCTTATGCATATAACCAGTGATTGTAGGGCTGCTTTGCAGCTCAGAAAAGATGTGGTCATGGAAAAAAAAGGAAGTCGAGCTTGGTGGCTGATGAGCCTCTCCTCCAACCAACCCTTTCTAACATCAGCAAGGGGAACAGTGACAACTGGAGACACTGTCATCTTTTTGCAGGGAAGTCATGGGAAGGCGTAGGGGGATAAAAGAGAGGTCAGGCAACTTTCAACTTTCATCTTCTTAAACGGCAGAGCCACTCTGGTGAAAATGGTACATTTCAGGAATCAACATTCAGTTTGCAGGCACAGGATGGCTGCATATGCAACATTCATTCTGTGAAGTGTCTGCATATAACATTCAAAAGCTTGCACACAATGCAACCTAACATTTGCAAGAGAGATGACCCCTGAATTAATTTTTATGCTATCTCTAGATCCATTCCTTTTTGCCATCTTTCAAATCTGACTGTACCTGACATCTATAAAGGAAGCAAAACTTTTCCATTTGGGTTCAACATTGTAATTGATGGATGCAAAAGCTACAAGAGACAATATATGTATCAGCTTTGGCAGCGCTGATAAAAAAGATTTTTATCAATAGGACAAGGAATATCAAGAGAATCCACAGGACCAAGTCAGAGACCTCAAGGATCTAAGGATGTTTAACACTTATATGCACAAAGCTAATGATTATTTAAAATACGGTGCATATTATTCCAATGAGATTGGGAGGGAGTATAATGAATTGATCTGATTCAGAGTTTTGGCCCTCTCTGGCCATATTACCTTGAAGATTATAGCTTCTCTTCTAAGACTTATTTCTTCATGAAATCAGGGTATGCTGTAGTCCTTGCTTATCCACTATTTTGGCTTTGAGTTCCATGATGCCAGTTACCCATGGTCAACCACGCTCTGGAGTCAAAGTCTTTCTGACATACGTCAGAAGAGCAATAGTCTCCTAACACTGTGTCACAAGGTCGACGTCAGTCACCTCTCTTTGTCCTATCACACAGCCATTTTATCACCTCACATGGCCACAGGAAGAGTGAGTACAGAGCAGTAAGATACTCTGAGAGAGGCCACATTCACATAACTTTTATGACAGTAGACTGGTATAATTGTTCTATTTGATTGTTGCTTACTGTAGTTGATCTCTTACTGTGCCTGTTTTAAACACTAAACTTTCTCATAGGTGTGTACATATAGGAAAAAACCGGTTATGGAGAGAGCTTGGTACTATCTAGTTTCAGGCAACCACTGGGGGTCTCGGAACGTATCCCGCATGGGTAAGGGGAACTGCTCTAAAAGGACCTATCTGGTGGAGTTGCTGTGGTAAGTAAGTGAGATAAAATATGAAGGGGTCCCAGAAACAGGCTTCTGTTAAAAAATGTTGGCCCTTACTGCTTTTGATATCAACAATCCTGCTCTTGCTGCTTCTATAATGACAGCTGCTATTGAAAAGAATAGGACAAAAGGAAAAAATCAAGTCACACATTTTTTTTTTCTGACAATAATCTTCTCATGTGTGAGTAATAACTTTGTGAGAGACAGAATTGAAAGCCGATAGCCCGCGGAAGACAAAGTGAGAGGAAGAGTTTCTATCATAAAAATACTAATGATATAAACTGCCAGATACCCAAGCGCCTTTTAATTTTCCTCTTAGGACAGATTCACCAGGTTGTTTGGTCAGAAGCATAGATGTATGTGGATGGACATCGTTACGTTTCATTTTATGCCTCAGCTTCTTTATAAACAAACCAAAATTGCCTGTGGCCCAAACAAAAGAGCATAAACACTTCAGTAGGAGACTGGGTGGTCGGCTAAGTTAAGCTCATTTCCCAGGACGGAGTCCTGGAAGTTGCTGGGGAAGTTTCTACTGAATGGATCTTACAACCATATACAACAAGGAAATGTTGGTTGTGCTTAAGAATGGTCTGACCAGCAGGGAGAAAAACTCTTCCAGGATGGAAGTGGACCTCAAATATCCTGAAATGGTAAGAATTTTCTTTAATTGTCTCAGAAACTTTTTTTTTCCTTCGTAAGCTATAAAAGATGGCTGAGGCGTAATGACATATTTAAACAGGAGATGGCATCTCTGTATGTCTGGTTCAATGGCAGAGGAGTCAGCCATAGGGTACTAAATACACCTGAGCACAAAAAGTACAGATTCTATTAGCTCCCTGGAATTCAGCTCTCCCTGTGGCCAGACCCTAGACGAAAGGCTTTCCATATACCTCCTCCCCGAATCCTACAAACAAGTCAGTGAGGTTGTTATTGCTCCCATTTTAGAAGAGAGGTGATTGACGATTAACGAGGTTAGGTGACTTCCATCTAGCAAGGGAGACAGACAGGAGACCAAGAATCAAACAGAAAAATATATGATTTTAACTGTATTCACTTTACAAATGGAGCCACTTAAACATAGAGGTAAAGAATCAGGTAAATTCACAGTTATGTTTGAATCCTAGCTCTGTCACTTATTAACCGTGAACTTGGGCAAGTCACTTAAACAGTCTGTACCTCAGTTTTCATATCTATAAAGTGGGATACTAAAAAAAAAGTGGGATACTAATAGTGATAGTTGTGTGGATTAAAGGCATTAATATACTTTTAGTGCTTACAAGAATACCCGGCCTATAATGAACCCTCAATATATGTTGGTGGCGTTATAATTCCTCTCTTATATATAAGCAAACAAGGGCAGAGAGGTCACTTAACTTTGCCAAGGTCACATTACTTACTGGGAAGGAAAGCTTGAATCTGTCCACGTGAGATCCCAAGACCTGCTCCCTTAGTTATGCCCCTCCCCGAGTGTCAGCCCTAATTAAGGGGAGAGGTGGTCCTTCTGGACAAAGTGGGAAGGAGGAGCCATAGTAAGATGACTCAGCAGCGTGGGTAGAACTCCACATTCTGTTGCCAGGAATGGAGGGAATGATGGTGTCAGTCTGTAGATGTCACCTGGACATGCAGGGAAGTTGCCCTCCTCTGGCTCTTCACCATCCTCTGACAGCCCCTGCATTATTCCATTCTCGGCATGGTCCATATGAAACAGGCTGGGGTACATATGCTCCCAGTTCACCATGATTAGGAACAATTGGTTTGGCAGGCAGATGGCAAATATGATATGGTCTTCAGTCCTCCCACTCGGGCTCCGTAAAAGTCTCAATACCGAATGACTACTTTCTTGACCAAATCTAGATGACCTTAAATCATTTGAAATTTATTTTGGAAAGTTTCACATCAGTACCTAGTATATTTGACTTTTCTTTCAAAATAATGTGATGGTCAATCTAAATTCTCAATGCTAAGCTTATATTCTCATTAAATGTGATGAGTATTTAAGTAAAAATTATCTGGAGTGAAATCTTTTACATGAGTCTATCTTTACTCCTAATTTTTCAGAAATGAAAATTTCTTTGATGTAATTTCTTTGAATAAATCTGGTGTATTATGTAGTAATCCTAATTTTTTAAGTATAAATATAATATACTTCAGAATATATTAGTCTTAGGATGGGATTTATGAGGATAGGGTTTGTCTTTTACTTACAGATCTGTAACATCTCTAAGGAAGGGTGAGGGAGAGAGGGAGGGAGGGAAAGAGATAGGAGAGAGACAGAGAGGTAAGAGAGAGGTGAGAGAGAGAGAGGTAATTTTATTTTCCACCAGTTACTAAGTATGGTGTCTTAGTGATGCATTTAAACTCTCTGAGCTTTGGTTTTTTAACTGTAATCTTCTTTGATATCCTGCCAGGGTCGTGGTGAGGCTCCAGTGAAATAATATCTAAAAATTTCCTCATAAAGTCTATATAATTTTATAAAGAATTATAATTATTAATATGTGTCTAGTAAATAAGCATATACATGGAATGAAGTTGTCTATGGGCTGTTAGAACTCAATCCTGGTCTGTGGAAAAGAACATATAACTTTGATGTGATAGGTTATAACATCTGTATGTATTTTAATAAGATTTTCATTTATGTATTTGTCTTTGCCTATGCTGAAATCATGGCCCCAAACCCAGTGACTGGTTACAGCAAAATGATATAAAACCACACTCTTCAAGGATCTTATAAGAAAAACACGGACATATATAACCATAACACAGAGTTGAATATCAAAAATGCCATGAAGTGAGGGGTCAAGCACAGTTTTGTGGCTATTTGGGGTGGGGATGGGGGCCAGCAAATTACTTCCAGTTGGTAAAAGCAGAAAGTGGAAACGTCCAGCAATGCTTTGCGAAGAAAGAGGGCTTGCCTGGCCCTTATGGTGATGATACCATGTGTGGGTGCTGGAGGTGAGGAATGAAAAGGGAAAGGTGTGAGTAGAGAACAGTGCTCTAGGAGAAATTAACTCTGTGAGCAAAGGCATGAAAGTGAGAACATTTTAGACTGTTTTTTCTCAAGGTATGATCTGGGGGTTTCCTGATTTGTGAGCTGATGAACAATGTGCATGTTCCTTTATGGGTTCTTGTGGGAAGGAGGGATGATGTGCAAGCTCCTAGGTTTTCATTTTTATGACTAAGAGCAAATTATTACTGACTGAATAAGTGAATGACTAAAGATGACTAATATTTGGTATACATACCCCAAAATTTGTAAGCTACTAGAATTTCCTTAAGTCTATGACTCTATTCTACTGAGGAGTCTGACTGCCGGGATCAAGTTCCTGTCGTCTTTGTAGACACCCAGGTAGTTGGATGTCCCCCTCCCTACCACTACCCCTCGGTCATCTCCAGAGGTGAAATAGTTATTTGTGCACTGTAGGGATTGTCTTCAGTTGGTCATGGCTTTCAATTTTTGCTCTTTAATTACAAATTCTTTTTAGATTGACTCTTGTTTTAGTTTTTGATGCTTGCGTCATTGCTGGGCATTTACCATCTTGATAACTATTGAGCTTTTTCTGTACGTCTTATCACCAACTGTTTTTCTTTTGGACAAAGGGAATAAATGATCTAGATGGGACCACACGTCCTCTGTCCTGACAATACATGGCTCCTACCCTGTGTGCAGCATTTGTTTTCCCACCTTGTCCTGCTGCCTTTGGACAATCTTGTTAGCTTTCAAGAAGGAAGGTGATGTGAAGGTAAACCAAAGTTCCTGATTAGGTAGACCAGGGGCTGGCTAATTATGATCCCCAGGTCAGATCCAGTCTGCCGTGTTTATAAAGTTTGCTTGGAACACAGCCATGCCCATTTTTTTCTATGTTCTCTAAGTCAGCTTTTGCACTATAATGGCAGAGTTGAGAAGTTGCAACCCAAATCCCAGAAGTCTTAAAATGTTCCTTTTTGTCCCTTTATAGGAAACATCTTCTGACCCCACCTCTAGACCTTAGGAGTGAAGCTATTTCCTAAAGTGAAATCTGACAGCTCATTTGGGGAAGCAAATGTGATATGGGCCTTTCTAAGAGGTCAATCAGAGCAGGTTGTGATAATTACCAAGAGATTCCTTCAAAACTCAGAGTGATCTGACCACTTTAGGAAAGACTGTGTTACAGATCTCTTTCATCCTGAAAGGGCACAATCAAATCTTTGTAGGTGAAGCAGAATTATATCTATGTAATGTAAATGATTACTTGATGAATAATAATAAAATATAACACACAAAAAACGAGTAATTCTTTAATAGGGTTTCCTATTCTTTTTAAATTCCTCCTTCAATTGCATCATTTTGAATCATTAGCCAAATCCACTTTTTTGTGAAGAAATGAACTCATCTTGAAATCTCCCCCCTGCCCTTCTGCCATTATCCTCATTGTCTGTTCTCTCATGCATTCATCTTATGGCAAACAATACTCACATGTCTTTTGGCTCACTAGAATCTCTAGATGTTTTTTGTTGGCCTTGAGGATAAATACAAATCTTTAGGATTAGGGGCAAGTCTGGATTTTAGCCTTAGAATATTATGTCATTAATATAATCCTGGCTTAAGCATTCTTTGCTTTCAAAAGCAAAAAATGTCTTAAACACACTAGCTTTGTGAAGTATCTACCTGAGATTTCAGGACCATGAGTGGCTTCCTCAAATGCCTGCAGATGGTAGAATTGGCTTTGAATGCACTTCCAGTTGGCACCGTGCTTTTCCCCAAGGTTCTCAGGTAGGATCCTCATTTTCTTCACATAGGTTCTAATTTTCTTACAGTGATGTCACTGACTTTCACCCTGAAAAACCTTCTGTGCCA
Source organism: Potos flavus (assembly GCA_028534135.1). Lineage (NCBI taxonomy): Eukaryota > Metazoa > Chordata > Mammalia > Carnivora > Procyonidae > Potos > Potos flavus. The sequence goes on along the minus strand of CM052893.1, from coordinate 48,619,292 downwards.
CTGGATTGACTAGCGGAAAGGCTGTTTTGTACTCATGCCATCCATTTCTGAGAGCCATATAGCTGGATCGATTAGGTGACCCAAATAACTCATAACTGGGCTTAATCCTTTATTTTAAAATTAATACTAAAAGATTACACTTTACTCCCCAAAATTGTGCAGTAGTTCAAGTCATATTGGGAGGTATTTCTGGTTTGTTGGCCAGGTCAAATGGCCAAGCAAATTGTTTACTTCTCACTTGAATTTTTATTTAAAAATCCAAATTTCACAACCTGTACAGATTCCCCAGGCAGTGTTTGCTCAAAGTGGATTCCTTTTAGAAATACATGACTTCTAAATTACATTATTTCTAAATTAAAAAATTAATGAGAAAAAAAATCAACGTTTCAGAGTAGTTTTAGATTCCTCCGGCTGTTTTGAAAAAGCTTGCCACATCTATTTATATACAACTCAACATGACAATTAATTCCCAGAGCTTAGAAACCCAGAATTTACTCTAATGAGGTTTTGTTGTTATAAAAAAAAAGATGCCACAGTAAGGAAAAATACATGGTTCTAATTATTGTGCTTTTTTTTCTTCTTTTCTGAGATATGTTTTTCCATGACATTTCAATATTTCTTTTGCAGGTGGTCAGCAATTTTATTGGCAATTGGCAAACCTACTCATACAAAGCCAGTATTACCAAATTATAAAGCAAGTCACTGGAGGAGAAAAATTAGGCAATGGGTAGGCTACTCATGGGATTTACAAAATCATCAACGTTTGAACCACTCTGAACTAAACTGTAGATTACAGTTTTAAGGAGGAGGGGTGGGTGATTTGTACTTTCTATGAACAGCTTCCAACTCCACTTTAGGAGCATATGGAAATTGAAAATATTCCTGATTTTGCAATACGACCATTGTCCTCCCCCAGGATGATGAAAAAGTAGAGGAAGCAATCAAAATAGAGTGCAAATTATGAAGGTACATGTTTAAATTATAACCTTGGCTCGCACAGCGGTGTCTTCTCAAATGTTTTATTTGGTCAAATTAAATCTTGAATACTATAATTCTGAATTTTCTGAATTTTAATAAGACTTTTCTGAAGCCTTTGGGACAACAAATGAAATTTCAACACCGTGCATGACTCACGTCTGTTACTTTACATGGTTGTTCTTGGAGTTCCCAGGTCCGTGTCTTTCCTCAGGGGGTCTTTATCCCAAGCCTCCCTGCTCAGATCCATGCTCCTCTTCTTGCTGAAATTGACTCTCCCTCTCCGGTGAACTTTGTACAACTTCGATAGATAATGAAGAAGGAGAAAGAACTGCCATTATTAAAAACCTCAAACAACTGGAAGATAGTTTCTTCTTAAAAAAACTGAACATAGTATTACCATATGATCCAGCAATTATGCTACTTGGTACTTACCCACATGAGTGGAAAACTTAGGTTCACCCAAAAACGTGCATGTGGCACTTTACAGAAGCTTTATTCATAATTGCCAATCTTGGGAATTATGAAGACGTCCTTTATCAGGTGAATGGATAAACTGAGGTACATTCAGGCAATGAATACTAGGCAGCACTAAAAAGAAAGGAGCTGGCAAGCCATGAAAAGACATGGAGGAAACTTACATATACATTATTAAGCAAAAGAAACCAACATGAGAAGCCTACATCCTATATGATTCCAATTACATGACATTGTGGAAAAGACAAAACTGAACACAGTAAAAAGGTCAGTGGTGGCCAGATATGGGGAGGAGGGAGAGATGACTAGGCAGAACACAGAGGATTTTTAGGGCAAGGAAACTGTTCTGTATCATACTGTAATGGTGGATACATGTTGTTATATGCATTTGTCAAAACCAATAGCATGTACAGTACCAGGAGTGAACCCTAACATGAAAAATGGACTTGGGGGTGATTCTGATGTGTCGGCACAGGTTCAGCTACTGTAACAAGTGGACCACTCACGAAAGGGATGTTGGTGGTGGGGAAGGCATGTATGCGTAGGGGCAGGAGGTATATGGGAAATCTCTGTACCTTTCACTCCAACTTGTTTCCAATAAGGGACTGAGGCAGCCGAGCCAGCAGACATGCAGAGTCTGCGTGGGAAGGGACAAAGAACTCCCGTCAATGGTGACCACGGAAGTACTGTTTGAAACCTAAGGACTTTTGCTACACCCAATAAGAGCTGAGATGACGCAGACTCAGAACCAGATTTACATTAATCTAGAGAAAGTAAACACACCATTTATAGCACCCTAGAAGTTCTGTTGGCAAATTCTTACCCAAAACATCTGCCCATACCATGAAATGTGTATGGCAGATACACCTTTCATGAAATGTGACACAGGGCGGCTTCTGACAATGGGGGCCCTCCGATATCTCCATTTCGAAGGACCATTTTTGCTCTGTACACAACACTACTAGGCCCATGTCACTAGTTTGTCCAAGAAAAGGAGCACTAAAGACCAGGTCTCCATGGCGTGCAACTAGGAAACTCTTTGCAACTTTAACGTGGATTTTTTTTCAAGTTTCTATTTTTCCCATCAAAGTCTAAAATTTTAGAGTATTGGTTCAGCCCAAGAATGATGATGGTAATAGTCACTGTGGTTATGCCAATATGACCACTGTCTCATAAAATGAAAACAATACAAGAGAAGAGACAAATCTCTCATACAGAGGAATCCCCAACAATGGGAAATGGCAAATACACGGCCCTTAAGGAAAAGGAGCATGATTCTCTAATCCTTAAATGTGTACTATGCACGGTGACTTCCTTTCAGAAAGTATGACTCTGAATGGTAGAAAGAGAGTGGCTTCCCGGTGGAGAATCCTGACAAGCCCTAGGTCAGCCAGGTGAGAAGGGCTCACATTCACAGGGATGAATCTTGTCCATAGCACATACCCTCGGTCTGATGTGTGAGAAGTGGGTGTGGGTTATGGGATCTCTCTGTATTATCTTCTCAACTTTTCTGCAAATCTAAACTATTAAAAAAAGCTTATTTAAAAGATAGCGGCATAAATCGAAGCAGCTCACCATTTGAAGTGGATTCATCTAATATGACACAAAAATCCTAAAAGTTTTGAGAAAGGTATTCAGATCATTCATTTCTATAGGTAAATGAGTACACTGTCTTTAGGTTACAAAACTGCAGGCCTCCAGAATGGGATTTTGTGGTGGGTAAGGATTTTTTGTACTCCACATTCCATTTCTCATGGAGCCACATAAAATTAGATTTAAAAGCTAATTTTGAATTATTCCAGGGCACACATCTTATTTACAGAAGAGTAGTTTTGAGGCCCCTGGGTGGCTCAGTCAGTTAAGCGTCTGCCTTTGGCTCAGGTCATGATCTCAGGATCCTGGGATTGAACCCCATGTCGGGCTCCCTGCTCAGCAGGGAGTCTGCTTCTCCCTCTCCCTCCAGCCCTGTTTGTGCTCACTCTCTCTTGCTGTCTCTGTCAAATAAAGAAATAAAATATATTTTTTAAAAGATTTTATTTATTTGACAGGGAGAGAGAGATCACAAGTAGGCAGAGAGGCAGGCAGAGGGAGAGGGGGAAGCAGACTCCCCGCTGAGCAGAGAGCCCGATGCATGCGGGCTCTATCCCAGGACCCTGAGATCGTGACCTGAGCCGAAGGCAGAGGCTTAACCCACTGAGCCACCCAGGCGCCCCAAATAAAATCTGAAAAAAAAAAAAAAAGTGCACTTTTTTTTCCCCTTATCAGCCTATGTTTTTACAAGAATACAAGGCTACACAGCTGGCAAACTGCAGAATTGAAATCAGGCCAGTCTTCTTCCATCATATACCATGCTACCTACCATCAGAGTGTTATTGTGTTTTGGTAACTATTTAAATACTCTTTATGATCACAAGAAGATTTCGATATATACTTAATTATGCCAAAATCCTTGAAGTAATAACAACTCAATTATTTTTATCACTAGTGTTCCCTTTTTTGTCCTTTGTTTTTCTTTTATTTTTTTATTAATGACATACATCAATCTTGCGAATCTTTCAACTAATACCACCTTTAATGAAAACCAGCAGCCCTCTGCCTATCATTTCTGACCTTCCTGTCTCATTTTCTGAAAGAAAGCCCTTGCAACTGTTTTAGCTGACTGTTCTTCTGGCAGATGCTTCCATAGTCCTAGATAATAGGCTTCCATTGCTGTTTCTTGATTTAAGTATTTTAGATACCATCTGTTGATACTTGGTTTAGATAGGGATTTTGCTCCTATCACCAGCACGACTTCTCCCTTCTATTCTTTCAGGATCCATAGCACTAATTTTAGTAAATTCATCAATGAGTGAAATTATGGGGTGAATTGCCCCCACCCCCAAAAGATATGTTGAAGTTCTAACCCCTGGGGCCTGTGAATGTGACCTTCTTTGGAAATAAGGTCTTTGCAGGTGTAATCAAGTTAAGATGAGGTCCTTAGGATGAGCCTTCATCGCAAGTGACTGGTGCCCATGTGAGAAGCGGGAAACATCACATGAAGAGGGAGACATTCACAAGGAGGATGCCATGTGGATGCAGACACAGAGGCTGGCGGGATCTGAGCTAGGGGATGCCAAGGATTGCTGGCCACCGCCAGGAGCCAGCGAGAGGAAAGACTGAATTTCACAAGAGACATGGCCCTGTTGGCGCCTTTTGGATTTCTAGCCACTAGAACTGTGAGTTAAGCAATTTCTGATGTTTTAAGTCACCCGGCCTTATCATGGCAGCCTTAGCAAACTGATAACACGTGCTTGGCTCACTGCCTTACGATGGCGGAGCTAATATTTTCACTTACATAAGTTTTATACACGACCACTTCAGAATGCTCAGTGGGGCCCTCTGTCCCTCGGGTCCTCACACTCTCCAGGCAAACCTCTCTTCCAGAAATTTCTGCCTCCCCGCTTCAATCTGGACTGCTTATTCTCTACACCTGCTCCACCCACTGTCCCCCTCAATCTTACCATTGTTTGTTGTTGTTGTTGTTGTTGTTGAAACCACAATTTCCTGGGTTCTGTGTCTTCTTCCTTTGTTTTTGTTTTCCTCCCTCATTTGGCTGATGCCTGTCTTCCAGTAATGTCCTCGTGAAAAGTAAAGGGAGATAAAAGACATTTGAAGGCATTTCTCCCCAGGCACCAAGCATCGGTGTTGCTGCTGAGAAGACCGTTGGTGTTCCTATTGTTTCTTTATACATGACCTACTGCTGTTTCCTAGCTTTGAAAGGCTGCCCATTACTCCTGGCACCCCGCGCTTCACGGTGGCTTTTTTCCGTTGATGGGCTGGATGCTTCCAGTATCGCGTCTGTCTGGAGAGGAGTATCCCTTAATTCTGGTTCTCACTGGTTTCTTTTGCTGGTGACGAGCCCCCTTGTCTGCTATGCCCTCAGTACCCAGCGCAGAGCCTCTGGTTTACTTAGCAATCAACTAAATCATTACTGAATGAAGGAAAGGAAGGACTGGAATGACCTCTGAACTGGCGCTTCAGATATCTCTATACATTTGGGCGATAACGAGTATACAAACAATAGCAAAGTCCACACTTGGAAAAAGTGACCTAGTCGGTATCTTCATTAGAACAACAGGAGACGTGGCCTGGGGGCGGGGCGGGGGGGGGGGGGGCTGTTCTCTGAACCTCGGGTAAAGCAGTTCCAAAAAAAAGAAAAGAAAAATTTACTTCTGCTGCAAGGAAAGAGAGCTGGCTGGCTGATCCCCTTCTCTCAAAACGGGTGTTACCCCACATTCCGGGTGAAGAAACGAGGGCTCAGAATGTTTTAATAACAACTAGAGAGTGACAGCAGTGGAATGTGAGTCCCCATGTTTTCCTCTGTTCCTTTACATAACGAGTATTTTCGAGGCTCCAGTCCATACCAGGGGTGTGCCAAGGCTGTTCTGTGTCCCCAACTCATGCCCTTTCCTCCAGCTCTAGAGTCTCTAAGCGGTGCAAGCAGATGGGATCTGTTTAGTTGAAACTCATTTCGCAGTTTCATGAAGAAGCCCATGAAGAGGCATGAAGAGGCAAAAATAACATTGAATGTTGGCATTTATTGCAAAACTAAGGAGGAACAATAGACCTGAAATACAGGGAGAGTGGAAGAAATGGGACGGCCAGGTGGGGGAGTCTGGTCCTTGGAGGGAGGGTTTCCCCCAAAGCCTGTTGCATCCATTCCCCTTCCCCAGGCCCTCAGCAGCGCTGGGGGGCACATTGAAGACGCTAGGAAGTACTAAGAAATGAAAACTCTATAGATGGTATTTCAGTCCGTTTTTTCCGGGCGTATTTGCTCCCAGAATTCCTCGTCTTACTTACAGATCGCAATGTATATTACACAGTAAGACTCATGTGTGGAAGACACTTTGGAAAGCGTTCTTGAACCAAGCGCTTGCCTGGTGCGGTTAGAATCCAGAGCAGCGACTGGGTTTCTGGTGCTTCGCACAGTTGCCTGCGCACGAGCTGAGCTCAGTAACGGGTGAATAAATGAATGAATGAATGTAAGAATTGTGAGCACCTTGGCAGGGCTAATGGAGGGATTTAAGTGGCTTTGTTTTGTTGCTTTGTTTGCTTATTTAAAAAGGGTAGGGAGCTCTCACGGAGCCCTTAAAATGACAATTACGCAGGCTGCTTACTTTTCCTAGCGCCAGTACTCGGAGAGAATGATATTAAATACCCCTTTGTTTAGCAACTTTTTTCTCAGACCTCAGAGGTGATTTCAGTTACCAAAATAAATAGGGCCTTCTCTTTCCTTACCAAAGATATTACGGGTTATCTGATTCTTAAAACACTGCTTTTAAAAGTAGCTCTCCCAAATGGATCGAATTTGGAAGGTGTTTTGTTTATCTGGCATTGGAGCAGGGCAGTCAGCAAGCCCATATAAAAGAAGATGAAGATCCCTTATCTGGATGGAATTTAATTAAAAATAAATAAGAAGATGGCTACTATTTTAGGGTAGCAGAGCCTCTTCCTATAATTTAATTTCCTTTCAAGAGAGAAGATGATATGAAGTCTTTTCAGAGTCCAGCATATTAAGGCGTATTCTCCATCACTTTATTATTCCCAAGGGTAGTTTTTTCTTCCCCCCCAACCTTCAATTCGTTTTTGTCAAGTAATTTTTCTTCAACACATGAGTTCCATTAGCTGATTCAGTTACATCCTACCCAATATCGCTATCTGCTTAATTTTGACAACACTAAGGGCTGGAACTCTAAACCAACAATTCCAAAAATAGTTTCTTTGAAAACAAAGATGCAATCACAAATAGATTGGATTGAGAAGTTCCCTGGATAATGTCTTACACAGTTCCTTTAAAAAAAAATAACAAACATAATGAGCCAACTCATCATACTGGAGGTCTCAAGAAGTAAACCACAAAAATGCATTTATCTCTTTTGTTGTACTTAATGTAAGTTCTTAACATGGAGACCTCATTTGGGTCTGCCTTTATTGTGCATCGTGCCTATCTTGGTAACACTGGATTTAAATGCAGTCTCCCAAAGGACAGTTTTCTCATTTCATAGCACCATACAAGTGATGTCACAACATTCTTTGGGATAGGACCTTTCAATTAGAGAAGATTCTGTACGAACGTGAGAAAGGATATGGATGCTTTGCGGTAATCTTAAAAGCATGTGGGGGCACTCTCTTTGTAATAATAGCACACATTTACATCTTTGTGGAGGGTTTACTGTGTGACATGTGTCATGCTATGCATCTAACTTGTGTATTATTTAGTCTTGATTATGATCCCGTGAGGTATGTACTAGTGTGTTCACTATTTTACAAATATGGAAGTGGTGTAAGGAGGGATTATTGCCCAAAGTTATGGAGCTAGGATTAGGGTTAGGAGTTAGGCAGCAAGCTGAGATGAAAAATTATCACCCCAGCCAGAGTTGGACTCCAGAACTCAAGCCCCAGCACTGCATATAACACCGCCCTCACGTTAGTACTTGGGGGAAAATCTCTTCTCTCACTACACCCTGCACTATCCACACCTGTCCTTATCCCTGAACAAACCCCGATTGCAGGAAGCAAGGAATGTTTCAGTATCAAACTGCACAGATAATTTCAGTATCACAGCCACAAATTAATGTTATTTTTTTACAGTGCCGCTAAACTCCCAAGCCCCCTGTTCCTAAAAGTGCATGTGTTGCATGCAAAGTCACGACAACAAAAAAATATCCTCTATTTCCTAGAATTAAACTAGGTTTTCATTAATAACTAGCATCCAAGGAAAAAATTTAAACTATTTCTTATTTAATTTTGTTCTCGTCTTGGGTTTACTAGCAACATAATAGAGATGCTGCTTGATTTTTCGGTGACGATGTATGTGATGGGGAGTGGAGAGGGGAAGACCAGAAAGACAGATTGGGGTCACAGTGTGTAGAACCTTGAATTCAGGCTACAGGGTTAGATTTAACATTTGCTGGCTTGAAAGGCCATTAGCAGAAAATACAAATAACTGACCTAATCCAATTCATGGTTAAAGAGAGGATATATTTTTATCTGCAATTCCTTTCCAACAGGATCATTTTCTATATTTATTGCCCAACTTTATAAAGAGTTTCTGAGAAAATAGGTAGGCTCATCTCATTGGATAGTGTAGGTGTGTTCTTGGAAACAAAGCGATGAATGCAGCACTGGCCAACTAAAAATTGGTGGGATCGGGGGTGATCTTCACATCAGAGAAAGTAGAACAGAAAAATGGCGCAGCATTACATTACTTTATATGAAAATAAATTATTTTGTGAAAATTTTTCCTCTTATAAAGGGAATGTGAGAGGCTGCTGGCTGTCTATAGAAACAGAGTTGGGCTCTATGTCCCAGACTCCCTTGCAGTTAGGTCTGGACTGTGACTGAGTTTTGGTTTATGGACTGAGGATTGAAGGGATGTGGGCTACTTCCAGGTCTGGCTCCTAGAGACAGTCCATGCTTACCTCCATGCTCTTTCCCCTTCCTGCCTGAAGCAAATGACAGCAAAGCAGAGCCACACTACCGAGGAGCTTAAGTCCTTGAAGAATGGTATAGAAGAGAGTCAACTCACTAAGCAGAACCAAATGAGCAAGAAGTAAACTCCATATATGCTCAACCAGCACAGCACTTAATTTCCCGGAATTAATAAATTCATCCCCTTTCCAGTCAGCCAGTTTCAAATCTGGGTGTCATTGTTCATTTCTCTCCTTTTAAATTTTTTCTGAAAAATTTTTTCCTTTGAATATCGCTCACATTGATTTCTTCCTTTATATTCCCATTACCACCCCAAATTCAGATGTTGACTCTGATACTGTAAGTATGAAAGGGTATTTCCAAGCCATTTCTGTGCTTTAAGTTTCATTAACCTGTTCCATCCCTCATCCTACCAGCACATGAAACACTGCTTTCCTCATTTCTCATGAAGACTCTTCAAAAATTTCCTTTTGTCAAAAGGACAAAAACTAAAATTCTTCAGGTGGAGAATTCGCTTCCTAGAGCCAGCCCATCTTTCCAAACATTTCCCATCAATCTCTAATAGAATCGCCCGATTCAGCCACTATTTTCCATATGTGATAGACTCTTTCTCACAAGCATTTGTTTGTTCACACATTTTCCCTCTCAGTGGAAAATTAATTTTCTTTTTTCACTTTTGAAAGTCTTAACCATCACTTACATTCCATCTTAAACCCAGTGTTTTCCATAAACTCTTTAAGCTGCCCCTTCTGGAAAATTATTTTTTCTCCACTGAACTCCCATAGGACAGATTGTTTACATTCATCATGTATTTATAAAACACTTCCTTGGCTTGTTAATTACCTTTCCTTCATTGTGAAAATAGGATTCAGTCTTTCAGGTAGGCCCTTTCTTTTTTAACAGTGTGACTCATATACTTCAAGATAAACTCTTAATGTGCTTGAAACTCACAAGCAGTCATTTTCTCCAAGGCACATACCGTCAGCTTCCAAACGGCTGGTTTAAAAGGGGTTCTAATGTTTGTCCAAAGTTTCTTTCCTGTCAGATAACCTAGATCTTGGGGTTGAGTCTAGACTGCCTGTCTAAGATGCAATAGTCAATTTGACACACTCGTTAACTCTCAACATCAAGTAGAAAGCCTGAGTATAGATCCCTCTGTTTTCCCAAAACCAATGTGTTCATTCCTCTTCATCAGACTCCAAGATAATATACCCAGGGTTATGTGGGAGTGGCAACAGGACCCCAACTGCCTAAGGAGTCTGTCTCCCTCCCCCAGAAAAATAGATGTAAAAACTTGACATCTATATATTCATCCATTCATTTGTCTTCCCAAAATTAAGGAAGTCAGTTCTGAAGAGATGGATGCTAGTATGTTATTTAAATAACATTTTCACAAATAAAAACAAAACTTTCACATCCATACTACACTAACCCACATTCTCACAAACTCATTTAGACTTCGTGTTTACTATTTAGTTATTACTTTAAATTTATTGTTATCAGGTAAATCATACTTCTTCCTGTTTATTGATCTCTGTGCTGGTTAATGTTATGATACTTTATATATATGGTCTCTAATCTTTATTAAAACCCCTACAGGAGACACCGTTAGGTACTTACCCAACAATTATCCTCTAACCCCCACTTCCTGATGATAGAACCCCAAATTTCTTTGGAGACAAAATGTGACCAACTCCAGACAATGATTCACCATTTCCTTGAACCATGGTAAAGATCCAGTTTCTTGCTTTCCTAGTCTTCCTTCTTCCCAGAGGTGGCTTTTCAACAAAGTTCTGGCTGAGAAGACAGCAACAGAAATCTTCTGAGCACTTCTGGAAAAGATTTTGGTTTCCTGATGAAAGGATACAGATACTTGTTACCTCCCTTTTTCCTTTTGGTTGACTTGAATGAACCGTGATGTCTGGAATTATAGCGGCCATCTTCCAACTGTGAGGCAACGCCATGAAGAAAATATCAAAATAAATACAGACTTGTTAGCTATTGCGTTCCTGAATTCGTGACCATAGCCATCAATCTCCAGATTTGAGATGCTTCTTTAATCTAAGTTTATTCAGATTTTGTTACTTGCCACTGAAAGCATTCCCCACTGATTCACCTTGTAAGATAAATGTCATTATCCCCTTTCACTGATGAGAAAATGACAGCTCTATGAACATTTTGTAAGACTAAATGCTTTTTTTTTCATTGAAGATGTAGACTTATATGTCTTCTAGGTTCTTGACATTGTACCAGTTGGTAGGAACAGAGAAAAAAGTAAAAATCCCTGCAAGCATATAGGTTCAGCATAGGTTTTAATTTTAATTTTCCTTCTTTTTCACATCTTATCAACCCAAAATTATCAGAATGGTCATTTCAGCTTGATTTTAGAAGAGCAACAACTCTGAGGAAGAAGAAACATTGAATATTTCTAAAAGTAAGGAGAACCTAGTTGGAACGTAAAGTCTTACAAGTGTGCTAATTAACCTAATTAGTGACACAGTCTACCCAGAATTAAGGAGAGCATTAGAGCTGTCTGACATTGCTGGGTACATACTGAACTGCACAGATCAACTTGCTTCAAATCTTGTGTGATATGTTTTTCTAGGCACCAGTACCAAGCATGATGGCTCCCATTTCTGGAGTTTCAAAGCTTCCCTTTCTTGAGCAGGAGACAAACTGTTGTTTTAATTTTTAGCAAATTAAAATCAGTAAAGCATGCCTGGCCCCCATGCAGAAAAAATGGTGTCCATAATAACAACTTATTTCCTCTTTTCAAAGGTGGACTTCTGCCTGATAGCTAAATGCTTCTATAACCTTTTAAGAAAATGGAGTTCTCAAATCTCCAGCTTATTAAGTTGCAGCTGGCACGTGAAGCTGAGACACTCACAGCACTGGATAATGTCGGTAGCCATAGGACTGTCAGGAAAAAACAGGCCGAAGGGACACTTTCATTTTAAGTAGACTTGCAAGGCATTCCGACTTTCAGCTCCTCAACCCAATGGACCAAACACCTCTGACAACCTCAAATGTGGCCTCGCTGAGTGCTTCCATATTCAGGGGTTATTAGAAAGGATTGAAGCAAGTGACCTATAACGAGGAAGGAATCAGGGCAGAGAGGTACTATAATGAACTGGCCTCGGAAGGTCTTTGATGCTGCCTTTGCATACTGTATATGAGCTTTCCGCTCAGTCATTTCCTCTGCACTTTGGTGGCACAGCATGAAGCCTACTATTAGAAACAAGGTTTATTGCTGCCTTGCAAACATTTATTGGGTAGTATCTAAAACATGGTGTCAAGTTATAGTAATGTGCTGTTCCGGGAACCTTTTTGAGAATTTTAGTGTTTCAGAAAACGGTCCTCTGAGAATTCTTCTGTTTCAGAAATGAAAAGTAGTAGAGACTGTAGACACACACACACACAAACACACACATATACTCACATATCCTCTGATTACTTCGTAGAGATGTACCATTTTTCTTTTAAGAGAAACATCTATTCCTAAAATAGGTCATTCTTGGACTTTTTAAGTAGTGTGCCTCAGAGAGCAAATATCCAGATTTACCATTTGCCCGGAGATATTATTTGCCTATATTTACACAAGGTCAACAACATGATACACATTTTAATCCCCAAGAGGATTTCTTTCACATTGCTATCTACTCAGTCAAGCTCAAGTTTCTCTAGTCCATAAGAAAATAGTCGGTTATGAACTCGGTGCAGATTGTTTTAGTGCTGCAAGAGAGGAAGAGCATTTACCTTGAAGCATGGTGATGGGAACATGTACTGCGACATTGAATTGTGGCTGTGCGGGGTCCCCTGTTCCTCCCCACAACATTTGGGGAGTGCAGTATATGTGAGGAAGTGCTCAGGAAATGTTTGTTGATTGAATGGATGTTAAGTAAGCAGGTGAATAAAAGGTAAAAAAAATGTTATTAATCTATGTATTTCCTGTTTGATATTAAAAGAGTTTCCCAATTGACGTGAAGTTTTTTATAAACTATTTATAAAGCACTATACCAGACAAAGGGATGAAACAGACCTGAAGGGCTTATTCCCTGATGTCAAGGAGGACCTGAAGGAGTTAGATTGAAAATGAACAAACAAGTAAAGTGAATGTCATCCCAGTCCTTATATGATGTGTTAGCCCCTCCTTGGTTTTCCGATTTGATTGCAGTTTCTTCGCTGAGAACTGCTGCATCATCCTACTACACTGCTTGCTCCTGTCCATGCCTGCCACCCTCTCCCTTACCCTCAGACTGTACCTGCTCTGGCCCTATTTACCTCCTCTCTCCTCTTCCTGTATTCCTTTCCCATTTTACCTTCCTAATTCCAGATTCTCAATTACCCTTTAGATTCCAACTCCCAGCTTTGGCTTTGATGTCCTTTTTTTTTTTTTGGTGTGTATTCATAGTGCCCTATATTTATCTCTACTCAGAATCAGCACATTGTAAAGCTCCAGGGAAGTTTATTATTATTATTATTATTATTACATGCATTATTATTCTATACTATAAAAGAATAAGTGGCCATTTGAACAGACCATCTTCCAGCACCAAAATATTTAAAGATGTTGAAGAATAAGACCATGTTCTCTTTATTTACAAATGACATAACTGAAAAGCCTAGAATACTTCCAACTCCCCCCTCACAAGGGGTAGATTGTTTGGACATTAGTTATAGAATTAATATCTCAACTACAGTGTTATGGACTGAATTGTGTCCTTCCAACATTCATATGTTGAAGACTTAACTCCCCATGTAATGGTATTTGGAGGTGGGGTTTTTGGTAGATAATTAGATTTAGATGAGGTCATGGGGGGCCCCTCATGATGGGACACCACATAGCTTGCTCTCTCTCTCTCTGCTGTGTGAGGACACAGAAAAGGCAGTCATTTACAAGCCAGAAACCAACCATGTTGGTATCCTGATTTTGGACTTCCAGCCTCTTAAACTGTGAGGAAATAAATTTCTGTTAAGCCCCTCAGTCTGTGGTATTTTCTTATAGCAGCCCAAGCTGACTAAGACCTACAGCTAAACAGATTCCATTAAAGGTAGTTCCTGGTGGGCAGAGAGATTATATTTTCAAATGAAAGATCTCACTCCATAAGACAGAAGCCCCAGATTGAGGTTCTTAAATTTCAGACAATCGAAATAAAATAATGAATTCAACATTCTCCTAATATCTTTGTGCTCCAGCCTTGCTGCCTTCTACTATTCTCCATGCATTTGTATGCCCAGGTATGTGTTGAATGGTACGTTTGGACCTTATATATTCTACTTAAAACCTTTTGCTAGTAACCCACTGCCTACGAGAATCTCTTTTTCCTCTGGGCCTTTACATAGGCTATTTACTCCTCTTATAATCCCCAGTTCTCTGTTCCTCCCACTCCTCCACACTTTTTAATAACTAAATGCTACTCAGCCCTCAGAATTCTATTAGTACATCACATCTTCTTTGGGAACCTCCCTTGGTCTTCTTAAAGCGGGGAAGATATCTGTCTCCTGTGATCCTAATTCATTATAAACATCCCCTTTTGGTCCCTATGATGTAAGTGATTATTTATTTACTTGTCTATTCGGGCAATGTATTACAATTTCTTAGGAGACAAGGACTTTTTCTTCTCTTCAGTGTATCCTAGAGCTTAACTCAATAACTGGCATGTGTGCACACTCCAGTTTTTATTGAGAATATGATTGAATGAATTATTTACCTTCTGGGTCTTTCTGACTACTACAGTTACCATGACTCATGGTCACAAGCCCAAGATTGGTCCTCATACCTGAGGATTGTATTTCTCTAGTTAGCGGGACTCTTAGATTTCAATCCCCCTTTGCCCTCTCCTGATCCTTGAGTTCCAGTTATTCTTAGCCTTTCAGATCTAATTATAGGTGAGGAAGTACTTATTCTGACATAAGTTTGAAACGAAAAAAGGAATGGATTCCAGGGAACATCTCTGTTTTTTCTGACTCTATCCTTCATTCCCAGAAAGAGAACCCTCTCCTTAGGTTTTATTCTCTCTCCTTTTTACTTCTTTCCCTTGTCATGATTAAATGAGATTAATATGAATTTACTGCCTGCATTAATATGAATTCAGAACACAAAAAGCATCATTTCTTTCAGCACTTCTTAATCTTACCAAATGATGCATACCGTGCAATAGAAAGTTACAATTCTACTTTAACCTTTTCTATTGCTCCTAATAGAGTTTTCCTTTAGATGATACTGTTAACAGTTAAGACAAGCCAGCTATTTTCAACGCCATAGGCCTAGAATCTCACCAGAAGTCAATCTAGTCAGCCAAGATTGATTGACTCATTGAGTTTAATGTTCATGAAATTTTGTAATGTTATGTTTGATGTGAAGGCTTATCTTAGGAGAAAATGAACTTTTCAAAAAACTGATCATGCTTAGACAAACTAGCTCTAGTTTCAAATATGATACTAGAAATAAAACAAAACAAAGCATTCAAATTTTATTTAAGATGGTGAACAACTTGCTTTTTTTTTTTCCTTTTAAGTCTGGGATCTGAGTCAAGTGCTTTAATTCAGCTTCTTGCAGAACTAACTAAACTAAAACTCAAAGGAAAAATTTTAAAGATGATGTTTATAGCAATGACATCATTATATAAAAGGTTGGCATTTCATATTTTCCAAACAGAAACTTGGAAATAACAGAATACAAGTTAAATAAAAAAAGTTGAAACTAATCCAATTCTCTATTTTTCTTTCCATTTTTTTTCTAACTGAGCTTTTTATTGCCAGCTTTTACTTTGCATAATAATATATGATGAATTGTCCAGGAAAGACCCAGTGAGTACATTTCTCTTAGAAATAAGCCTCACTGTGCAAAAAGAGGCCAAGTTCTAGGACAGCATGCTTATATAATTATGTAAGATTTTCCTTATTGCTGAACAATTGACCACTCTAGGCATTTGTCAAATATGTAAATATACAGAGGCACTGGTCACCAGAAGATTGAAAACACCAATCACTCTATTCAAATCCATCCTTATTTCTAGAGAAACAATACCAACTCAAAACATACATGCTACTGGCAATAGTACTAGCAATATTATCTTGGTGTACCGAAGCTACATATTAAACACTTCAGTATTTGTTTATTTAATGATTCTGAATCATCATACACATGGGCTAGAACTGTGGACATTAAAATATTTTGCTGGTATATTTTCTAAAAGAATTTTTAAAAATTATGACTCCTTTTATAGTTTTTGTTTGATGCATAAAATACTTCATTGTAATTTGAAATAATTGCCAAAGATAAAATTCTCATTGGAAATATCACTATTATAAAATAATTCTATGCAATTGATCACAAAATTAAAATGTATTTTTATTAATAATTACCAAATATAAAAAGGAAGAAGTTATTGGAAATGCATATCCATATAGATGTATCAGGATTCTCCTCACTTAATTGTTTAATGGATAAAGGAATGGATATTTATCATCAGAGGGAGTCAGGGTTAAGTGGAAGCCAATAAGAGAAAGCAAGACACTGGACCACCGAAAAGTATGGGGCTTTACAAAAGATAATTAATTGGTTTTCATTAAGAGTATTATTTGTAGGAGAATTCATAAGGCATTCCTATTAAGTTATGCTAAATCTACCAATTATAGAGTAGAGATAAATAAGCATATCAAAAAGTTGATGAATGAGAGGCGTTTTTGGAAAAAATCAATGAAAATGTTTTTTATGAGTCTGAGTAAGAAGAGATAAAATGTGAAATAACTCTAAACTTAGTTTCTTTATTTCAAAATATAATGATGACATGTAAGAAATAATTATGAAACTTTTTCTCTTTCTTAAAATCATGCAAAGTATGTAAACGAGACATGAGATGAGTAAAAATATTCACCAAGCTCTTTCTTTTTATCAGGAATGGGGAAAATGAAGAGAGGTTGTGTTTTGCAGTAGAATTGAATTTCCCAGCATATTTTTTTACGAATCTTGACTACTTTAATTCTAAGAGAGAGAGAGAGATAAAGGCTCAGAGTCTTACCCTGATTTTGCTGCCTGTTGACATCAGGCATTGCAGGCTTGAGCATTTCTTATTGATGACATTCGCTTTGCTTCCAAAAGTCTGTCCCTCTGGGTGATGCTTTTTTTTTTTTTTTTTTTTTTTACAGTATTTGTGTAATTGTGGAGGAAGTCTTTAAACAAAAGTTAACATCATTGTGACCCTAGTCTACAATTCTGCAAATATTCTGAATTCAGAATATTTCAACCAGGACTCAGATAACCCCAATTCTTAAGCACAAGCTTTGCCCTTAGCAGAAATATATTTTAGGCAAGAAAAGATATGAACCTCTAATGTGAGTTTATAGTGCTTCATTAAAGGAGGTTTGTCAGACACAAATATTTCATAACGTTCCTATTTCCTGCCCTGAAGAGTTTTATACCTCGGTATAATGTACCACAATGTGATTCAAGATGGATGAGAATTATACTTTTCTTTGGTACACAAGGAAAATAATGATTCTGTAAGGGGACATGGGAATAAGAGAACCTGGCTGATGTGAACACAGGCGAGTTCTCAGGCATCAGTTTTAAGGAACAGTAAACATATGGAATTTCAGGATCTAGAAATTGTCTCCCTTAACACCATCCATCATTATATACCTCCCTGGAAAGTCTCTCTGGACTCCTAGGGGTAAAAATAGAATTTATTGATCCATAGAGCCAAGAAAGTTTGGAGGTAGAGTAGAAATAAGGTCTGATTTGATTTAATGCCAGCTCGGTTCAGCAATGTACCAAGGGGGAAACTTGCAAACCCCAATTCTCTCCTGTTCTGGGGATGCAGTCAGTCTTAGGATAGAGCTGGTCCTTCCCTCAAAGCGTTGGCCCCCAAATCCTCCCCCAAGCTGAATAAAACCAGGGTCCATTTGGGAGCATGGTTGTCTTGAGGATAGTTCTAACTTCTTCCATCTCCCATCACTCCATGGAAGAACGGAGTCTTCCATTCACAAAGAGCTTCAGGGAAGTCATACAACAAGGGGGTAAAAAGACAACTTTTAAAAATATATCATCTTATTGTATTAAGATTTTAATTTTTATAACTTTTCTATCATGATTAACTGTGGTCCAATTTCAAAATCCTTGGCCAAAGAGTCATTATCTCTCACATAGATCTTTTTCTTGACTACTGTGGGGTCAGCTTTCCTAATGGTGGTTGAGAGGAGCACCTCTCCCTGGGGATACTCATTCTCACTAGCACTGGCCCACATCTGGTGTCACCACAAAGGGATTTCAGCAGGGGCACCTTAAGCAGAACACAGCAAAATAAATATTAAGATGAAAGACAAAAACAAAACATGGACCATTTGAGTGTAAGTAGAGGGAACTTGCTGGAAAAGATAAAGTATCTATGAATGGATTATTTTTTTTATGGATAAAAGTGAGTCTGAATGCATTTAAATGGCATTAAATTTTATTGCCTTTCATATTTGTTGCTGGTTATGGTGTCATCCAAAGGTATAGTGCGGCTGAATATCTCCAGGTGTAACCCATTGCTCTATCTACACTCTGTGCTAGGACCCTTGGATTTGATTCTGTGACTCCTCCTCAAAAAGGCTTTCATTATTGGACACTATTTCTTGGAATCAGGACACTTTTACCAAAGAGAAGAAGGAGAAGGAGAAGGCTAATTGCTGATATCTACCAAGTTAATGACTTTTAGAAGATAAGCATTATGTTTGAATATGAAAGAGAGAAAAAATCCACCCTCTATTCTCAAAATCCTCCTTTAAATTGAGGTTGGATCTGCACCCATGAGACAATGAGTGATTAGTTAACCCAGGATAAGAGGGACTGGGACAACCACTTGTTAAGGCAAGGCAGGTAGTTTACATATACACATTACCTCATTCAATCTTACCATGAACCTGGGAGACACATATTTTTGTTTTATTTTACAGAAACAGAAATGGAAGCTTAGGTGGCTAATTCCTAAGGCAAAGATGATTCAGTTGATAGGTGAAGGATTTGAGATTTAAGTCCAGGTCTGTTTTGACAAAATAAATTCCTTGCTGTTTCCTGGTAACCAACACCTATGACCCCTGGAGACTCAATTTCTTGCTCTTAGCCTTAGGAGAACGAGTTATTGTACAATAAGTATCAAGATATGAGCTCTAGCTGCATGACTTTTGGAAATCCTTTAACATTCCTATAGCTTACTTTTATCATTTATAAAATGTAGATAATATTTTCCTGTTTATCTTCCAGGCTTATTGAGCAAAGAAAATAAAGGCTAGAGACTAGAAAGTGTTTTATGATACATAGAGCAAGAAACTCTTGGAAACTATTTAATCCAATATTTAAGAGTTTACTGTTGAAGAAATGGAGAATTAAATGAGTTAGCTAAAATAAAATTATAACCTCTAGGGATTACTGAGTCCTTCTAATGTGTACTGCTTTTCAGTCTATGCAAATATGGCATTGTACAGTGGAGAATGTTGCTATTAATTTTATTACAGATGTTGCCCTTATCACTCATTTTTTATATGTAACCAATTCAGAGAGATTATGTGTAGCAAACATCAGTTCTATATGGTTGATTATTCTTTGCCATTTGATAATAATCTAGCTAATATATTAGACTCTGAGTTTAGGTTAAGAATGTAGACTAACTTGATGTTGATGAGTATTACCAAATAGATACACCAGTGTCCTTGAGGTAGCTTGATGGAGACTTTCAAAGAGCAGGGTTTAGTAACATCTTTTGTAAGTTTGACTTTAATTGAGCAAATTAAATACACAATTGTGGGAAATTCTATGTACTGAATTGCCCAGGAAATAAAAATGGTAATAATAATACTTGCATACTACATATAGTTCAAAAAGTATTTTTCAGAATAAAATCTCATTTCGTTCATTTCTTTATTCATGCTTTCAAAATATTCTCTAATAGTCAAACATGCCCTAGGTCCAGGAACACAGTGATGAATATCACACGGTCTGTTCCCTCAGAGCTTATAGTGTGTTGCACATGCACAGAAACTTTTGGTTTACAGGTCCATTTGATACTCAGAGGCTTCATGAAAAAAATTTTACATTCATATATATAGAATTTTGCCTGTGACTCTAGGTGGTCCATGGGTCACCCCTCCCTTCCCAGCAAAACCAAGTTTAGTGGTTCTAAGGATTATGGACCTCTGGTCTCCCACTTCTGAAGAGCAACACTGTATTGTAAGTAGACCAGGTGTTATGACTATCACTATTTTATAGAAGAATAAGTTACAGTTCACAAAGGTTAAGCAACTCATTTGGGGGCATAGAGTTGAAGAGTGGTGAAGCTAGATAAGAATCCCAGTGATTCTATTTTCATTTTTAAATTATAAAAGTAGAGTGTGCTCATGGTATTAAAAAAAATACATGTATCAAAACAAATAGTTCAGAAGGATGCAAAATGGAAAATGCTGGTTTTCAGTTCTGACTCCACTGTTAAAATAGTTGCTTCCACATCTAACTCACTTGCAGAGAGTTGAGTTTTAAACTTGATCTTTGTAAGTCTGAATTTTAAACCAGACTGTATTGCTTGTTTGCAGAAATGTCTAGCTCCATATTTATTAAAGTATTTTGGTTGCATGTGACAAGAAGCAAACCTTTCTGGCTTCTCAAGAAAACGAATATCCTGATAGGACTGTGTCTGTCACAGAATCTGAGAAGTAAATGAGCTCCAGGTACAAGCATTGCCACTCTGAACAACACAGTCTCTGTATCTGCCAGCTCCAAAGGTGACATTCTTGCAAAAGGACTTGGAATTACTCTAGCGCTCACTCTGGACTAACCAATTCTTTCCAGGTGATGGGAACACATTGTCCATCCCAAGGGGGATGGTAATTTTCATCTTCTCAATTTTAACACCCTGTTTTAATATCTGATGCAAAATTTGGTGTTCATTTCTTATTTGCATAATAAGCCCTTGTGTATGCCAGAAAAGTGGCCTAAAATCGACGAAGGATTCTAATTAGCTACTAGAGAAATGGCCACCAAAGATTTGTCCTCTCTAAGGTCAGTATAACTCAGAAGTAAACAAATATGTTGATGATATATTTCACCTGTTTACTGCTGGTTTTCTCATTGATAAATGTCACTTCTATAATAGTAAAGATAGATTTGTTTTCTCTTTAAGCCTCAAAAAAATCAGAAAAGAAGCATGAATTTCAAGAAAATAGTTATTATGAAAGTCCTCAGTGCTGTAAGTTTTAATGAAAATTAATCTGTTGGATATTTTTGAAAATGAGTTAAATGATATTTGACAAAAGAAGTTGTGGCACTAAAATTTTATTTGAGGATATTGAAAAATATTTCACCTTGTCCTTAGCGATTCAGGTCCTTGGACATAATCACAAGGCTTAAAGAAAACAGAGAAGTAGCTAGAAATACTTAGATGGGAGAATTTGATTAGAAAAAAATCCAAGCTAGAAATTGTTATAGAAAATATTCTGCATATTACTTTTGGAAAAGGGGTATAACATAGTGGTTAAGAGCACACGCTCTTTGGACAAAGGTAAATAGTTCAAATCCTGGTTCTGCTTCCTGTTGGCTGTGTGACCCTGACAAATGTAATTAGAGATTATTACCTGTCTCACAGTTTGTGTGTAGGTAACTAGAGATCATGATAATAGTTTGTCCTTTAAAGGGCTGTTGTGAGGATTAAATTATACCTTAAATAATTAAGTAATATATACATTATTTATATTTATATATTAAAGAATAGAAATATAAATGTCTGGAATTGGTAGTAGTAGTACATTCGACCTTATTCCATTTTCCTTCATTTACCAAAAAGATAAGAAAAATAAAGTTTATCTAAAATGCTTGGCATTCTATATTTTTCTGTTGGATTTAAAAAATTGTTTTCACTGAAATTCAGCTTTATTTAGAGCTCATAACTTGACCCAAAACTTGACAATTTTATATAACTTGATTCACGATATTAAGATATAAAGTGATTTTGTGGATGTTCCAGTGCAGTACTGATTAAACTGGAGTTCTTTGTTGGTAGCTCTTCAGTTTTGAGTGTGGCTCTTGGGTTAACAATTATAAACAAATTATATTGACATTATGATTAAGGCACATCATGTAATTTGCAAGACCTAAATTACTAAGAATATATTTCAGCCTAGAATTTGGATAATTATATTCAAAAATAACCATTATAAGAGTTGTATTTTATTTTCTTTTAGTCTTTTCTTGTGATAGAGAGCTAAACTTCAAATTTGAAAATATCTTCAGCATTTGGGATAAATTCTTCTAAATTGAATTTAGAACAAATTCTATATTTATTTAAAAATTATTATAACTTTAAAAATTAAAATTAAAAAAATTCAAATTACATTTTCAAAATTTAAAAATTCTTCTAAATTTTTATTTTGAAGGCTTTTTTGAAATCTTAAACTTTCTTATAAGTACGTATACTCTATTTGTCAGTCCTATTAGTATGAATTATTGAAATGGTGACATGACATTATAAGAATTACATCCTAATCACTTTCCAAAGACATCAATCAATTCTGGTGCCAAATTTGTTTAGGTTGTTTATTCTAAAATTTATGATGGGTTGAAAATAAAGAAGTTCTTGGAGTATTTGTGCCAAAATTATTTCATTTAATGTGACTTTGACAAGTACAACTGAGTCTTTGAAACTAGAAAAAAATACATCAAATGAAGGACTTCATATTTTTTCAGGCAAAGTCTGACAAATGCATGTTAATTAGTGACTTGAAAACTTACCTTCACATATCTTCCATACATCTGAATGAAAATAGAGCCAAAATGAAAAAAAAATGAGCAAGATTCAATACTTTTAATTATTTGGGAATTGTAAAGAAATTCTCCTGGATAATTTCAAGAGAAGTAGTGAGGAGAAGAGGACATGTATGAATCCTATACTCAAGTAAAATTCGACAAGGTAGAGGAAAATTAATTCTACCAATTCATGATGAAGAGAATTTTTTGCACAAACTCTTAGAAAGTGTCCCTTCATAAATTGTCTACCAACTGTCCACTGGAAGGTATGTTGAAAAGTTAGATTGATAAATATAAATTTATTTCTACATGGCTTGAAAGGGTTAGCAATATTTTGCAAGTATTGTGTAGCTGGATATACTAGCACATAATACCATGAAAACATTACAAGCCGCCAGACAAGTTGAGAGAAAACTATAAAAATTTAGATTTTTAATAAAAGAGTAATAGTAAGTAAAAATGAACACATTCCTTATTTGACAGAAAGGAAACATTTGTCAATACATCTCTGTAAAATGTATATTTTCCTCTAAGTTTCATTAACATCTGCAGAAGAGCCAATGACATTTCACACTTTTTAAATTTTCATTAACTTTGTAATTTATGATCTGATATTCCAGAAGCATTCAAACATTCATACAAATGGTGTAGTAGAGACAACTTTGGAGGTATTTACCATGTTCAATGCCTCTTCCACAACCCACACATACATACATGGACTCCTGAAATTATGTTTATTCCATAAGACTATGTTTCTAGCCATAGTTGATTGGAATAGGAATCCCATTGGCTCTGAGCCATTCTAGACACACCCTCTCCTTAGAGTTTGAAACTGGGATAAAGAGTACTAGACTCTACCAGTCCTTTGAACTGAGAGCACATAAACCCTAGAGCTAGGAGGTAACATCCTATACCCTACACTTAGAGAGGCAGAGGAATAAGTCTATAGAGAAACATGGGTATGAAGTATGAAGTTCATACCCAAGTATGAAGAGAAGCAAAATCAGAGACCAAGACAAGGCTTGCCATGATTTCTCATGGTGTTTTTGTTACTTTTCATGCCCTTTTTCAGGCTCAACCACACTCCCTGCATTTGGAATCTGTGAGAAACACTGCATTCTTACAATAATTTTCTTCTCTTATTGCATGGTCTTGCTAGTAGCCTACTGTCCATATTAGGAAACAGCATTTTTTTCACTCAACCAGTATTTCCTGAATGCTGCCTATGTCCAGAATACTGTGTTTTGTGCAAAGTATGAACAAATGAACAAGGTAGACATGATGTAGTACTCATCATCTGAGACAGAAATGAATGATGATGGTTAGTAGAGGATGTATAACACTTTCTGTGGGCATAAAGAAACACCTGACTGTGTCTGAAGATACTGGGGAAGCATTCCATGAGAAAGTGATGTTTAGGCTGAAGCTGATGGGTGAAAAATATGGAAGTAACAGGTTTCACTTGTGTGTGAATTAGAAACCAGCCAACCTTGCTTCCTAATGGTAAATACCAACTACTGCTGAAAAGGAAGCATATTAAACTGTTTTCCCTCATTCAGAAATTTTCACAGGTAATTTGCACAGTTTGAAGAACAAAGAAAGAAAACCAAATGTGGAAATATCATTTAAAGTAAAAGAGAACATTTGACATATTTCCCACCTCCTCTCCCAGTGATTCATGATTCTAAGCATCCAAGAAATTCTTCCAAATCCAGAGGTTAAAGTAACATGTAAGGTGTTTAAGACAACTTAGTAAAAACAAATTGACCTCCGCAGAGTTATTATCTCCCTATATTGGATGAAAGGAAATTAGAGAAAACTGACGCTTGCCACATGGAATAGAGAGTAAGAATTAGATTTTGTCTTTAGGGGTCCTGGCTTCAACTTGATTAATCAGCTAATCAAATGTCTTTGTTTAATTTTAGTTTCCTTATCAACTTGAAGAAAAACCTTTCAGAAGACACCATCTGTGTAAACACAGCCCACAGCCGTTATAGGTAAAGGAAGACAGCTTCCTCTTTGTGCAGGAGTCTTTGCTTAATTTTTCCCTTTTAATTATGGCTCAGCTAAAGGGCATATACACATAATGTTTTAACATAAAAAGACACATTTTAAAATGCTAGGTAAGTATTATAATTAGCTAGGTAAATGCAGACAGAGAGAATGTCAGGCAGGAATAGTTGAGTGAAGGTCCCAAGGCAGGAAGGAATGTGAAAAGTTGTTATATTTGGACAGAGGAACATGAGGGGGAGGGTGGGAAGAGAAATTGGAGAGATAAGCAGAGGCCAGATTATGCAGGGTTTTGAGGCCATTGTAAGACTTTGGAAATTTATCATAAAAGCCATCAAAAGTTTTAAGGCAGAGAGATGATACAATCAGATGTGCATTTTAAGACAACAGATTAGATGGAGCAGATAGAAAAGTTTTTGTTAGAACGTGATTGCTTTAAGTATGTATGGCTTGGACTCATCTAGTCGTTGTAGTTAAAATAGAGAAAGGGGGAATGGGTTTGAAAGAGATTTAAGAGGTAGAATTTATTGACTTGGTGACTACTGTGTCCCAAGAAAAGAGGAAAATTCAAAAGGATGGTGATATTTGTCAGTTGTACCATTTGCTTTGATTGGAAATGCTGGAGAGGGAGCCGGTTTAGGCAGGTTTAGGTCAAATTCACTTTTGTTCGTAATCAAACTTGAAGCTCTTGTGAGACATCTGAAAGGAGAGGCCAAGTAGGCAGGTCTGGAACTCAGAAAACACATCTATGTACAATCTTTAAATGTAAAGCTTATTGGTACATAGGTAATTTTGAAGCAATGGATATACTAGAGATTCTTAAGATTGCACAAAGTCAGAAGAGAGGAGGCCTGAAATAGAGTCCCAATTTGCTCCAAATTTTAAGAGTCCACTTTAGAAAGATACTAATAAAGGAGCACTAAAAGAAATAAGGAATGGAAACGGAGCCCATGGGAGAAACCTGTTGTAGGTCCAAAAATACTTTGTGAAACAAATTTTCAAATAATACCTGAAAACTTCTGAGGAATCTCAAATTTCTCTTCCAACTATAATGAAATACATTGATTGTGACAAATCAGCCACCAGTCATCCACACAGCTAACTTTGCGGAAGATTTGTGCAAGAATACAGCTCTGCTTTCAGCAGAGAGCTCTTTCTTCTGTACAATAATGTGAGAGCCACTCTTTAGTGGTTCTACTCAAAATTCTGTCAGAGTCAGTGAAAGAGGGTAATACTTTGGAAGAGTGGTAATGCTAAATGCCAATTGGCAGAGAAGGTAGGCTTCGGAATTCCCAATTTGTTTGAGCTGTAGAAGTGTTCCAAGAAGCTCTTCAATCTTCCCACGGTTGCCCAATGGGAGTGGAAGATTAAATTATTTCAGGAGCAAAGTTCAGGAAACCAGACGCCAGGAGTCCACCTGGCCACTAGAGGGCTCCAACCACACAGGTGATGTAGAATTCCCAGGGCTTACAAGAGTGTGCTCAAAGGCTATCTGTGAAACTGATGTATTTTTGTACACTTCACTCATACAATAGAGTTAGTGTTAGAAACACTGAGAAAAAAATAGATGAAGTGATTATATTTCCCTCTGCTTGGAGGTCTTTTCCCAACTGCATATAATTTACACAGGTTGGCAACCTACAAAATTCTTTGTTAGCAAATTATAGTGTACAATTACTTCTTAACTCTGTTTGTCTTTGTTTCTTTACTCTCTGGTTCCTGTGAACAATTTCATTTTTCCTTCTTCATGAAGTTTGCAAAGAAAAAAAGAAATGGAACTAAAACAGAATAAGGGAAATTCTGCTCTTTTCTGACCCGATCCTACTGGTCTACCACAAATACTTTCCCAAATGCCTCTTAATAAATATAACCTTAATGTAAAGTTATTTTCGGAGTCCCAAATCAGGACTCATGCTTTAACAATGGAAAACAACTTTTTAAGGTGAGATATGTTGTCACCATGCATCGTCCCCCCAAATTCCTCAAGGATA
Organism: Potos flavus; assembly: GCA_028534135.1. Taxonomy (NCBI): domain Eukaryota; kingdom Metazoa; phylum Chordata; class Mammalia; order Carnivora; family Procyonidae; genus Potos; species Potos flavus. The sequence continues at coordinate 48,592,595 of CM052893.1, read as the reverse complement.
GGCTAACCACTTCAGAATGAACTAGATTTAGAACTTATCTATTGTAGGCTTTTGAATAATTTTTGAATGACCTTGGAGCAAACTCAGGTGTGGGACTGGAGGAATTGCAAGGGGCAGCCCTTTCCATTCCATCTCTGGCTATACCTACCAGCCTGACATCGTGGGATTCTGGGCATAGAAGTTTGATTCTGGCTGTGTATTCTTCTTTGCTTTAAGAAAGTTGGGTTTTCTAGGAATGGAGTGAGATAGGAGTTTTTTCTTTCTTTTCTAAATGAGTTGGTTCTACTTTGGAGCTAGTGTGTTTAAAATCCCCAGCTGACCCCTAGAGGGTGTATTCAACATCAACTCACAGCTTTGGTGGCCCTTTTATCTTCAGGGAATTGCAGAGGAGAGCAAGCACACCGTTCAAGGTGACAGCCAGGTTTTATGGCCTGAACAATTCAAGATAAGTAGGATCTCATTTGGACTTGTAGCACCAGCAGTATATGGGTATAGACAGTGACTCTGTAGTCTCTTCATCTCTTAGTGATGAAACAGAATCATAATAGTTAAATCAGAATGTGATCTAATCTCTGGATGAGCTATACATATTCCTTTCTTTCTTTTTTAAAAAGATTTTATTTATTTATTTGACAGAGAGAGAGAGATCACAAGTAGGCAGAGAGAGAGGGAGAAGCAGGCTCCCTGCTGAGCAGAGAGCCTGATGCGGGCCCGATCCCAGGACCCTGAGATCATGACCTGAGCCGAAGGCAGAGGCTTAACCCACTGAGCCACCCAGGTGCCCCTACACATTCCTTTCTGATGGATTTCTCTTTATTTTATCAATTCCATGTCACTTAGGAGTATCATTTAGGACTTCCATATTTGTCATTTTTGTACATATTTTATGGTACAAAAATAAATCATAAATATGAATATACTGTAGGGTTTGGACCCTTTCATTTTATTAAGCTCCTTACTAAATAAATGTGGTATTACACTGTATTAGAAACCATTTAAAACATTTACAAAATATATTTCAAATACTTTTTTGACCAAAGAGCATAATCAGGCAGTTACTTGATTTGTGAATTTAACTTTGTATATTTTGCCTTTATCAATTGACATCTCCTTTGATCTAAGAAGTTTTGAAGTAAACTAGAATATATAATCAGAGGAATAAAATATCTTCTCTTAAAAGCCACTGCTGGGATGTCTCCCAAATTCTTCTTGATTGCCAATAGAAGCATTATTCACACAGTTTGAGGAGCCCCAAGGAGAAGATTATTTTGTGTAATTGAAAGAGCAGGTAGATTTCCTTTTCTAATTACAGTACAAACACAGAATTTTAAAAATTGGCAAGAGCATCATGTCTTAAAATTTTTTTTTATCTATTAAAAACTTTGCCATTGGAGTAACGGCACTCTAAGGAAGACTTCTCTAGCACTTTCCCATCTGTTTTACTTTTGTCTGCCTTTTCCATAAATTAATCACAAACAAGTTCTGGAGTCATTGGTAAGGACAAAGATAGATGTTTCCATTTATAACTCTGGTCTCACTTCTTCATAGAATTTTTGTTAGTTTTCAAGTGAAATTTGTTTGCGTAAGATGTGTAGGCTGTGAAGGAGAGAGAAACAGTGGGAAAGAAGAGGGGAGAGTTGTCAGGGAAGAGGAGGGAGTGGTGAGATACCAAACCAAGGAGTCTTTCTATTTGAATAAAATGCTAAAGTCCTAACAGAAAATGTATCATATATAAACAGGAATGACATCATCAATTATGTCTCTTCTTACTAATGTCCAAAGCCACAGGGTCTATCCGCTGCTGTATCTAATCTAAATCAAGCTCACGTGGAATATTCCACTGGCTTCTTGTGCCAAAGAGTAAGAGAAAATGTGACAATAAATACACATTGATTTGGTCAGTGGAATATATGCTACCACAAAAATTGAGTGGGCAGTAATAAACTCTGGAGTTATGCCATTTATAATTCTTTGTGTTTCTATTAAATATTATGCATGGGTCCTTATGTTAGTTTCAATATAATGTTATGGCAAACTACTGACTGAGTAGATCTGTTTGCCATGTGGGTTGAAGCCATCTGTTGAATATCAGGGAATGTAACCAAGTGATTTGCCAAGAACTTGGCAAAGATGCAAGGATGAGAGATGTGTCCTGTGCATTTTTCTGAGTTGAGAACACCACTTAAAGCATAAGCATATTGACCTACAGTAGTATGTACAGTAATGCATCTGAACTGAGGAACACAATGACCAGCCCTGAAAATTAAAGTGTCATAAATATACAGTTGCATTTCTCATTTATCATAATTACAAATACAATTTCTTACATTCCACTTTCAGAACTTTGAAATTGCAGCTCAAACTACCCATGGTTTTGATTCTTTTCATATTTCAGAACTCAAAGGGCTGACTTGAGTTTTGAGTAGAGTATGAAGTGGGGAAGCATATGTTCTTCAAAGACAGGTGAAGACACTTTAGTGGGAATAGTTTGTAATAGTTGTAATAGTAATAGTTTGTAATTCAAAGTTTTCAAAGTTTTCCTAGATTAGAAAGCAATAGTATGACAGTCGAGATTGAGACTCAGTTTACATGGGACCAAGGACTGTTGCATTGTTGTTTAATTTAACCAACAGTCTAGATGATCTTTTGAGATACAAAACTTAACAAACATATGTCATTTGCTGTTTTTTTTTAAACCAATGTTTTCACAATACTATCATCTAGATGCAGCATGTGATCTGGGCAGACAGCAAGAATATTGCACTGAATTAGGCATTTTTGTGCCATGTTTGTTTAGAGTTGGCCACATTAAGAAAATCTATTTCTTTTTTTTTTTTAAAGATTTTATTTATTTATTTGACAGAGAGAGAGAGAGAGATCACAAGTAGGCAGAGAGGCAGGAGAGAGAGGGGGAAGCAGGCTCCCTGCTGAGCAGAGAGCCTGATGCAGGGTTTGATCCCAGGACCCTGAGATCATGACCTGAGCCGAAGGCAGAGGCTTAACCCACTGAGCCACCCAGGTGCCCCAAGAAAATCTATTTCTTTTATATACTTATCTTCTATTTCTCTGATGTGCAGTGGGGTGTAAACATCTAGCTTTGTAATCATGTTTTTAAAATGAAATTTAGTTGCATATACAGTTTTATGCATGACTAGTTATTTAAGCATTATGTGGAGTGAAGTGGTTAGTAGTTTTAAGTACATATTTTCTTATTTTTACAGAAGGCAACTTGATACAGCCTGAAATGAGGAAAAGCTTTCTCTCACCACAAGCCTGAGCCCCCACCATGAGGAGTGGCCATGTATCCCAAGGGGTCTTGCAACAGGTTATGGCTCTCCAGCTCCTTTCCTGAATCTTGCCTTCCCTTTGAAGGGAATACATGTCATGTAAAGTCAGATTCTCCGTACAGTTAAGACAACCTTCTGCAAAATTGTGAGGCAGGCCACCTGTCTTGAGACTACCCACCTTCTTTCCGGTGCCTCTTCCGTGCATCACTATCAACTCAGCAACAGGCTCATGTGTCATGATAGTAGAGTCAGAAAGGAAAGGTGACCCCATTCCTAGCTAAGCTGGTGGAAGCTAGATCTGTTTACCCTGTCCCAGTGCTCAGGAGAGCATCTGGAAGAGGGCCATCCAAGAAATGGAGTCACAGAGGCCATGCGCCTTCTTATATTAAACTCCTGTGGCACTGTATCGTCTTCTACCCCAGTGGGCTATGAGCTCACCACTGGCAGGATCCACGTTTAGCCTTTTCGGCATTTCTAGTACCGCACACAGTCAAGATTATAGTGGGGCTTCGTTAATATTTAAATAAATGAAAGAAATGAATGAATGAATGGTCTCTACACCAACTTCGGACAGAGTTCTTCTTAGTCCTCCTTGAATACCTTCATAGAGGTTCCCTCTTACTTCCTGTTTTGCATTCACCCCTCAGAGTCACCCCAGTGTGAGTGCCCCACACAGTCCATATCACTAAGTCACCCAAAGCCCACTTTGGTTAGTTTCCTGGCCCGGGAAAGAATAGGTCAGGAATGTGAAAAGGATGTTTTCTATTTTGTCTTCATTAGGAGTATGTATTTTAGTTTCCTTTGGGATAGGAAGTAGAGACTGTACATGAGTGTACATAACAGCCAAAAAATGTTGTGAAGGAAACAAGCTGATATATTTGTGAGCCTCATGTCTTAATCTTCTTCAGCTTATTACCCTTTGTTTTCTTTTTGATTTGACTTCTGTTTTTTTGTCACGTAAAGCAGAGGCTGGCGAATTATGGTTATTGGGCCAAATTTGACCTAGTCTGTTTTGTTAATAAAGTTTTATTGGAACACAGCCACTCCCATTTGTTTTCTCCCCACAATAGCAAAGCTGGATAGTTGTGTTGGAGACCCTATATGCCTTCAAAGCCTAAAATACTTATCATTTGGTCCTTTAAAAGAAATGTTTGCCTAACCTGATGTATAGCAAATACAGTGTCAAATGCCATATAAAATATAAAAGTATTGATTTTTGATTTCTTTGACCTTTTCCAGAAAGATTTCACACTGAAGTGTAATGCTTCTTGGGTGAAGGCTCAGGCAGCCTATGGTCAAGTCCTGGTTCCACTTCTTGTGATCTGTATGACCTCACACAGACATCATGGGGATGTCTGCGTAGACCTCTTCCGAGAGAACTTGTTGGGGGAGTGTTGCTGATCAGCAGCCTCCAGGTAACCATGCCTTCGGATCCAGCACCATGCTGGTGCTGAGGACACACTTCCCGTAGGGTGCTCCCAGCCAGTAACTGTACACGACAGGGTTAACGGTGCCTGACCCAGGAATCTTCCAGTGAGCATGTTTACTTGGGGCACCCCGTTGGCCTAGCAGAAACTTTCAGGACTATGTTGTCCTTCGAGTTCTTCCTACTCGGTCCTGCCTTTCTTCTCTCTTTTCTCACTACCCCCACTGCCTCACGAGCTAAAAATTCTCCATGCCTGCTTCGGCTCTTTCCTTGTTATTTTTCACAAGCATTTCCACAATAAATCTCTTGCACATCTAAACTTATCTCAGCTTCTGCTTCTTGCAGGACCCAAATTGAAACATGAACTCTTCTGGGCTTTGATTTCCTCATTTATAAAGGAAGTTCTAGGGACACCTGGGTGGCTCAGAAGTTAAGCATCTGACTCATGATTTCGGCTCAGGTCATGATCTCAGGGTTGTGAGATCGAGCCCCGCTTTGGACTCTGCACTGGGTGTGGAACCTGATCGAGATTTTCTCTCTCTCTCCCCCTGCACCTCCTCCTGCTATCTCTCTCTCAAAAAGAAAAAAAAAAAGAAGGCTAAAAATGATAACTATACCCCAGAATTTTTATAAAGATTAAGTAAATAATATAGGCAACACTTTTGGCACAGTTTTGGTGCAGTTCTTGGCATCCACCCACACACACCTTCTACTGCCATGGGCTTTGGGATGGCCACCAGCCAGTTCCTGCCTGTCCAGCGCCTCCTTACCTCTTTTTCACCATGTGGTGACTGCTCTCTGAACCTTGTGGGCATGGGCATTCTTTCCTCTCTTCCAAACTCCTTTCAAAATTAACAATGAGTCTTTTCAGTGAGCGTAGCACCCTGACACAACTGACATGCATGAAATATTTTCTGACTTATATGGAACACACTTCCATTAATCTAGCCTCAGATGTCTAAACAAACAATAAACAGGAATTCAAAGAGACTTCTCACCCCACCCGCCATTTATATATATATATACGTGTATATATATATATATATATATATATAATATCTTACATCTATATTATATGTCTATATCTATAGATATCTATATATTATATATATTATATATCTATATATCTATATATTATATATATTATATATCTATATATCTATATATTATATCTATATATATCTTTTTTCTCTTTTGAAGCAATAGAATTAACAACACAGGGGGTGGAGTAATGTAGGAACAAAAATGCAGTACTGTCCTGGAACTCCTGACAGTAACTTTGATGACACATTTCCTGAGATCCAACAGAGGCACTCCTGAGCCTACCAAGAACATCCTTAAGCTTGTAGCTTCAACCGTGAAATCTCATACCCCCTTTACAGTTAATCACAGCAAAAAATGTTTGAAGCCTTGCCAAAGGATGATTGACTATCCCAGGGAAGTGAACAGACAGCTTGATTTTCTCTATACTGAGAGAGTGATCATCTGGTCAGAGGTGGAGAAGCAGCCTGCCCCAGGAGTCTCTGCCCTTCCCCATGTACTCCCCCTCATACCCAGGTTGGAATATAAACCAAAGGTTATACCTTGGTACCCTACCCTCTGTCTAAGACAACTCAGCAATCAAGTTGAGACAGTCATGTTGCTGAGAATTGATCAAAAATTTGAAGAATAGTGACTTAGAGGTTAAAGGAAGTCACCAAAATGTCCCCCATGATATTTCTTGGAGAAGAACTTATGTTGTTCACTGGCAAATGTTATATTCAGGTTTAAAGTACAGACATACAAACTATATAATGCATACTATATATACTGGAATATTAAGAAGAAATGTATTCTACATTGCTAGCTGGCCTCCAAGCAAAAATGGAAACGGCTGGAATTAAGAATTTGTGCTTCCCCTCAACAGATCGGTATTTAATGGCAGACCTCATTTTTGGCGAGGTGGTTCACTGGGCATTTGTTTGTCAGAACTGCTTATTACATTTGTTTAATATTCAGAAACTCTTTTAAAGTTTTAATTTAAAACAGATTGTCCAGCTTTACCTTCCCCAACACCCCCTAAGCTTATATAATTCTCTAGGTCTCAGTTGGCTGAAAGGCCCTTGCATATACTCTTAAATGTTCTGACTCCACCATCTTGTCTCTCACCATGCCCTCCGTGAGTTCCAGAAGCAGCAGTATGCTTCCTCAAACATGCCAGGCACGATTTACTTCGGGGTCTTCACATAGGAAGTTTTTTCTGCCTGGGAACCCTCTGTCTCCCCCATTCTTTTGTACTCTTATCCCCACCTCTTCCACTACCTTTGCCTGAATACCATTTTCTTATTTCCTTGTCCTTCCGGACTCCATTCAGTTATCACTTCCCTTGAGCAGCTTTTTTTAGAGCCTCTAGCATGAATCGGAGTTTACTTGGTCAGCACACTATGGCCGAATCCTGCTCACCACTTGTTTTTGTAAAGGAAGTTTTACTGGAGCACAGCTATTGCCATCAGTTTATGTATGGTTTATTTCTGCTTTTTTGCTCCGATGACAGAGGTGAATAGTTATGACAGAAACCATATAGTTAGCAAAGCTGAAATATTCATTCTCGGGCCCTTTCCAGAAAATGGTTGCCAGTCTGTGGTTCAGCCCTTTTAGAAGCTAGGTGTCTTTGAATTTGGAAACATTATATGCAAAAATATAAATCTGTTTTTAAGATTAAGAGGTGATGATCTGGGCCATTAAAATTTTACTTTGCAAGTTTTCTTTTTAAATAAAAAGAAAAATTATTACCATAAAATCTGATTTACAATAAATTAATTTACAATGAATATCTCAGGGGAATATCTGTTATATAGGCTCAGCTATATACTGAATGAAGAAGAGGCAGCCCCCAGCTTTATTTTTTATAAAATAAAATATAAAAAATATAAATATAAGATATAAAAAATATTTTAAAAAGCCCCCAGCTTTTATTTCTAGAGGAAACTTTATCTTTTCTATTCAGCTGGGATATCTAGAGAGACTTTAAAATTGTGCAAATACACGTTCTTATTGTGATAAAATATACATAACAATATAAAATTTGCCATTTTAACCAGTTTTAAATGTACAGTTCAATGACATTAAGTATGTTCATATTTTTGTGTAGATAGCACACCAACAATCTTCAGAACTTTCTTCTTTCTTCGAAACTGAAACTCCTTACTCATGAACCCTGACAACTATCATTCAACTTCCTGTCTCTATGAATTCAACTACTCTAGTACGTCACGTAAATAGAATCATACAGTGCTTTTTCCTTTTATGACTGGCTTATTTCATTTAGCATAACATCCTCAAGCTCCATCTATGTCATAGAATATGACAGAATTTCCTTCCCTTTTTAGGCTTAATAATATTCCATCATCTGTAAATATATTTTGCTTATCCATTCATCCACTGATGAACACTTTGGTTGCTTTCACCTTTAGGCAACTGTGAATGATTCTACTATGAAAACCGGTCTACAAATGTTTGAGCACCTTCCAATTGTTTTGAGTATATACCCAGAAGTAGACTTGCTGGATCATATGGTAATTCTATGTTACCATATGATGACAATTCTAGTCATCCTAGTGGGTATGAAGTGGTATATGATTGTGGTTTTGATATGCATTTTCCTAAGGATCAGTAATGTTGAGCACTTTTTTATGTACTTATTGGTTATTTGTTTATCTTCTTTGGGGAAATGTTTATTTAGGTCCTTTGCCCATTTTTTACCCGGGTTGTTATTGTTGTTGAGTTGTGAAGTTCTTTACATACTGTGGATAATAGCCCCTTATCAGATATATGATTTGCAAATATTCTGTCCTATTCTGAGGGTGGCCCTTTCATTTTATTTATAGTCTCCATTGATGCAGAGAAGGTCTTAATTTTGATGTAGTCCAATTTATCTATTTTCTTTTGTAGCCTGGGCTTTTGGTGTCATATCCAAGAAATAATCACTAAATCCAATGTCCTAAAGCTTTCTCCCTATATTTCTTTGTAAGAGTTTGTAGTTTTTGCTCTTACATTTGGGTCTTTGATGCACTTTGAGTTAATTTTTGTATGTAGGATACAGTAAGGGTCCACCTTCATTCTTTTTAGGTGGATAATCTAGTTTTCCCATACAGTTTGTTGAAAAGACTGTCCTTTTCTCATTGAATTTCAAGACTGTCTTAGCACCGTTGACAAAAATCATTTGACCATATATGTGAGGATTTATTTCTGGGCTCTGTGTTCAACTCCATTGGTCCAAATGGCTGTCTTTATGCTAGTACCACACTGTTTTTTCTTCTTACTTTAGTTTATAGCAAGTTTTGAAATCAGGAAGTGAGAGACCTCCAGTTCGGTTCTTCTTAAAGATTGTTTTGGTTATTCGGGGATCTCTTGACTTTCTCTATGAGTTTTAGGATGGATTTTTCTATTTCTGCAAAAAATATTTTGGGTCAAGTATACTTTTCTGAAAGAACATCTACTACAAAGTCTTTTCTCCCATCTTTCTCACTGTTGTGACTTGTGTTTTTTGTTGCTGCTGTTGTTGTTGTTGTTGTTCTGCTTCTCTCTCACCCTACCAGACCTTTTAATTTGCCTACAGTGCATTCCCTGTGCCTTGCCTTGTCTAAATTAGAGGGGTGCACACGAGAGATAAAGTTGCCATCACTTAATTTGGGCAACTACTTCTCAGTTGGGTCAATATAATTATTTGGAAGATTTTGCCTTCTCTTTGTGCAGAAGGACCATAAGCCTCAGGCACCCCACATTTTTGTGTGCTGCTGGATGGGTCATGAGAAACTCTCCCTCATGGCTGAGGTAAACATGGTCATATGGCTAATAATGCTTGTGTGTAGCTGGTAGAAACGCAGCTGGAAAACATAAAGATTCAGCCTTTTTCTGCCAACTGGATTTTAATGACCAAACCACAGAGGTTTGGACTATTTAAATAAAATAGGACAAATGAAAGAAAAATCTAATATCCCTACCAAAAAAAAAAAACAACCAAAAACCCAAACCCATGTGATTTGTAATCTGCAGGACTGTAAAACCGGTGTTACATTTGAGAGGGAAAAAAGTGGAAACTTTTCTTGGATATGCACAGCAGCCACTATTTCCACTATTTGGAGTTTCAGTATTTGACCCAATAAACTGTATTATTAAAAATTTGCAGGCAGAAATCTCTTCCTTTTTCCTTTTGGAGGTTTGGTTTGGTTTTATTTTTTTAGCTGCCTTCCAAAAGGAATTCCAGAGTTTTTTTTTTTTTTTTGACAATTTTATCATTTCTGACTTAAGCCTGTTGCAAATCTCTTTGAAACAACTAGGCCCAAGGGTGGCTCGGGCAGCTGCCTGAATTCCACGCAAATGTAAAAAGTCTCTTCCATTTTAAGTGCTATACTTTGCCGTAATAGAATCCAGATGCTTAAACCATTCAAAGATTACCCTTTACAGTGTGAACAGAAGCATGAATGTAAGTGTTATGTTAGAATGTAGTTAGATTCCAATTGTTACTAAGCTTTCTGAGCGTAACTTCTGAAGGAGAGTTGAGGCAGAGAAGCCTAGGAAAAAGGGAACTAAAAAGCAGGCCTGTGAATGTCTTATCATGCAATCACTAGAGAGTCATAATTAGATTAAGCTGCTACACAGTGTACATAATTAACAGCAAGAGAGACCAGGAGACTCGTTCTGAGAGCGCTAAAATAACTAGGCAAGCAGGAGCCAGGTTTCTCCTCTCATTGAATTCATGTAATTCCCATTATGAGGTGAGGCCTAGTCCCAACTCAAGATGCTGTCAGCTACTGTAACTTATCTCTACTTCTCTATGGAGTGAGGAGGAAGGTTTCCTATTGTTTGTCAAATGTCCTACATGGAGTGTGGGTGAGCTCTCAAATTCTTGCACCCTACCATTTCATTGATCACGGACACACTGTCACATGCCCTGGTTCCATATCCATGTTCGGTGATGTCTCTGCACACACACCAATGTTCACCAATACCCAACCGTTACGTCAGATGACTCACTTTTCCAGCCATCAGAATGCCTGATGGTTAAACAGCAGACAACCCCACATATAGCCAATGTAAATGTTTGCATGGCACATATTGCCTAATGATTTTTGCCTTTAGGACGATGTTGGGGGGACTACTTGCAAATTCTCAGTGATCAGTCTGTGAATGGTAGAGCTAATTACTTCTCTGAAAACAAAATGGGTAAGAATAATTTTTGCTATTTTGTATTTTCAGGCATCATCAAAAACATTTACTATGCAACCACTGTGTGTGAAATGGCTTTGGATGTCTGAGGACTGAGAGTTCATATAGAAACCAAAGATGAAGAATTCTGGTAATGGTCAAAAAAGGTGGCCTTCTGAGATAAGAGATTTCTGTTGAGATCCCGGTGACTTCACCTGGGCATCTAGGTTTCCTTATTTGGAAAGCGAGGAAGTTGGACAAGATTTCTAAGTTCTCCTCTGCTTCTAGTATTTTATGTTTCTAAAAATCCTCAAATCGCAACAGCCTCTGCATAGGAAGTGTTTCTTGTACAAACATGATTACAAAGGTTCCCTGTCCCAGAACCTTTATGCTCTTACCATTTCACCTGTTGTGTTGCTTGAGATTTGGTCAGGAGAATAGTCCTTTGGAATAAAGCAGGTATTGCATCTTCAGAAGTTTTGATTGGAAATGCAATTGTGCTATGTAGGTTGAGTAGCAATAAGTCATTATCTCTTACTATATATGTATATTTATTTATTTATTTATTTATTTATTTATTTATTTATTTATTTATTTATTTATTTTTTATTACCATATAATGTATTATTTGCCCCAGGGTACAGGTCTGTGAATCATCAGGCTTACACATTTCACAGCACTTACCATAGCACTTACCCTCCCCAATGTCCATAACCCAGCCACCCCATCGCCACCCTCCCTACCCCCCAGCCACCCTCAGTTTGTTTCCTGAGTTTAGGAGTCTCTTATGGGTTGTCTCCTTCCCGATCCCATCTTGTTTCATTTCCTTCCCCCACCCCCCACAACCCCCTGCCCTGCCTCTCAAATTCTTCATATCAGAGAGATCATGTGATAATTGTCTTTCTCTGATTGACTCATTTCGCTTAGCATAATACCCTCTAGTTCCATCCACGTCATTGCAAATGGCAAGATTTCGTTTCTCTTGATGGCAGCATAGTATTCCATTGTATATATTTTTAAAGATTATTTATTTATTTATTTGACAGCAAGAGAGAGAGAGATCACAAGTAGGCAGAGAAGCAGGCAGAGAGAGAGGGGGAGGCAGGCTCCCTGCTGAGCAGAGAGCCTGATGCAGGGGCTCGATCCCAGGACCCTGAGATCATGACCCGAGCCAAAGGTAGAGGCTTTAACCCACTGAGTCACCCAGGCGCCCCCCAGAATCACTTCCTAAATTACCTCCAGTATAGTACTTATCACAGTCTGGCACATTATATATGGAGATATATTTGCTTTCTTCATATGTCTGGCTTGATCTGGTTAGTATCCCTAGTTTCTCACAAGGTGCAGTGAATGTCGCATATGACCAGGACATATCGCACAGAATTGAATAAATCAACATTCAATCTGGTCCCAATCAATCCAAATATTTAAGTTTGTCCTGTACACTGGTCTTGATGTACTAACATTCACATATGAGGTTTAAAACGTTTTATATAACTAGAATAAACAATGTTAGTAAAATTCTGCTTTTATTTATTTATTTTTCATTCTACCCACAAGAAGAAGAATGCTGATGTGACAATTTGTAAGTCTGAAGTAGTCTTTTTTTAATTGTCTCTGTTGCATACATGTCTGCTATTTGGGAAGGTTATGTAAAAGAAATAAAAGGAATGTTTAAAAAATATTATCCTATTTTATCTAGTTTCTTTATTAAGGAGATTTGTCTGCCCATCCTCGTTCAAAGTCAAATGAGCCTGCTCAAACCGTTTTGGGGCCTGAGTGGAATATAAAGAAGAAGTACACTCTCTGCTCTTGCTTGGAAAAATATTTGTGTGGTATCAGGTTTGTGATAGTAAAATGAAGTGATTCACCAGATCATTATAGTTACTGCTATCCAAACTCTGTTTTTACTTTAATGATGCAAATACTTCAGGACTGTTACAGTTTGAATTATACACATGATTTCTTCAATTCTACTCTTTATTTGGAATGATCGAAAATCTTGTTTGGGGGACTATAGCAGACATGGTGGTACAGCCAGTAACCTTAATCCCATTTTTTCATGCTGACAAAGCCCCCCAATACTCCACCCCCACCCCATACTTTACTTAGGAATCTACCCCTCTCCCATTAAACTCACAGTGAATGACTCTCTCCAGGTCACGGAGTAAAGCAAAATTGGATATACCAATGATAATTGATCTCAATATGGGTATGAGTCAGCTATATAACTCTGGCCAAGAAGACACAGAGATAGTATTCTGGAAGGTATCTGGGAAAGGTTTCCTTTACTTCTTTTACTTTTTTTTTTTTAAGATTTTATTTATTTGAGAGAGAGAGAGAGTGAGAGCACGGAGGAGCAGGGGGGAGGGGCAAAGGGAGATGGGGAAACATACTCCCTGCCGAGCAGGAAGCCTGATGTGGGACTCAATCTCAGGACTCTGGGATCATGATCTGAGCAGAAGGCAGATGCCTAACCGACTGAGCCACCAGGCACCAGGTTTCCTTTACTTCTAAGTTAAAGTAAAAATGATAAAAGGACAAAACTATCTTTACACATTATAGTGCCTGGTTTTTATATTTGGAACCGCCAAAGAACAAAGTTGACATACTGAGGATTTTAGAACAAAAAGATGGAAAGAAACTGAATCCTTGGTATTGTCTTTGAGCACCAAATTATGTAGTTCTAGGGTCACTCCACCTTAACACTAAATGCTAGGTGAGATGAAGAACATACGTTATTGTCCAAGACAGATAGCCTTTTATGTTTTTATTATTTACTGCCAAAGGGATGTTAACTGACCTAGAAAAAGAAGGATATAGGAAAAGAAGAAAGATATAGTTCATATTTCATTTTATAATTTAATAAGAGAGTAAGTCCAAAAAGGAAATGAAAGAAGAAAAAACATAAAGTCATAGATCAAGTAGAGGATCTTAACTGTTTTTGTCCATCTTAGTCTGGTGAAGTCTGCGTCCTTCTCAGACAGATATTTTTAAATAAGTACAATAATAGGCTCCTCAAAATATTATATTGCAAAAGTTCTTCAGATTCAGAGCCCTAGAAGGATGTATAATTAAATATGACACTTAGCATTCTTTTTTATGGAATTGGGCTCTCAGAATCAGCATGACTTACACACTCAAGCCCAGTGCCAACTTGTTCAATGGCTAAAAAGTGAAAAGCTCAGTGAAACCAATTATCTTGTGTCTCAACCTTGTAACACATTTAACTTAAAAAAATGAACTGAATTGAAAGTTCTTTTCCTATATACACATTATCAAAGTCGTCACCAAGTGGTAAGAAGTTTTTATTTTATTTTCCCATTTTTCTGGATGTAAAGATGTTCACAAAGAAAGGGTACTACCTTATATTTCAACTGAAAGAGCTGTGCAATAGAGTGTATTATTGGTTCCAAGTATATGCTACCTTTCCTCCCTTATTCATGAGACCCATCCATGCAGGTTCCTTCCCTGGTACCCTTTCTGAGTTAAGGTTATACTTTGTGTTCCAACTGATACCAAGCTTGGCTATATGACTTGATTTAGCCAACAGAATATAAGCAAAAGTGATGCATACCACCTTCCAGCTGAAGCTTTGGGTTTTGTGGTTTTTACCATCATTCTCTCCTCTGTGTCATGAGAATATAATGTACCAGATAGCATCACTCTTTTAGTCCAGATCCTAGAGTGATGAAGACACATGAAACAGAAACTGGTCCACAGATGATAGGTCACATGAGCAAGAAATACACTTTTGTAGTTGTAAATCACTTAGATTTCAGAGTTATTACCAAAACACAACTGCATGAAAAGTAATTAATAAAGTTGGTATTTATGGGGAATCTTTTTGATTTCTTTACAGTTATCCTTTTTTTCTGTTACCATGCAACTTTGTCATATTTCTAACTCCTTTTTAATATCAGACTTATCGTTTCTCACACTACAACACACAGTGGACATTTAAATATTCAGTATCATTTGCAATTTTTTGGGTAAGATTTCCTTTCTTTTTGCTGGCAGGTTAGTGAGTTACACAGTTATTACCTTTATTAGACAGGATATGAATGAGTGAGAAATGGGTTATATCGTTAGATCACTCTCGCTACAGCAATATGATATGTACTCAGCCTGAGACATTTTGGCCTTTTCAGTTGGAGGAATAACTAACCAGAATTGAGAGGAAAGCCATATGCACAAAACTAAAAATTTAGATTGATATTTAAAATGTAGTCAATAATCCTGATTTTTTTTTAATCACACACCCAATCTCCAGATACTGAATGAAGTCTTAGCTATATTGGCTGAAAGTTTATGGCTTCACCAGATCAAATTTGAGGCTTCCAGAGATGCTATCAAGACAAAGATAACAATTTTCTAAGAATAGGGAGAAAATTTTAAGTCGAAATTTCACTGCTGTTCTGGAAGATGCTGCCCGTGATTCCCATTTACCATGACCACATTTGTGCTTCTGACTTGTTTGATAACCCTTCTTTTATGACTAAACATGGAAAGAATTTTGGTTTTGTGGAGTACTGTCAAGAAAAGAGAAGAAGGGATCTGCTCGGGCACCGTTCCCAGGTCTAAACTTTGTGGAGGCATCCAGGGAAGAGCTGTTATTAATTGACATTGACAATCAAATGAAACAGATCAACTCCTGGTGATCCAAAGCGGTTTATTCAAGTCTCAGGCAACTCAGGTTCTCTTCTTCCTTTTGTTCAATGCCTTCCCTTCTGTCATTTACTCTTCATTAACACTTCTACCAGCAAAGCAGGAAGTGTATGCCTAATTGCCAGATAGCTCAGGCAATAAATTAGTATAACAGATTCTAAATCACTGAGATCTGAAAGATACAAATTAATCACATAATTTCATGTGCGGAAGTCTGTTGATCATTAAGAATTGACTGCAAATCACTTACATAGAGACCCAACTGACCTCCTTCCACCTTGTTTAATGGATGGTCATTTATTCATCTATAAGACAAGAGTCCATCATCACCTTTCTGTGAATCCTTTCCAAATTCTTAGTCAGTTGATGTACCTTCTTTTGGGTTGTTTTAGGACTTTGTACCTACCTTCATCATACTTTTACTATAGTACTGTTGTATTGTGCTGCTTTGTTTTTGAATATAGGATATAACAATACAATGACAAAATAACAAAAATAAATCAGGTATCTGATGCAACAATTAGATTTTTCACCAAACACATGGAAAAGAATCCAAATATGTTGTTTAACCACTCTGAATGCAGAAGTATAGAGTTTAACTGAATTTTCCAACTTCTTACTTGTCAGTGGTTTCATAGATATAACTTAAATAGGCAACTTGACTCTTGATGGAATTGGCAAAAATGATACTGGGGCACCTGGGTGGCTCAGTCGGTCAAGTGTCTGTCTCTTGATTTCAGCTCAGGTCATGATCTAAGGGTCATGAGATCAAGCCCTGTCAGATCCATGTTCAGAGCGGAGTCTGCTTGAGATTCTCTCTCTCCCTCTCTCTCTGACCCTCCCCCCATTTGCACTCTCTCTGAATAAATAAAAAAATAAATAAAATCTTTTTTTTAAATGATACCCTGATTAGCCCAAAAAGCCCAAAACCTAACTTTAAAAGCTCAACATATTCTATGTGGTTCCAATACAAATTTGTATATGAATTAATCCAAATAGAGACTATTTGTTTACACTTGTCCATGAAAAAGATTGAGTGATTCTTCTGCAAAAGTGATATATTTGCTTTCTTTTACTTAAATTCCCGTTTGTTTGTTCAGCAAATATTTGTTGAATCTCTTCTCTGTGCCTGGCAAATTGTGGGGTTTACATTTTATTGAGGGAAAGCTAAAAGGTGATCACAAAATCAAGATCGGATGGTAGCAAGATCTCTGAAGATAATACAAACAGCAAGATCAGATAAAGACTGGCTGGGAATCTGTGGCTACTTTAGAGAGACTGATCAGGGAAGGCATATTAGCTCCTAGAATGATACGAAGGAGCTAGCTATGGAGAGCCCAGAGCAGAGGCCAGAGTGCAAAGATCACAAAGTGGGAATGAGAATGCGTTAGGGAGTAGAGAGTAGGTGTATTATGGGAGCTAAGGTGCTTTTGGCTGCAAGTAACGATAGTCAGTTCAAACACTAAGGAGTATTTGTTTTCGCACTGGAGAAGATAGAATTTAAGTTGAGTTATTTAGTTGTTCAATGACATTATCAAGAACCTAGGTTGGTCTGTCATCTTTGTTCTTCAGGGAAGCCCCGTTGTGGGCTAAGTGAAATAGGCTGGCAGGAGAAAGACAAATAATTCATAGCTATCACTTATAGGTAGAATCTAAAAAATTAAATAAAATAGTCAAATTCTTAGAAACAGAGACTAGAAATGCGATTCTCAGGGACTTGGGAGTGGAGGAAATTAGGAGAGATTGGTGAAGGGTACAAACTTTCAGTCATAAGACGAGTAAGGTCCAAGGATATAATGTCAAACACAGTAACCGTGGTTGATACACTATCACTAAGGAGTAGAGCTTACATGTTCTCACCAAAAAATAATGACTATAAACAAATAAGTCTGTGAGGTGATAGATGTGTTAATCAACCAGGTGCCGGGAGGCATCTAGTGCCACAAGGTGTTCATGGATCAAATCACCACCATGTACACTTTAAATTTCTTGCAATTATATGTGTCCGTTATACCTCAATAAAGCTGGAAAAATAAACAGTGCAGAAAAAAATGATCAATTAAATATTTTGCATACTTCTTTTTGGTGTTAAGTCTTCAAAATCTAGTATGCACTAGCCACATTTCAAATGCTTAGTAGCTCCACGTGACTAGCGGCTACTGTATTGGAAAGCACAAGTGTAGATAACGAAATATGAAGAGGCAGGAAAGCAAGCAGGGAGTAGAGAATCCTGGCAAGAGTCCCAGGTGAGAGACAGCGGTGTCTTGACTGTGGCAGCATCAATGAATATGAAGCAAAGTCAATGACTTTAATATATATGCATCTGGACATAAAGGCAATTAGGCTTGCTCTGATTTCTGCCATTTACAGGCTGTGTGATCTTAGACAAATAACCTCTTGAAGACCAGTGTGCTCTTTTGTCAAGTGGGAATAATATAGTACCCTTCTCCCACAGTTGAGAGAATGGGATGACATAATCCATGGAAAGCTCTTATCACAGTTCCTGGAACAGATTCAGCTCTTTAAAACACACAAGTGGTGTAAATGAAGAACCGTAAGGTCTCAGAGGAGGCAGAGAGTATTGCTGAAGGTAGTAGTCAAAGAAAGTCACTTTTCTTTTAATACATTGAAGTCATTTATTCTCCATTTTCCTTCTTGACATTCTCTTTTTTAAAATTAGTTTGTACCTTTTGACCCTGCTTTATATATTTTGCCCACTCCCCCCGCTCACCTTGGCAATCACTAGTATGCTTTCCGTGTTTATGAAACCAGAACAGATCCTTGAAGAATAAATGGACTTGAGCCAGGCCGATATGATAGAAGCAGGTGCCCTCAGAGGAGGTGTGGAGGAGGCAACTCTTAAGGTACATGTAGGAAATGGCAGGTAGTTAGATTTGGACCAAATGAAGGTTGAGTACAAGGGAACAATGGAAGATACGGTTGAAGAGGTATATGGTGCAAAATATTTGGAATCTTAGCTAAGAAGTTAAATTTTATTGTACAAGTCATGAGAAGTTTTGTTCTAATTTATCAGAGGAGTGACTTCAAAATGATATTTTAGTAACATCATCGAGTTCAGGCATGTTCAGGAGAGATTTAAGAAATGGAACAGTAGACTCAGGAGAACTGCTGTGATCAACCAGGCATGAGACTGTAGGAGAATGGGGTGGAGAATTGAATGCAAAAATATTACAGATAAACATTTTATCGCAGTGTTGTTTTCTATTCCTTTGCCCAAACTTCTTGTAGAATCCCATTCTGTTTACATAACACCAAGTTCTTCACTGTTTTCAAAAGCTAAAGGCTACACAGGCAAACACAATAAACATATCTAACACAAGTATTAAATACATAAGCAAAAAAGATTTAAAAATAAGACTTATCCCGCAACTGTTGGGAAATCAATTATCCATACGTGTTCATCTTCAGGTCACTGGAACTTTTCCTTTTGAACACCAAATACCTTTAAAATTGTATTTATTTTGGTTTCCTACATGCCTAGTTTAATTTGTTGTGTAGCAACTGGCTATTAAGTGAGTTGTATGGAAAACTCATGTGTGGGGCGGAGTGGGGAGGGTGGCTTATTTTAATGGAAGGAGCAAGGGACTTGGATTAGAAACATACACACTATTTCCTTGTGTGATCTTGGCAAAGTCATGTCACATCTCTGGGTATTAGAATGAGGAGATTGAAGTAAAAGATCTCAGAGTCCTCTGCTTACTATAACATTCTCTTAGTCTATCAAAACAGAGACGTGGGAGATTTCAAGGGGATTAACATTTCATTTTGGTATCCCTCAGTGCGTTACTGGTTTGAGAAAACTGGCCAAAGTAGAGGGACAAAGTATGCATGCTCATCTCTCTAAATGAAGGAGAGATTAACTATTTTAGGAAGATATGATTTACTTCTCAGAAATATAAAAATTGACACTGAAAGATCGCATTTGCCAAAATAGAATGTTTTTAAAATCAAAGATTCTCGCCAAGCTCAATCCCTCTAAGATTCGAATTCTTGTTTCCCCTCACTGTTGTCATAAATAATGTGGATAATAATTTTCCTGTAATAACACCTTTTTTTTTTTTTTTCCTGGAGACATTGCATGTTACTATTGGAAAAGCAACTTTTCCTATTTCTAAGAAATGAGGCTTTCCTGAGAAAGCTCGGACTTCTGAGATGCCAAACCAACCCTTTTTGTGCATGTGTTTTACAAGTTTGCTGCTAAGTTGAGTGTGAAGGACCCCAAAGCCTGGATTTAAAAGTTGAAGAGAAAGTGCTTGGCAAAGCACATTCCTGCTTTCTCTGAGCTCTCAACACAGAAAGGGCTTCAGATGTGCAGCAACTGAAAATATTAAGATACATACACTCCCCAAGAAACAAAGCTATTTGACCGGTGGTTTGGAAAAAAGGGCAGCTTTAACATTTTTCCCCAGTTAGGCTCTTGCAGTGAAAAAAAAAATTCATACTACCAGAGACCTGGATGAGTTAAATGGTCAAGCAGATCATTCTCCCCTCATTGGTTCAAACTTTCTCAGTTCTCATATGAACGATAGGGCATTCGTAGCCGGTCAGTCTGTTCTCTAACTTAGAGACTGGAGGGCTGATGGTGGTGAACCTGTGCCAAATGGACCCTTTGCCAGCTGACATCGTATCAGAGAGTTAGGACTCATATTACTCGTGTGCGCTTGCCGACATGCACACACACTTTGCACCTATCGCAGGTGCAGCTCTTATGAGAGAAAGGTTCTTTTTTGAGTATTGTGTTGACTATGCAGAAAGAGAAAAAAAATTGTATTTTAGGTTTTTTTTTTTTAAGTATTTTATTTATTTATTTCAGAGAGAGAGAGAGAGAACACAGGAGAGTGAGAGGGAGAAGTCGACTCCCTGCTGGGCAGGGACCCCGATGATGTGGAGCTCGATCCCAGGACCCTGAGATCATAACCCGAGCCGAAGGCAGACACTTAACCAACTGAGCCATCCAGGTGCCCGGATTTTAGTTTTTAAGGAATCTTATTAGAAAATTTCTCTTTTCTTTTATCGTAAATTCTCATTTTAGATTTCCATCATCTTTTGCTTCTTTTCCACTCACAAGGCAAAAAGAACAAGGTAAGAAGCCGCTCATCCGCACTAAAGAAGCCTGCCCAGACAAGGCAATGCTTGTCCCTTTTCCACAAGAGCCCTCTCCTTTGGCTATCACAGAACATGCTCTTGAAAACAGGCTCGTCATGCCCTTAGGTGAAGATAAGGAGTCCGTGGATCTTGTTTTATTAGATGTGCTATGAATTTGTGCGGAAAATGTCTTCTTGGGTTTCCCTTCCCAGTTCTGAACTACATATTGCATGAGTATGTGTGTGCCTATGCATGGACGCATGTGTGAACATGCATCCACAAATCCTTTTCTTTTCACTTCCATTTATTTAACAAACACCCTTGAGAGTCCATTCCCTGCCTGGGACTTTTCTGGGAGCTGGACTATGAGCAAAAATGAGAATAATTACGATCTTGTCTCTCATGGACCTTCTGTTTTTACCTGGGGGCAGATACTTGTCAAATGACTACACCAATTTCTATCAGTCTATCAGTGCAAACTGCAAGAAATGTTTCGAAGGCAAGCCTCACAGCACTGTGAATCTAAGGAGAAAAATGACAAGCTCTAAGAAGAGATGGTCTAATCAATAAATCTAGCACTAATAAGAAGCAGGGATAACTAAAATTTATCACCAAGAAAATCTCCACGTGCAAGTCTTCCAGCTCTATTCTGAAAGCTCACTAAGTTGGGAAGGGCTTTAGATAAGCATTCAAGATTCTGAACTTGAACCTGGTGTGGTTTGTGGTTTCCCTGTCGCTATGCAAAGCTCTTGCTGGCAAGAGTCCACTATCAACAATGCTCCCTTGGAATTTTTTCCCATGTGGAGAGGAGATAGGTTGACAGTCCTGATCGGCTTTTCCAAAGTGATTGTCTTAGGTCATTTTGGATGCCATGAAAGTTGTCATTGAGTCTTGTAAGACCCTGGGTGACCAGGGATGACTGACTCTCAGAGGAGGAAGTCTTGATGCAGCTGCTCTGTGTTGATGCCCACGCAATTACCCTTCCGTGCATTAAATAACCAGATACCATGCCCTGCTCCCGCCTCGTGGCCTTTTCATACCCAACCCTTTTATTTGTTATGTGTGAAGTTTGAAAGAAAGCCGTCTTTGACCACCACGCCACAGAAACGATGGTTTTGATTCCAGGTGTGTCAGGTAATAGAAAATTTTGGACTTGCATTTTTTCTTTACAATCAGTTTATATCCCTTCAGTGACATTTTCATTACTTTCGTGTGTCTGTTTGCAGATTTTTTTTCTCCCTCCATAAGTACATGGGATGTTATTTGTTGTACACCCCATGTTTATTTTAAGAAGCTGGATCATTAAATCCACATCCCATGTTTTAACAAATGACCTTCGAGTATAAAATGAGGTGAGGGTTGTTATTTTCAAGGAGAAAGGAAAGCTTTGTGAAAGCCCATAATGGGTGAGTTTTCCAGTATCTGCTGCTGTTCTCCTCATCGTTCACCAGAAAACTGCTTGTCTAATCTCCAAAGCAGTGGTTATTTTATGCTCTACAAGAGCCCAATCCCCCAAATAATGAGGGTGATGTAACTCGGGATAGTCAAAAGGGGATAAATCCTGAAGTAAGAAAACGCAGTTCGCTTTGTATATCCTTTAAGAGTTTAAGACTATGGTGATTCTCAGAAGTATTCGCCACACCGCTGAGGTAAGCACAATGCTTTAAAATGATCTTGTGACACCCACGGCATGACTAGTAATTAGCCAGAAATATAACTGGTAGCTCAGCAAATCTCTTTATTATATTAAAAGTGAGTTTAATTGCCAGGGGTTTGTTTTGCCTTTTTGCGTTCTTGAGTATGATGTAAGATTTCTCCAGCTGGATAACCCCTTCTTTGCTGACTTATACAGACTTTAACGGTGCCTGAGCTTTGGCCTTGGCTCCTACCTTAGTTTTGTGCCGCTGATACATTGCCTTTATCAATAAAATCCTCATTTTGTAACTACTGACAAGACCCAGCGTGGTCCTCTTGGTATAGCTGAGGTAGGATCACCCAGATGACTGACCACATCTCCCAGGACACGAAGAATCTGGTTGTTAACGATTGTGTTCTCTTGAGCAACTGAGTATGTTAATTTAATAGATGCTATTTTGCAATAAGGGTTTAATGATATGCATTTTACCTCCTTCTAATAGGTTATTTTATTCCCTTTTTGTCTACATATACAAGTGGAATTAGTAAAAAGCCATTTTATTATTTTTTTAAGATTTATTTATATGAGAGAGAGAGAGAGATAAAGCATTGGGGGGGGAGGGGCAGAGAAAGAGGGAGAGAAATCCTCAAGCACACTCCCTGCTGAGCTCAGACCCTGACCTTGGACTTGATCCCAGGACCCTGAGATTATAACCTGAGCCAAAATCAAAAGTCAAATGCTTAACCGACTGAGCCACCCATGTGCCCCAGTAGAAAGCCCTTTTAAAAATTAAAACTGGGCGCCTGGGTAGCTCAGTGGGTTAAAGCCTCTGCCTTCGGCTCAGGTCATGATCTCAGGGTCCTGGGATCGAGCCCGGCATCGGGCTCTCTGCTGAGCGGGGAGCCTGCTTCCCCCTCTCTCTGCCTGCCTCTCTGCCTACTTGTGATCTCTCTGTCTGTCAAATAAATAAATAAAATCTTTTTAAAAAACATTAAAACTATCATCATCGTCAAATCAATGGATAAAAATTGTACTTTCTGGTCTCTTCACTTCCAAGGCAAGCCTTTCTCATCTGTACGAATATGCTTTTCTTTGGGACATTAAGCAGGTTATTACTGTTTGCTTCAGGAATCCATAGCCTCAATTTTCAGTAAGTACTCAGAAGAGAAAGAGCATGCTACTCCCAGGAAAGAAACAAGCACATCTCTCTGGTCATACAGAGTAAGGTTCACTCCTAAAGAGGCCCCAGAGAGTCCCCACGCTCCTGTGACATTCATGCTTCACGTGTCAACTTGGCAAATACGTATTGAGACATGGCATTCAGGAAGTGCCCACTGTGTTGGAAACCAAACACCAGCAAGCATGTGTATAAAAGAATGCTAAAAACCCCACAAAACTCTTGCAATCGATTTGATGCCACCAGGTCCCCATAAAAGTGAAAGACATTTAAGTGTCGGTGCAATGAAAACATGAAAAATACAAACTAGTTTAGCCGTGTAGTGGGAAAGAAAAAACAAATGAACTAGCTAGAGTGAAGTGAACTACCTTATAATTGCTGCTGGAAATTCCCATCCTCTCCACCTGCCCTCGCTTTGCATTGGCTCTAAAGGGATGGTATGACCCATAAAAATAAACTCAGGTCAGGGACAGCTTAGCCAAAGGTGCAGCACATTCATTCGTCCCGAGGCAGGACATCCTGTGATCACATGCAGAGAATGGCAGCCGCCAGCGGAGTACAAAGAAGTGGTTTTGGGTGTGGCTCATGTGGGTGTGGCTCATGTGGACTCTCAAGGTTACAGGAATTCAGTTGCCGAGGAAAAGAATGAAAACAGGAGTACTCAGGACACAATGGATTTTCCATTATTCACCTTGTATCCTGTGACCTGGGTAAATTCACCTATTAGTTACAGTAGTTTTTTTGTAAATACCTTGAGGTTTTCTATGTGCATATCTATGCCGTCTTCAAATAAAGACTGTTTTACTTACGCTTTTCCAATATGGATACTTTTTACTTCTTTTTACTTGCATTGTTACATTATCTAGGACTTTTAGTACAATGTTGAGGTGAAATTGGTGAGACCCAGCATCTTTGACTTGCTCTCCATCTTAGGTTGAAACATTCAGTCTTTTGCTACTAAATGTTAGATGTAGGTTTTACCTCTATTACTAATTTGCTGGAGGGATTTTTAACATAAATTTGTGTTGTATTTTGTCACACGTGTCCCAAGCCTTGTTTATTCATTCACCTATCATAGGATATCTTGGTCGCTTCCAGGTTTGGGCGATTATAAATAAGTCTGCAATAGACATTTATAATCAGGTTTTCGTAGAGACCTAAGTTTGCAAATCAGTTGGGTAGATACCTAGAAATGTGATTGCTGGATTGTATACCAAGACTGTTCAGCTCTGTAAGAAACTGCCAAACTGTCTTCCGGAGTGGCTATAAGGTTTTCCATCCCCATCAATATAAATCTTCCATTAGTTTCTGTTGCTCCATATCTTTGCCAACAATTGACAATTAGCCATCCTAATAGTGGGTAGTGCTGTGTCGTGTTGTTTTAATTTGCATTTTTCTGATGACATATAATGCTGAACATTTCTAGTAGGCTTTATTTGCCATCTGTACCTCTTCTTTAGTGAGATGTCAGTTTGTCCTTTTCTAAATTGAGTTGCTTGCTTTCTTAGTGCGTAGTTCAAGTCTTTTTAATATTTGTGGTGAAATGGGAAGCATACATAACACACTGCTTCTGCAAACTGAAGTACGCTGGCTGTCTCAAGGCAAAGCACTTGGGTGGTTGAGTTGCAAGCTGAGCTAGCTGCTTATTTTCAGAGAACAGCAGTTTCACTTGGGGGAAAAAAACTGGTGAAAAATGTGCGTAATTGGTAGTCATTATCACAAAAATTAATGGAGAGGACTTGTAACTTCGAGAAACCAGCTGCTATATTTTTGTTGTTGTTGCCAATGATAACATTTGAATTTGCAAGTGAAAATTGGAATTTTGGAAAATTTTATCTGCCATGGTGGGCTTAAAACTTCTCCCTTGTGATGACATTGATAGTGATATTAACAAATGGAATTTTTGATAGCATGTAATGTGATGCATCAACATTCAGAACAGCTGCTTAATTCACTGTAGTAAAATTTTCCAGCTGACCAATGTATAATTTAGCAAAATTATGTATGGGTAAATTATCCATTCAAAGTGCAAAATAGGTTAATGGATTTTAATGCAGCTGTGTGTAAGAAAAGCTTGAACTACCATTTTTCAAGTTCTGGCATACTATCAAAGAAAAATATCCACAATTATCTATAAAGGCTATAAAAATAGCTCTCCCTTTTCTAACTACAAATCTTTGTGAGGCTGGATTTTTTTTTATATATACTTCAATTAAAATGGCCTATGGCAACAGATTGAATGTAGAAGCAGATGTGGGAACTGGTGTCTTCTAATAGGCAAGACATTAAAGAAATTTGTGAAAAATAAAATAATGTCATTCTCAATTTTTGAAAGATACATTTTTTTCTTTTTTTAAAGATTTTATTTATTTATTTGAGAGAAAGAGAGAGCGAGATAGAGGGCACAGATAGGGGAAGGGGCAAAGAGAGAGGGAGAAGCAGACTCCCTGCTGAGCAAGGAGCCCTATACCAGGCTTGACAGGGAACTCGACAGGGGGCTAGGGGCTTGATTCCCAGGGCCCTGAGATCATGACCTGAGCCGAAGGCAGACTCTTAACCAACTGAGCCACCCAGGGGCCCCAAGATATAGTTGTTTTTATAGAAGCCTTTCAGTTATGTTAGTAGACAACAGATTTATTATTTTACTTTACAAAATAAATATATTTTTAAAATTCTCAGTTTTAATTTCTTATGGGGTAAATATTGATAGATATAGTGCAAAGGGACCTTGAGAAGAAACAGTTTGAGAATCATTGTTCTAAACACTACTTTAACATCATCCCATAAATCTTAATGTATTTGAATTGTAATTTTCATTCCGTTTAACATATTTTTCAGTTTTCTTTCTGATTTCTTCTTTGTCCTATGGTTATTTAGAAGCATGCAGTTTAACTTCTAAATATCTAGGGGTTTTCCAGATATCTTTCTGTTTTTGATTTCTAATTTAATACCATTGTGGTCAAAAAACATAGTCTGGTTTCAATCCTTTTAAATTTATTGAGACATATTTTATGGCACACCATATGGTCTATCTTGGTGACTGTTCCATGTGCTCTTATAAGAAGTTATGTTCTGCTGCTTTGGGTGCAATGTTCTACACGTCTTCTTGATTGACCCTTTTATTATTATTTAATGTCCTTCCTTATCTCTGGCAATATTCCACACTCTGATGTCTACTTTTTCCAAAATAATATAACCAATTCAGTCGTGTCCTGAGTTTTCATTTTTTTAGAGTCTGAAATATCTGCCTTTTAATGGAGTGTTTAATCCATTTATATTTAAATAATTATCAACATGATTGGTTTATGAGCTTTCCATTTACCCTATCTGATTATTCTCTTTTTAGTCTGTATTTTCTCTCCTTTGGGACTACTTGATTAGTTTTGGTTTTCCCTTTTATCTCCTGTATTGGTTTATTAGCAAATAGATTTTTGTACATTTGTTTTGTTTTGTTTTTAGTGGTTATTGTAGGCTGTGCTGTTCAATGTGGTAGCCACTAGCCATACATAGCTCAGTCCCTTAGTTCAATTTCTTAGTCATGATGGCTGCATTTCAAGTACTCATGATCTCAGTATGTTAAAGGCTACCATACTGGATAGTGTAGATATAGAACATTTCCATCACCATATGAAATAGCTCTGCTCTATGAAATAGTCACAGTATGCATCTTTAGTTTATCACAGTCTTCATTCAGTTAGCATTATACCACTTCACTTTTAATGTAAGAACCTTCAAACTGTATGCTTCCATTTCTGCACACCTGTCATTTTTGCTTTTGTTATAGCTTTTACATCTGCATATGTCTTAATCTTATTTTAAGATTGTATTTACTTATTTAGAGAGAGAGAGAGAAAAAGAGCTTGAATGGGGGAGGGGCAGACTGAGAGGGAGAGAATCTCAAGCAGACTCCCACTGAGCATGGAGCCTGACATGAGGCTTGATTTCAGAACCCTGAGATCATGACCTGAGCCAAAATCAAGAGTCAGATGCTTAAGCGACTAAGCCACCCAGGGGCCCCAAGTTTAGATGGCTTCTTCTGCCCTATCCACAAATTCACTGCTCTTTCTTCTTCAGTGTCAAATTTACTCTTATGCCCACACAGTGAATTTTTAAATTTCAAGTGGTGCCTACTCTGATTCTAGAGATTCTTTTATTATTTCCGTTTTTTGTTTATTATGTTTATGATTTCCTTTAAACCCTTAAACATATTTATAATACTAGTTTTAGAGCTTTGTTTTTGTTTGTTTTCTGTCTCTTATCTCATTCTGTTTCTATTGGATGATGTTTCTCCTGTTTATGGATCGTATTTTCTTGTTTCTTCAAATGTCTAAATGGTTGATTAGGTATAGGTACAGCGATTTTTGCATTTTGAGAGTTTAGATTTCATTTTCTTCCTCCAAACAGTATTGAATTTTATTTTGGCAGTCAGTTAAGTCACTTGGAGGAGACCAGTTTATCCTTTTGGTGACTATTTTCAAACTTTGTTTGGGTATGTCCACTAAAGCCTTTACTCTAGAGCTAGTTTAGCTTACTCTGAGGCATCTTCTTTCTTCTTTCTGGGGTTCCTACCAGGTGCCATCAGTGTGCAACAAGGTACCTCTACTGTGGTTTGTCAGAACATAAATATTTCCCCACACCATGCTACTCTTAGAAGTTGCTCAACTCTCCAAAAGCTTCTCTTTCTTTAGTAGATATTGGCCAGGACTCAGGGAGTCTCGACCTGTGCGTGACATTCAAGCTTGGTATTCAGCCAACATATGGATTTTAGAGGCTCTATCTCTGCTTAGCTACCTCCTAACTGGTACTCTGCTCCACAAACTCCAGTGGCTTCAGCCTCTCTGAACACTAATCTTTGTCTCCTCAGTTCAGAAAGCCCATAGTGATCTGCTTAGTTTCCCCTTTTGTGCCAGGATCTAGTAAATGCCTCCAGGAAAAATATCAGCAATAATAGAAACACTTATGTTCTTTGTTCACTTTTTGACAATATATTCTTCTGCTATATTCTTTTCAATCTCTTAAAACTGTTGTTTCACATATTTGGTCCAGTTTTCTAGTTGTTTTTGTTTTTTTAATATATATATATATATACACACACACACACACATAAATATATATATATATGTATATATATAAAGAGTACATGGTGGGGGAGGCAGAGAAATATTGAGAGATAGAATCTTAAGCAGGCTCCATGTCTAGTGTGGTACCCAATGCAGGGCTCAATCTCACAATCCTGAGATCATGACCTGAGTCAAAACCAAAAGTCAGACACTTAAACAACTGAGCCACCTGGGTGGCCATGTTTTCTAGTTGTTTAAAGCTGGAGAGTTAGTTGGTACCCATTACTCCATCATGGTTGGAATCAGAAATCAACATTTAGTTTTGATACTGTATGAAATAAAGAATAACTGAATGTTTTTGAGAAAGACAGTGGCATGATAAATACTGTGTTTGAGAAAGCTCAGTATTGAGAAAGACAGATGAACTGTCTGGTTGACAAACTAGAATAAGGAAAACCATTTAAGGAGTGGTCAGGCAGACATAGGATGAATAGAGCTTGCACTGAGATACTGATGATGGCAATGAACATGTAGTTATAGAAAAGAAAACTTGTCTCCAGGGTTATTGTTCAATAGGAATTGGACTTGGGCTGTATACCTATTATGTTCCTGGGAGGACACCTGAAGGAAGGGAGCATGTTAATAAGCAGTGAAGTTGACAGAATGCCTACAGTATTCTAGATGCTTTACATATTTCATCTTATTTATTTCTCATATCCCTGTGGATATAGAATATCCCTGTGGATATTCTAATTCCAAGTGAATGTTATATTACAAGGGAAAAGATTGAGGATCAGAGAGATGAGGAAATTGGGATAAGTCAAACAAGATGGAAATGATAGCACCAGTCTTTATCTTCAGATCTGGTTGTGGAACCCAAGCTCTCTCCTCAGTCATACTTCCTCTATAAAGTAAAACAGGTGTAGTTTTCAGAAGCTATATTTATATTCGTGGAGAAATACTAGTAACATTAAGATTATAGTGTACTAATACCTAAAGCTTTCTACTCAAGTAAAATTAGAAGTAAAAATGACAAATCCCCGAAAGCTCCAACAAAGCTCCTCCCAAGTGGAATTTAGAGATGACTCTTTGCCATCTACGTGAGAGACTCATTCATTACAGTACATCAGAACCTTCTTCTGTGTTGCTTTAAAAGCCTCAGAATGACTTTGGGGATGAGAGAGAAAGTAGAGGCATGCTTGCTATTTTGCTAGACTCAGCAACAACTTTTTGATGTGTTTGTACTTCCTTGCAAGAATGTTAACCATCAATGATGTGGATAGGCTGGGGATAAAGTGACCAACATGGGCATTCTCCGCGAAGCAATTGGTTATTATCAGATGTAAACCAGTAGCTTTTTTGACAAAGACCCTGCTATTTTAACACAAGACCAGTACGTAGACTGATCCTCACTCAAGTGGCTTAGTGATACTCCATAGAAAAGGACTTCTCTTTGACTTTATACCTTTGACAACCCTTTTGCCCTCTCTTCTCTAATATTCCCTCTCCTTTTTTCTATTCCACTTGTACTGCTGGGTCAGACGGGACCTCCTCATCCCAACAGTTTGCTAATGGTAACTACTTTCAACAGCTGGAGACCCACAAATGAAAAGGCCATGAGAGAAAATATATCTGTGCATAATCCATCTGTTACATAGGTCTTCTCTAAACCAAATTGTCAAAAATATTCTGAGAGTGTTAACCAGAAGAATTTGGTAACTACTAGATAACAATCCAAATCAGTGGCTATGACATTACAGAATCTGCACTCACATATATAGCAGGGAGATCTTGAAGGCCTTAGGTAGACACAGGAGAGTCTGAATAAGGCTCCTCATCTCATTCTTTTCTACCTATGGTTTGTTGTGATATTTCAGAGCAAGATGACCAAATACTTCAGAAAATGGCCTTTGACCCACTGGGCTCTTCACCCTCTTGCAGAAACCCTGCCAGGAGTCAGTTTCCGCAGCCAACACCAGAAGATGGGTCAGGCTCCTCCCTTTCACCCCACTTAGCAGAGCTACAGATGCTCTTCATATTCATCACAGTGTCCAGCCCTTT
The DNA here is from genome assembly GCA_028534135.1 of Potos flavus. NCBI lineage: Eukaryota > Metazoa > Chordata > Mammalia > Carnivora > Procyonidae > Potos > Potos flavus. The sequence goes on along the minus strand of CM052893.1, from coordinate 48,561,988 downwards.
GACAAATGTTACAGAGTTCCTTGGCTCAATAAAAATCATGTGTCATCGAGTTCCCTGGGTTAAGTGCATGCTACTTAGAAAAGCATTTCCCTTCGTCTATTTGTTTGATGAGATGTTTGGAGACCTCCAACATCTGCATTTCAGTTGCAGCCTGTCTTTCCTTGTTCCACGGTTGCCGAATGCCCTTCTCTTGGCTCTACTCCATTCTCCAAGGTGCTCACTTGCTCTGCTCAGCTCTACACTTTGGTATCTTTCGGCAAATCTTAACATTTTTTAGAGTCCGGTGGAATGTTGATATTCTCTACTCAAAAGGCAGAATGCTGGGAGCAGAAGGAGGAGGCAGTGTAGCTTCACACAGTTTTATTATTTCCTGCCCTCAGTCTCGATCCCAAAGGCTGAAGATTATTTCCAAATGTGCCCTGCAGCTAATCCCATCATTACACGGATATTAGGTCCTACAACCCAGCATTGTGGCTTAGGCATCTCCATGCCTCGTGAGACCGTGTGTGGGTTAAGTTTTGACATTGAAAAAAAAATAACAACCTTGTAGAACTGATTGAAAACATATATAGTATGGCAGAGCATGCCTGTGGATCTCAGCCCATGGCTTCATCTATTTGAACAGAAAACAGCAGCATCTGGTGCTACAAAACAATTACTTAAAAAATAGACACTTCTAATTCCTCCACAGCAGCAGGTAGAAGCCGTCTCTATCCGCACAGATTAGCTTGAAGGAATGGCAGTTTACATGTAAAAAGTCCGTTATGGAAAACTCTTCGTTTTTGGTATACAATGGAATCTCCTAACTCTGGCCTCGAGGGTCAAGCAGTGACATCAAAGGCTTCACTGGATAACAAAACAATCAATTTTATTTTTCTCCATTGAAACTCCAGTTCTTGCGTGAGCAGAAAGGAGGTAAGGGTGTTTTCAAATCATGTTATAATTTTCTTCCATGTCATTTTAGAAATTAAAGCAAAACAAACCTACCCAGTGAGAGGTTTGGATAAAAACATTAAGAAGAGTAAAAACGGATATGAAAGGCTTTTCCTACAAAAGATGCCACTCGAAGTTTTTCAGACGTGGCATATTGCTCCGGGCTCTGGGCTGCTCCTGGTGTTTCCCATTCTCTCATTTGGCTGTCACGCTACCCTCTCACTCACCACACACACACACACACACACACTTTTCTTCTTCACTGGTGGTGTCACGTTTGAGGAGCTCTCCTTGAATATCATGAGATGGGCTCAGCTGCCCCCATTTTCCGCTTCATTAACATTCCGTTCACACCTGTCTCATGGCATTTACCCCATCAAACTGTCCAATTCTCTTCTTGTAATAGAAGTTTTGTGAAGCCAGGGGCCACATTTTACTGCCTTTTTAACCCCTACCTTAGCTCCTAACACACAGTTGGTTTTCAGTCAATGCTGCACTGAACAAACCATAAAATTACAATTATTCTAAGAAGGGTCACTCTGGAAACACTTTCAAGAGAACTAAGGATCAAAACTGGGGAACTCTTTAGGTCAGTGATGCTTGGTATTCAGTCTAGTGCTAATGAGTGAGACAGACCTCTCTTCACCTTTGCACAGCCTTGCACAAGTCACTTACCCTACTTGAACATCAGTTTTTTCATTGATAAAATGTTATCTACTGGGACATCTGGGTGGCTCAATCGGTTAAGCATCTGATTCTTGGTTTCAGCTCAGGTCATGATCTCTAGGTCATGGGATCCATGCTCAGTGGGGAGTCTGCTTCTCTCCCTCTCTCTCTCTCTCCCTCTGTCCCTCCCCCGCCTCATGCACTCTCTCTTTCTAAAATAAACAAAAACATAAAAACTAAAAATAAACACATAAATCTCAAAAAAATATTACCTACCAAATGAATTGTTGTGGGACTAAAATGAAATCATCCATTTATAGTAACAGCCAACAACAGCTGAGATGCTCTAGTCTCTTTAGAGATGGTGTTCTCTCTCTATCCACCAGGATATATAAATTCCACAAAGTGAGGGTTATTGTCTTTTTTTCATTTCCACCCTTTAGAGGCAATGCCTAGGAAGGGCCTGGCGTACAGCAGGACCTCAATCAATATTTCCCAAATAAGTTCATGAATATAGGTTGCTTTCCCAGGAGTGGTGAATGAATTGTACAGCTTTGTGCACACCCTCTGGCTCTTCTGAATACTTCTAGGACAGCTGGGGGGATGATTAACACAATACCATGGTCCGTACAGTAACCAAAGAGGATGATATTGTTTCCTGGAAGTTTTGGCTTATTGACCTGATTAGTAGAGTGTATCAGTACTCAAGAATTAAATGGAGAATTCAGGAGATTACAAGAGAGAGAGAGAAGACAAAAATCATGTTCTTTCTTGAAAATCTATCAGACCCGGAAGGAAAACCATGTGTTGAAGTGACCCAGGGGAAGAAGAGGGATATACGGAATGACCTCCAGAGGCTCCTTTCAGCACTAACGATCCATGAAGGAGATTTACAGATCCACAGGAATTGACCCCAACCCAGCCTTGGCTTGCTACTTTTCCCCCACTTTGGCCAATCTTCTCACTTCATTCATGATGGCAGTTCCGTCCAAACCCATCCTGCTCCCATTCCTTTGCTGCTGGAAATTACCCGTGGCCCGTGGCCCAGAGGCAGTGGCTGGCCCCATGGAGGTGGGATGTGCCCAACTTGTCCATAAAGGCAACAGTTGGACAACACACAATGAGAACAAAGCCAAGTTTGTTTTATGGACAGTCCTCCCATATGAAATTGGACTTTCCCCTCTTTGCTGACTTGGCCAGTTTCACAGTGGTCACCCCTGGATTGCAGGAAGCACATATTTGCTACAAAGTCTTTTGGGAGACCCTTACAGCCCTCAGATGAACAATAATCCAGATTTCTTATTTTATTTTTTTCTCTTCCATGGGAATATGAGTACTTCTCTGCCAAAGGACATAATTTAGGATTTTCTTTTGGCTGCTCCAGGGGGGAAAGTTCAACAGCATGGTGATTTTCTTTTCTTAACTATACATCCAAGGAAAGCTGGACCCTTTTATGAAGAAAAAAAAAAAAAAACAAGAAGAAGAAGGAAAGGAAACATGCCTCATGCACCTAATTGACCTGTATCCTCCAGTGAATTAGGCTTCAAGGGTAAAGTTGAATCCATTAATATCATGGTGAGGATGGCAGGATCTGAGAGAAAGTGATGGGTTCTTTGGATCATTCTAGCCACACATCTTGTTTAGAAAAAAAATAAATTATGCTGTGCAAATATTTTGTGGATCTGTGAATAAAAAGGAAAACAAAAACTGGCAGAATCCCAGGGATGAGTATTTATTTGTGTTAGCTCCAATGACGAGCAAAGGTTGAGCCTATGTGAGTGTCTCAGGGCAAGGCTCTGGTGATTGTGCACGTTATCAGGATCCATGCTTGTTTCTTGACAGATGTCTGTGACCAAGAGTGGAGGACTTGAAGAATATCTGTATCAGATTTTATTTTGCCTTTAAGAATGGACAAAAAGTGGATTAAATAAAAATCCGGGCATACAAATTTGTCCAGAAATAGGGATGAAGCAAGAGGAAGAGAGTGGTAACAAGGTCAAACACTAAGAAAGATTTTTGAAAAAGCGTAATTTATAAGAATGAAAATGATGATGTCAATTTAAGAGCAATGTGAATGAAAGATATAAAGGAGGACAAAGAGAGAGAAAATGATTAACAAGAAACAAAATTGAAGTATTATCTGAGGGTGTTTTTGTGGTTTATGAATATGTCTTAACTAAAATAAATACAACTTTCCAAACCCTAAATAAGAAAAACAAAGTTTCTTTGTTAAAATATGGCTGCCTTCCCCAAGCTCAGCCCTCTGTTTCCTCTGCCCTGTTTGCTCTTCGTTTCTCTTCTCATCAAGCCTTTCCGGTTTGATATCCGGGGTCAGCTGCTTCTAGTCCACCTTTATTTCCTAGTTACAACTTCTCTTCCTTTTTCTGGACTTCCTCTCTTGTGGCCACCTGCCTAGGAATGCCAATACGGTCATATGCATTAATTTCGGGGATCTTCCCACCACCTGCTTTTATAGGTTTTTCCCCCCACCCACAGGGTCTCCTGGGGGATGTCCTGGGAGTGGGGTCCAACTAAAAGTCTTTCTGATGCCAGCCTTATCAGTTCTTACTCACTTCTTGGGTACATGTTTGTGTACCAAGTGGCTGCTCAGCACCATCCCTTCCTGGACCTTTCTGTGATTTCCTCAGGAAGCAGCCTTACCTTGCACAGCCCTGTGTCCCAGACTTTGCTCCCTACCCTTCTCTGCTTCTCCCTGGTCCCATGGGCCAGAGGGACTGACACATACAGACTGAGATGCATCAACCTTCAAGGTGCGGAGACAGAACAAATAGTGCATGTGTAAGAACACGATTGAGGGTTTTGGGACCCAAGGACAGTATGATCATGAAGCAGTCAAAATTTGAGACCTACTAGAGCCATGCCATTTCAATGTTGTGTTTCTTTTACTTTCCCTCCTTTTCTTCCTCTGAACCCCAGTGACCAACTTGTGTGTTTGGAGGAAGCAGAAGGGTAGATGAAGGGAAATGGATGGGATTGCTCTCCTTTCCTTTTTACCCAGTGCCCCTCCTAACCTAAAGAGGGTCCGCCTAATGCAGGACATCAAGCAGAAACAAGCCCATAAATTCAAAGAATAAACTGATGGCTACTGGAGGGGAGTGGGAAATACAGGTTTCTAGCTATAGAATGATTGAGTCCTGAGATGAAAGGTACAACATAGGGAATACTATCAATGGTATTGTAATAGTGTTGCGTGGTGAGAGATGGTAGGTACCCTTGAGCTGAGTACAGCATAACCTATAAACTTGTCACTCACTATGTTGTACACTTGACACTAATGTAGCATTGTGGGTCAACTATACTTCAATAAAAATTAATAAATAAAAATGTACAATAATTAAAAATCAATTTTTTAAATTTTAAAAAAGAAATATGTTTTCAGCAGCACATATGTACATACCTTCTTTTGATATTTAATTATAGTTTAGATTTATTTAATTACACTTAAGAGTGCAAGTTGATCTATGAATTAAAAACAAAAACAAACAAAACCCTACTGGTGTAAATACCCAGTAGTGCAATTGCGAACAATGAATCTTGGAACACTGAAAAAATAAGACAAAAACAAAAACAAAACAAAACAAAAAAAAACCCTACTGGTTATGGGCAGCAGAAACTGCCTGGGTAAAGGGGAGGGCAAAGTAGAGCCAGCCTCATGCTTCCATTTCTCCAGGTGCATGGCTCACTGCTATTTTCTTCATTTATTCGCACATCAGATTAATCTTATAGGACACCCAATTGGTGGAAGACACTATGTAGTACTGTGGGGTGAATTAGAAGCTATAAATCTAATGAAGGTTTACAATAGAGGTGACTACATATGCATACAAATAGCTAATAGTCACAAACAAGTAAGGGCTACCTGATGCATTGTATGTGAAGACATTTGGTAATCAATCTACGTTGCTATATATATAAAAGGAAATATTCCTATTTAGTAACTGAAGTTTATATTTTAAAATTAAGTGTTGTAAAGAAGGTTGTCACTCCTGACTATCATGATTAAGAAAAACATTGTGGAAAAGATAATTTGTGAATAGAGCTTTGAGGCATGGAGAAGATGAACATGGATCGGCACCATATGCAGGGGATATTATGAAGAGGGCAACTCAGGGAAAAAGGTCCAGCAGTAAAAGACACTGATGGAGAATGGTTTTACTGTAACGAATACAGTGGGTCTGAAAAGAAAGCACAGAAAAATGTCAAAGGAAGGACTGATTGGATTTATTCATTGATTCTTCAGAGCAGATAAAAATAGGAGTCAAGGTAGACCCCAAGAGTTTTATTCTGGAAGCTACATAGACAAAAGGAGGACTGGCATAGGGGAGAAACATGATAAATTTGGTCCTAGTTATAGAACGGTGGAGATTTGGGTGGGACATTGAGGGGGTAATATTCAGGAGACGGTGGAGTTTGGAACTGATGCCACAATGTTAAGGCTGCTCATAGTCATCAGGGAGTCATCTGTACAATGGAACTATTTCAGGCCGTAACAGTTCCGATAAAGTGTGTTTAAAATAGATGTAAAGTATAGAAAGACAAAATCTAGGATTAGGCTCCCAGCTAGTGAATGGAAGGGGACACACAGTCAGTGAAGGAGAGGCTGAGAAGAGATGAGGGACCAGAGCAGTGTTCTTACACAGAGGGCAAAGAGGAGCCATTTCTAGAAAGGGAGATCATTTACAGTTTCAAGTACTATAAAAAAGTAGAACTGGAGGTAGGTTGAGGAAGAAATAGGGGTCCACTGGTTCCCTTTGAGTGAACAGCTTCAGGCAAGTGGTAGGGGGAAAACCAACAGCAATGGTTTCGCTCATGAGTAAGCAAGTGTAATGGCTCAAGACAGAGTCCATTCTGTTAGAAATTTGATAATTAGGAAAAGGGAATGGATGGGTGTGTGTTTTGAGGGGGTAGCAGATTTAAAAACCCTGCTTTTGTTCCAGACTGACCTGAGAAACTTAAGTAGAGGCTAAGCTTTCTGTAGGAAGAGAGAATTTAAGATGCTCCAGAATTTGGAGAGAATCACTGGTAAAGAAAAAGCATAGATAGGAAAATGTGACTGAAAACAAAATGACTTGTGGAGTTATCAGCTTTAGAAAAGAAGAGTGACTGGTCTTTTCCATGTCACAGGTGGAAGAGGGAATGACTAAATGGGTAGATATATCAAGGTACAGACCAGAGAGAAGGAAAATGAGCGAGGTCTACTTAACAGGAGTGAGGTGAAGTTTAAGATGGTCCATTACTGATTTCCAGACTCAGAAGAGTGAAACCTAGTAAATATCCCCAAATTTGATAACTAGAAGAGGGTGTGGATGAGTTGTGATTGTTGGCTATGTTGATAAAAAATGCATTGAAATAAATTGGAACATATATAATGTAAATATAAAGACTTTTCTAATGAAAAGTATCAAAAATGGTGCTGCTATTTTTTCCCTGCCTGACCTTAATTTAAAATTTTGCTTCAGTAAATCAAATCTACCAGAAAGATGTCAAATGTACCTCATAGGGAAACTATCAAGGTTCAGATTCAATCAAGTTTTTATTGCAGTGGTTTATGAATCCACTTAATTTAGATTTTGTTTTAAAATAAATTTTTTTCATTTTTATTATAAATTCTACATAAATCTAAAGCAAACAACTTGTCACTCATGCTCAGACCTATAAAAATAGGCTCTTGTAAGTCCACCTAATAGAAAAAAAAAATGAAATGATAAGTGTATTCTTTAACAATGGTTCTTTGTGAACTTTGTTTTCATTAGATTTTTAATAATATAAAGGCCACTCGGTTCAGGACAGAAGGGTATAATAAATGCAGCACATTAAAACAAAATAAAACATACATTATCCAACTGTCTAATGCTGAATCTGACAATTTATCAAGTTGACCCAAAATAATAGAGCTTACTTTCAGAAAATAAAATGAAATAAAATTGGACTCTTCCTGAAAAGAAAGCCATGTTGCTTATGGGGCAACTCACATCAGTATAATCTAAGGAAGGAGAAAATTTGTTAAAGTTCAGAGTTGAAGGAATTTCTGATTGAGGACATGCCTCAGGTATGTGTATTATAGAACTAGCACATATAATATGTTGCTAAAAGAAGTACAATCTGGACAACGTAGGGAATATAGTCAGTAATACTGTAATAAATTTATATGGTGGCAGTGGTGAACGTTTTGTTAAGTATATTATTTAGTGTCAAATCACTATGTTGTGTACCTGAAACAAATGTAATACTGTATGTCAACCATACTTTAAATAAAAATAAATTTTAAAAAATCATAAAGAAGAGAAAATACAAAAAAAGAAAAAAACAAAGAACTATATAAATGAATAAAAAATTATAGTAAAGTGACTTGAGGGAACTTGTACATCTTGTGTTCTTAAATAATGTAATGTAATAAAATGAATGAATTGTGTAGAGCAATCATGTATTATTTAAAAAAGTAGTGGAATCTGGGAATGCATCTTCAAATTATTAACTTTAAACTCTCTATGAAGTATTTGAGTCTATTTGATGGGAAATATATCAGACAAGCTGGCTACCTATTTTTAATAAGACAAAAAGCAAAGGATAATGATAATTTAAAAAGCTGTATCTTGAATGCATTGTTGGTGGGTCTTATGATGCATATACAGTTCCTGTCCTTGGAATATTCGACTTGATGGCCAGATTGGGCAGATACATGCATATGGAACATTGGTAAATAGCACCCTGCAGGTTAAGATAAATGCTAAACACAAGAGCTACTGCGTTCAGAGGAGGCTTTGGGATCTCAAGATCCCATAGACCTTCAGACCTAGACCTAGAGAATGCATAGGTAGAAAGTGAGATGAAGAGCTCATTACCCATCCTGTTACACAATAGAGTTTCCTATTTATACAAATAAAGATGCAGGCAGGAAGATCTTAAGTTTTAGTTGCAGTTTTGCTCTTGATTTTCAGACCAGTGATTATTGGTGATCCTCTTTTTGCCCCTATCTTAGCTTAACCACCCCAATGGTACTCACAGTGGTACTCTTTGTAAGTGGGAACCACATTAAAGTTACTGGAAGGAATAGACTCAACTTCTCAAACACCAAGCAAGACTTTAGACGAAAGGAGGAAATCATGAACTTAAGTGGAAAGAACAGGAAAGGGAAGTGGAATAGAAGTTAATATTATCTCCCACCCTCTTATTTGGAGGCTCGTGTTCAGCACTGTTATTGGGTATAAACGATTGGGGAAATTCTTATTGATCCCTGAATAAAAACAGAGGAAATATTTAGGCAACATATGTGATTTGAGTCTCAGGTTAAATCTGAAAGAGACCCCGGGGCTAGAGGAGTGAATTAATCTACTTTGGGGATTTTCAAATAAATAGTGGAGCTATATAGGCTGTCACGGAAGGACTCAGCAGAACTGAACACTATACATGTAACTAATTCCATCACTTTGTTAATACCCGAAAGTCTAGGTATTAGTCACAGAATATTCTGCATAAATTGTAAACTGTGCGTTTTGTTCACTGAATTATATTAATTTTATTGCAAGATAGTTACACGCTACATATTTTTCATCAACACACTTAATATTCGTGGTAAGTGGGTTAGGTTTCTCATGTGTACACTTTTGAGAATCCTGGAGAAAGAGATGTAAATTCCTGCATTGGTAAGGGAGAAATTGGTTAGCAAAACAGAAAGTCAAAGGAGAGGAACCCCAAGAACCTGCCAATACATGGTGCAAAAATGCAGTGGGGTTTTGGGTTGGTCAAGTTTCCCAAGCTAGCCTTTACATATTTGGATAAAGCTAAGTGCTTTTTTTCTCCTTAATTTTTCAACCCTGATGTATTTTCAGGGAAATTTGATCCATATGTTTCTAATTCATTTACTCCAACTCATCAAATGTTGTTTTGTAAAACTATTCTCTGCCCAGAGTTTTTCTAAACAGTCTTAAGAAGGCCCCTAAACAGAAATGGGAATAGATGCAAAGGGTCCACTTGCCAAATCTAAATTCTCTTGAACCCAGTGTTAAGTAGAAGACTAGCATCTATTTTTAAACTTGGCAAACCAGGGACACCATTCAGCTGCTAACTCAGAGCAAAACAACAATTAGTTGTTATTGGTGCAAATTTTAGATGCAAAAAGATTGTTTTCTAAAAATGCATGGAAAAGTATCAAACTCTTACTGATAGCGAATAGAACAACATTGTGTTTTACTTTTTCCTAAAACTTTCTCATAGTTATTTTCACCTTTGCTTCTCACCAAAATCTTATGAAATAAATAATAAATATCCATCCTCGTTGTACACTTGAGGGAACTGAGGCCCAGAGAAATCAAGTCAGCTTCCCTATTGCACATACGGGTTTTATGGCAGGAGAGAACCTGGAACCCAGTCCTCTTGGCTCTAAACTGATTCTCTTTGGACAAATAGTGATGTCTCTGTCTCTCTGTGGCTCACATAGACAATATCGTGATTCAAAGCACCATGGGTAACCCAGTGCATAGAACTCAATAGGAACCTCACAAAGGGTCCTATTAGTGACAGGGCCAGATAAGGTGCTAGTCTCTTTTGCCAGGATATCTCCAACCTTCATGTGGGGTCAGGCAGCCTTACTGGCAGCTGAGTGAAATTAATATATAGGCATTGCACATACCAAGAAATTTGACCTAATCCTATTTGGTCTAATTTGACCTAATTGGTGCATTCACACCTTTATTGTGAAGATTATTGCAAAGATTTATTGCAAGAGTTAATCTGATACTTCACACTATTAAAAATGATTGTATCCAACATACCATTTGATTCTTAAAACACTATCTAAAAGAAAGACCCAGAACTATTTGTCCCTGCTTTGCAAGTAAAAAATCTAAGATACAGAATTGCTGAACTTTCCATGGTAAGAGCTGAGTACAGCATGTGTAACATTTTCCACAATTTATCAAGATGAAGCAACTTTAGGTCTATTTTCAATATTAATGATGATGTTGATGAAAATAATTATGATGGCGATTACTATTGACTGGGTTTTCATCATGTGCCAGCTACATAATCTCAAGTATTGGTCACGAAAAACATTGAGGTAGATATTTTCACTCTAATGTTTAAGGATGAAGAAACAGGCTTGGTAAAGTTAGGTATTGCATGAGCTAGGAGTCTATTTGCAACAAGTGACAGACAAGCGAACTTAATCTCACTTTGGCAGAGACAGAATGTTTTGAGCCATATCACTAGACACCATGGCTTCATGTGGGATTTCATTTTGGGTTGCAAATGATATCATAAAACCTGAAAATTTTCTCTATTTCTTTTTTCTTCTTTTCCCTACTGTCAGTCTTATTCCCAAGGCCCACAAGGGACCAAGATGGTAACCAACAGCTGGAGATCTTTTCTTGCCTCCATAGTATGCACCTGTCCCTGGACCATATTGGTCTATGTCAACTCACATGTTTGCCCCTGAACAAATTCCTAAATGATCCCTCTGGCTTAGGCCTGGGTTTCATGCTTGTCCTTGACTAGGGGTAAGGCAAGTTCTAAACAAACCACATAAAATGAGAGTGAGGAAGGAGTTGCTTCCCAAGAAAATGTGGGTGGATTATTAACCAAAATAGCAGTAAGGGCAAAAAGACACTAGAAGACCAGATACCTACAAATGTCACAGCTAACAGTATCCCAAAGGTCGAAGATCTGGAGTGTGACCAAACTGAACTCACATGCATAACTTCTTATTCCAAAATACATTCTCTGAGTGATTTTTTTCTGGAAAAAAAAAAAGGAGTTAATAACTATTTTAGATTTTGCAGGGCAAACGGTGTTGGTTGTAACTACCCATCTTGGCCATTGTACAAAGGCATAGAATCATAAATGGCATAGGAAAGAATGGGCATGGCTGAGTTTATAAAACTATAAAAAAAAAGATGAAGAGGCAGATTTTGTCTGTGTGCTCTAGTTTGCTGATCCCTGCTCCCTACTTTTCATGATCTTGATTGGCCGTGGAATAGAATTGGAACAGCTTCTGTGGTGTGAGTAAGTGAAAGATATTGCCTAGCTGAAGGAGACCAGTCACACAGCTAATCAAGGTGAGAGTCACAAGTGCTTATGACCCACTCCCTGGAAAGCCCCCCCATGCTCCTACACTAATCAAATGAGTACAAGAAACATATGCATTCAGTGAGAATATTTTATGGGTTAGACAATATTCTACACTGTGTAGATATTTTCTGTATCACAGTCTTAGCACAAGCTTCCTTCAGGTGTTCTTACTCCCCGAATCACTTAGTATTATTTCTGACAACTTTTGCATTAGACAGAATAACGGACTCCCGAAGATGCCCGTGCCCTAATCCCCAGTCCTCTGAATATGTTGCCTTATATAATAAAAGGAGTTTTGCAGGTTTGACTAAGTTAAAGATCTTAAAATAGGGGAGATTATCCTGGATTATCTAAGTGGACCCAATGTAAACACAAGGATACTTATAAGAGAGAGGTCAAATAGTTAGAGATAAGGGTAGAGAAGGCAATGAAACTATGGAAGCAGAGATTGATTGGAATGATGTTGCCACAAACCAAGAAATGTTAGCAGCACCTAGATAAGCATGGTCAAGAAAGGATTCTCCCTTGGACCTTCCAGAATGAACTTGTCCTGCTGACACCTTAATTCTACTCCATAAAATTCATTTTGAACCACAAATACAATTCTATACCTATGAACATTAGTATTATATTTGCAGGCTTCTCGTCTACTGGATTCGGTTGTAAAAGCACTAACAAGTAAGAAAAAGCAACGCTGTTGTTCTCAATTTCCCAAATTGACTTGTTATATGTAGGTTGTGCTTTGTGATGAGAAAGTAACATTTATGGACAGTTTGATATTACAATGATTTTATGGCAATAGTAGTTGTAGAAATAAATAATAATAGGCAATAAATTATCTAATGCGTGTAAAGGACTTTAGCACTGTTGCTGGCCTCTAGGACTAAAAATATAGTAGCTATTATTATCAGTAGTTGTAGTATTAAGAACAGTAATAGTATTGATATTGATATCAGTACTAGTAATAAAGTTAACCATCTTTTGAGTACATACCATTGCTAGGTACTGTCCTAAATATTTTCTATGAATTACCTATTTTAATCCTTACATGATACAATGAAGGAGGTATCATTACTCTCAAATTTTGAATGATGAAAGGGAATGAAAGTGAACTGAATGTTTATGCCTGCCCCTTCCCTCCTTCATGTGTTGAAATCCTAACCTCCAATGTGATGAAATTATGAGGTGGGGGCCTTTGGGAGTTGAGTAGGTCATGAGGGTGAAGCTCTCATGTATGGGATTAGTGGCCTCCTAAAAGAGTTTCTAAGCCACCCAGTTTATGGTATTTTGTTACAGCAACCCGAACAGACTAAGACAGTCACTCTTTGGGAGATTATATTATTTGCCTAATACCCTATGGTTAGTAACTAGTAGAATTAGACCCTGGTATGCTTATTAGCAAAATCCAAGGTTCTATAACTCAATTTTGAAGGTTTCACGCCTCTAAAATTAGCTGGTGAAGCCTATAGAATCCTGTGTGAGAGGACTTGCATCCACGGTGAAAGAGGATATCCTGGCATATCAAAGACGCATTTGACTGATGTAACTCTCCTCTCAAGAGCTGCATTCCTTTGTTAACGCATTGTTTCCTCTGCTAAGAATATCCCTCAGTTCCTTTGCTATGATCACAAATCACCTTGTCTGTGAAACCTTTCTTGACATCACTACTTCCTCTGGAATTCCCGGTCTCCCTCATGAGGATATAGGCTTTCTGATGCCAAGAAACCTGCTCATTGGCAACTGTAGAACAGCTCTGGGCCCATCAATATATTCAATGGATAATTAGTTATAAAAGGACAAGTGAATGGGTCGATATGTAAATTGACAAATGAATGAATGATTTTTGCATGCGGGAGGGGTAGTTCTCACTCCAGAGAAAAGTGAAGAGTTTTCAGTTCTTAGTGAAGTTTATTTGGAAATCCTACACTCCAGAACAAATATATAAATGCCTTAATTGAGTTCAAAGCATAATAAGGAAACAATCAATTTGTAATTTGATACCAAAAAAATGAACTGAACTATGATACAAATAACTTTGTTTCTATAACCAAAATTACTGCTTCCAGTTAAATATCACACTGTATTTCTTACAAATCCTGGTGTTTTTTTCTCTGACTCATTAAAAGGAAAGCTGTACCCCCCCAAAAATTGCTTGTAGGTAAGTGGGAAAAGTTGTGTTCTAATGTTCTAAGATTTGGAGTATGCTGCCCTTGTGAAGTGCTCTTTGGATCTTTCACTTTTATAGTTACCTTAAAAGTAATTCAGTACTTATCACCCTGAGAAGTATGAAGTGCACAGAACTAGTAACTTGAATCAATGGGGGTGAATGGGACGGGACAGTTTCGATGGGAATTAACTCAGAATATTCTAGAGTATACCTTCACAGAAGTATAGGTGGTAACTGACAATATAGTTGAAGAAGAAACAAAATACATGAACTAAACTAAAAAAAATATTTTTGTGAATTAGTTTTCTGTAAATGTAAAAATGTAGTTTGATGGAGAAAATTAGACTTGACTTATGAGAGTTTTCTCTATAAACAAAAGAAATGTTTTGATAAGTAGGTTTGGATACAAGGCAGATATATTAGGGCAGAACTACTGGCAAGAGTATGGAAAAGAGGGGATTTGGAAGAACAGACAAGTATAGTGGAAATTCTAAAAAAAAGTTTACTATGAAATGTACAATTTCTCCTTTCCTTTTATTAACATTTCTGTGTCTTCTGCATTATCACTAATGGTTTCGGTGCAGTGGTGTATTGGTAGGTTAATGTGATAACAGGTTGGGGAGCCTGAGGCAAGGTATTTAGGAGAAGAAAATATAGTCTTCATATAGAGATAGCCAGTGTAATAATAATAAATACTCCGCATGTTTAGTTTTTGATTCAGTCCTTTAGAAAGCAATTCCTGGAAACCTATTTTGTGCTAAGGACTGTATTAGATATCAGACGTAAAAGATAAAATTCCACGTTTCTTTCAGTTTATAGAAATTCAGACATGGTATAATAACTTTTTAAACAAAATACCGTGCAAACCCAGATTAAAAAGAACACATGCACTTACAACCTCTTCATTATGACTGGGCCTGAATGCTTCACAGATGAGCTGTCATTTATGTCAGAAGAGTAGAAATTTCACTGAAAGAAAAAAAGAAAATTCGTTCTAGATATGGAGGAAGACTTGGTCAATGGCCTAGGGTTATAAAAATAGGTGGGGTATTGAAGGAGCAAACAATTCTGTGTCATTAGAATACTGGTGCAGAAATGGGGAAGAATCCTAGCAGGACATGAGACTGATGCTCAAAAAAGTCCCATGAATTGGTGGGAAAAGATATTATTCTCACTTAGATGAGAAGAGAATCTCAGAGTTGAGAGGGTTGTTCAAAGTCACAGGCTGAAAACATTGGGAAGTGTATTCTGCCTCCCACTTGAGGGTTCTTTCCACCACACCAATGATTTCAGTGCCCAAAGAAGCCTTAACGAAGCAATGATAGAGTTTCAGGAATTACACAGGCGGGGTTGGGGGAATCATGATTAACAATCATGAAGGCTCCATTTGAGCTTTTTAAATAATGGGCTTTTTATATCAGATATCTTTGAACACCATTCCCTGCTACATAAATAAAGTTGAGAAACATTGCACCCTATCAATCATCCCATGGTCAAGCTCATGGCTTTGTAATTAGATTGTGAGGTAATTAATAGTCATGAGTAATGTTAACATAAACTGAAAAAGGACAAGATGGTAGCTGTCTCCCGGCTAGGTAATAGCTGGTGACATATGAGAAAGGCTGACTCAGCTGGACACCGAGGGATAATTTAGTGAACACAACTAGAGAACACTAAGGATCCTGAGGGAGGAATACCTAGGCTTGCGAATGAGCTCAAGGATCTGTGCAGATGTCCAGAAGCCCTTCCCTTGAAATAATAATATATCCTAAAATTAAAAAAAATATTCCCATTATAAATATTTCCTTTAAAAATTTATTTTGTTTGTTTGGGTCTAAAAGAAAAATCTTCTTCTTGGGTTAAGAGAGAGAGAGAGAGAGGTTGGAAAGAGCAGTCCTACTCTGAAATGAGAGGGAATTAGTAATTTGCCAGTTTGATGGGGAAGATCAGTGACACCAAAATGGAGCCCTGGGTGTCTAACCTGCTTCCCTTCTGTCCTAGTATCCTTCTAAGAGTTGTCACCTATGGCTGGGAGCAGAAAAGGAGGAGAGATAAGAACTACAAGAAGGATATGACCTGCCATTACTGCAGCAAAGGGGCCAGCAACCAAGGGATTCAAATGACCTCTAGAAGCTGAGAACAGCCCTTAGCTTACAGCCAACAAGAAAATCTGGATCTTAATCTTACAACAACGAAATACTGAATTCTGCCAACAGCCCAAATGAGCAGGAAATAGACTCTCCCTTAGAGCCTCCAATAGGTGGTTATCCTTTGACCTGGTTAATTTTCTGACCAGCTAATACATTAATTTATTGAATCTCTCTTTTAAGTAATCCAGTTGTAAATCATACGCCTCAAAATTAAATAATACTTAGTTGAAAGAATAAATTAGATCATCCCTCTCCAAACTCATCAAATAACAAGAATATCATATATCATCACTGACATTCTCTATAATAAAAATGACCCATTCTCTGGAAAGAATGTCCCAAATAGCAAAATGATATAGACTAAATAAGAATTCCAACTTTTGGCGGGGGGGAACCTGAGTGGAGCAGTTGGTTAAGCATCTGACTCTTTGTTTCAGGTCAGGTCATGATCTTAGGGTTGTGAGATCAAGACCCACATTGGGCTAAGTGCCCAGGGCAGAGTCTGCTTCAAATTCTCTCTCCCTCTCCTTCTGCCCCTCCCCACTGTGCGTGCTCTCTCTCTCTAAAATAAATAAGTCTTTTTTTTTTTTTAAAAGAAAAGAATTCAACCTTTTGGAGAAATTATCAGGAAAGTCACTGTTTCAATGATCTTATACAGGCTAAAAAACTACCTCCAAATATAGTGGATTAAAACAATAACATGTTTATTATTTATCATAGTTCTTTGGATCAGGAATTCAGATGAGGCACAGCAAGAATGGCTCTTCTTTGCTTCATGTGATGTCTGCTGTGGCTGGACTATCCAGGATGGTCTCTTTACGCAGACATGGCAACTCAGCTAGGACAGTTTGAACACTTGGGACCTGTGTTCAACAACTTGTGTTGTTCAACAACTTGTGTTCAACATCTCAACTGGGTTGACAGTTCTAGGATCTAGGCCCTTGCTGTTGGCTAAGTTCTTCCTCTATCCTCCATGTAGCCTCTCCCTCATCTCACCTCCCACCCCTCTCTCCCCACCCTGGCCAATTCGGTCTTTCCATGTGGTGTGTAGAGCAGTAGGGTACCCTGACTGCTTAATGAACATCTGGGCTCTGAGAAAGAAAAAGCAGAAGCTGACACAGCATCACCTCTACCTTAAAGTCCTTCCCCTAAAAAACTTTTCAAATCTCTACAAAATTCTGTCCTTTTTGTATGAGTCAACCTTGGGCTAGAGATACCACTGACTGTGACCGTCAACATTCTATGTAACTTGTGTTAATGAACAAAGAATTAGAATTCTACTGTGAAGTCCTCAGTATGCCCTTAGATGCTGTGAGACTTTAGCATGGCAACAAGCTAAAGGTATAATTCAAGTGAAAGACCTTCTTCCTCGCTGAGAGAATCATACTTCTCAAAAATGTACTACATTAATTACTTGAATTATGGCTACAGACTGACTTGCATGCCTTCCTTGACATTTGACAACATGGAAGAAGGAATGGTTGGCCCCAGTGCATAACCCCTTACTGTGTCCTGCCCTTTGGCATATGACTTTGTAGTTCTTCTCACTAGAAGCATTGTGTAGATTCCCAATCCTTGACTTTGGGTTCAGCCAATTGACTTGATTTAACCAATGGAATATGGGCAGAAGTGAAGTTGCCAGTTCTGGGAACAGACCTTAAGAAACATCGTGTGTTTCCACTTGTCCTTCCTTATGCCTCTGCCATTGCCATGAGATAAACATGTCTCAGCTAGTCCACAGTCCAAAGATGATGAGAAACATATGGAGCAGACCCAGATCCAACCTGGAAACTGGAGGAGTGCTTAGTGGAGGCCGACCCCCCAGCTGATCAACAGATGTGTGAGTGAGAGTAGTCATGTTGTTTGGGGTGGCATATTATGCAGCAGTATTTTGGCAACAATTGGCTAATACACATGGTAAAACTAAATCACAAGAGGAAAAGTTTCCCATGACTTCAAGCAATGGTTGTCGCTCTGAAATTTGGAAATCGTAAAGTTCAAGAAATCCACCCACCTAGCCAACAGTGAGATTCCTGTATTACCAAGTGGTCTCCAGATTCTGCTAGACTAAATGAAATCCCAGCTTTATGGTATACTTGAAAGGGTACAAATTACAAGCCAAGCAGATGAAAATAGCTCTTAATGAATGTGCTAATACATACCTTTAGAAGATGGAAACTAGCTAAGAAGCCTTTACAATAGAAGCAATTCTGGCCTGACTCCTGCCAATTGCTAATATGTGACTTTGGAAGCCAAGGGGTAGAAACAGAAACTGTGCATTATAAAAAACAATGCCTGTTGCCTCAGAGCCAGAGAGAGCCTTGGTCATGCAATGGTTTTCCTCAGCACTTGGATCAGAGATCCATGGTGACAGATGCTAATGTAAAGAATGGGACATAAGGCTATTATGGGACACACAAACATACCAGTGGCCAAGCCAACAACCTCTCTTCCCCTCAACTGGTTGAGTAAGTGAAAACATTTTGTTTTGTAGAAAGGCAACTATTCCACTGAATGTATTTAGAAGCGAGTGTTCATAGATGCCTTCTTGTTAACTTGACATACAACTTGCAATCACACATTCATTGGCATTTTTCAACATACCAATCATATAAAAGATTCACTATCTACATGAAAGACAAAATCAGAAATAGGTTGAAATGTATCTTAGGTTCAACACATGAGCTAGGAAGAGTTCACAATTTGATTTAAACTTTTGCACTAGAAGCAATTAGCATTTAGACAGCAGATGTGAAAATCACGGTTTCATTCTTTTTTTTTTTTTTTTTTTGACACAGAACATGATTATTTTACAACGTCAGGTCTCTGTTCAGATTTAAAATATTTTGTGTTGGTGTAGCAGCATTAAATATATTGTCTGCACTATCTCACCCTTACTCTATAGGTTATGTCAACATGAAATTCCTGAAAGTAATGTCAATGAAACATGAAATTAATTTTGTGTGGCTTACTGGCTTTTGCCAAAACAGCAGTCATGTCTTTAAAGTGGTTACTTAAAATGCAGCTATGTTCTGTCTTTTAAGTTTAATTTTTCTCTTAGGATTCTGTCCTTTTATTATTCTTCACACAACCAAAGGATACCAAAACCCTCATGTTTTGGTGGCATTTTGTGCCTGGGAGATCTGTTAGTCTATTCCTGAGAAGGTGCCTACAGTAAAATTTAACATTATCCGTTAGCCTCTGTTACATAAATTGGCAACTTAATGAATTTCGTAAAGAGAGAAAAAAAGTCAAAAGATATGATAATAAATTGGAGGGGGTGAGGGAGGAGATTACTGAAATGCATTTGAGGGAGACAGTTAACTCACTTGAATGCCACAGGTTCTATGATTATCTGAGGTAGTCAAAACCTTTGAAGTTCAAGTTCTTGTTTTCTGCTACTGTAGCTGATTGAGAGGGAAAACTGGACACTGAATTTCCCTCTGACACCTATCTCGTCTTCCTACTCCCTTTAAGTAGCATCAGAGCTGGCTGGGGGAAAAATGAGTGGCATGCTGGCTTCAGGAAGGAAGGCTGACTGAACATGCTAAAGAAAATCAAGTCGCGTCCTTGGGAAAATACATAACAAAAAGACAAAAGAGAGGTGGTTGTTTAGGATGCTTCATTAACTCAAGAAGAAACGGATTTCTTTTTAAAGATTTATTTATTTATTTGAGAGCGAGAGAATGTCAATGAGGGTAGTGGCAAGGAGAGAGGAAGAGAGAATCCTCAAGCAGACTCCCCAGTCAGGGCACAGTTCCATGTGGGGCTCGAGATCATGACCTGAGTCACAATCAAGAGCAGGTTGCTTAACTGACTGAGCCACCAGGTGTCCCGAAAAGGATTTTGATTGTCATCATTTGTCCCCATGTAAAATTTTTATAGACCTATCTGATTAGTGACATCACACTTAGGACCATGAGGAAATGTTTAAACCAGAGAGAAGAGTTTTCTCAGAAATGCTGCTATGTAAGACATGCATTGTCATTCTATATGCTTAACAAAAATCAAGTCAGCATGGTGACAATTATATTTTCTGATTTATGAATCAAGGAGTATTTACTGAGTATATTCTATATATCAAGTATTATGTTGGGATCTTTCATATTTATGAATTTTTCTATCTGTCACATTGTCTCTATTGTAAGGATAGTCTTCATTTAAAGGAAGTTTAGTTAAGGAACTTACTGGTGTTGTAGCTGCTAAGTATAAAATTGGAACCAGTACATATATTTTCTTTTTTTTTTACTCCAGTTACAGGTTATAGTGATGATCAGATCAAGAAATAAAGACTAAGGAAATGTTGAGCCACAGAAGGAGGAAAGGAACAAAAGAGAGGAAAAAAAAATATAAGTATTCACCCTGATAAGTTTGCCAAATAACTTCCGCATTGTTTCAAAAGGATTTAAGGTAACTTGAAAATGCATATGGTATAAAGAAATAAAGTCAATGTATCAGAAGGAAGAAAAAAATCAATCGTAAATAAGGATAGAAAAGTAGATGCTTATTGATGAATAAAAACATAAGACACAGAAACGTTTTTGAAATCCCAGTCAATCCCAGGTGCTCAAACTTGGGATGGTGCAAAGTAGGCAAAACAAGCAGTAGAACACTTATGGTGTTGGCAAACGAAGCCCTTAGCAGATGGAGCCCATATGGGGTGCAATTTTGATTGAGATTTATTAATGTGACTTGTTGAAATAGGAATTGTGCTCCCAGTTAAGCCTGATTCCATTTAGGAGGGTGTGTATATTATATCATCTTTTATCCTTATCAAACATAAAAGAGGATTTTTGACACATCTACTATGTTCTGAATGGTGACTCTACCAGGCAAGAGAAAAATAGAAACCAAAAGTGTCGACGAGGAGAAAATGACAATTTTTCCAGCCCATAGTCAAAGGGGTAAGGGCTATGGCAGGCATAAAGAGAAAGGAAGGCTACTGAAGCTCAGCCTCAGAATGTAGGAGGTCTAGGTCTAGGGAGAAGGACGGCCGTCAGCTAGACAGAAAATCTTTCAGCAGAGGTACATCAGCTACAAAGTCTCGGTATTACATAAATATCTATGTATATTTATATCTATGGATAAAGAAAAAAGAATCCCAGAGGGGAGTTGGGCAGGGGTGCCTGGGTGGCCCAGTCGGTTCAGCGGCCAACTCTTGATTTCAGCTCAGGTCATGATCTCAGGGTTGTGAGATCGAGCCCCACATGGGGCTCCGCGCTGAGCGTGGAGTCTTCTTGAGATTCTTTCTCTCCCTCTGCCCCTGCCCCCATTCTCTCCAACTTGCACACTCTCTCTCAAAAAAGAAAAAAAAAAAAGAAAGAAAGAAAGGAGTTGGGGACCAGACTCTAGAGTGGTAACCACTGCCGGGATTACAGAAGGCAGCTAAAATAGGGTCCTAGTCATTTCTCGACCTTCCTGGAGCATAACGAATGTGTCACCAGTTCTTGCCAGTATCGGCATTTTAACTGGGGAATTTTCACTGCCCAAAGAAAAACTCACGTGCCTACTTCTGTTTTTAACAAAGTCGTTTTTATTTTAACTAACTTTCTGCCAAAAAACAAAACAAACTAAACTAGCAAAGGAGGGATTTCAGGTCAGTAGGATGGAGATTTGAGAGTCAGAACGCCTTTAAAACTCCCAATCAGGAGCTCCTGGGTGGCTCAGTGGGTTAAAGTCTCTGCCCTCGGTCATGATCTCAGGGTCCTGGGATCGAGCCCCACATCGAGGTCTCTGCTTAGCAGGGAGCCTGCTTCCCCCTCTCTCTCTGCCTGCCTCTCTGCCTACTTGCAATCTCTCTCTCTCTGTCAAATAAATAAAATCTTTAAAAAAAATTAAAAAATAAAACTCCCAAATCACATCACTTAGGTGCTTCCTACTTTGTCTGCAAAAAACCCAGTCCTAGATGAATATATTTTTAGGATTGCATCACTTCCCACATTTCCCCCAAATTCTATAATCCTAAACTTCGTAGGGGATTAGTCTGAAGAGATGACAATAAGCACCGCTGGGAGCCCACACCTCTGCTAAATCTTCGAGGATTAACAATATGTGCTAAGTGGGCTGAGGAGGGGGCCGATTTAATTTATTCTAAATTAAATTATAATTCACTCTGTTTCTCATCGGGGCAGGTGAGGTGAGAAGTGAAGTGACGAAGGAAAAAATATGTATGTGGTTGCCTAATTGACTGTACTCAATTACAAGCCACAACCCTTTGTTTTTATTCTTTTCATATGTTCTTGAGCTCCTAGAAATTCTCACAGGAACGGCGCCATATAGTACAAAACCATGATGATACAGGATTGCTATTTCCATTACCATTAAACCTGCTATAAAGGTCTTCACGAGTCAAGAGAAGATGGGATTATTTTTCTTAGCATGGACATCTTCAAAACATCAAGGAGGGGGTGGTTTAGACAATGTCTCAAAATTTCTTTTTCAGGATCTATGACTTAAGAATGTTGTTGCAAAGAGCAAAAACAGAGGGGTGGGGAAGGGGGTGAGTGAATCTATATGACAAATCTTGTAGTACAAGTGTTTGTGGTTAACCGAGAAACACATTATGAGTCAAGCCTTTGGAAAGAGGTGAGTAATTAAAGACAAATGCTATGACATAATCATTTACACGCAGCAGAAAGATTTTAGATTAAATCTGGCCTGGCCCACTGCTCAGCAAGTGTTATCATGGATTCTTGAGAAGTATTCATTTATTTACTTTCTAATTTGGCCCAAATGTTTTATGGAAAACAACAACAAAAAAATTTTTGTGTTTCCCGTAGGAAATAGCCCGAGTCCAGCGATGGTTGGGGTATTTGGGAACAGATCTCCCGTGTACACAACAAATCCTGTGAATAACATGTCAGCTTGAACACACCTCATTTGAAAAAAAGCAAGAAGGAGATTTGTTGTAAGCACTTTCGTTGGAATGAATTCTTTAATATTTAAGAAGGTTACTGTGTGTACCTTTTGCCAACTCAGTAAAATATCGGTTAAACCAACACTTTCGCCATAAAAAAAAAAATTATATTTACTGACATTTTTGGCTTCATCCTGTATTTCAGGCGCCATCTAGATCAGTCTGATGTCGAGAGACCAATTTTTGGAGCAAGAGGCAAATTCTAGCTTCCCTCTTTTCTTAATCCTACCACTATAATATAAAACATGCCGTGTAGGGGCGCCTGGGTGGCTCAGTGGGTTAAAGCCTCTGTCTTTGGCTCAGGATCTCAGGGTCCTGGGATCGAGCCCCGCATCGGGCTCTCTGCTCAGCAGGGAGCCTGCTTCCCCCTCTCTCTCTGCCTGCCTCTCTGCCTACTTGTGATCTCTCGCTCTCTGTCAGATAAATAAATAAAATCTTAAAAAAAAAAAAAAAAAAAAAAAACACGCCTGTAACTCCAGGAGATGGCTTCATGGTTTTCCAAATGCTATTAAATTTTAGCTGCTGCCTTTATTAAACGCAAGAAACAGGAGTAGGGGGGTGAAATGAATGATGAAGAAGACCCTGACTCTACCTTCTGTTCTTTTTATTTGGGTAGATGTGGAATTGTTAAGGTAAGGCGAGCTTCCTGTGAAAAGAAACAATAGTAGATTTTGCTCCCCGAGCTGACCCAGTTCACCAAGCATCTTGAAACATTGTATTGAAGAGTTCTATATTTGTCTTAGGGAAGAAGGAGAAACCACCATCCCTCCCAGAGAGAAAGGAGTTTAGGATTCAGGGCCCTTAACCCACCAGTTACAGAACGAAGATTAAGTGTTAGAAATGGGCGTCCCTTCCCCTTACAGGACAATTATTTCCTAGTAGCAGCCATAAGGTCACATTCTGTTCTCTTGCAAGGTAAGGAATGAACCTGTAATCCCGGAGAAGCACGCATTTAGAGTCGGTGGAAAAGCGATCGCGGTCTCGCCAGCCAGTTACCCTGTTCTTGGGAGTTCTGCTGATTTGTCAAAACATGACTGATGTTCAGAAAGCTGAGGAGGCTTAAGCCACAGCCTTTGAAAAATGATTGTGTGAATGTGTGTGGATGTGTGTTTGTGTGTGCACGTGCGTGTGTATATTTCTTCCCCAATGCTGATCGTATTTCCATAAATACTGTTATATGGGAGAGGCAAAAGCAACTGCAGGAGCCTACTGGGCTTTTCTCTGGAGTTCTCATTATTATTTGTGCTTTTTGCTCTCACTTCTTCTAGAATGCCTTGGTTATTATTGAGGCTTATGTGATGCGCTGTGGAATGAATGCCAGCCCTATGGCAACCGCAGTCCTCCCTGTCCGCAGGTCACTTTGGTCCCTGTTTTGTGTGGAGCCGTAATAACAGTGTCCAGAGTCAAGGTAGTGTATGCATCCACGAGAGAGGTAGCAGGGATTTATGACGCCACCTGTCACAGGTGGGGCTCTGCCCCTTTCCACTGTCACTGGCCTCATGGGGCACAGACAGATGGCAAGGGGACACTTCCCTGCTTGCCTATTCGCCTCCGTCCCTTCGTCCCCCACTTCTCCCAAGCCACCTACTTGGTAGAGGTGAGTAGGGCTTCTCCAGGGCGAAACTATTTTCCGGCAATCAGTACAAGGGCCTGAATTTCAATGCTCCTCCTCTCTTTTTTTTCCTACCCACCATGTCTTCTACCCTAGATTTTTCTTTCAGCGCTCTTCCAATTCCATGACTGACCCAGCCTTAATCCCTGTGCTTTCATCCGTAGCTTTTGACAGTACGCTTTGTGACTTTCCCCCTGAATTTTACTGCTTTTCAGGAGGGGACAATCAGGCTTCTGTTTATATATTAAATGATCAAGCTAGGTCTCAGATTGTTTAGCTAAAGAGTAGTGCTTGCTTATAGGAATTAATGAATAAAACGAGGTCTGGATTTCACAAGTATCTTTGAACTTCAAGTCTTGCAATTCACACCAGGAAGCCAATTGCATGCAGAACTTTCCTGTTTTAAGACCCAGGATCAAAAGAAAAAGCAATACTTAAGACAAACTAGCATTTAGAATGTAGCCTTAAATCTAAAATTGAGGCTAACTTCAGATTTTCTATTATTCCCTTACTGTAGTGTTTATGAATTTGATTTTTCTTTAATTTGAACACACATCCATGCTCATAAAAAAATCAGAAGCAAAGAGTTCTGTAAAATTGGGACAGAAAATAGGCTAAGGGAGGAAGAGAAAAATAACAAATAGGAGCCTTAAGTCTTCTGACTTGGTTTTTCTCAAATACCGTGACATCGAAGCTTGGAGAAGGCCTCAGTAAACTATCACCTTCTTTACTTCTTGGAAGTTTCAAGTGAACAGTTTTCCTGTTTCGCTTGACGTTTGAAAGGACGAAAGAGAAAAAAAAATTCCCAAGAAGAGAAAAATACATTCCATTATTTACATTCTACTGTTATCTGTTCTAAAATCACTGCCCGAGGATTTTTACACCTCACCGAGATTCACCTCATTGTCTTCTCACTGTCTGCAGGAATGAATTGGCTTTCTCCTACTATAAACACCTGTTTATCTAAGGGCCAGTATATTCATCACCCTTGTCCTTTTTAAATCAGGCTGGATAAATTCATCAGCTGAGCTAATGAAGGAGCTAAGAGGTTGGATTTCAGAGGAGGCATTTTTTTTAAAAGGTTTTTTTTATTAATTTGACAGAGAGATAGAGATCACAAGTAGGCAGAGCGACAGGTAGAGGGAGAGGGAGAAGCAGGCTCTTTGCTGAGCAGGGAGCCCAATGCGGGGTTCAATCCCAGGACCCTGAGATCATGACCTGAGCCAAAGACAGCTGCTCAACCGACTGAACCACCCAGACACCCCGAGAAGGTATGTTTTAATGATGAATATGTTACAGGCACATTCTGTAATCTTGGGACTATATGATCTAATTTTATCCAAGGTGTTGGGACTCTAGTTGTCAAGAAGTGGTGCTCCTAGCTTCCAAAATTTCAAATATTTCCAGAACCATTACTTTGATCTGGGGTACGGGAACCAACGCCAATGATGCCATTCTATCATTCCCACTACATATCACGGTTTTCTCTTCTTTTCTTCCTCATCTCTTTAAATAGAGCCTAACTTTTACCCCTGGTAAACTACTACTCCAAGGAGTAACCCAATTACTGATCTCCAGAATGAGTCTGCTTTTTGCTCTCACTACCCCAACATTTTGAAAGTACCACTGGCCATTTTGGGGTCCTCATGTTACTCATGGCAGAAAAGGAGCCTGCTATTCACTTGGGTGAATGATCCCAATGACCCAGAGGGAACTGGATTGCTGCTGTACCGTGGGGACAGGAAGGATTCTGTCTAGATTTTCTCTGGGTACCTTCTCACGCCTTCATACCCAATAACAAAAGTTCATGGAAACGGAAGCACCCAGAAGAAGGCAGAGCCCGTGAGGATTGAAGGTTTGTGTCACCATAGCAGGTAAAGAACCAAATTAGCTGAAGAGCTAAGGGAAAAGAAAACACAGGATGGGGGCTAGAGGGAAGGGATTATAAATGTCTTCTATGGCTTCGTGACACCTGCAGAAACACAGACTAATGGCCATGCCGATTTTCTTCCTTGCTTTCTGTGTCGTGTGGCCTATGTGCTAATTATGTTACTTTCTTTTCTCTTCCTGTTATTTTATGTCAGAACTGTTGAATTTGGGGGTCATTTTCAAGTTTAGTGTTCACGTTGCAAAATATTCTGGTGGGACTGTGATTGGATCATAAGATAAATTAACATGGCTCAGAGATGGGTACCATGCCCCTTGCCCAGGAATGGAAACACTGACTGTTGAGACTTTGTGTCTCTTCTTCCTGGGGACACATCAACAATTTTCGTTTGTATGACAGGTGGCTGAGTCTTATTAGAGAAAGCTATAAAGAAATTCTTCCTTTCTGAAAGTTCAGCTCCGTGTAGAAGGACATGTGTCAGGGAGAGCAAACAAAGGGTTGGAATGTGGCCTCTCTCTCCCTCCAGCCCACCTTTCTGTGCTCTGCCCTGTGATGCTGGGGCTGGGACTCTGCAAAACACATTTCTCCTTTGTGACCTGGCTGCTGCCAATAGAGGATGCCAGAGGGAGACTGGAAGACGGGACCAGGGAGGACACATTTGCTCCTTCCTCTTCCTGCAGCATCTCTCAGAATTGGCTTTTTGCCCCAGGCAGTCCACTCCCAGAGCCGGTCTCGCGGAGTCCCCTCAATAGTCCCAGGTGAACACCCCACATCTCACAGGTCTGAGTTCCGGTTCCATGGGTGTCCTCCCCCGGGTCAGATGCCGGGCCTGCCCTCTTCAGGTCTACATCCCAGCTTCGAGAGGTCTTTCTTTTGTGTTCCTGAAGAGTCTGCACAACCCCTCCTCAGAGGTCTGAGTCCCAGAGGGACCTCCCCTGTGCTTCTAGAGGTTAACTACTAACCTTGTTCTTTGTTTTCCCAGGCCCTACTTCCCTGTCACTGTCTCTGTGTTACTCCAGTGTTCCTTTTTTCCCCAACATCTGTTTAACCAACCCCCTGTATTGTGTTATCACTGCTGCTCTATTTTCTGATTGGAAATGCCTGAAAAAAAAAATTTATTATGAAGTCTTCCATTGGAAAAAGGACAATATGGGGAGCAACCTCAAGGGGTCACTGGTCCAAAGCACATGTCATTTCCTCTGTAGGAAAACAGGGTTTCCTGCACTGGCAGTGGAGTGAGTTCCTTGGCCAATCCACCTGTCAGCCTTCAAGTCAGCCCTCTGAGACTCTTTCCCTGCCCAGTGTCCCAGGAATGCTTTGGGAGTTCTCCACTTCTTCTTGGTGAGTGTTTGAGGACACGATGATTTCATTAGGGAATGAACAATCCCAGGACTTTCTTCATTAGCTTTGTGTTTCTCTGAACACACAATTGCCTGATGACCTTGGTCCAATTTCTATCTATTTTACTCACTCAATTCAAGGGCTAGTAAACAAAACCAGAGCTATTGTTGGTCATAGTTTTTGAGCCTGATATATGGCACAGACATTTCTCTTTCTTAACCAAAGACTTGGTTCTCTTATTATTAGTTAGTACATGCTGGTAGTGAAAACGGGTCAGTGAATAACATGCAGCCCTTGCTTTAGACAATCTCACAGAGTGCAGAGGGGTAGGTTGGAAGAACAATGAGCAAATTGGGCATTTTCTCTGGTTGCAATGTGAAGAGAATAGCACAGTTTAGGGGAGAGGGAGGGTCACATGAATGTCTGCATGGCTTCACTTCAGGCTCAGTGAGGCAGGGAGGACTTCTGAGTGAAGTGGTACTTAAGATGACAGCAAGACAAGGGGGATGAGGAACCTTCCAGATGATGGGAAGTCAGAGGAGTATGACAGGAGTAATTGCTCCACAGAATTGGGCAAAGGCAGGGGGGATTTACTTTTTTTATATACTCGAAAGAGAACTAGGTCAGTCCATTCACATTAGATTAGTCAAACATTCGGCTCTCCACCTCTCAGTTCCTCATTTTTCTGAGTTTGCTAAAACGCCAAAGATTTATTCAGCCTAAGAGGAGGTCATCACTCTGCTCTTAACACCTAACCGTGAAGAGCCTGGGGTTTCATCAGTTCGCTGTTGCTTGTGCCTCTTGCTGCCACTTGGTGACACTGTTGACAATTGGACCTACACGGTCCACAAAAGATGGTGAGGGACCCGAGGACCAGAGACGTGCGGTTATGAATCTCAGAGGCTGGAAGATCCACCCTCAGAACCAGCCTCAGTGGAATGAGAGTCCTCAGGCCCCAAGCTCTTAACCCTTGGGTCTCTGGGTCCCCTACAGAGCCATTCTCTGAGATGACAAATAGTTACCAGGATATCATGATATCAGGATTGGACTAAGCATTTATGCCCTGCAGACCTAGAATTTCTGATGTCTTTTCTTTCCCAAGGACTCCTACCACCAGGGGTCAGGCAGCTTTTCTTTTTCAGTGCTAGAAATAGAATCTTTTTATCCTTCCTTTCCTGAGCAGTCAGGACAGCTGCATACTTGCTCATGGCCACCTGTCTTCCACAGAGGATATATACATCCTCTTCGGATTGGGAGCCCTGCATTCAGTGCCTCAAGATCCTTTACTCTCCCAAAGGTGATAGAAGTGACATAATAGTACCTCTTTCAGCAAGGAAAAAGAAAAAAAAAAAAACAACTCAAGTTACATCATCAGCAGGACATTCTACTACAGAAACATGGTAGGGAGTATAAATAGTTCATATAATTAGAATAGAGAGTTATCTAGGGGGCAATAGTAAAACATGAGCCACTGAAAAATGAGTCATAATCAGTTTACCCAGGAAGGTCCTTGGTGCCAAATTTGGACTTACTTCTGAAGGCAGTGGAGAACCCATGAAGGATGTAAAAAGGTGACATGAGTATTTGAACTTTAGAAAGGTTGCCCTGCCACTAATGAGAAGGACTGATTGTGGAGGGCAAGCTTGTACAAATTTAAGAATAAATTGAATCATGACCTTAATTTTGATAGTACGAGACTTCATCAACTGAGCTAACTGGTTATGATCAAAACTGGTAAGAACATCTGCCCTTATAGAATCTCACTGGTTCCTTAAGATAGTCTTGTCCTCATGGGTACTTTCGATATAGCCTGTCACCAAATTGCCTTCTGCAATGGGGCTTTTTTTTTTTTTTTGTCATTTTATTATTATCAGAAATGTTCTTAAAATATTTATCCACCCATACTTGTCATTAAATTCTTTCTTCTGAAATGTAAGAAGAAATTTAAATTATTTAATCAGCTATTTGGGATCAGGATTGCCTACCCGTAAGCTTTTGGAGATAGAATCCCTAAGTTTGAATTTGTTTGTTTCTAAATTTTTGCTCTTTCTTCATTTCTCTCTATTTGCCAATATTTTCTAATGCTTTTGTAATATTTGTAATTACCAGAACTCCCAATAGTTCATATCTTGGAACTAGGGATGGGTGAAACCAGCTGTATTGGGGGTTTGGTGAACATCTTGAACTATTTTTCAAATTGTGTTTGGGGTTCAAGGAAAACCAAAACATATTTTCATATTTTACCAAGAACTTTTTTCCTCCTCAATTTTAAAATGATGTCTATTTTAAGGGAAATTTAATCCATATGTTACTAAACTCCTTACACTTACCTCATCAAAATTTGGTTCTGTAAGAGCTATTTGATGTGCAAAAAGCCTTGGGAGTTATTTTATGAGATTTTTTTTTAAAGACAATTTTTTTCTTAGAAACAGGAAGTCAAATTTGCCAGGTGAAGATTGACTCAAGTACACCTTTTGCCAACTGTGAATTGCCTAATCAGCTAAAAGACCTGAATTTTATATAAAATCTTGACTTGTCAAAATTTATATGAATCCTGGTGATGTTACCAGTAATATTTTTTGGGTTGTTTTTGTACCTCATCCTAACTACTTGCAAGGTACTAATTTCTATAATAATATCACCACACCTTTTAAACAGAAAAAAAAAATCATTCTCCGTTTTAATTTAAATTTGAGATTCCCAATAATATTCAAAATTTCTATATTTCTCATTATGCTGATAGTTGCTTATGTTACCACCAATATAGCTCAAAGAATCCATCCTCCTCCTCCTCAAAAAAAAAACAAAAACAAAAACAAAACCAACAAAGAAACAAGTTATCAAAGATGTAGTAACTATTCTTTCTTCTATTCAGATATGTCTTTTAAGGCACTGTGCTATAGACATTTTTCAGCGAGTTACCTAAAGAGTCCAAGACTTCTTTCCAGGTCTGCTGAGTCTAGATCTCTGCCTTCATGGATCAATAAATACTAGGCCAAGGTTGACATATATCATCTGAAAACCATAAAATGCTATAAAAATTCATCCTGTTAACTAACATTTATTGAGTATCTACTATATACAGATATCTCCCACTCTTCACAAGTTGAGACCACTTTGCTATTACGAAAGACCTATGTGAGTACCGGTTTTTGCTAACCACAAGGTATCTGAGGAGGATATGCACTTTTATAAAAAAAAGTCAAGAGGTGAGAAAATAGCCTTCAGCATTGGTTTTGCAGCAAGCTACAGAGGCAGCATGCTCTGAGCAGTGAGAGTGGCGCTGCCCAGCTCCCTCCCTGGATCCACACACAGCATCTCAGCATCAAGGTTCCACCAATGTCTGTGAGCATCTGTGTCTTATCTATGTTTATTTTGCGCATTTGTTAGCAAGATGTGTCCTAAGGTATCAAGACAGCCTAAGAGAGCTTATTTCTTGGTCCTGGGCACATTCAAAAAATTTTCCATATAAATAAATGGTAATTGCTTTTTAGCTTTATGCCATTCGGGGAGTGTTTCACAAGAACATGCTCCTTTGGATACCAGGGAAACTTGAACAAGAAGTGGAGGAAACACAATGCTTGCTATAAGCTAGGCATATTATACAAACGCATTATCTCATTTAAATTTCCAAATCATTATAGCATGTATATTATTTTTTTAATTTTACAAATGGGAAAGTGTGGCAAAGGGAATTAGTGGCCCTTTTTGGTATCCATTCTCTTTTCTAAATGAACAAAGTATGGGTTTTCGCTGCAGTGGTGATGTCCCCCCTCCAATGGCGATCTTTCCTAGCCTTTCTCATTGGTCAGCATGGCCCTGTTACATAGTTCTTGCCAATCTGATGATGGCTTTAAGGAGAACTTGGATGGGAATTCTAGGAAAGTCATTTCTCTAAGAGAAGTCATTTCTCTTTAGTCCTAGCATTTCTCACTTAGCCCTCCCTCTTCTTGACTGAATTTGGAAGTGGAGCCACCATCTTGAGATTACATACCCACCAACATGAGATGGAAAACATACTTTAAGGAAGAGTTTTGTCAGGTGAGAAGAATAAACTCCCTTATTTATTTAAGACCAACTCCAACACAATCCTAACTAATACACTGATGTTAATAATTTTTCCTTGGAGATTCACAACTTAGTTGTGGAGGTAGAAAAGGAATGTCTTTCCATGGATTCAAAGCCCAGGCTCTTTCACTTGTGCTTTTTTTTTTTTTTTTTAATGTGCCACCATTTTCCAAGGATCAAAGTAGAAGGCTTTACTCTAGATGGTATGAAGGACGGTAAACAGGAATGAGATAGGACAGTGAGCCATTGAGCTCTCCCTTCCAAAAATTTACAGACAGGCAGGCAAGATGAAGCATGGCCCCAGTCACCTGCAGTACTGAATAGATGAGATTCTGGAAGAAAGGGACAGATCAGTCAAGTGGGACTGTATTATTATTGTCCTTATAATCCTTTTAAGGACATGATTGGTGATAAGATTTTAGGTTACTACATTGTTACTTAATGGCTTCCTTCCTAGAGTTCTGGAGGGTGCACAGGAAGCCAGGAGAAGACCTGCTCCCTTCCCCAACCAAGCCTATTCATTACGGGTATGAATGCAACCCAGTTCCTCCTGAAATCATGTAGTTTGTCTGCTGTCAGATATGGGACTGAAAGCCCCAAGAGTGCTGAAAAGATGGAGAAGGGTATCAGGGAAAAAAAAAAAAAAACACCTTTAGAAGAAAGATGTGGAGAGCCCCCTGTTGCTTCTCCTTCATGACGGTTCTCTCAAAGATGTGCCCAGGAGACATGCCACAGAACATGTTTCTGCTGGATACACATGGTCTGAAGCCTGCCTTTGTGTGGCCTCCCCAGGGGTTTGCCCCTGTGTGCAGTTGTACTCACTTACTGGAAACAGCCTTCACTGGGATCTCACTGCTTCACCAACTCCCAAAAATGATGTAATAATTGTTTTGTTTTGTTATTCTTTTGAGGTGGTAAGAAGTAAGGAGAAGCATGAACAGTCTGGGATGAAGGGTATGAAAGAAGCAGGGAAAGGAATACTTTGAGACCCAGGCAAAATTTCAAAGTGAAGTTCACACATGTGGCCCTTCCACTCATTCTCTTGCACCCCTGCTCTTTTCCTCAACGGTCCTTGTCTGCCGCTACCACCCTCAGGAGCCCTATGTACTCCTCCTCCAGGGACCCCTGAAATGTGTCCTTCTCTCCATCTCCCCAAGTCGCCAAACATGGGCAGGTGTGCTCCCAAACTTTTCAAAGCACCAACATCAATTCTTCCCTTCTCCTCTCTCATCAAAACACTCCACTTCTACAGCATTTCAACAAGTGTTCAGAAAGCAAGATGATGAGACTCATTTGTGCTGAAGTAAGAACTGATGAGTCCATGATAACCTTCCAAGTGTTCCTGGTTCACGAAATATATATTTTTATTTTATACTGTTCAAAATATCATTGGAGAATGTTTTGTGTGCATTTTTTTAAGTGGCAAAATTGCCTGTTATTAAATATTTATTTAACCAATTCTATTTTTAGTTGAAGTTTGGATGAACTATGGTAAAAGGAAAATGTACAATACCAGGCACAAAGTAGGCACTCAAGAAATGTTTGCTGGGTCCTGTGTTTATTCAAACTCTCACCTCTGGTGGTGTAATAGTGATGCATCTCCTTAACTAGGAGTCAGATCAAATTTATTTAAGCCTTTTATTCTATTTAAAGTCTGTAGTAAGCGGCTACCATGGCTAGATTCCGAGTGAAGGAGACCAATGGGAAAATGACAACAGGCTTGATGCCCAGAGTCAAAGGACCTTCTGATATAGCACGAAAGTCAAATGTGTCAACGCTACCAGAGATCGGGACTGGTATGGTGGGAACGGCAGAAATGGTGACATTGTGCTGAATTTGGGATGTGCCGGACTCCTGTTTTCCAACCAGAATGTTGGAGCTACTGGTACATGTTATTCCAGAAGAGTAGATTGTTGGTCCCACATGGATCTACAGATTCTAGCACCAAACAGTTCATGTGAGTTCACAGTTGACTATTCTTTTCAGGTGGCAATGCTACCTCTCACAATTTTTCAAATTTAGAGAAATATATTACTGTTTCCACTCCCTCTCTTCCATTCTCTGACTGACAGGGAAAGATTATGGTTAAACACAAAAGCCTTGGTAACAACCATGTCCGGGATCAGGGAGGAAAAAACAACTCCTAGATCAGACAACTAAGAAGGAGCATTCTCTGCAATAATTTGATCTGACAAATAAGACTGCATAAGACTGTATAAGCCAAAATGATATTACAGGATAAGCCTAAAACGATCAGAGGTAACGTTGAATCCCTCTCACTGTGTGCCAGGGGCTGTGCTAAATGCTCTATCTTCAACAATGCTTTTCTTATTTCTGAGCAATCTTTAGATATCAGAACTATTACTTTTCCTTTAATGAGGAAATGGGGGCTCCTAAGAGGTAGTAAGTAACACAGAGAATAGGTGGCAGGACTGAGAGGCTGACTCAGCATTTTCTGACTCCAGAATCCACTCTCAACCACTTTCCTATATTGTCCTTATGTTTCCCAATGGGGGCAAGGGATGGCCACTCACGGAAATACGAAAATCATGAAGATGAGTTTTATTTTACTTCACTTTTTTCTCAAGATTTTGCCATTGTTTCGTTTTTTTTCTCCACTCCATAATTCATAAGTTGGCCTTTGCTTTTAGTCATTTAGTGGATGTGAGTCACAAAATGTGCTTTGAAGTCCAAGCTTGGATGAAGCAGGATAAGCTCAGGCTCCATGCCCTCAAAGCGTTCCCGCTGTGTTTCCTTTATTCAGAGGCCTTGGTCTTTTGGTCTCTTTGTTCCTGCTTCCAGGACACAGGAGTGCTTTCTTGCGACAAGTCTTCCAACTCAAATCAGCTATCAGACCCTCAAGCAGATTCACAGCCTCTTGGAAATGTTGGGACTGCAGGTAGGGAGCAGTGAAAACTACTGGATTTACTGTTCAGCACCCCCCGAAAGGAGCTGTATTTGTGTTACCTTGAAAACAGACAAAAAATAAGTACTCCCTTCCAAAGGGTAGAACTTTGATCTTCTCAACAATGCACCGAGGGGTATTACTATCCCATTTTGACTTACAGATGAGATAACAGACTTGGAGAGTTTACTGCACCAGCGAATGGTACAGCAAGAACTCAAATTCTGCTGTTTTGACCCCAAATAATATTTTTTCCCATGGAGCACACTGTAACTACTATTTAAAAAATCAATTTTGTTTGAATTAAACTGGCAATGTAATTGGTTTAGTGTTAGCAGGGCAACTTTAAGTAGATTGAATCTAAGATTAAGTTTTCATACCGAATCATTTATTACTAGTAATGTTGTTATTTTTAAAGATTTTATCTATTTATTTGACAGAGACAGATCACAAGTAGGCAGAGAAGCAGACAGAGAGAGAGGAGGAAGCAGGCTTCCTGCTGAGCAGAGAGCCCGATGCGGGGCTCGATCCCAGGACCCTGAGATCATGACCTGAGCTGAAGGCATAGGCTTAGCCCACTGAGCCACCCAGGCACCCCACTATTTTTATTATTGTTATTTGTTGTTGTTGTTTGGCTTCTAATTACTTACTACATGGCACACCACAAATGGAAGTAACTAGACTCTAATAAGCTAAAGTAGAATTCTTGTATTTTGAGAGGGACGTTTTTTAAGTTTATTTATTTATTGAGAGAGAGAGAGAGAGAGAGCACTTGAGAGTGGGGGAAAGGACAGAGGGAGAGAATCTTCAAGCAGACTCCTTGCTGAGTATGGAACCCTACTGTTGAATCATTATATGGTACACCTGGAACTAATATAATGCTATATGTTAACTGTGCTGGAATTAATAAAAAAACTAAAAAAACAAAACAAACCCAAAACAAACAAACAAACAAAAACCAGCCACACACCAGAAATCTCAGTGGCTTAACAAAATAGAAGCTTCTTTTTCCTTCGTGTAAAATCAAAAACAGATATTCTTGATCAAGTGTCTTCCAGTTGGAAGGAGGAACTCAGGGTCCTTCCATCTCATGGTCCGCCATCTTCAATGCATGACTAAAGTCATCACTGAACAGAAAAGAGCATGAGAAATTTAAGAGGGGGCTCTTTATAACTAGAAGTAGTATCCATTGAAATTCAGTTGCTCAGAAAAAGTAGTCAAGCTGTATGGATTTGGCGGTCAGGTAGTGGTACATACATACTCTGCCACATACTTCCAGTGTTCAAGACCTACTTGGAATTCCTACTTTAAAATTACTTTCAAAGCTGGTTTTTGAGCCTATAAGAAAAATAAAGGCCTTCGATATATACACATGTATGTATATATGTGTCTGTATATACATGTATATGTATATATATGTATATATACATATATATGTATGTGTGACTAAAAGTTCATTCCTAGCATATCAACTAACGTATTCCTCAAGCTTGGCTCTATATTAATAAGGGTTCTCTAGGGAAACAGCCAATAAGACCTATCTATCTACCTCCTCTATTCCACACATATGAAGAGATATTTATTATGTATCTGTATCTATAGAAAGAGAGAGAGAGAGAGATTTATTACAAGGAATTGGCTCATATAATTAAAGAGGCTGACAAGTCCTAAGATCTGCATTTGGCAGCTGGAGACCTAGCAGAGTTGATGGTATAGCTTCAGTCCCAGTCCAGAGGCCTAAGAACTAGAAGAGCCAATGTTGTAGTTCCAATCCAAGTGCAAGAGTCAAGATCCAGGAAGAGCTGATGTTTCCATTCAAATGCAAATAAAGAAAACAAACAAATAAACAAACAAAAACAAAAACAAGCCCTAGCTTGAAGGCAGCCAGGCAAAAGGAATTCTTTTACCCAGACTCCTTGTTCCATTCAGGCCTTCAACTGATTGGATGAAGCCCACCCACATTAGGGAAGGCAATCTTCTTTACTCAGTCTACTGACACAAATGTTAATCTCCTCCAGAAACATCCTCACAAGCATACCCAGAATAATATTTGACCAATAGGTGCCTTGTGGCCTAGTCAAGTGCACACATAGAATTATCAGTTGCACCTCCCCAAAATTTTAGCTACTTATAAAGTTTATTTTTTTGTGAGATAAATATTTGCCAGAGCTAAAGAATCCACAGAATGCAATGCACTTGCTGAAATCAATTTCCAAAGAGATTTTCCAAGAAGTTTTTGGATTTTGGACTCTCAAGATCTACGCTGAAGATGGTAACATTCATGCGTATGCATCTATGTGTGTGTATGACTGCTATGAATTCAGGTCCGTGTGTAAAGCTCATTGTCTTCTAGAAAGTATCAGTAACAGCTGGAACTCTCAGAGTGTTCAAAGGTTAAGGTACCCTTCCTGTACGAAGATAACCTGACCCAACACAACATCTCTAATCTGAAAATGGGAGGAAGATATCACCAACAACCTTGGTTTAAGTCAGAAAATACTATGTAAACAAAGTGGAATTATGGTAGTGCCGTGATGGTGGTGGTAGTGATGTTGAAAGTAAGAGCTTATTATTACCAACAATATAGAACGGTTCTCATTTCCACCCCAAATATAGGTTCTTCTCAGCTGAGGAATCAGCCTTGTGTTTCTTTTATATTCTGACAGCATCTGTTGCAAAGCCCCACATATAGTAAGTGGTCAGTAAACTCCTATGTGTAAACTTTAGGTTTTTCAACAAATGTTTAATGCGCTGAACACCGCATTCTGCATTGTGCTATTATTCTGTGTAACCGAGCTGTGTGTATCAGTTTAAGACAGGCACAGTTATTTTAGTGTTTCACAGCAGCAATTATGGCCTTCCCAGTAATTTTAGGAAGTCTCTGCAGGTGCCACCCAATTTCATGGCCAAACGTCTTTTCAAGATAAATGGTAGGCGTGGGGAAGAGTTGTCTTTAACTGTCCTGTTTCATCCATGTATCTCATTTCTAACCTCCACATAACTTCCTGCCTCAGGCTAAAGGCTCATGAGAACAGCACTTTATGTTTTTTTATCCCAGTTAGAGATCACCATCCACCTCAGGAGAGGGGGACCATATTTGTGTCTCGAGCTCCTGATTGCTTGTTTCATTACCTGTGATACATGTCAAATGCTATCACCTGGCATTCCTGGTCCTCGAACATTTTTTCTTTTGTAATCTCTCCTTACAAGGCATGCATCTCGCATCTCCGTATCAGAAATCCTGCCCCTTCCCCATTCCAAATTTCCTGAGCCAGAGGCCGTGTAAGAACAATCTGCGGTCCCCTCGGTGACATGGCACAAGTCAGCCTTGTAGGTTGTGGGATATGCCGAACCAGTGAGTAATGTCTGGGAACTCTTTGGCTGACTTCCTCCTGTTCAAGGACAATTTTGCATTCTCACAAGTGCTCAGAATGTTTCTCCTTTAGGAACAACATCTAACACTGGAATTTCTGAAATCTGAGGTACTGTGTCAAGCCAAGGTTCTTCCCAATAGGAAAAATGAAAGTCAGTTTTGCTCTCCGTTCTTCTGACTGGTTCATTGTGTTGTGAGCTTGTGCAGACTAGCCTTTACTTCCCCTAGAGGTCTATGCAGGTTATCTGGGTACCTCAGTGCCTTGCCTGGTGCGTTCATGACAATCCAGGCTCTAGTCTCTTCTCTGCGCTCTGCAACCATTGCTGAGTGATGATGGCTTCTTGGCTTTCTGCCTCACTTACTTTCACTACACAATTTAGAATTTAATTATATATGAATTTACGTTTTTGGACTCTTGCTTCCCAATCTAAACTGCTAATTTGCTAAAGATATGGGCTGTGTTTTGTACTTCTTCTGAATCCCATTCAAAGCACCTACTATCCTGTCTGAATAACTTCACACTCACTAAATAGGTGCCATGATGATCAAGTCACACTAATTGCTTTTGATGACGTACCAGATCTTACACGTTCAAATGAATGCTTTCCTTGGCAAGTCTGCCACCTGGGGAGGCTACCCATATATGTCAATGATGTGATCAATTCTCAAAATAATATTTCAATACCTCTCTCTACTTGACTGTGTGTCAGAGTCTGACATTTAATGTTTGATATTTAGCACCTACCCTAATGCAAGACACAGTTTTCAGTGGGTACCGCAAAGATTAAAACACAATTTCTGCTCACAGAGAGTTTGCAGACTTATGTAGAAGAAAAGGCTGTAAACACTGGTGAAACAAGGCAAAACGTGTCAAGGCCTATAAGAGAAGGTACAAAGGATTACTGAGGATCAGAAAAGAAGAGGAGGTAATTTAGAGCTGAGACTGTAGGGTCTTGTACAACCCCAGTGGCTGTATATCCTTAGTCTATTATTGGTTCGCTCTTAGAAAAAACTACTTGGAATTAAGTGTAGAGAATAAACTAAGTGAATACACTGGACAATACCATCTTCAAGAACTGAAGTAGGGCAATAAATCCTATCCATAAGAAACGGTGATAAAGACCACTTTCTCCAGAAGAAAGTGATGGCCGAACGAGCGAAACAGATATCAAAAGATGTACACTTGCCTGTTATCCAACTCTTGACCATTCGTTTCTATGCCTCATTGGTGCCTCTATTTCCTCATTTGTGAAAGTAAATAACATAGACCAGATCCAAGGTTTCCAATGGATCTATGAAAATATCCTGAGGTTATGGACCTTCCTGTGAGATTTCACTTGAATGAACGCATGACAATAAAGTGATATTTGAAGGACTCCTGGGTGGCTCAGTTGGTTAAGCGTCTGCTTTCAGCTCAGGTCATGATCCCTGGCTCCTGGGATCAGTCCCGTATTGGGCTCCTTGCTCATTGGGGAGCCTGCTTCTTCCACTGCCTGCCGCTCTCCCTGCTTGTGCTCTCATTCTCTCTCTCTCTCTGACAAAGAAATAATCTTTAAAAAATTTTTTAAAATAAGGAAAATGATATTTGAGAATTCCTAGACTTTCTAACTGCTGAGTCCCCTTCGAGCGCATACATTCTACATTCTGCACATGGATGAGGAGAAGCCACCAATGACACTGAGTGACGGAAGACAGCCAGTTGTCCGGTGTGGATCATCTGTCCCCTGACCAAAAAGTCCTGGGGATTTCAAGAGCCCAGGCAGAGCCCTGCTTCTCTGTCACCATCTCTCCTGTCACCTTATTTTATTTCCTTCAGAGTATTCGTGACTCTTAAATTATTTATTTACTTACCTTTGAATTGTGTGCTTTTCTCACTAGAATAGAAGATGATTCATGTAAACAAAGAACTTGTCTCTCTTGTTTATGGCTCTATCTGGGATAGTAACTAAATCGGTGTCAGGTATGTAGTAAACATTCAGTATATCTTTGTGGAAAACAAATGAGTGAGTGAATGAATCCATTGATTAACTAATTCTTTTTTATGGATAAGGATTTAGGGGACAGGCTTAGGGAAGATGATATAATATAAATTCAGCAAAGATACAGCTGAGCACCTTCGAAGCTTTGGCATTGTGCGAAGCACTGAGAATAGAGAGCAAAAGGATCTATCTTGGGTGAACTTATAGTCTATTTAGGGAAACAAAGCAGGAATGCATGGGACACTATATACAGGAGAAAAAGCATAAACAGGATAGCATGCCAAAGAAGATCTCAGAGATCTCACCAACAAATGGTGAATTGTTAAGCAAGAAACCACATAATGTGCTAGGCATTCAGAGGAAGGGGAGAAATTCCTCTGAGCTAAAGTGACCTAGGAGATCTTCAGAGGAAAAAGAAACAACAGGTGAGAATACAAGGATGTGAATCAGGTGGTGTCCCAGGCCAAGATTCCTGGTGGGAAAGAGCAAGGGACAATCTCACTGGAGAGAAGGGGAAACTAATACGTTTTCAAGGATCTTTCTCATTTATCTGTTGGCACAGTCCTGAAAGAGTATTATCTCTATTCTATGGATGATTCAACTTGTCCAGATTCTCAAATGTTAGTGATGGAGCCGGGATTTGTACCCAGATCAGTTTAGTTCCCAGGACCATGTTCCTCCTGCCCTCACCACTGACAGGGAGAAGCCTCTGATCTGGGGAAAGGAGAGGTGTATGTAGAGGAATGGTAAAAAATAAAGGTGAAGTTAATTTCTTGTTAGAATATGCTGAAGACTTCAGATGGTATGTATTATACTATAAGACAAGCGAAGACATCAAAAATTCTTACCCGGGGGAGTGACTCTTTGAAAGTATTTAGAAAATTTAATCTGAATGGATTGAAAAGAGAGTTAGAAACAAGGAGATTATGTAACAATTATTGTAATAACTCTGAGCTGAGGTAAATGAAAATGAAGTAAGTAGGAATAGGAATAATGGTAGCTTTGAGTTTAAAAATGGGAGAATTACTGGATTATCATAGGGAGAAGTCAGGAGGAATGCACAGCCCTAATACTGCTAGCCATTGTCCCCTGGTGTGCCCATGTCCCTTGGAGTCCCTATTCTCAACACATACATTCACACGTTGTCCTCTCTTTGCTTTTTCTTATCTGTATTGTGTGTGTGTGTGTGTGTGTGTGTGTGTGAAATAAAGAAGAAAACTTAAAAGGGAGAATTAGTTACTGGTCACTTTTTGCAAACGATAAAAAGTAAAGAGGCAAATGATAAGCAAAGAGGCATTTACGATATATCAAGAACAAAAAATGAAAAACGGTTAAACTGTGTATCTAAGAGAGAGATATTCTATCAGATAAGAAGGGAAGGGTACAAGAGAACTTTTTGGAGAGTTATAAAACTTTTAGGAATTCTACTAAACAGGGTTCTGTTATCTTGCCTGGGAAGTAACTGAAGTTATGATAGACATTCATGCAGGAATTAGAAAGAATATAAGTACCTGCCTTTTTCCACATCCTTGAAATACTCCAAGGTTAAGAGACATAATGCATGTAAAACTGCTTTAGATTTTTTTTTTTAGAAATATTTATTGAAGCACCTTTTGAAGGAAAGGAGCCTGGTCCAAATGGAACAAAACCAAACTTGCATTTTTTCTCACACTCATATTGTGGCATAATTTTCATTCCATATAGTTCTGATTTCTGGATATCTGGGGATTTAGAAAGGTCAGCTATCCTCACTCATGTGTTTATATACTAGATACAGTCCTCACCATTCTATACCATAATTATGGATACTTGTTTTACAGAGTACTGTGAGTATTGGAGAAAAGGATGTGTTTGTTTGTGTCCCTGATGCCTTGAATAAATAAGAGGTTCAATCAATGAGGTTAATGAATGGACTTATGTAATGTAATTCGTGCTGTGAGATTTCATTGCTTAAGAATTAATAACATTGAATTACTCTTGGAAAGATAATTCATTTTGACTTCCTGTATAACAACTGGTGATATGTGAATGTTCTTGAAAGGAGGAAGAAAACATTTACATATCTAAAAGATAATTTCCACCACCAGCTTATTCTCAGGGAAATTAGAACATTTTAGGATAAAGAATCTCATAGGTTCACAAAATCCCATCTTTTCTTTCTTATTTTATAAATCTCTTTTCCATCTATTCAGGGGCAACAAGTTACCACTTTGTTTTAAAAATGTTAGAACAGGAAAGGGGAATTTTATGTTAATAATACCCATTATATTCACAGGATAATCATACTCCTTCATGTTACGTGCCCTGAAAGAGAAAAGATAATTCATATTTCCCCTATGATTATATTCATATATCTACTAGAGGATAAAGGTATATATGTATATAAAATTTTATCTATCCAGTATTGCATATCTATTTATAGTTTCATATATATATATATAGTTTTTTACTAGTTACTGATTTATCTTGACTCTGTATTTAACAACATTATATAATATAAGTGACACTTTGAATTGAAGTAAATGAACATTTCCGGGGAAACGGTGGGTAGGACATCTTTTTCCCTTTGGCCCCTTTGGATCATTGATACATTTTGGACATGTGATTCCGGTCTTCATGTTTTTCCATCCACATTTAGTCCAGCTCAAGAAAGAGCAACACCCTGCTGTGGGAAGGTGGCCAACCTCGCAGTCAGATGTTCCTGGGCTTGCGTAACTCCCACTCCACTGCTTAGAGGT
Source organism: Potos flavus (assembly GCA_028534135.1). Classification (NCBI taxonomy): domain Eukaryota; kingdom Metazoa; phylum Chordata; class Mammalia; order Carnivora; family Procyonidae; genus Potos; species Potos flavus. Next base: position 48,519,166 of record CM052893.1, on the reverse strand, counting down.
CGTGAGTCCTTGGACAAATCACTTCACCTTTCTGATTCACGCTCTCGCCATAGGTCCAACGTGGATGATGCCCTGACCACACCTTCACCCATGTCTTCTGTTAGGACCGCAGTAAATACTAGTTTGCGTGCTCTCACTTCCTTACACCTAAACCTCTTTCAACAATATCCAGAAGTCTCTTTGAATCCATTACTTCATACCATGCTTTAAAAACAAACAAACAAACAAAAAAACACAACCAACCAACCAAACAAAAAATGCTTCCCTTATAATTTCCAAAATCATAGGGATGCGATAAGGCATAATATATATTATTAATATGCAATGACCGATCACAGCGGTTGCTCATTCTGGTAGGTTGTCTCTCAAGTTGGCTGCCTCCAACTGGCTATCTGTTGAAATACTTTATGCTTTTATAAGGGTGAATCCAGAGTGCACTGAGTAATGCATAATAAAATTAGTTTTGGGAGAAAGGAACCAAGTTTAAAAGAAAAAAAAAAAAAAGAAGGGACAGATAAGCACAGTAAAATAATCTCCAATGACTTCATTGTGAAGTAATGACTTTTACCAAATAACTGCATTGTAGTTTTATCTTTCCAACCAAGATTGTGTTAATGCTCTAAAATTAAATCTCTTGTGAAAGTTATCTGGAATTTCTCAACAAGTTTTTAAAGGGGTTTTATTTTTTCATTGGAGGTCATGCCTCAAGAATTCGTAGGAATTCCGCCTGGAAAGTAATAATCAGTGGAAACTGGCAGTCAAAGCTAATTTATATTACTCTTCCAGATAAAAATTCCTTCCGTCTTAGACCTGCATTTCAAAAAAGATTATTATCACTCTGGAGAGAATACATCAGTGGAGAAAAAAGAAAGAATGACCTCAAAGATGTCTTTGCTGCCTCTGTGCAACCCCAGGTCTGCTTCTTTTTAAAACTCCCTTTTTAATCCTCTCTTTTGAAATGTTTTGAGGCTATTCAAAGCAAGAGTATGTCAGAGGCATGCTTGAAGAGAGCTCTAGAAATGATGTTCCCTAATTTGCCTGCCGTGGGAGTTCATGACACGTCTTGGGTGGTGGGAAAAAGGAGGACAGAAGCAGGAAATGTGGGGGAGAGAGCCCTTCAGCAACTGGACCAAGAGGAGGAAGGTGTTTTTTATATGGCAGTATATTCTCATTCACTTAGTAGCTAGAGGGATTGGTTTTTCCCAAATCAGACTCTTCGCCCTTCCTTTAGCTGTGTTTGTGTATTCATATACATGACATATTCACGAGGGAGCATGCTTAATGGAAAAGCCTTGGCTATTTTTAATGACAGACTTAAATTTAAACCTCGGGTCCTTCCCTTACTACCTCCCCCATTTACAAGTTACTTAAACTCTCTGAGCTTCAGTCTCCATACCTATAAAATTCATAGAATATTTAAGAGTCAACTAGATGTTATATGTAAATCACTCAGCTTGGCATTTGGTCAGTACCAAATAAAAATTTGTTGGAAAAACAAATGAGTTAATATTAGTTCCTTTACCCTTTCCACCCCATCCAAAGAATTTGGGATATTAATCCAATGTGGATAACCTGGAGTCTACTCAAGGATCCGATCAATGAAGTACAAAAACACTACCACTCTCTTTGGTGATTCTGAAAATTGAAGCCACAAGATATTTTTGAATCAACGCCAACTATAATCCACAAAAGAGATATGCCAAATCATGATTTATGTGACTAGAGTAAGTATTCAGAAGCCCTAACCATTTCCCAAGATGAGGAGCCTATACCTAGAAGCCTAAAAATAACTTTTAAAGGCCATTTTTTTATTCATAGGATTTCAATCTGAGATACTGCCAAAAACATATATGGTATCAAACCAAAAGGCCTGCCCTTGCTATCACCCTAGATATGTGCAATGAATAGGTCAGACCCACCAACCTTCCAGCATTCAACAGACCAAAACTGAACAGAGGGAGCATTCCATTTACTAAGAATTCAATCACTCTTATTGAAATATTTCAGCAGTGGAACTGAAATCTGCTAGCATCATAAATACAATTTGTACAATTCCAAAAAGCATATATTTGGGACAAGGCCATTGTTAATCCTATGTGGTTTTTCAGTGGGTAGGTAATTCTTAAACAGTAGAAACAGAAGACAGATTTGCTTCCAATTGTGAGCTCATTCCTAAGGTCACAACTGAAAGCTGAAAGAGAGACGGAGTCCAAAACAAACATCAGTTTGGACTATAAAGCATTTCTCTCTGAGGGTACCCAGGTTTATATGAAGGAATTCCACCTCAAACAAGGAGAAATTTAACTCACTTTTCCCAGTTATTAGTGGGCACGTCTAGTGTCTGCCTGTTCACCCCGATCTATTCCTCAACCTCAAATCCATTTTCCTAAGATCCTGGCTTAAGAACCACATGAACCCAGAGTTCTTCTAAGTCCTTGCACTTTAGTTGCTCTAGAGGGGTAAAAAATAGAGTTATAAACTATCTGTAGGAACAGTCACTAACATGGTTGGCCAGAAAATCTCAGTAAGGGAGCCAAAAAGTTTAATTTGTTGTAACCTATGATTTCTTAGTAAATATTAACTAATGTTAGAAGTATGCATGGATTTACTTCCCTAGGCTGTTTGAACCCTTTAAATCATTATTTTTGAAGCAAAAAAATTAAGTAAGACCTTCAAAAGTGACTCATAAAGGAAGGGTGTTTGGTTTGCTTCCCTCACCTCCTCCAAGCTACCCGTCTTCAGAATGATGTTTTTCTTTCATGAACTTGTCCCCTTCACTTATGTGCCTGGTTGATGGTTAATTCCCTCTGCAGGTGTCTCTGAGATCCTGAGGACTTAACCCTTTGGTTAAGTAAGCAACTGCTGTGCACCAAGGCACTCACCTTGCCTACCCTTTACCTCGGTCTTGACTGCCAACTGGGTGCCCAGTCATGCCAAGATGGAAGACTTTACCCACATGCAGACTCCTGGGGGTTCTTCACAGAATCATGACTGGGACATGAGCCAGAAACCTACATGTCCCCTAGCCACAAAAGGCATCTTCCTGGCCCAAGTTACAGAAGCGCAGCTGATCTGGAAACAGCTCTTTGTGTGGACTGAATTCTTAGAAGTTATTATTTCTTCATAATTGGACTCATTTACTAATTCCTGTATTTTCAGAATGCCAGATGCCACTGTCCTTGTATCTCAAGCACACAGAACTACTTTAGAATTTATAAAATGTTCACCATGTATGCATGAATATGTATTATTTGTCAAATATTGACTTCACCAACTATACGCCAATTGGAGAAATAAGGAAAAGGGCACCCTAAAAAAGAGGTGAAAGCAATTTCAAAGGCTACCTGATGGAGTGCAGAAAATGAATAGATCAGTATGGCTGGAACTCAGCATCCATTCACCCGAGGAAAAGAGTATGACTGGGGGCTGGAAAACTGGGAAATCGTGGGAGCAGTCCTGAGAAGACCCATTGCAAAGATCTTCCAAATGCCATGGGTTTTGGGCTTGATTCTGTAAACCAAAAGAGAACTAAAAGAAGTGAAGGATGAGATTTGTGATGTGAAATGATAGTGTTAAGTGCAGTCTGGAGAATAACTAGAGATGAGGGATAGACCGAGGGCAATGAAGCTAGTAGAAAGGCTCTGGCCGTGGGGAGGTCCTGAATTAAGGCAGTGAAGGAGATAAAATCGACATAGCCACATGAGATATGTCTTTGAGGACGGACATATTTTCTGATAATGAATGTTAATTAAAACAGAGGGTCTCAGAGTTGGGAGGTTGTGAATCTCTTTTAAGTCCTGCATTTAGAACTGTGGTAGCGGATTTGTATTATATCTCTCCTTACTAATGCATGACTTCAAAGTTAAATCCAAATCATATCAAAACAAACAAATTCACGATGATGTTCTTCTGTGAGAGAAGGGGGGTAGTGTAAAGATGAAAAATTATAATCTCTGCCCTTAGAGATTTCACAAACTAGTTCAATGATTCTCAGTGGTTACGTGCTATGAACAACTGTGAAGTGAGCCATGATTAAAATTTTTTAAAAGACAATGTAAGGCAGTGTATGTGTTTAGTAGCAGTGATGATAAACTTTATAATGATAGTTAACATATTTTGAGCTCTTTCTTTAAGAAAAAGTACTATTTTCTTCACTCTTATGAAATAAGCTATGGGGGCATGAGTAAGTTACGAAATTTACCTGCAGTCACACAATTGTAAGTGTAAGGATGAGTGTGAACTCATAGGTCTGTGGTGGGCACTATGGTGTGCTGCCCAGAGCTTCTTTTCAGGACCAAGGAAGGCACTCATTCCCCACCCCCTCCGCCCCCCCCAAAAAGCAGGGAAGGAATGCCAACTGCTCGTGATTCCTTGTCTCTCCAGGCGTTGTCCTTGGCTGAAAGAGGCTGCCTCATCTAAGATGTAGCCTGGTTGGGAGGGGGTAGTTCACAATTGCCTCAGTTGGAATACTCTGAAAATATGACCCCCACTTCAGAGCTTCCAAAAGGATTGGCTGAAGCCTCTGTAACAACTGTGTTGCAGTTCAACGTCTCCCTTGTACATTATTCCCTTTCTCCCTCCCTTAAACATACTGATCTGATGAGCAGTCTTCAATAAACCTTTTTGTGCCCTGAGAACCTGAACTGTGAGAATGTGTCATTGACTCCAATGCCTGTGGGTTAAGTACCAAGCCATCTAGTAGAAGAGTCATAACAAAAAATTTCAACCAAATGTGAAGGAAGGGTAGATTTTGAAAGACAAGGATTAGGTGCTTCAGGCACAAGGAAAAATGGGGAAAGAAGGAAAGCATACTTGAGGAACAATGACTAGATGAGTCTGACAAGAGTAGGGGCTTGGTGTAGTTATTAGAGGTAAATAATGGAGGGTCATGCTTAGGCTGCTTCTCAGATGCCATAGTTGGGAACTCCTGTCTTGTTCTCCTCTTATTGAAGAGCAGGAGATTGATATGATGTAAACACTATTTTAAGGAAATAAGTCAATAATCTGTGGACAGATGGAATAGAATGGTAGAACCAGATACCGATGACATTTTATGTTAAAAATCCATAAGAGTTCTTGGTTAACTGGATAGGTGAAGCCAGGGAAAAGTAGAAGTCATGGAGACTTGGAAGATTCGACTCTGGGTGAAAGGGACAAAAACCAGGTGTCCTTCTAGAGAAATGTTACATGTTTGCACTCTCTGGGACATCTTCATGGTAGAGTTAATATGGATGTGAGTGGCTGAGTTCAAGGACGTCTTCCTCCTATCAAATGGTTCATCAAAATTCTTCTCTTTCATGAAATGTTACTTGATTAACCTTCTCTAGTAAATTCTCCATTGTAGTGGTGGCTGAGAAAAAGAAGACATTGTGAAAATAATTGAGCTGCTTAGGGGATAATCGTCATTCTGGATACTTTCCCAAGAATCAGTGCCACAGTGCACACTGCTCCATGCCAGGCATGGGATATATGAAGACTGAATAAGCTCGGAAGACAAGACAGAAAAGTCGTGACTTCTGGAATTATAAGGCAAGTTTTTATCCTTTTGTCCAAAGGCATCTTTTCTCTGCTTTAAACCTTGGGTTCTTATTAACCACAGATGCCATATTTGAAATGAATCTTCTTCAATAGGTACTAATTTTATTCTGATACACGGTATATTAAGACACCCAAGCTCTTAGTTTCTATATATGCACATGTCTAGTGGCTCAGTCATGAGCAGTTACTAATCACTTGGTGAAATCAAGTAGGACAGATATTATACAAAAACACTGTTTTGTGTTTTGTAATCAGCCTTCCAAAGACAAGTTCTTTCTGGCTGCCAGCCATCGGACACAAGATGTTTTATTTCAATGTGAATTCCTGATTCCATATTTAAATAAAATAACTAAACATGTGACAGATGAGGAAAACAATGACTCCAATGATGTGATCGCACTAAATTACAGAATTGGGGGAAGGGAGAGAGATGGGGAGAAAGAGACTCTATTTTCAACTGTGAGCCAGGGTGTAATAATTAAAATTGTAAGTTTGGATAACAGGATTGTTTTATTACAACCTCTTTTATGTAATATCATAATAAAACCATTGTTTGGCAAACCCTATACCTTCCTGTTTTTGCTCTCTTCCACCTCCTCTGTATTTTTCTTTTCAACTTTTGTGTGGTTTGCTAAGTCCAGAAATGTCAAAACTCTTTGGAGAACAGCTGTTCTCATCTCTGGCTCCTCTGCTGAGTAAATGCGAGCAGAATCTTCTAAAGGCACTGTCTCCTATGAGCTGTTCCACCCCAGATGTAAACTAGGAGACTGATTTTCTTTTTTTAATAGTCTGAGAAAGAAATGGTCAGAGGCGATGGGCCTAAATACCCTCATCATTGAATTTATGATACAGAAATTGCTCGGAACAAGATCTTCAAAGTGGCAGAGCTCTCAAGAAGTCCCTGTGCGCTGGGCCCCTGGGATATTAACAAGATATTAACAGCTCAGGCCTTTTGGGTGGAGTCAGAGAAGACTGAGTGACTCTTACCCCAGGGAGCCCCTCTGAAACCCCGTCTGCTGCTCTCGATCAAATGATGGGTGCCCAGGAAACCTAATTTCTTTCTCTCAGCATGCAACTGCAAAATACATATTTTTATAATAACTTCCTTATGGAATCCCAACCCTCCAGTAGATGACGAGAGAGGATGTACCTTATTCAGGATTGTAGGCACTGTGTCCGGCAGTGTATAGCACACTTAAAGTGCTCAGTGAGTATCCTAAAGCTGCAGCTTTTAAATCAAGCTGGATGCAGCTAGAAGAGAGTTAGAAGGTGTCAAAGACAGGCTATGCTGGGGACAGGAAGAGGGCAGAGGGGCCTAGTCTGAATTTCAGGCTTGGGGAGATGAGAGAAGAGTACCCTACAGGTTCCCAGAACACAAGCAGGGGAAGATAGACAGTGTCCAAAGTGGCGGTTTCTCAGACAGGCAGAGAGACTGCTCAAGTTTGGCTCTTCCTAAACGACTTTACTGGTTTTCAAGTAGTGCGTAGGACTCAGTGATTCCTTCTTGCTCCCAATGGGGCATGTGCCATTATTGAGAATCAGGGACCACTGGAAGAGAATACCATGGTGAGTGGAAAAGTCTTCAATGGTGGAAGACTTTAGGGCCGACTAGCTGGACTGGGGACCAAAAAGAAGACACACCAAGACCCCAGGAGGTCAGCAAGGAGGGCACTGGACCCTAATTAGCTCAGATTTGGGCATCAGAGAGCTGCAGCAGAAGGTGGTGTCAGGAGAGACAAGGGCATGGTTATAGTACTGAAGGAGCAGGGGGCCAGCCAGTTCCTGAGCCCATGCAGGCTTTCAGCATATATCCACACACCTTCTTACATAGTGCAAGGAGGATGGGAAGAAATGTATTCATAAGAATCTGGGATATATAAGCTATTTCAGTTATTGTATTAAACTATAACCAGTCCTGGAAAAAAAACAAACAAGCAAACTTGTTTTGAGGGAAGCCTTTATTTTCCAACCCTGCTACCAGTGAATGGAGCCTTTTGATGACAATGAGAGCATTTTGCTACTAAAGAAAGAAGTTGTATTTTCCCTACACATACAGAAGGAATATGAGGAAATTTGTAATTCTGCAACAGGTATGTTTAATTTATAATCTAATTGTATAAAAGAAAAAGACTTGGCTTAAGTTGGATCCTAAATAGAGAGTTAGGGGGCCAGGGGAGAGTTCTTATCTTTGAGTAGAGGTACAATGATAACTTAATATCTTCACCTCCAGCCCTATCAAGGGTCAGGACCTGGCAAAGCCTGAATATTACAGAATAAGTGGATTAATGCTTAACCCATGAAACGATATGTATTATTATTATTCTCAGAGGAGAATCATTAGGGAAGTCAAATGATAAATGTTCCTGACAGCAATATAGAGAAGATGGAGAGCTGGTACTCATTTTCACATATTTGTATGCTGTTCGCTTCTTGCATCTCCAAACAATCCGAACAAATAAACAAAAATAAGCATTTTCCTCCACATTTAATAGAACCCAGAAGACTGAAATACAAAATATCTGGCAATATCTGGATTGAGATCATTTTGTCTTGTATTATATAAGGTACTGAGAATTTATTAAATATGTAAAGATTATTTGAGTATTTTCCTTTTTCTCATTTTTGTCTGACAGCATACATCATATTAAATAATATATTAAATATAGTTATCTAGCACTTACTATGTGCCAGTACCATTTTGAGCATTTTATACACGTTAACTTAGTGGGCCAATAACTCTAGGAAGTAGGTGCTATTAATTCCCCAGATAAGGTAACAAAGAAGATAACAAAGAAAAGGTAAGAAGAAAAAGGTAACAAAGAAAAAGATATTAAGCAACTTGATTCTATAGCCAGTAAGTATTGTATATGGAATTCGATGTCATGTTTTCTACCATAGACTGTGGGCTTAACTCTTATGCCATACTGCCCTGTGAATAGAGCAAATCCAACAAAGCTTTGTCAGTATCTACTATGTGCAAGATGCTTTGGAGAAAACAAAAATAACTCGCACAGTTATGGTCACAGGTAAGATGCAAGCTCTAGAAACAAACACTCTAGAAAGAAAAATAAAATATCTTCTTGGTACCACAGAGCCACAGACATGCTCAATTCCTCGTCTTCTTTTCCTCTTTTTCTTTCTCTTTCTCCTCCCTCTCCTCCTCCTTCTCCTCCTCCTCCTTCTCCTTCTCCTCCTTCTCCTCTTTCTCCTCCTCCTCGTCTTTAAGCATGAGAACCAATGCACCACACTTGAGTATTTTGATGAGTTCTACTGAGAAAGCAAGGTGACTTACTGTTTCTCCTTCGTGGGTATCTCTCAACTACCTTGGCATTAGCCAAGCTCACCTCCAGCTCTCCTTGAGCCTCAGAGTTCTCAGGCATGGAGGATTCTGGATCAGCGAGATTGGCCACAAGATGCTATTTTTCATTCCCTTAAAGAAGAGTTGATGAGTAGACATATTCCTCTAAAGTAAAGTAGGGTGGCCAAGTGACTTCAGTATCAGAGAAACTCGCTTGGCTTTGAACCCAAGTTTGGTCATTTAATTGTGTCATCTTGGGAATGTTTATTTAACTTTTATGAACCACAGGTTTTCATTTGTAAAGTGAATATGACATGAGTTATTGTGGGAAGTAAGGAAAACAATGCACTTGAAACCTCTTGACAACACCAAGAACTTGAGAGAAAGAAAAACAGTGAAGACAGAATGTGAATGAGAACTGAGTGTGCTTCTTCACTTGAACTGAAGACTTCACTCAACACAATATCTTGCTGATCATTCTACATTCTACAGCCTATTGGCTTATAGATTTTTTTTTTTTTTTGCATGTGATACATTATTTTCTGGAACTAGCTTCTTTGCCATGTTTTCTCTGCTGTTAATATCCAAGGTCCTTAAGCACAAGACTGTACATTCTATTTCTTTCATTTTCTCTCACCATCGTACCTAATAAAATCTCTCCCCACAGAGCCTGCATTCTGTGATAAGAATGCAAATATGTGACACTGGGCAATTCACAGCACTAAACCCTGAGCTTTATAATTTACAGAATAATTTCCCGTGCATCACCATATTTGATCTCACCACACCTCTCGTGGGATTTCTTGCTTCTCGGATCATTGTGACTGGGCAGGTGGTGGACAGACTAAGTTAGGATCAGGTTTCAGCATTAAGCATGGACTCTGATACTTCCTGATTTTTCTTTGCCACCTCCTTCTTGTCTCTAACCTCGTGCCCTCAGAAATGGATCTCAATTTCACACCCTCGGGTCTTGCACCTCCAAAAGCCAAAGAAAACGAAGGGATAGCACGTTCCAGCAGTTTCCCACTCCCTCCCTGGAAGGAAAACAGCCTAAGTTTATCACCCAGGCCCTCTAAGGCATTAACATTTTCTGACCAATGCAAGCAAAATGATAGAAATGAGGGTGTGCTTAATGACATTTTATGATGAGTGGAATATTTTAAAAGCATACGTTGATTTTAAAGCTTAATTCTAAAATTCTCACAAAGTAAAGTTACCTGATTTTAAAAATCTTATTTGGGAACCAGTTGCACTAGCATCTGCTTGCCACGAGGTAGAAATGGAAATAATTCTAAAAAATTGTTCTGTACACTGGTTAGCTCACTTAAAACAGTTAAGTTAGTTACATACAGGGGAGACTGGAAGGTCTGGGAAGCAGATGCTTATTATTCTTCCTCATCAGGAGAGGATTACCAGTGTTCTCAGGTACAATAGTCCATCTACAGAAGTTCTGAAGTCAGACATCCTAGCCTCGTGCACCAGAGAGCAAAATGATGAAGGAGCTCCCTGAGCAAACTCATGGTATGTGTTTTGCTGTTGCGTCCAGCCATTCAACTACGAAGATGATAAGGTGTGTTTTTCTCCCGTTTTGTGTCCTCCTTCCTTACTATCTCCTAACTTAAATTTCTTTGCAGATTTATTCAGCAGGCGAATGGGGACGAGATGGAAGGAAATCCCTACAGGGAAGTGTCCAAAAGCAAAGAGGGGTGGGTCCTGAAGAGCTAGATGAAGAGCCAGAACTGCTACCACACAGAGGACAGGCAAAGCTTTATGGAGCAAAAGATATTAGCTCTTTTCCTGGAGCTGAACGTTGCTTGAGGAGAGAAAGTGACGTTGTTTTTCTGAAGTCACGATGGAGTTCTACTTCCGGATCGGAGGGGTGTCACGTGACTCGTTCTGACCAATAGCATGCAGCAGGGGTGACTGTTCCAGTCTGTGGTTTGAAGGTCTGGCAGCCTTGCTTTCGCTCTGGGCAGAGGAAAACTCTTCAGTTAGGTTCAGTACATTGTGCAGAAGGAAGCTACACAGTTCAGAGAGAAGACGTTTGAAGCAAAAACACTTTTGATTTCTTTTCTTAGCCACCTTGAGGGACCCTAGCAATCCAGGGAGATGAAACAGATTGTTTACACATCATTTGAACAAAGAGGGTATGTCGCTTGTTTTGAAAGTTTACACCGAGATTGGTTGTAATGAGAGCTGAAATTCAGCTGGTGTTAGCTTGTTAGGATATTAAAATATATCCTTGCCAATTGGTATATAACTCCCCTCTCTAGCTCCTCAGATGACTTCCAGGCTTAGGATCTCCAGATTGTCACTTCAAGTGAGGCAATTAGCTACAGCTCATACACCAGGCCCCCTTACCTGCTCCCTAGTGCAGGAGACAGCCCTGTGGGAGCAGTATAGACACCCTGGTGGGCAAATCCCCAGCGGATATCTGGCCCCTTCAGCTTCCACTACCTGCCTATTTGTGAAAACTGCTGTCTTCCAAGTGCACGCTGCTGGTTGCTTTGTATGTGTGTGTGTATGTGTGTATGTGTGTGTGTACCTGTTACCTATTTGTCTGTCTTATCTATCTATATTCTATCTACCTTTCGATCAAGAGAAACAGATGAAATTCACTTGCCATAAAATTGGCCATTTTAATTTATCTTTTTACGAGAAGGAGAGAGAGAGAGAGAATCTCAAGCAGGCTCCATGCTCAGCGAGGAGCCTGACATGGGTCTGGATCTTATGACCCTGAGGTCATAACCTGAGCCGAAATCAAGAGTTGGATGCCTAACCAACTGAGACCCCAAATTGGCCCCCCAAACTGGCCATTTTCAGGTGTATAATTCAGTGATACTTAGTATATTCACTCAGTGTTGTACAACCACAGATCTGTCCAAAATAATATTTCACCCAAGAAAACTCATACCCAGTAAGTAGCCACTGCTCATTTCACTCTCTCCCCATTACCACCAATCCATTTTCTGTCCATGTGGACTTGCCTGTTCTAGGTATTTCATATAAATGGAATTATACAATCTGCAGCCTTTTATCTGACTCCTTTCACTTACCATGTTTTCAAGGCTCATCCATGTTGTAGTGGGTATTAATACTTCATTCCTTTCTGTTCCTGAACAAATCCAGAAACCAAGATATCTGGTTTCCAATCCAGACCGAAGTGTCTGGATTCTAACATCCACTCCCTTATGGGCCAAGGTAGGGTCTTTGATATCTCTTTGATAATCATTTCCCCATCTGTAAAATGGAGACAGGAGCAGTCCCTACCTTATGGGAATTTGTGAAACTAAATCAGTCAAGATAGAAAAAGCATTAAGAACAGTGCTGAACATGTATTTAGTACATGCATAATTGTTCTTGTTATTCATTATTGGGAACAAGATGAAAGAGGCAGCATAGTCCTTTGGGGTTGTCTACTGGCCAGTGGCTCTGATAACCAGGCTTCCTGCTCACTAAGCAATGAGAACAACTTTATTCTGAGTTTCCATTATCTGACTAGCGCCCAGGCACAGAGCATACATGTTACCCACTGTATTGTCACTCTTCTGATATTATGAATGAGATACTACCTTCTGATAAGATATCTTCTCATGTTATGGATGAGATAAAATTGATATTGATCTTGACTCCTGGTACTCAGTGAGTAAGTCACTACCCACAGTTCACAAATGCAGCAATATAAACTTTTAGTTGAAAATATACAGGGATGTACAAGGTAATGTGACAGTTGAACTACCCCAGCATTCCCAATAAACATTTTTGCCTCTCCTCTTCCCAGAGGCAGTAAAGATAATTGTCAATCACTACAAAAACTCTTCTTAAAATGTTGTGTTTTGATTTTGAGCTGTCATATCATTAATTTATTTTGACCAGAGTAATCAGTATAGAATTTAAAATTCAAGTAGCACCAGACCTCTAATAATGAAAAATGGATGTTTCCATTATCTCATCCTTTTCTATACCTGAGTTCTGCTCCTAGAGGCAAATATCGTCAACTGCTCTGTTTCGTCTTTGCCTTTAACTCCATGTTTTAAAATCATGTGCATGCCTTGCTGTTTTTCCATTGATAATTTTAGATATGGATTATGAGGATTTAAATCTCTCTTTTAGCTTTCTTCAACGCTGTTTGTGTTTACATTTCCTGCAAGATAAAATTATTTTAAATAGCAAATGTTTTATCCTTACAGTAGATAGATAGTTTGGAAGGAAATAGAATTCTAAGTTGAAAAACATTGTCACTCAGAACTTTGCAGGCTTTGTTCCACTGTCTTCTAAGATTCAGTTACTGTTAGAAAACTGAGATCATTCTTGTGTATTTGACTGTTTTCCTCCTCTCTTGTGGAAGCTTCTAGAAGCTCTTTTGGATTTCAAGTATCGTCAGTTTCACTATGAGCTACCTGAGGTTTTGTCTTTTTTCACTCATTGCACTAGCTACTTTCATGCGCCTTTTCAATAGGGAGACACATAAGTTTCAGTTCTGGAAATTAAAAAAAAATTGCTTCTTTGATAATAACTTCCTTTCATTTTTTCTTTTCTCTTTATGTAACTCTTAATTATTAGCTGCTAAACTCTGACTCTAGTCTTTATTTTTTCTTGTCCTCTCTCTCCCCTTTTTGTTCTACTTTGAGACTTCCTTAACCCTTAACCTTCTATTTAATTTTTTAATTTCAATTTTTGTATATAATAGATAAGAATTCTTGTTCTTTGATCCTTTTTCATAGTGACCTGTATCTATATTATGGACTCAATTTTTTTGTACATCTTTAAGGATATATTACATATTTCTTAAAGTTTGCTTTGAATTTCTACATTGACTCTGATGCATCTAGGTCCTCTTTGTCTATTTGAGTTTTATTTTTTTATTTTGTTGGTTTTGGTCTCTATGTCTATGGTGCATATTTTCCCCAAATATCTCTGATTCTTGTCTGTTCATTTATATCTAAGAGTGAACTACTCAAACAATGGTGGTACTGAACGCATGAGCAGAAGTGGTGACTGACAGGGACCACTGTAGGTCCTTGGTGGGC